>JBAMHX010000004.1:7914988-7950641 GCA_037177515.1 Pseudomugil tenellus | reverse complement strand
GAGGTAACTGTGTGTATATATATCACGTTAATTCTTGCATGTTTCTGCAACAAAAGGAAAGAAAAAGAAGAAAGCTATTAAGGAGTAAGAGATGATGAGAGAGATGGACCGGGAGGAATAGAGCAGCAGAGGTTATTTGAATTATAACTTTGTTTACATCGTTAAGTTGAATGACGGTGTCTCTCAGCCCGACCTTGTTCATGACAAATGCCAGATTTACTCTATCATCCATCTGATTTATTTTCTTCATCACCTCTCCTCCTCTTTCCGCACTTCCAAACGCCCACATCTTAATTCTTTTTCTCTGTTCATTTTGCCCTCTTCTCCAAGCCTATTGGACAAGTTCTGGAACTCCTCGTTTATCAGTGACTGATTAAAAACAAGTCAAAAACTGTCAAAAGTGTAAATAAATAGACAAAAAAAGTCTGAAAAACAACTTTATAGCTAATTATTTGTATGGATGAGCTGGAGGAGGATGGAGGTCTTTAGAGTAACCAGTGAATGGATTAAATGTGCCTACTGATGTACTGTATGTGGGGGATATATATGCATGGAACAATTTGGATTCCATGGGGATACAATCTCAGCAGTGAGTGTTTCTTTTTAACCTCATTAATCAAGGCCGGTCAAAGGTTGGCATGTTAGCTATCGCAAGCTGTGAAAAGCCAGAGTGGATGGCACAGCTGGCACACAATATGACCAGGCCAAACAGTGAGGCGTGCTATAGCCAGATATGAATTCCCTTTGGGAGACCAGATGAGCAGTCTTTGATATTACAAGGACAACATGGGCTAAATAAAATAAATATTATAAATTATAAAATATTATATCTGTCCTTTATTAAAAAAAAATAATAACAAAAAACAAGTTCTGGAGTTTTCAAGGGACCGTATGGTTCCCCAACGGTTTTTTTTCTAAACCTAAGTATTTTTTTTTGCCCTAAATATAATTAATACATAACTATAACTACGAGCAATTATTTTCTTTAAACCAACATCCAAGAAAAAAAAAAAATCTATTAAATACCTAATCCGATGTCTCGTGTTTAACAGCATTAAAAGGGTAACACATCACAAAACTTTTATTTTGTGCAAGATAGAAATTTAAGATGATTTCCAATGTATCCCTGGCATTATAGGATGCATCCTATCATAACCAAACCAAAGCCTTTTAGTTAAGGATTGACTTTCCTTCAACTTTTCTACAACAAAAGGCTGACCTTCAAAGTGCTTTCTAACATTTGTGCCAATGGACAGAGCAAATTCCCTGCTAGTTTTGCCTGAGGTTGAGACAACGTTGTTTTGCTTGTCTATGAAAGTACTTAAGAGCCTATTGGATGTTTTTGGAGGCAGCTATCTAGTTCAGGCAAGACTCTAGCAAGGTGTTGTGTTTTGGGATGTTTTCCTGAATCTGATGAACGAGCAGCAGAAATAGGGCCATTAATCCAAAGACTTTAGGGAGCCGTTCCAGGGAGAAGAGTGGAAGAGAGGAAGAGGAGAAGCAGAAATCAATCTTGCTGCCTTCCTCCACCCTCGATTTCCTCTACACGTTCTCTTGTTCCATTTCTTATTGTCTTCTCCTTTTCCATTTTCCTTTTTATTTTCTAATTTTCTTCTGGTCATTTTTCTTTTTTGTCTTCTTTTAAGTTGTCTTCTTGATCCCTGCTTTATCTTTCCCTTTGCCTTCTTACACACTACATGGATTTGCTCTAAGGCACTAAGGCTGGATGTATTTATACACCAATTGGGCAGAGCTGATGCTTCCAATTATAGTGACAATCAGTCACAAAATCAGACAAAGAATCAGTCAAGGGTTCAACTGTTACGACACAAAGCAACAGACCTAGAATTCAGTACCGCAACACAATATGTTGCTATATTTAAAGTGATTGGCAATCCTACATTGTGAATTCAACAAGTTTTCTCCACAAATAAGAAACACAGTAAAGGGTTGTGTATTTTAAAAATCAGCTGTCCATTTCACAATTTACTGATATTTTACTGTTAATTGTTATAATTGGTTTATTGTTATCATTGCTATATGACAATGGAAATTTTAGAAAGCTTAAATGGAACATTTTGCACTTACAGAAAAGTCTGACACACCTGAGTTAGTAAACCAGTTCTTCTGCTTTCCTGTTGCAACAGGAAGGGAAGTAAAATAAAAAGGCCAAGCTGAGCTACAAATGTTTTTGCAAATGTCTGACTCTTTCTCCTGAGACAAAAAGTTCATATACTATACCAAAAGCATTGTGAGATCTGAGACATCCCATTCTTAATCCGTGTGGTTTATATGGACTTGGCCCACCTTTTAAACTTATAACAACTTTAACTCCACTGGGAAGGCTTTCCACAAGGTTTTTGAGTTGGTGTATGGGATTTTCTCGTAGTGTCACCTCTGATTCATCCCAAAGATGTTTTGTTTTGATCCAGAAGGGGCCAGTAAAGTTTCTTTAAATGAAACTCGTTTATATACACTGCCTGGCCAAAGAAGAAAGTCGCCACCAGGATTCAACTGAGCAAATACGTCAGAGCCCCCTATTGGATAATTAGTGCATGGACGGTTATCTTTCAGCTGGCATTGTGTGTCATTTGAGACACACAATGCGACTGAACAGCTGTGTATCCTTAAGAAAACCAATCAGCGAGGTTAACAGGGAAAAATGCTTAAATTTACTTGGGAGCAAAAGATTGGACTCTGGTACTGAAAGAAGGTCACGTAGCCCGAGGAGTCCAGATTTACCGGGCTCCAGATTTATGGGCGCATCTGGGTAAGAAGAGAGGCAGATAAAGTGATGCAACAATAATGCCTAGTGCCTACTGTACAAGCCTTTGGGGGCAGTGTGATGATCTAGGGTTTCTTTAGCTGTTAGGGTCTATGTTCAGCAACAGCATGAGGTCAAAGAATGAGGTCAGCTGATATCAGAATATACTGAATGAGCAGGCCATTCCATCAAAAGAGCTGGTGCTATTTGGTATCGAGTTTACTTTTTGGACTAACATACATAACCCTTAGTTCCCTTGCTGGATTTTGCAGCTGAAAAGCTCCATTGGTTTTTTCATCATATCATATCAAAGATGCTCTCTCTCAATTTTTGTGATTTTGATTTATGTTTCTGTTTAACACAAAGACCCAGAAGGTAAAACATATGAATAAAAGAAGAGTCAGCATAAAAAAAAACACTTCAAACATCCCTCTGGGAGAAGCACAGTAAGGACAACATTTGGTTGATGTTTTTACCTGAATGCGTTTGCATGTCTAATGTTAATGCAAAATTTTTGTGCAAAATACTTATTACTGGAAATTTACAGGCCAAAGGCTGGAAACAAAATTTTATTCTAGAAATCCTAACCATATCCCTTCTACACAACACACATGCACAACACACACATGCCTGAGGCTTTCACACCGTCTTCAGCATTAGCTGTGTAACTGTTGATATGTTGCAGAGGATGCACTTTTATCTGCATCCCGACTTCAGAGCAATAACAGCCTAACCACTACCTAAAAGCATACGCACACAAATGAGTTCTCCCATAAAGATGACCCTAGGATGAAACAAGATGAGAGGAAAACTTTCATGGGATTTTTTCCCTCTACTTGAATGAAACTTGAATTTTACATTTTGTGAGGGTGTCATGGATTGACCTTTAACAAAAAACAACTGATGCTCCTCCACTTGAAAATAGAATTGCTCACATGCATACTCTGTTTTCACTGACCCATTCCAGGATTTTCCACAATTCACCTCATGAGTAAAAAGGGAATTGAGGAATCTAATGGTTCATTACAGCAACTCGACAGCATCATCAAATTATCAGGTTCTTAATTACAACGACTTTTAGGTCCATTAAACTGGCTCATCGCCAACACACATTCATTAATGCATTCTCTTGTCAGAGAAGAAATGTTACAGATTTCTTGTTTCATACATGTACTATCAGATGTAACAATAATAAGGAAAAGCTAGCAGAAAAATAGGAACACAAAGAAAGCATCAGCAGACAAAGCGACATCCCGCAGCTGAATAAATTGGATTAAATTGACTGGTTGCAGATGTCTTTTGGTGGATTTTATTACACATCTCAGCATGGAATCAAATACAAGTTAACCTTAATTTGGAATTAACGGAACTACTCCTCTAACTCTGGAGATAAGACCAATTAACGTTTGATGAAGTTATCAAACTGTCCAAGTGTTTAATTGTATGGTATATTTCGTAATGTAAAGACCTATGTCTTTGCAGCAAAGTCAAAACATGATTTTAACATGGACAACTGAGCCAAATTATAGAGAAAATCAAAAGTAAAAACATACTGAGTTAATGTTTTTACAAAACATTTCTTAAAAATCTTTATTTTTAATAGTCAAAAATATAAGTTAATGAATGCCAGAGAAAATTGTTGACAGCTCCCCTATAATTTTTAAGTAATTGTATATGCTTACTTTGTTTTTATAGAGCTATTGTCTATAATATTATCAAAACGGAGCATGCAATACTATGTGGTACTAGAGGAAGGACTGTTTTTATAGAAAGAATATTTTAGAAAGTATCTCTGGTGTTTAAAATGAAGTCTAACATTGCACCTTTTATTTAATCTGAGATGGAGAATAATTCTGCTGTTATTCATGAATAACTAATGATGATCACTTCAATTTATCAAAAAAAATATGCGCACTGTCAGAGCAAGATCGAGCCACGTTGGTACCTTAGGCAAAACAATGGTTAGCCCCAGGACTCAATCAGTCATCAGCCATTTGTTTGAGACTCATTAAAATCAAAGAACAAACAAAAAAGATAATCAATTTCATGTGGATTCCATCAGATTCTTCTTAGGCAATGTTATTGTGGATAAAGGGATATGGATTTATCCAAACTGGAAGCCATGGTTGACTATACAGATTCAGAATCAGTTGAAGTAAAGAACAGTGATTACAGGTCATATGATGGTGCACTTCCAGTTCTGCCAGGGGTAACCTGAAAATACGGAACTGAGAGGCGAATGCAACATACAGGAGATGCTCTACCACAGTGGCCAGTCTGCAATGACAACTCAATCACACTAGAAGATTTTTTTTTTTTTTTTTTACTTTAAAATCCCTAATTGGACATTTGGCTCTGCTTTTTACCCACCTCTGGATGTATAGAGCTGTGGACTGCCATGTATCAGTAGCTATTGTGGGAGCTAAGGACCATGCTCAAGAGTTCAATTCTGTTGCTCTTCCTGGAAGTTGACCCAGGTTCTCAAAAACCAAGGCCACCTCTGTAATCATAGGCTACCACAAATCACACACAGGTCTCTGTTTCTTCCAGCCTCTGCTGCCAGGCAAGAGATTTAGAGCCATGAAAGTTGGGACAAACTGTTTTACAAATATTTATTATCTTTTTTTAAATGAATACAATATTTTTTTTTCTTGTCATTTAAAACTTCCGAGTCAATTGACCTTCACTTTTATTGTTTCTAATTTAAGGTGACAATAGCAATGAATATATATCCATTGGTCTCAAATCACTCTAACCTTACACCTCGCTCTGCTATGTAGACGAGCCAACCTTATCTAACTGGGAGGCTTAGAATAAAGTGCTTTATTGATCTATGGTGAAGTTAAAGAAAGCATCATATCATACTATGGCTGTGGAATGATTGCAGTAAGGCAGCATCCTCCATGGTTAAAGCTGTAATCCTTCAGCAGGACACATACCAAATGAATGGATAGAACCACTTCAAAAGCCACAGGAAAAAGAATGCTCAGAGCCAAAACTACGCTGTAATGTAATTCAAAGTGGAGCAGAAAGGAAATCTATTCGAATCTAGCTTTATTAATACCATTGCTGCCTACAGGCAGAGAAGGGACAATTGAGTTGTGACAATCTGCAGACAGAAGGGGTCAGATAAGAAGGAGGGATCCTGAGGTGGAGAAACAGTGACAAATGAGGCAAAAGAAATATGGAAGAGCGAAAGAAATAAAGGCTGAATTACATTGGAAACAAAGGAAAAAAGCAAATGAACAAATGTGTGTGTATGCATATAGACATAGTGAGAGACAGAGAGGTTTTCTCAAAGATTAAGTTGCTTGAAAAATAAGAAAGACAAAAAATTGCAAAAATATGGTGAGGAAAAACGGAATCAGGAAGCTGGAGGGGATAAGACCTAGGTTTAACAGCAACATAATGAGCCAATTGACACAAGGCCTGGGGTTAAGCACCTGAAGCCAGGCACTAATTGGCTGAGAATGATCGAGTGACAGACAGAGGTATAGGCTGTGACCTAGAAGGAAAGAATGAGATGAAAACAGACATGGAGGGAGGCTGAATGAATTCATCTTCAGATGTCAGAACATCAATGTGACTGGAAAAGTAGAGGATGGGAGATGCTGGAGGAGGAAAAAAAAAACAGGGATTAAACTGCATGTCCAGCTAATTGTATCCTTAACAGTCAGATTGAATTACAAAAGTGGTTGTTTTACAAGCCTAATCCTCAAAGTGTTTAATGTTCAGTGTTGATACCTCCAGTGGATCTTGTGTTTTAATGCATCTTTGAAGATTAATCCTTTTTGTTAAATCCTTTTCCTTTGGTGATTTGTTTGACAAATATATTTAATTCAATTTATTTCAAGAGTCTTTTCAAATGATGCATATTTAGAAAAATCTAAATGATTACTGTTACATCAATGATCAGTTTTACAGTCTGATATACTTTCATAGTTATACAATACTACTAAAGCAGAATACAATAATTAATTAAGTAATATCCCATTATAATATCCCATATCCCATTTTTCAGCAAGATCTGGTCTAATGTTCTACAGATGTCATATAAAAAAAAGCAAACAAACAAAAAAAAGTGTTAGTTTGAAATCAACAGCTCTGCTCCAGCAAAAGGGCAATCAATAAGTTGTTTGGTGCCTGATGGTTAAGCAAGCGATCTCTATCTAGATTCAGTCCTAAAAGAAAAAAGATATTCTAGAAAAGGAAAGGGTTAAAGTTCACTTCTCAGAAAACCACAATGTGATAACTGAACTGTTTCACAAATATGAAATAATAACAATAAAAATAGTTGTAATTCTTTGTCAGTTGATCCAAATATTTGCAATTATATATTTACATTTTATGAGTCGGTAGAAAAATGCATCCATGCGGTCAGTTAAGAGCATATATGAAATGAGCCATGCAATCACTAACTTTGGGTAATGACCAAATAAGAACACTAAATACAAGTGGCTGAAGGGTGAGATCAGATAAGTTCTGGTAGAAGCTTTTTGTAGACACATTAATCCTCTATAAAAAGAGTAGTCCGCTGAGGAGCACAGGGCACCCAATAAATTCAGCCCCTGGCTCTTCTATTTACTGGCTCATCAGGGTCAAAGTGGCAACCTAAGGGACATACTTCCTCCTTTGGCTTGCTCAAATGATGGCTTTCATTCCACAGTTTAAACTGGAGGGTACAAGACAAGCCATGCACACAAAAATATGTTGAAATGGCCAAGAGATACTTTGGAACTCATTTATCAAAAAGCTTAAACACATAATTGAGATTGTTGTATAAAGTTGCATAAATAGCCAATATCTGATGTTACCACTTGCCCTCAACCTTAAATGCTGATATATTTCTTAGTCTTGCTAGTTAAAACAACCCTAACCATGAAAACAATTTTCTTTAGGGCACTGCAGCAAATGCCTGAAGCTGGATGACAAAAGACTGGCCTGCTTTGAACAAACACCATGGGGATTTATTCTAAAAAGACAACAGCAAGAGAAGAAGCATAAGTCAACGTCAGACTGACTTTTAGTGTGTGGAGAAAGCTCAGAGAAGAGAAAGGATGCAAGTCCAAATGCTGAATTAATATAGTTTTTAGAGGATGCCACTGAATCAAAATCAAAGTTCAATTATGAAAGTACTAAAGCACCACAAACAGTATGGTCACCATCATTCTTTAGTTCCACCAAATGAAATGCAGATGAAGAAATTTTATGAATAAGAATGCTAAAAGAGAAACTCTGCTGTGGTAGAATCGAGAAAAATTGTAGCATCATAGCATTAAAAAAAAACATTTTTTTATGTAATCATATTATAAAGTAATGTTTGCTAAAATTCCATCACCTTCCATCTTTCACAGACATTAATATTGCTTAACATATCATATTTGATACATACAGTGTCTTTTCATCCCTTTGTGGTAGAAACTTCAAAAGTTAGTTGTACACCATATAATATTGGTCTCCTATTTTTGACATATCACATGGTAATACATTGAGAAAATGCCAAAAAAAAAAAAAACAGTTTTTTGTTGTTGTTTTTTTTTTTTACTTCAGATTTTAAAAGCTGGAATATTCTGCCCAGTTGTTCTAAGGTTGGGCTTTATATCTGACAAAAACTGGTGATTTGGTTTGAGTGTGTTGTATGCGGTGGCCTTTAAGCTCTTTAAACTTTAAGACCGCAACACAGTTTTCTTTTCTCTTTTTTCCACTTTCTTGTACATCTTTTGTCCTTCTGTAGATGAAATAGACAAGAGAAGAAGACTGCTTTGGCTTTATGCTGAGATGCCCCTTTCCAAATGTCACAACAGTGGCTCTACATTGAGCAAAGATCTTAACATTACACCCACTGTGTCTTTGTGAGGTGTGTGTTTCCACAAATCCTTTGCAAGGTGTGTGCAAGAGTATCACAGTCTAAACGAAGCCACCGTCAGACCATTAGAGCCTTTGTGCTGTTCTGTGTTGTTTTTTCGGTTTAAGCATGTGTGTTAAGTGTCTGTTATTTCTGTTTTGCCCTCAGCTTAATGGGGACGTATCGACAGGACTCCCATGATGTGGTTTGTCTCTAGAAACAGAGACAGCATGAAGGGATTTATTGAGTCCTGCTTCTAAATGAAAGCAGACATGTGAAAAGATCATGAAACAAGGCCAGCAATCCTATAATTCATTTTAAATGTTCACATTCAAAATACCAACATCTCTACATTTAATATATACTCTGAGCTGACATGTACATATTACATCTATGAAGACTGGCACTTCCAAATACACAAGAACAAAATCATAATTTCATTATATTTCATCTACAAAGGTACAGGAAAATATTAAAAAGATAATTGAGATTTCTGCATAAAGTTGTATAAATTTAAACTCTTTTCTGAAACTGTGTCAACAAAATGAACCAAAAGATTCTAAGAAATGTATTTATGTAAACCATAAATGGAACAAATGAAAACTACTTAAAATGTCCCTCTATACCAACACAGAAAAAAATAAATATGTGCAGAGAATTGCTATAGTCCTTTGAATGCTCACCAGAACCTCTGTAAAATTTGTTTATTAAACTTTTTTCAAAACTTTTCTTTAAAATCTCTTAATCTCCACTTGCTCCTTTACACGCATGGCTAATTTTACATACAGACCTCTCAGGCTCAGTTTGAATACAAACAAACACCATGTATGCATGACAACTGAACTTAAACCAACCATTTATTCTGCTGGAACTATCATTAGATTGTTTATAATGACAAAAGTAATCAGCTTGTATGGGCCAGGTTGGTGAATAAATAAACGAGTAAAATTGCACAATGTCACATGAATCAAAGATAAACTAGATGAAGATCATCTAGATTAAATCGTATTATTTCTCAATATGCATATTCTGAACTCTGTTGCCAAGCTTGATAAATTAAAATGGCGTGTTTATAATATTGAACGCCTTCATGAGGTAGTGGGTGAGTTTTCATAAAAGCTCAACAAAGCTCTCATCAGAATGGCTTTTATCCCAGTGGAAATGTCGAGCCCCCATCCATCGCCATGCCGCACACAGAAACCAAAGACTTAGTTTATCATTCATGGATTTCAAACAAAAAAAAAAATAGATTGAGTTTTGGGCTGTTGAAAAAAAATCTCAGCTGGAAGATTTCAAATTTATGCCTTCATTTCTTTCAGTTCATTTCAAAAGGTGCTTTACTGGCGAGGAATAAAGAAGCACTTATTGCCAAAGCAAACACAATATGAGCAGACGCAGATAGGAGCAATGGCAATGAGGCAGTAATAATGTCAATTTTTCAGTGTCTCACTCGTTATTCTTCACATCGTTGTGTGTTTCTTTCTATCCTGACTCAGTCTAACCTTTTTTCCTACAGTCTTAGTTTGTCAGTTCTTTCTTCTTTTCCCTCTATCACTCTAAACATTTGATTTTTTTCTGTTTTGTTGTTAATCTTTTTCTTAGTTTCTTCCCCTTTTTCTAATCCAATTTTTCTAAGCCATTAAGTTTCCTTGTTTTCTGCTCTGTAATCATCCTCTGCTTGTTTTTGCCTAATTTACATGCTCCTCTGCAGCCTCAGTCCCTCCCCCCAGTTCTCATCAGCAGTTAGAAACTGGACAAAGAACAGAGAGGTCACTGAAGTCTTCTGGCTACACTTAATGAGCTCAGAAAAATACACCCAAACCAACACACAATACAACAGATACACATCTTTACACAACTTATGCATTGTTCAGTGGCATGTACACACATAATATGTCTATTGGCTCTTGTTATCTGCTTTGGAGTGTGAACTCTTTTTTCTTCCACTTGGTAAAAAAGGGAGAGCGTTTGAGTGCATGTTTGTGTCCAGCTACATGATCAAAGTAATTAGAGATATAGACATACTACACAAGGCACGGAGGACATATAGCATGTGTATAAAATTGCATTGAATTTATAATAATGAGTGTTTATTCAATTTTTTATTCAAATTGTCTCTTTTATTAAATAATTTTTCCTTCTACGTTTTGGTGTAATAATTTTATACTTGATTTTTGTCTTCATTGTCATTTTTCTTGAGAAGAAGAAGAATAGGAAGTGTTGTGGAGAGCTGTACTCCTCTATAGTATCATCAATACATAGTAAATATCATAGATTATGTCAGATTATTCATCATGAATAAATAGTTTACTTTACCAACAATGACGTGTAAGAAGCTTCCGCATGTAAAATTGGGGCGGTGCAAGTAATTACTCATTGCCTGTGCAGGTGCGGAAAAGGACAATGACTGGTTTGACCCAGACAGCAGAAGCATAACAGCAATAATGTCAACCAAACTCCAGCGTGTCAGCAAAACCCCGGAGCGCTGAGCTCTACCAAAGCTGGTTTATAAACAAGATCAACACCCAAGAATCTATTCTTTCAGTAACTTGCAGAGTTGTCAACTTTATAACTTTGTTTTACTGTATCCTCATTGAATTTCGTGTGAAATTATCTGAGGAATCATGATTAAAGATTTATAATGTTAGCCATCTGATTGACCCCCTCAATTTAAGTTGTGCACTTAAGTTAATTTTGGTTCAAATACATGCATTTCAAGCTTTGATCCATGTCAACTCCTTCTACAAAAAAAGAAAGGAAAGAGAGATTATTCTGTGTCTCTTTCTACAAAGGAAGGATCGTAACAAATTTATACACAGAAGGATTCCAGGAAGTGTAGGATAGAAGAAGGTTTAACAAAAAAACAATCTCAAACAAACACAAATACACACACCCACAAAAACCCAGTAAATCACCAGTAATCAACACAAACCTGGTACACTCCATGCAGATTTCTTGGATGCCATTACGGCTCCTTCTGATGTGATGCGGATGCTGAGAAAGCAATCAGCTTTTAGCCATTGAGTCAATCAAATACACAAACGCAAAAACACTCACATGTCCAATTTGTGTGTGTAATTTGGATTGCTGTTGCTCAACAAGAAAAGATGGCTTTGTGTGTGTGCGTGTCTTTGGTACTGATGAGAACGACCACGCAGAAATGACTGCTCTCACAAGGGATCAGGCACACTCCTGCCCACCACCTCCACCTTAATGTGTGTGCTGCCAATCCCCTGTCGTGAGCACATTTATTAGCCCATAGATTGGAACAGTGGGCGTTCGAGAATGAAGAAGCAAAGCATGAACAACCTAATCATTTTTCTCCATCATTTTGATGTGTTTCTTATTGTCTAATGCAATATGCCTCAAACCTCTGACAATATAGTTAATTTGTTAGGTGGTCTTACAGATAAATCGGAGAAAGTACTTTTATTGTGTAGAAGAGAAATGAAGAAAGTAGAAGTAGAAGAAGATAGAAAAATCACTGTGCAACGTTTCTAAACTTCATTTCAGCAATGTAAATTCACTAACATAATTTATTTTCAACTTAACAAAGTGAATTAGTTACACAAACATAACTCCCAAACATGATCTAAAAGTTTTTATACAGGTCAAACAAAAGCTATAGTATATAGAGTACTGAGTTAAATATGACTAATGAAGGATTGTATACACGTGTGTGATTATTTGTGAGTGCCGAGAAATTATGTAATGATGGATTATCCAGCTCAACCTGTTTAAGTTTAAAATGACACAGTTAATACTAAAAAATAAGTCATTATGTCCTGATAACATTTTTTTTATGGCTGGTTCGACAGTGAAAATATATTTGCTTCGAGGCACAACAGACCAATTGGTCCTAATGGTGCACAGGGTTCTACATAATGCCATTAAACATCATGGCTAGCAGATGACAGTTAACGGTTTTTATCCCAGAAAGACTATTTGAACATATCACATTTGATTTTGCTTGTGCAATCTCTCAACACTTTAGTCTCCCCAGGCAACAAGGGAACGACTGATGTCAAACCCAGTGGTTGCTGAGAGTCCACATAGACTGCCGAAGAAAATAAAATCAGGTGCCCTGAGTCTATTTTTCTTTTTACTGTTCATTTTTTCTGTCAACCTGTACCCCCACCGGGAGCCAAAAGCATGACCCCAGACATGGCATCAACATGCCACTGAGACAGAGGCTCAAAGATAGCTGTCTGCATCATGTTCGCTCTTTGTTACACGGGAACCACAGACCTGAAGTAGCTTGAAATATCCAATAATACTTTAAAGCTTTAAAAATCCGATAGACTGGAGATTTCTTTCATTCCTTTTTCATTAAATTTACGCCACAGGGGAGAAGTTATGGCATGATATGAAAGAGAGAAGGATGCCTTATGGCGATCCATAGATCAATAGCACGATGCGTAAGATATGAGAGGATAAGAAATAGAAGAATAAAGAAGACTAAAGATAGAGAAATTATTATCAAAAATAAACATGAGAAAAACAAAGGCAACACCAAACTAAACCACAGTTTTTAAACCATTGTTCTTGTGGAAATGATTGATGCATATTTAATTTCCAAAGCTCTGATCATGTTGCACATCTACTAACCCAACTGAGTAACTAGAAGCTGTCTTCTAAAAGCTCACTCACCTCTTTGATAAATTTAGTGTGGTGAGTTGGTTGGAATAATCAGTCTGAGTTGCAATGGGGTCAGTTTGCAATGTTTCTGTTAAGTAATATTGACATCAGCATGTTCATCACAACTGTCTCAGAGCCTAGACGAGAAGAGGAACTATTGCTGAAGATAAGAAGCAGAGGAACCGGGGAACGTGTATGTGAAGTATGACACGAAGGCCACATCTATAAACTGTATGATTTAGCCTCAACAGCTCTGTTAGATGATTTGTGATTTCAACACTCAAATACATCAGATGGTGTCCCTGTGTACATCACTTCCTGTCACTGAGCAGAGGGAGTACTGTACATCAAATCAGCTTAGAAGAGTGTCCATTTGTGGAGTGGGGCGCTGAGTGGATAAGAAAAACTTGTTGCTGTCTGAGAAATGCTATTTAGTGTCTGTAAAAAGGAATGTGCATATAAGAATTAGTAGTAAATACTAATGCAAGTCCTTAAAGTCCAACCATCATGTGATTTTGTGTGATAAAGGAAAACATACATGATGCATTTTCTGTGTCACATAGTTGCAAACTACAACCTAAATGGAAATTAAAGGTATTGAACCTATTTTTATTTAAATAAAATACATTTTAATAGTTTAAAATACTTTTAAAAAAACTTACTGGTAAGATAAAACAACACCCTGGAGTGAATACACAACATTAAAAAATTCTTCTGTAGTGGTACACTGCAAAAACTAAAATCTAAGTAAGATTAAACATCTCAAATCAAGGACACATATGCTTAATTTTTTAAAAACGTAAGAAAATTATTCCTTCTTAGTAGGCTTTTTAAAAGATTTTTTTTTTACTTTCTTTGGGTATTCTTGAGAGGTTAATGTTCCTTAAAATAAGTAAATTATCTGCCAACAGAACAAGAAATTTTATCTTATTTCAAGGAAAATTAACCTAAATTTTTTATACGCTTTTTGCTTGTTTTTTAAAGCCAATTTTTGTAGTGTACTGAATGCATCATTGTCTGGCCTGATGATATTGAACACAGCATAGCTTAGCTATTGTTGGACATTTCATTGAACCATGTCACAGGTCACCATCTCCCAGTTACTTAGCTGTATTGAGTTGCAAACATTTCATATACGCAAGGAAAGTCAGTTGTATTATCTATACCTAGTAAGAAATACAAATTTTAATAGTATTCAGTACATGCTAACCACCTTTTACTGAATTGATACTTAAGTTTATATAAAAACTACAGAAATTGGGAGTTGACATGTATTCAGTGAATTCAATATTGATCATATGATAAATACATTGAGTTGAAGATTGATCTGATATTTGAGTCCCATACTTCAGATTATGTTTAGGATATCCCTAATGTTAATCATACAAAACAGATGTATATCTTCAAAACTACAAATGTTTGCTGAGTTTTTCTGCTGAGCAAAGCAGAGCAATACGTTCCTCAATACGTTGCTCCATCTGTTCCTTTTCTTTTTCAGCTACCCAAATAACTCTTCACTAGTTATTTTCATCTTGTTACACAACTTCCTCAAATTTCTTTTACGTTTATATCATTAAGTGGGCTCTCAATAAGCACCAATCAAGAAGCCAGTAAACTCATAATCTCCATAGCAACTCATTAACACGTTGACCTGCACATACGAGATGTGAACATTAAAACCTCTCCTGTTCTCATTATTGTCAGTCATTGTTTGATTGTGTTTTTTGAAGCTCTCCATCACCCATTTCTGGAGATGCTGTACTAATGAGAGTTCTGTGCCGAAGTCACTGTGACTGCAATCAGCTTGTTTTTGAGGAAGGTCATTTCTTGGGAGCATTATGGGGTTTGCATCATTTGGATGTAAATTACTGCTGCATTTTTCCCACAACACAGCTGTTATTTTATGAATTCATAATTTATCTTTGTTGATATTTTTGCTCTTGAGAAGTGCTGAAAGTACTTTTAACTGTGAAGGAGATTGAAATGTTTGAAACGCCAGGTTTTACATTTTTACAGTAAAACTATCACATTAGAATGTGGAGAGGTCCCAAAATTTTATTTTTATAAGGGTTATGGCTTTATACTTCAACAACATGAAATTTTTTTCTAAAAAAAAAGACAATTATTTTTGATTTGTCAATATTTATATTTTGCATATTTTTTTTTTTATTATTGTCATGATATACTCCCATCTTCCATCTAAGGATGCCCTGAGATTGCATAGATATATTCTAAACAGTTTAATGGATTTGGAAGTGACATTATCTAAAGTTCTGTTTATGGCTCCTACTGCTGCAACCCCACTCTGAGACTGACACGATTCAGTCCAACTCTTTATTAAAAGTGTGAGACATTTGAAAAGTAACTTTTAAGTGTGACTTTTTTGGAAAAGGTCTTTAACCTTAAGTCCAGTCTTAACAGCTTTCTTAAGAGTAATCCTAATAACATTGATGAATACGGCCCGAGATGCACAAATGCACACAGCCTTAGTTCACCTTTCCCTCAATGTGTAGTCCAGCTGGGTTGATCAGAGAGTGAGAGACAAGAGTGAGAGACAGCTCATATTGCCCTTTGATCAACCAGTGAGGCATCTCCTCTGTCTGAGGAAATCGACAAGAGTTGACCTCTCCTCTGTCACAACGTTTCTGCTTCTCAAGCTTAAATGTATTTCAAAGTTTATTTCTGTTTCAATCCACTCTGACAGTCACAGAACCAATGACCCTTTAAGAACAACTGTTGACCACTCAGACTTTGAAGCAAGACCTCTGGAAGGATTTCATCTAAAGGTTCCTCATTTAAGAAACATAATCATTTCTAGGTAATCTGAAGTCCCACTGTACAAATGCATTCAGCTTTAAACACAATGACTTTTTAAAAAAAATTCTTGCAACTACATCTAGTGATGTGCATGAACACTTTGAAATGAGGATATTAGTTTGAACAGAACACGGCTGTTTTTAATTGAACATAATGCGAGCAGTCTTTTCTTGCAGTACTGAACCGAGTTTTGTTGACAACGAGGGAATCGTGTTCAAGTTTCTCTGCATACACATTTTAGGTGTTCTATCTAACACAGGTCGTATAAAGTTGGATTATTTCCCTCCTTCACTAAATCACAAGTATTTAGTTTGAAAACAGTTTTTGGTGGAGTACATCAATCTCAGATTTTCTACAAAAGTAGGACTAAACTAACTCCACCACACAATATTCAAAATTGTATGCTGACTGTCGGCGAGGTGATGAAAATTGGCCCACTTTTCATCATTTGTCCAATTCGCCATGCAGTGTTGTTGACTTCCTGCCTCCAAAAGAAAACATGTTTTTAGCTCTAATCTGCTCTCTTCACCCTCTCAGCTGCAATACCAAAGTGAAGACAATTCACAAAAAATAAAAGCTAGCTTAAATCATTTTGAATATTGACACTAAACAAGTAAATCTGTGCTCCATTTATATGAGCTTTTATTTGTCCTTAACCCAATGAACTCCTCCATAACCACCTGCTTTTCAATCATGCAAGCCTATCGTTATGTCTTACCCCTACTTCAACCTCCTCTTTTTGTGGGAAACATACCTAAAAAAAATCATGCACTGATTTAATTATAATGCACATTTGAGAATGAATGCACATTTTACTGCAAAAAGAAACCTTGAATATGTTTGTATCGAAGTGTATGATGAATTAAAACCTCTTACCTTTTGTTACCTCTGCCAGGCAGAGGTCATGCAATCAGCAGTGTTGGTTTGTTTGGAAGCAACAGATCTAAAAAATTAAAAAGTTTTAGTTGATTTAGTTTTGAAAATCACAATGGCTTGATGGAGGTGTATGCTCTCAAAGTGCTTCTAGTTACTTCTGAAAAGAGTGCCTCTGCCTAGTAGTTCATATTATCCTGCAGCACGGCAGCATCATCCCAGAGAAAAAAAAATAACTGGGGGTCATATCTAGGGTCAGTACACAGCACTTGGACTCTGAGATAGTGAAAACATGTATCTGGTGGCCACATTGTATTTCCCGGGTATTATTTGGCAAGTCTCAGCATTAACCCCCAGAACACTTCCAATCTGTTGCCAACTTTTAATGCATGTGTGTTTATCGCTATCCAACATGGAAGAAAAAATACAAAGACACTGGATTGTTTTGAAGAGTGCCTCTTGGACCACGTTTAAAACTACCATCATCATGTTTATTTGTCTATGACTGAATAATTAAACTTTTTTACAAGTGAAATTTAAAATTAAGATATCGCATTCAGTCAATGGTAAAGAGCATGATTCAGTTACATGCGCCTGACCCAGGATTCAAACCTGCAGCCTCCAGGGTTTTACACATGCACTCACCCCAGACTTATTTCCTGTTGTCTTTCATACAGAACAGTAGGGTCCTCTTTTTGAGTTATCTGAGCCTCAAATATATTAACATGGGTATTTCAACATGTTTCATCCCCCACACTTGCTTATTATTATCTGCTCTCTCTCAGCTGGTGAAAGGGTGATGGAGATGAGCCAGCCACAGCACAGACAGCAGAGTAACTGGGCGTTTGTGGAAACCTGCAGAGAAAGAGCAAGTTACTCTCGCTCATCGTATTGGCTTTGCATTGGTGGGTGATGCAAAGTCCATCAAAGATTCCTCAGTTAAAGGATTCAACACCTTAAAAAGGATGAGAGAAGATACGCGTTTAAATTAAACATCATGTGAGCTGTTGAGTCACAAGTTTCCATAAATGACTGAAATGCTAAGAAAACCACAGAAGATAGAAAACAGTCTTCTACACTGACCTGATGCAGTAAATAAAGACAGTTTTACTGTATGAAGTCACTTTAAATAGTAACAGTTCAGATTTCAGATATTAATGTCAATAAAACCTTAAAATAATATTGGATCTTTTTTAAACCCTAATATGAAACAAAAATTCATTGAGGGTAGATTAAGCTTCTTAAGCTGCATCTATGTGGTGGGAATTAAGCCCTTAGCATGAGTGTTTACATCTTTATACGTGTTTACATGTTCTCTCTGGGAAAGCTAAAGGAAAAGAATATGTGTGCAACTGCCTTTGTACACACATGTTCGTATCAGGAGGGAAAAACAGAAATCATGTAGAGAGTGATGAGATAAATAACTGTTTAGTTTTTATTACAAGGACAAAGAACCTAGTGGAAACTGCAGTGTTTTGGCCACTGGTTACATCAGGCAGTTGGTAAGTGAAGCTGTTCATCCCTCAACGTTTGATCATTTTCAGTACATTTCTCCATGAACACTTAACCAAGGCTATCATTTAAAAGTTAAAACACAAAACAAACCCCAATGTTGGTCAGAAAAATATCAGTTGAATTGTGTTGCATATCATTCAGGCTACCTCTGACTTTATATTAAGGGATTTATGCACATGACCGCCTAGCGTTCAAGTTAATATTACAACACGTTACCTCATGTTGATGTAAGCCGCCTTTGTGCCAAATAAACTTGCATGGCAGCCATGATATGTATGTAGCTATGTTACAATAAGGAAGTATATTCCACCTCTAAGTAGATAACAGGCCTGTTTATAAGGTTGTATGATGTACTATATGTATTTTCAATTTAATACATCAGACTAACGATCAATATCTTACTGCATGTTCACTTGACTTTCTTCATCATACAGCCATTAAGCCTTACAGAGCTAAAAACTTTCAAACATGCCACAATGTGCACAACTTCCTCCTTTTTTACCTCTTTCTTTGCACAACCTCTTGTCAACTCTTTTCTCTACTCCATATTTTTGCCGCCTGTTAAACCCCCCTCCTGCTGAGCATACAGAGAGATAAGCTTGTTGCCCTGGAAACAACGCAAATCAGCCCCAACAGGCCAATTACCAAAGAGTGCAAATTAAAGCAGGACCTGCTGCATTTAATAGGTTTCATCTTGTCTGCAGTTTAGCTACCGTACTGACACAGGGCATCCACTTGGCCATCCCTCTTGACCAACTACAGCAGTTGTTAACTAAGTAAAACTGACTCTTGCTCTGTGTTTGCGTGTGCCCGGCGCCACAGCTAATTCTGTGAAGGATGTGTACATCTGAACATAGTGCATCGGCTTGTGTTTGGTTTGTGTGCTTCTGAAAGTTATTCTTGTAGCTAATGCCAAATGTGAACAACATCCACTCAGTAACTGCTGCTGACTTCTAAGATGGCGAAGTGATTGGCTCGTTTCACTGCAAGCAGCGCAATCTCTCCCCACAGAGGTGTGAGGGGGGTGGGAGAGAGGGGGCGAGAGCGCAGCGGTGTATCCATCCATCATGTGTGGTAATAGTTCAGGTCAATTAAAGACACAAACTATGATTCTCCTTCTATCGTCTGAGACCTTGTTATTTCTCCTCCAAGGGACCTGGGAGTTTCATTACTAACCTCTGTGTGCTGTATGTGTGGGTGTTTGTGAGAGTGTGTTTATTAACTGTGGCCACGTCGTCTTGCTTTGGCAAAATTATTTCTGAGGGTACGGTTGTGTTTGTACGCGTGTGTGTGTGTGTCAGCTTTATTGTTACAAGGTATTTATTGATGTTTCCAGTTTGGAGAAAGATAACAGGCATTTAGACTGCATGTGTGTGTGTAGGGACAGCAACAAGGCTGGCTACCTAGTGGCTGAATACTGCCTTCTAACCAGACTTAATGAAGGGGAAATTGGATCCTGATGGCTTTGCGACAAAAGACAACCCTGCAGCATTTTGTGCACGTGTGTATGTGTGTGTGTGTGTGAGAAGGAGAACAACTAACATGCCAGGAAATGGGAAATATTTTCTTCTAATAGAGAGTCTCTATTTCTTTTTGTGCTTGACTGGCTTCCTTCTCAAATTCTGCTTTCTGGGCTATGTAGTTACGGTGTGCGAGTCTTCTCTAGTCTATCTTTCACGAGTCATTACTGCATGTGTGTGTGCTTACGTGTGCAGCCACTCCTAGAGCTATTTTCATGTCCATGTGTGTATACATTGAAGCTTTTTAGATGAGTTTACTACACAGAATTTGTGATGTTTTGTGACAGAAGGTCTTAAAAAAAAGAAAAGAAAACAAAAAAAAAACACTGAAATGTTGTATTTGCAAACTTTTTTTCAGATATGGACTCATAACTCCTAACTATCATGTTTATTGTTTATGTTTTCCTCATGGAAATAATGTCATGTAGTAAGTTTTTCGTCTTTTTCGCTAACAGTGCTGTTGCTGACACACACACACATTCACCCCCAGTGCTACTCATCCTGCCTGCTCACAGCTTTCTGAGGTGTTGATTACAAACACTACACTGCTGTGAGTGTGAAAAAAGAGTGCATTTAATATGTGCATTCTGTCATAAAGTCACTTGCAACTAGATTTATGAATAAATAGATTTACATGACAGTTGTTTTCATTTTTAAAGGCTTTAAATAACATGTTTTGGTTCCGGTCGTTTGTGTGCGCACCTTCTTCTTTGTGCTGAATAGTGTCGTCATTTCTTCATGTGTTCATGTGTTCATGTCTGACACTGGTTTTTAAATAGTTCGCACTTCATCTCTCAGACAAACTTCACACCTCTACTCCTCCTGCTCCACCGTGTCAAGCATGTAACGCACCCTCAGAATAGGGAGCTGTTACTAGGAAGATTTTAGGTGTTTTAGGTGTATCTAGGCAGGTTATATCTGGATTTATGTTATGTGGTAGCAATGTTATGTGGTAGCTTTCAAGGCAAGTCAATATGAGGTCTCTAGGAAATTTACGTTGTTGGTGTAATGATCTCCATGCCTAAAGCCTTTGAGTGAATGTGTTATAGCTCCATAATTCTGCTCCCATTTTTAATCCCAACACAAAGTAAACTTAGAATTCCCTGTTACTATTACCACAGTAAATCAAGTCTAGGTCTGATGTAAAGAAGCAAAAGAGTCTGCAGCTTGGCTAGAAGTTGAGTCTGGCATAATAAAGACCCTCAGGGAATCATGAACTCACATAAAATAGAGGCTATAATACAAAGAATGGGTGCAATGCTCAAGGGCATCTCAGCAGTAGATAATGAAAAATGAATGGGAGTATACATGAGTGCAGCTGATGGGTTTTTATAGGGATTCTGAGGTGATATGGTCTACAGCCCATCCTCTGTCCCATCATTTCTACTGATGTGATGACAAAGATCTTTAAACATTATACAAACACAAACTGTGCCGCAACATATTTTTCAAATTTAAAACAAACATCATCCTTCATAGTGTCAACAATATTCCCAGAAGGTTTCATTTGAGGAAAAAAAAAGTGTTTTTGCACATGCGTGATCAAATAAATAAATATTTTTGTTATAATACTCAACAAAGAATGCACATAAGACACCATTTTTTGTGTACCTGGCTACTGTCTACATCTACACTTTCAGGTTTCTCACTAGTAAACTCTGTTAAGTTAAGTTAAACATAGTAACCGGGTGTTGTCTGGACATTTATTATCCGCCCTTTACCCCTATTCAGACATGCAACTCCAAATGTCCATGAAACACTGTCATCCTGGAAACCAGATATGGTGCATCCTTGTGTGACAGTGACAACAATGACAATAACTTTATTTGTTTGGTGCTCCTCCAACTTGGCTTTGATGTTGTCATAAACAACAGAATCATGTGCTGTTCCCTGCACATATTTTCTTATACATTCATCAGCCCTTGCTGCCAGGAGTTCTTTGACTTCTTGTCTCACCTGTTGGTTGCTATTTCCTTATCTTTTGGTTAACCATGTTACATTCTAGTCTTCCATGTTTACTTTTTGTAAGAAATTAACTCATTGCTTCGCACAATAGCATCTGCCCTCCCTTACACCCCCTAGGTCTTCAAGCGGGTAAAGTCTGCGCCGATCTACCCGCTTAATGTCCAGACTGTACTTTTCAGACATGAGGGTCAAAAAGTCAATGCCTGTCATCTACAACTACATAAAGATATTGAAAATGCTAACTAAACAATCATTGCTCTAGAATTTTGTTCAGTTATCCAATTAAAATAAAATATATTATCGCTACATCTGTTTAGGTGTTTTGTAACATGTAAAAGAACTGTGCTTTTGCAATTTGCTAATTAGAATAATTAAATTGCTATTTGAATTTAAAAGCCATTCATCATTCATCCGTTATTCACTGAAATATAAACAGATAAGTGAACTATACTTACTCTTAACACAATACGTATGTGTAAACTGTTAGCTAAATACGCTGCACTTGTAAACACAAGCTAAATACATTGTACATATAAACAGTTAGCTAAAACCATTGTACTTGTATGTGTAAACAGTTAGCTAAATAAATTGTACATGTACGTGTAAACAGTTAGCTAAATACATTGTACATGTAAGTGTAAACAGTTAGCTAAATACATTGTACATGAAGGCTATGTGTAAACAGTTAGCTAAATGCACTGTCCATGTACGTGAAGACAGTTTGCCAAATACTTTGGCCAAATTTGTAAGTGTAAACAGAAAGCTAAATAGGCTACACTGTACATGTACGTGTAAATAGTTAGCTAAATGCACAGTTTTGAGTAAAACATTTAAGATGAAATAAAGTTACTTGTTTCTGTCTAGGTGTAATTAGTATTGCTTCCCACAGACCCCGCAAGTACAGAGTGACACAACTGTCCTGCAACTTGACCCCCAAACTAGAGGTTTTAATCATTCTAACCGGCCGCTTTGTACTATCGTGTGAATGGTGTAATTGCTCTTAGCATAGTGGAGATGAACTCCTTGACAAATGAAAGCCTCCTTTTTATTGTGCCAGATGACTAAAAGAAGCTGCTCTATTTCGGGATGTGTGGCTTGTATGTGATTTTGTGAGAAAGCAGAAAAGAAAGCACTGCACCCAACAACCAAAAACAGCAACGTGATTACTTATTCATGGAGTTATTCTTAATTTTTTTTCCATTTTTCATCAAATCGTGCAATTATTTGATGGAAAACATACACTAATCTGCTTAATATAAACATGCTCTGTTATAGTGATCATTTTATTTATGTTCTCAGCAAAGCTTCACATCTTTTGACTTGAAACATGGCTTATAGGCATAGAACTTAGTCAAAAATAAATGTCTTTAATTTTACTACTCTTACTACTCTTGGCAGTAGCAGATAACTTAAAAGGGAAAATTCCCATAGATTCTCATGTTAAAGAGGCCAACTTCCAGGCAGAAATCAACATGTTTGCAGACCGGTGCATAAAAACACATTTTAGATTTAATAGATCAAGTTCATCTTTATGACAACTGTGAGGGGGTGATTTTTTCTACAACTCATTCGTTTACTTACTCATTATGAATGCGTCCTTTTGATTGACAGGTATCCAATCAGTCAGAGGCTTTCAGATGGTTAACGGCGCAACTTAGCTTTAGTCCACCTACCTCTATTTGCTGGTTTGCTCCCATTATTTCTGGGTTAGCTCAGTTTTTATATATATATATATATATATATATATATATATATGCCTATGTGTATTCTATTACTATGTGTATTCTATTATATTACTGTATTTTCCTATTCAAGAATAGGGGATTCGGAGGATTGGGGGCATTTGGGGATATACCTCTAGCCGCTGCTTCCAACAGCATAGGCCTTGTTGTATTTTCCAGGAGCAACGGCATACCAGATGCTGCCAGGATGGAGACGGTAGGAACCTCCCAGTGATCTCCACTTTTGTTCTTCAAAAACTTACTGAGAGGCTCCGTCCATATTTAATGGTCTACCTCTCTGTCTATCCATTAGCAACGTCATGCCATTATTTTGTTTTTTACTGTAAACTGGATTTGGTCTAACTTAAAATTAATTAAATTTGGGATTGAGATTAAAGAAATTGTAGCCTGTAGAATTTTCAAAAAGACTCCTGATAACAAAAGGGGAAATGAGCTGCTTGGTGAAGGTCTGCACTCTCCCAGTGCTTTCTTAGTTTGTACCTGAAGCAACTTTGAACAGTTTGACGTAGAACACATTCTCTCTCTTAAGTGCATCTATACTGCTTAGCTTGGCAGAATGATGGGGCAGTAATGTCAGCCAAATCAGTATATAGTCCGCAGGTGAATTAAAAATCCATTTTTATGGAGTAATGCATTAGCCAATATTCACATTACCATCCTTCAGATAACAGGTCTACTTTATAAGAAACAGGCAAGACGAAAAGAGCAAAGATGGTGCCGCAATGAAGTTTATAACCTCAGGTGAATTAAGTCTTAATAGAGTGCTGCATATTAGCCAACATTTGAATTAGCATTTGCCTCCTATAAAGGAGAAAAAGTAAAAGGGAAAAGTGTGGGAGAAAAATTCAGAGGAAAATATACTGAGAAAAGATTTATGGACTGTGGATGAATTGGATGCCGTCTTTATGAGGTAACATATTAGCCAACACTTACATTATCATCCTTCAGATGGAAATATGAATCTATAAAAAACGAGGAGAAGCTGGAGGAGAACAACTGAGGAGAGGAGATTAGTAAAAGATGTGCTTGCAGATAAAGTTAAAAAGCATATATTTATAGACGCAGACCCCAGCCAACTTTCACATTTAACCTTAAGGATACTGAGCTTATGTAAAAAGGGAGATTGAGAGGAAAGTTACTAGGGGATCGATGAGAAGAAAAGGGACATAAATTAAGAGTAAAAGAGAAGTTAAAATGTAGGCAACTCTCCATAGGAAAGCACTGTTGCTAACTTAAGAGAAAAAGATCAGTGGGGATGAGCAAAGAGACATTTGGTCTCCATTGGGGACATGGAGCACAAAAGTATGAAGGTCAGGAACACACAACACTGAATGAGTGTGGAAAAAATAGGTCCATTGAGTGTTGTTTACTCTGAGAGAGATGGGTAGACAGGGAAATTATATAAACAGAAGTAGGGTGATGAATTGCTTGAAACCCTTAAAAACAAGAAAAGAGTGATGACCAGGGAGATGAGGGAAAAAGAACAAAGGCAGGAGGAAAAGGTGGAAACTGGGAACACTTAATGGCAGAAAAAAATGTATCAGCCTCAAGGCCACGTCCTTTCTTCATCTCAAGCAAATGGAGAGTTCATTTCACTTATCCTCTTCAATCGGTTCCTCATAGCATTCATAGCTAAATGTACCACGGTAGAGAAGACATGCGACAAATGTTGTTGGGTTACCCAGAGCCTCCGACTTTGGATTAATTGGCCTGAAACATATTTTGAACAACAGCCACTTTGCAGCCAGCTGCGCCATTGAGAAAGACTTAACTTAATTTGTGCCAGATTCTTTTCTAATACTTCCCACTGGTATTATTTTATAAAGTTATAGCAGTTTTAAAATGCCCAAGTTACGGTGTCTGACATTGATCTATTATTCACTGAGATTAGTGCCTCCGCTAGTAACCTGTCTCTTCCAATAAGCTCAATTTGTTCAGTTATTTTCACCAAATCTCTACGCTTCCTCTGTTAAAGGGGGATCCAAGATATCAGGGTGGTCTGAGTTTTTCTGTCTGGAAATTTAAGATGTCACTAAAACATGGTACAGTTGTCGAGTATGTTAGCCTACATAGTTGAATACCTATAGGATTTGATAAGGAAAGCAAATAACATCCTCGTTCTCACCAACCTCACTCCATTTACCCAAAGGAAGTCTGAACTGGGCTTCATAAAAAAAATAGCTTTTTCAAAAGATTAATATCTTCAACATTCAGCTGTTCCCAACAGTCTACAATCTAAACTCATATCTTTTTTCTCTCCAGTAGTTTAAGGTTAAGTTGGAGAAAGCCCTCATTAAGGACTCAGTTAGGTGGTCATGGTAAAAGGATGTTAAGAAACAAATTTGGTGAATATGGTTGATCTGCTAAAAGCTTAAATGTGTTGTCAAGATGCTGTTTGAAGGAAAATAAATGGTGCTTTAGTAGGCTCTCTTTTTTCAAGCATTAAGTTATGACATATGGCACATCATGGAGCAACATGTTAGATATCTCGCTGCTGCTTCTGCTCTGCACATAGAACACATTTATGTGGGGCGGCTGTAGTTCAGGAGGAAGAGCAGTCGTCTTTTAATCAGAAAGTTTAAAGATCCATTCCAGGCTTTCCCTGACAACATGCCAATACTGTCCTTGGGCAAGACACTGAACCATAAGTTGCCCCTAATGTGCCTATCAGGGTGTGAGTGTGTAGGAATGCGCTATGTAGTGTAAAGACCTTTGAGTCATCAACATGACTGGAAAAGTGCCGTATAAGTACAACTATATTTACCAGAAAAAACAAAAACCTTTAGTTTTCTAACATTAGGTAATAACACTAAGAGCTGGTCATGGCTTATCAATGATAATGATAATCATTTGCCTTTGTTCTTGGACAGTGGTCATTTTGGGGAACACACCCCTTCCCAGCTGTAACTGTGTGACATTATCCGGCGGGTTTAGTCCACATGAGAGAAGTGCAGTGGGAAAGGAAACTAAACCAAATGAAAGTGTAGATGTATTTGCACTTTACTGTTTTCATTGCAATTTATATGGTTCATTGGGTATAATAATGGAATAATAGCAAAGAGGTTTCCACATTGTAAATAAATTCCATGCACATTTAAAATTTGAAATGCATGCAACGCAAAAAAGGATTGTAATGCTTAATATCCACCACTTTCTACAGATACCTGTTCCCATAATCCATTGCATAGAATTACGCAGTACCTTTTCCGTCCACTTAATAATGATTAACAAGAACAGTTTTAAAATGTAACACAACTTCAGAAAGATCTTAAAAGTAACATTTCCATTACTCAAATGGCCAAATCTCAAAGATGGATACATGGTCGCATTATTTATCAAAAGAAGACCATACAGAGAGAGTGTCCCATCCGTCTACTATAACAGAATGGGTAGATGACATGAAGCAATGACCCAACGTTAGCTACACTTTCATCGTAAATAACTGCTTTTAGTGAGGGTGTCGATTGCAATGAACTCCGTAACTATAAAAGCACAGAGGCTTATAACTATGGGGAAAAATAGTGAAATTATCGTGTAGAAAGGAGGGAAGATTTACGGTCTTGAAAGCTGAAATGGAGCCAAGTCAACGCACTAACAAATCTAAACATCTGGCGGGGGCAATGATGAGAGAGAATGTGATCAAAATCGTTGTTTGCGCCGCTTACCTGTCAGCAACGCAGTCATCCCAATTTAGGCTGTACTGCAACGTATTTTCCCATATGGGATGAATAATGTATCTAACTATCTGCCAATCAATGAGAAATAAATGTTTGAAAATATTAAAATTGATGCTGTTGAAGGTTGACTGAGTTTCTATGTGAGGCCTGAGCAGAGCTGCAGATGTTAACAAGAACTGAAAGGTGAACATAGAAGGTGTGGAGACAAACGCACATCAGCCCGCACACACACTCCAACACTGCCAACAGCCAGCAGGCTTTTGAACATCTGTCATACCTGACTGCTTCAATTCCATCACACATACATGCACAGAATGGTTGTGAATGGTTATGACAGCTCAATAGTGTGCCACTAGTCCAGAAACACATGTTTTTCTCTACTACCTATTACACACAAATGTTTCACATCAGTCATCCCTCTTTCACTTACTCCTCATCCCTTTTCTGGATGTGTTCTTCATTATTTTCATTATTTTTCATTATATTCTCTTTGTTTCCTGACTATGTTTTGTCTAAATTTCCTCACAGCAGTCATGTCTACAGAATACACAACATGCTTCTGGAAAGACCATAATGACTGTCTTGTTCTTCTCACATGTGGGTGAGGAACTGACATCCGTCTGCAAGCCTCATATTCAGTAGCCAATTGTCTGCATGCACTTTCAAGGTTCCATATTTTGCTATATTTGACATTGTACAGTCTATTCTTTGCACATCTATGATAATATTATTTACTTTTCAAGATGTGCCAGACTATAGTTTTGCCATACCATTCATTTCTTGCTGCAAGGTCTTATCTGCCCCACCCCCACTGAGTAGCCAAAGATGGCTGCAGTCGGCGTGCGGGGGGGGGGTTCTGTTGAAGAGAGCACAGAAGGAGCGACATGCACACCATGCACACTTCCTGTGGGAGATTGCAAGGTAGGGGTGGGGGGAGTCTTCACCGTGCCGGGTAGAAGCGGTGGGATCAGCAAGTTTCCTCTGCATAATCTGCCCTTTTAAAGCTTCAAAATGCATAATTAAAAAAAAAAAAAAAAAAAAAAAAACACTTCCGGGATAAGTTTAGGGTACAATTAACACTAATAGAAGGTTAAATGCTCATAAGAGTCAATTTTGCATAAATAGGACCTTTAAGGATACACATATAGACAATCCTTCCACAAGCTGTTCTGCAATTTGTAAGTGTCCTCAATTTGTTCTTCAATTTGAAGAGAATTTTAAAAATCGGATGCTTGAAGAGGCATCAAGAAGGAAACTCCCCATTCCCCAACCCCTTAACTTAGTCTCATCCATCACAATTGAATATCTAACCAATATATTGATCATATTCTAACTCAATTCTACCCTAAAACCAAGATCTTCACCTGTAAACACGTTCAGCAGAAGTTTCCATAAATAGGTTTCCAGTCAAGAGTTTAACCTCATTACGACAAGTCAACACAAACACAGTTATGTTCTGCATTTAATAATGGTGACCCCGTGTGCATGTGTGTTCATGTAAGATAATTAACAGAAGACAGCCTTAAATGTTTTTCTTCTTTAATTCATAGCTGTAGCAATAAAAGTGAAGTCAACCAATGGAAAAAGGCTTTGATAGGAATAAATGAAAGAGGAGATGAGAGTCTAACATATTAGGAAAATGTAAAGGCTTACTGATGCTTTTGTTATGTATGACGAGGGCACCATGGAAGTACAGTTAAGATAAGCAGAAAATGAGATGGAAAGAAAGCAAGCTCAGAGACAGCATGCTATGTTTAACACAAAACCTCCCACAAAGTCAAAAGACTTGGACAGAAAGGTTCCTACAGATGCATGTACATATATGTTCAAGCATGCACAGGCTGTTACTGAAAGGTTAAATACCCATGTTTCTTAAATCATAATATTTTCTTAGTAACACAAAGACTAGATGCCCTAAGATGCATAAAGAAGATTAACATTTGCTCACATTAAAACTAAGTATAAGAGAAATCATTCAAATGTAACTCCAACAGCAAGGACGCCACTTAAAAATGAATAAGTTTGCACTGATTAGAGTGAAGGCTTCAATCCCAAGTTGTGTAAGCAACTACACAACAAGATGATTATTTACTATTCTAATGCTGCAGTTGGTTTTGAAGTTAGCACCAGTAGTAAATACCACTAGTACCATTAAAGAATTAATAGTACTAGAATCACACTAAGGTAGATTGTTTTGGAACCATAGCCTGGGCTTTTTGCCAAGTTGCCACATGCTTGCAGGAGAGCCTTGGAGGAAGAAGAAGTCTGGACAAAATGGGAGAATATATTACAGCACAAGATCAAATCAGACTTTTGATTGACTTGTCCGATGTCAGGTTCCTAGTACTTGTGGGGTACTACACTTTACTCTTGCTTTCCAACCTCCACAAATAGAGCCAAGCTTATGCTTGCTTCTGCCCTTAGAATGGTGGCAGAATAACTCTGCATCATACATTCAGCAGTAGTCCAGACGTCCTGCTTTGTGGCTTCTGGCACTGGCATCATGACCAGTTAAGGTAGTAGCAAAAGTGGTGCGCATGACTCTGTTGACAGTGCTGTATACAACCAAAACGGTAAAAAAGGGGTCATTCTGCCATCACAGAAACTGCAGAGAAACCAGCTAGGTGGCTTTGCATCAAAAGGGGAGACCCTTAACCTGCCACGGCTGAGATTTCCAGCTGGGTCAACTGGATGAGGGGGTATGATGATGAAAGGTTCAATACCCCTGCTGATCCTTTAAACATTACTGAAGTTACATCTGAACATATCATAGCAAATCATCTCAAAACTAAACCGTACTACATTTCTAAAATATCTATCACAACATTTCGTCCACATTATTTACGCTTCACGGTTTATTCTAGCTAATGTTTGTTGAAAGACTTGTCAGATACAGGCAGGGGGAGTGATGAGCCCACTGGGTACTACGGAAACCCAAGGAAAGCTGGTGGTCTACATTAAAAAAGAAAAAGCAGATTTTTAATAATAACATTAAAAAGCAAAGATAAAGAGTATGAGAGATGAAAAGGAGATTTGAAAATGAATACATACAATGAAATGGACGTAAGAAAAAGAATTAAGACACAACTGTAAGAACTTTTTGACAACAGAGAAAAGAACATAAGAAAGAGAAATGTATTGTCTGCAGAGATTAATTTTCTGCAGAGTGATGATGATAGCCACTTGCTTGCTTAAGTAGTATCCACATGCACACAAACACCCCGCCCCCAAACACACACACACACAAAAGCCATCAGAGATTTGATGGGCTGCCACTTAATCAAATGAACTGTCATTTGTTGTGTCCTTACACCCCTGCTGGGACACTCGTTATCGGCCATGATTGCCCCTAAGCTCACCTCACAACCCTCCTCTGCACTCCAGCTCTCCTTCATCTCTCAGACACCTTCTTAGTATTCAATTATCATCATCTTTGATTTGTACTCTCATCTCCAAGAAGGAAAAAAAGACCATTTTTGTCCATTTTTTCTTTGTTTCTTCTTACTCACGTTGATTACAGCCTGTTTTACTTATTACTTTTAACCACTTCTAAACAATCTAACAATATGCAAACAATAACTGATTTACACTCATAGTTAGGGATCTGTGCAATGTAAAACTAAATGGAAAGCAACTTAATAATTCCCAAAGGGAAATTGTCTTCACCAGAGTCCCATACATATATGACAAGGTAGTTACCTTTGCCCACCACCCAAAAGGATTAATGTAAATTATTCAAAATTCCAATTGGATCATGGCCTCTTTGTCAGGAGCAAAATGTGATACTACATGTGTGGCAGTAACAAAAGAAGCAGTAATGTAATGGTAAAGATAATGTAAGGCTTAACAAAAACTCTGATATGATATTGAAAAATATCCCCTAAAGAGAAGAATAAATATATGATTAAACAAATTTGTCTGCAAGGTAATTTTTCTTTGATACAAATTCTCTGAGCCACATGTGACAGCTAACTTTGTCAGTGACAGTAGCTGAAATTGTTAAACACTTTCATGAATAAAGGTCACTAAAGTGGACACTAACAAGCTTTATTTTATATTAAGTCATGAAAGATGTATTTATATTTATAACATGTTGCATCATGATGTGCCATATGTCACTTCTTAATGCTTAATATATTTAAAAATGAAACACCTCAGAGGAGAATAGTAAGTGATCCCATATACTACCACTGACTGACCACTAATTAAATATATTATATAATTGGGCATGCATACACTGTAATTACACAAGTTTTTCTTAGTAATAAATAGGAAAAGAAAATGATAGCTATATATATATATTTTTTATAAAATATTTAGATAATATATTTTTGAAAATATATTATTCTATATTAATATTTCATAGAATACATTTAAATAAGTAATATAAAAATCATGTTAATCACCATTAAGAAACAAAAACAATGTCACTGCATGTGTCTCTACAAGTAAAATGTATTTGAAAAATATAAGGCATTGCTTTTTATTAATGCATAGATAAAAGGGTTAAATTATTGACCTGAAAAGTGCTTATAATAAATATAGTCATTATCATAGAATGCTTGAAATGGAAAACTCCACCTCACCCCAAATACCTTTCTCAGCAATTCACAGTATTAAGTACCCAAGAAAACAAGACCATGAGACCCCCACTATTACGTATAAAGCAGTCAAGCAAGAGCCAGAAAACTATAAAGTATTTGACTAAATAATAAAAGAAAAAATAATAAAAAGTGATTTTAAAGTAAGCAAAAAATATTATTTAAGGTAAGCAAACAAGCAAAAAAAAAGAAATATATACATAAATAAATAATTAAAAAAAACATTGCTTACCAGCACATTTGGTTCTGGTGACCAGTGGGGGCCCCGGTGGTCCTGTTCCTCCTTCCCCAGGTCGAGACAACAGCACTTTAATCTCGTACTCCACATCTGGGTCCAGATGCCACAGTTTATACGTTGGGGAGTCGACCACATGTGTTTCCATCCAGTTCCCTGTGGTGGTTCGGTATCGCACCTCTTTCAGTATTATGGGACCATCGCCAATGATGCTGTTCGCATTGGGTTTGATCCAAAGGTAGGTAGCACCAACAGCAAGAAGCTCAGGTGGTGCAATGGGAGTGGGTGGAGCTGTAAAATGGGAACAGGTGAAGTCAGTTCAGGGTGCATTGTTTCTTCACTGTTTAAAACTCAGTAAAACATTCTCTAAATTATGTAGCTCAGCCTCACAGCCAATTTGAAAATGAATGCTTTGATTGGAATTACACCCACACTGAGCTCATCACAGCCTCACAGAATTCATTTTCTCTTGAAAACTATATTTAAGTCCAGTCAATGGTACTGAAGAGCGTAATACTTGAACTAAAGGATCAATTTTGTGGAAATTTCTCCCCAAGAGCTGCTGAGTGTTCTATTACAAACACACACACACACACACACACACACACACACACACACACACACACACACACACAAATTGAAATGAGTTTTCCATTATGTGCCACCTGCTTTGCAACGTACTCTGAAACATAATTTGCGTTCACAAATAAAAACATTAAAAATATCTTGTTAAATCAATTACTTATGACATACTTATTCTTTTTTGTATTGGTAAAAATTTAACGATACATTCTTTAGGTGTATACGTGAAACTGTTAATGCAATATAACATTCAAAACATGTCAGTTACAGTTCTATGGATTTAGTGATGGAAATGTAAAGGGAAAAAAGAAGCCATTTTTAGATCAAACAGCTTCTGTTCTGAGTTAAGAGACATCTTAAAGAGGAAATTCTTTACTTTAAGCACTAATCCATCACTTATTTCACATGTTGCTGACAGCTTCTTTTTTGGTCAACTCCATATTATGTCCATTTAAAAAAATTACCTCTGTCAAGTCTAACAGCAGAGAAAGTTTTATATGTCCTTTTCTTTATTCAAAACCAAGATCCGATTATAGATATAGCAGTTAGAAAAAAAACATCCAGCATACAAAATATGAAAAAAATATTTCAAATATAAATATTGAAGTGTAAAATTTACATCATCAAAAGATCAAAGGTTGAAAAAAGTTGAACAAAGATTCACAACATTAGCATTATTTCTGTGCTGTAACACAATCGCATGACAATACATTTTCCTCTTAAAATCTTTCACATTTTTCAAGATAAATGGATACAAAAACATAAGTCTTGTCATCTTAGAGACAGATTCTGGTATAGGCAATCATATACATCACTGGGAAAAAAAAGGCTTGGCATAACTGGAGGCAATTTCAATGCAAAGAGATATGGAGATGAGATTCCACAACTATTGGCAATCCCATATCTCCACATTCTGGGACCAAACTCTATCCTATGTGATGATCAAACTTGCATCCACAGTCAGGTTTCCAATGAATGACATCAAAAAGTCAACAGCAGAATAAGCTGCAGAAATGCCAGAGAAGATTTGGTCAGGTTTTCCATGCACACCCTCACCAACTGTCCATGACATCAAGCTATTTTATGTACTATTGAGCATCATTTGAAAAATAATCTAGTTTAATAAACCTATGATAATTTACCAAGAAGCATTGTTACACAGAGTGTCAGGAATATTATGGTTTTCCCTCGACCATCACTGCCGGAGCCGGTTATCCTTTGTGTGAGCATGATACAATTTTTATAATTTTATTTTGATACTCCGTATACCCATTTAGGTCCCCAATGGAATGACCTGTGTCGAATTTCACGATTTTGGGGTTCATGGTTTTCCCCACCAGGTGGTGCTTTATGCACAAAAGATATTTTGGGATATATCTCTCAAACTATTTATCTCATTGACCTCAAATCAAGTGTAAATAAAAGGTCATGACCTCAGGATGCATTCTGTCCTGACTTCATACCGGGCTTGTTCAAAGTTTCAACATCAGGTGGAGATTTGAGGCTGAACATGTGCATCTTTATAATATTGTATTATGTTTATTTGAGGATTGGGTAAAAGGGGGATTGGGGGCATTTGGGGATATACCCCTAGCCATCGCATCCGACAGCATAGGCCTTGTTACCATTTTTTTGGACATAGTTTAGAAAACAACTTTGATCTTCAATCTTTACCAAAACCATGATCTGTAAGGTAACTACAAAATAATTCAAGTACTGTTTACAAATATCCATGAAAGGGTGAAAAAGAGCATGTTATTAGACCTTAAAGAAAGTTCACTGAAAATGGTGTAGGTAGGCAAAGAAAAAAATATGTGTGAAAGGTTCCACTGCTGTTCCACTGGATTAGAATGACTGGTGGTATGCTGTTTACAAGCCAGGCTGCAGCACACACCTCTAACAAACAACCAAAGCTATCTCGGCACAGTGACATAAGTCGGAGAAGGACTCCGTTAAAGAGCAGCAGGAGCAGATGGAAACAATGACAGGGAAATTAATTGGACTTTTTAGTCATCACATTGCCTGCGCCTGTGAGCATCCTGCTCATCAGCATGAACTATAGTAATTACCACAGACAGCTTCTGCTTTTCCGATGGCCTCAGGATCACCACCTTGGACAGCAGTAATGACATACTAAGCAATATGAAGAAGAAATCCTGCCTTCGAGATTTTCAGAAAAAAAAAACAAAACACTTTGTTGTGTTTACTTTGTTCTTGGTTTATTTTTATTTTTTTTTTAACTGAGGCTTATTATAAAGTATTGTTACTACTGTTTGATAGGATTTCAGTTGTTTTGTAAACTGGCTCAACCACAGACTTTTCCTATGAAACTGCCTGGAACTTTTTTTATGTCATTACTTCAATATCACAAAGTTAAATTTCACATGAGACATTAAACGATAAATCACATTAAGTTAAAAAGCTTGCCTTTTTATTTTCTCAAAATCACAACACAACCAAGATGAACTTAAAAGAGTATTTAGCATTTATTTAGTTATTGTTGCATTTGGTCAAAAATCAACAAAAAATGCATGTGTCATTCAAATTAAGCAAGACCACTTTGTTTTAGAAAAAGGCACATTCACACTTTAACTCTTTGGTCCACCTTAAATAAACCTTTTTGGAGTCTATAGTAACTTACTGTTTCTTTAAAATGTTGATCATATTGTAAAATTTTTGTATCAAATAAAGACATAAACGGGGCTGCACGGTGGTGAGGTGGTTAGCACTGTAGAGGTTGAGCAGGTTGCCGGTTCGATCCCCGGCTCGGGCGGTGGCCTATCTGTGTGGAGTTTGCATGTTCTCGTGTTAGCGTGGGTTCTCACCGGGTTCTCCGGCTTCCTCCCACAGTCCAAAGACATGCAGCTTGGGGATAGGCT
>JBAMHX010000004.1:7903836-7914583 GCA_037177515.1 Pseudomugil tenellus | reverse complement strand
CCAGGGTGTACCCCGCCTCTCGCCCTGTGTAGCTGGGATTGGCTCCAGCCCCCCTGCAACCCCGTTCGGGAATAAGCGGTAGAAAATGGATTGATGAATGGATAAAGACATAAACATTTTGTCTGCTTTCATGGGAAGTACAGTTCATTTGGATTACTTTAAATGCTAAATTGAATTATACGTGTATATACATAGCACCTTTACAGTTATGTTGACCACGCTTAGGAAGCACATTCACCCACTAACACACCCTGATAGGTACATCCGGGGGCATTGCAGGGTTCCACTGATCCTTCCGGTTGAAAGACAACTGCTCTTCCACCTAACTTACAGCCACCCGGTTAGTGTTCACTTTTTGTGTGAAAGCAAACTCACCACCCAGTGAGCCAAAGACAGGAAGTGGCATAGTGCAACATGCTGGATAGCTTGCTGCATCTCCTGCTGCTCATACTCTGACCTCAAGTTAGCATGGAGGCACTCCTTTGTAGATAAAAGAGTTTCCATTTAAGGTCATATTGTGGTTGTTTGGTTAAAGAGCAGTGATAAAGCAAAGCAAACCATAGGAAGGAACATATCCCATCTGCATGCTATTCTGCTGTGAATGCACCCATAGAAAAAAATGAAATAAATAAATATATAAAGCACACCCCTCTTGGGTTACATACTTTTCAGAAAGACTAAGTCATTTCAGCTTGATCTTCTGCCTGCTGGAAAATTCATATATGCTGAAGTGTTGAAGGTAAACATGCTTAGAAAGAAAGAAATGCATAATGGAAGACTGGCTTTGCATTGATCTCATCAAACTACTGTGAATAAAAGTCATTTTGAGATTGAGGCTGCTATTTTCTCCACGTGGATCTGATTTTCTTTTCTGTGACAGGTGCTTTGTCACTTGACAGCTATGTTATGCCTACTAAAAGAAATAGTCCCTCTCCTCTGACAAAAAGCAAAGTTCTGATCTCACTCCAACTGTCTTTTCTTTTCCTTGCACCTCTTTTATATAATATGTTTAATAGCTGTGGGAGCAATGAATCAACTATCAGTCACAGCAGACTCATACATCTTATCTATATGAAGGTTGTTTGTTAGAGTCTCAAGCAGTTTTGTGACTCAGGGAGAAACAAATAGCATTTTTAGACATATAAAATGAGCTAGGTGTGTTCTTAAAAGCAAATTTAAACAAGCAGAAAAATGTCATTTATCAAATAATTCATAAATTTGCAAGACAGTCTGGCTGCAGAGCTACACTGTGAGGACAGTCCTGGTGCAGGCTTGACTCTCAGGTCACCTGCACCTGTCACAAACTGGAAAGTGATCGGACATGGAAGGTTTGTAAACCGAACAGAAGAAAAGTTGACAGCACATTTTATTTAGCCTCATCTTCTTTGTAACGCAAATTATTTTGAAATGTCTTTTAATTGTTCCTGCCCAATGATGGAGAGAGTAGAGCCTGCACCAGAACTGCCGTCACAATGCAGCTCTGTTGCTGGAACCCTTCTCAATTTGTGAGATTTTGTCACAAAAAAAAAGGGGGGGGGGGGGATATAGTAACAAAGCACTGAGTACATTTATATCAACAGAGGCTTCAGTTGTAGCTAATTGTGTAGTTTCCTCTTATTGTGGGTTAAAAGTTCAGTGTTTTCATCTCCATCTAAGTAAAGTCCACTTCATATTTTCCAGGAGTGATGAAGTGGCAGCAGACAAAATGTCACGAGCCTAATTCAACTTGTGTTCCTTGTTTAGAGAAAATTATGATAAACAGTTGAAAGACATTTTTTTCAGTTTTTTTTAAAGAAAACAACAAAAAAAATATTTGAAAATCATGCATGTGCAAAGTAAACATTGCAAACCCAATAAAATGTCACGTGTCTGACTCCGCCCTGTAACAACAGCCTGGCAATGATTCCTTCAACTGCTTCAACAGACTCCATTCTCCATTAACACCATTTATATTCAACAACCCCTCCTGATGTTACTCCACAGTAGGAGAAGGAAAAATCACTCAATCACCCAACTATTTCCACCTGTTTCCCCCCTTTTCCCCTCCATCATCCCTTCCTGTGCCAGTTCATTGACAACAGAGAGTTACAGAGATCACCCTGAGGCACACAACCTCGCACCTGTTCAGATGGGGAGGGGGCACACATTCTCTGAAACTTAAACACATACCTGCTGATTCAAGCTATTTTACTGCTACGAGACAGTCTACTGGAATGCCATGACAAGAACCACCAATTAATAAGCAAATAAAATGTTGGATGTTGCATATAGTAATAATCCTCATAAAGGCACGCATGTTAATCTGCTGCAGCTGACCTTCATAAAACACCAATAATGAAATATGACACTAAAGAGGATGGAGGATGCAATCTGACTAAATTCAAAATATTTTTTCTTCTGTTTTAATGACTGGTGGAAACACATTAAACCAGGAGATTACATACTAGTCTTCAACATGTGCATGAGTTTTGACAGCATATGCTGTTGCTTTGTTTATACTATTAGCTTAATTGTTTTATTCTTCTTATAATAATTAATTTAAGTTTCGCTAAAACCTCACTACATAAATTACCAACCTGAAAACTCCTTGAATCTGGCGTTAATTATGTACTTTCCTTGAGCTGTTTTTGCCCTGCAGCATCCCAAGGCTGAGTAAATGCAGTTCAAGACTTTATCTTTTCCAGCCCAGACCATCAGGTGGCAGCGAGAAGTAATTATCATGATTATCATAAAATAAATAACATTATCCTCAAATGTTTTCAAGTTTTATTTATTTCCATTTTCTCATTCAAATATTGGAAAAAATAGGAAGTCTCATTATAACTAGATCACCTCTACCCCTTGATGCTAATGCAAATGAGTAAATGTAATGGGGTGTAAAGCCTCAGCTTCCCGATCTGTACATATTCCCATATAAGCGCTAGGAAATGGAGGGAAACAACATTCCAAAAGTGAAATAACACAGAAAGTACTGCATATATCAGTAATGATCTTTTCTTTGTTTATTGTTTAATCTAACAACCCCTCAGGGTGTCACACGGTTGAATTTAACAAAGATTTAATTTGCTGACGTTAAGTAAGATTAAAGATTTTGGACTTAAATACATTTGTTTTCTACAATATATCTTTATACAGAGCTCTGTTTTACAGCACTCTCGAGCTTGTACAGCTCTGTACAGGTGTGTGTGCATGTGTGTTTGAGAAGAAAATGTGACCATATTAAAGTTTTACATTGTGTATTCTGGGACCTTGTTGTCAGATGACTCATAGTACGCTCTAAACTGATCCATGTTACAGCACCATGTGGGAGCGAGGTATACAAAGGAACTTTTTACTGCACTTATGATCCCAGCAGGGTACTTGAAGAGCGCTCATTGTGAGTGTATGTTTGTCTCTCTGTGTGTGTGTGTGTGTGTGTATGTGTGTTTGTGTATATCAGTAGAAGTTCTCTTCTATAAAACTCTTGCACAATAAAGTGCAGTAGAAAAGTGTGGTTATGTGTGTGTTGTTCTGTGTGCATGTTAGATTAATATGTCAGTTTATGTGTGTAAACAACAATGAAGTGTATTTATGTAAGACGTGTTGATGAACACGTTTTATGCACCTGTTTGATGGTGTCTCCAGTAGTGTCTGTCTGTAGCTGCTCTGACCTAATGTCATCCAGCTGACAACCTCCAAATTAATGAAGCACCATATTTTAATAATGTAGTGTATTTGAGTTTTAATGACACTGGCGAGAACTGCTGCTAAGAAACAGTCATGCTCTTCCAATTAATAATCAAACATTTCTTTCTCTATTTTCTTTTCTTTTTTTTATTGTTAAGCTAAAGCGGACATAATCTTTGTAACATGGGTATTTCTCTATTCATATTTCTCTAGTTGGGTGCTGATGCAACTGATATGAGGCTTTTTAACTGCTTGCACAGAAGGGTTTATCTCCCAGTAAAGTTAATCAGAAACATCCTTCATGCTGAGTCTAAAGGCACATTTATGCTCCCTTATGAAAGTAAATCAGGATTTCTGTTTCAAACGTTATCACTTTTTGCCATTCTACTTCACTTTCATGTTTTAAAACCGCTTAGTAGCAGTATTGCAGGCCTACTTTCTTCTACGACTTCTTTGGGTGCTTTTATTTGGCGGCTCCTGTGTCGCTTTCTTCCTGTCCCACTTTGTCTTCTTTGGTCTGTTTCTTTTACTGGTTGCGTGTTAGCTATACAACTCAACATTGTCCTTACAATTTCTGGTGCTGTGGCTCCATTTCTGTGTCAAGTGATGGAAAACTGAGGCAAGTGATGGACAAAAATGCCGTTCTGTTTTAAATCTGTCTTCTACATTTAGAACAAATGGGCTTTAAAACAATGACTCTGAATGGCTCGGAGTCATAAGAACCCACCTTTTTGCCTTGCTAGCCTTGATGCCTAACGCTATCCATTAGCCACTGAGTCATGCTTACTTTTTGCAGTAAATTAAACCAGGCTAGGTGAAGGGTTTTACTCTACTGCATATTTTTCACTCATATGAAAAAAAGAATAACGTAGGCTACATATAATTTATTCACTTTGTTATGCGATCATAAAAGTGAGAGCACAGTTAGTATCTCTGTATATTTTATCTTTTAACCTAATAAACAAACAATGTTAAATTAATTTTCCATTTATTTACATCTAATTAAATGCTTTTAAGTAGCAAAGCTATGTCCCAACAAAATTTAATGTAAATTAACAATCAGAATATTTCATTCTGAGGAAAAGAAAGCACGATCAAGATTCAAATTTGCTTAATTGTCTAAATATAAACTTGAGATACATTCCTTACATTTTAAAGGTCAATAGACCAGCTCCCTTAGCAGAGATTGCTAAATATAAATGTCACTCATTGTGTTACAGTAAAAGCTTGTGTCAATTAGACACTTCTGACACAGTAAGGACACATCAGAAGGAAGAGGTTGGCATGAAACAAGGGTAACTGGCTGCTTGCCATATGAGTCCTATAATGTTCATAATGGACGTCTTATCCCCAAGATATTGTGGCCGACCTGTTCTGATGTGGACACACACTGAGTTTCTGAACCAGATAAAACCTCTGAAAAATATATGTAAAGGCAAAATCCCAAAGAATGAAACAAAGCCAGTTTAAAATTGTGTTAGAAAACAAAGAAAGCTAGATACTTTAGTCAAAATTTAATTTCTGTAGCTGCCTCTCATATAGTTCAGTGTAAGACATACAAACCCACTTTAGTGAAAGTTGAGAGAAATAAGATACAATGAAAGAAAAGAAAGATGGGAAAAATTGGGAAGAAATTAAGAGAAAAAACTGTGATCCTAGAAACGTTTCTTATTGTGTGCATTTGTCTATGTTTTTTGGAAAATCCAAAAGTACAATCAAATCTTATCTGAGCTCTGCCAAGTTCTAATAGATTGGTAGATTCAAAGGTGGAAAGTGTGTATGTGTGTGTGTGTGTGTGTGTGTGTGTGAGAGAGAGAGAGAGAGAGAGAGAGAGAGAGAGAGAGAGAGAGAGAGAGAGAGGGAGAGGGAGAAGGGGAGAGAAAGCGATTAATAGAGCGAGGGATACAGTGGAAGGTCTCAACCCGCCAGAGGACAGGGAAGATATTACCTAAGGTGGCGGAAAAGATGGAAAAATCAGTTGCTCTGAAAATTACAATTGCTTTGCCAAAATTGTTTTTTCTCCCAGTTCCAAAGTGGAGAGACCAGATGTAAGGATAGCAAGAAAGTTTACTTTTGAAATGTTGAAAACAAAAACATACCTCAAAAATGTAAACAGATGATCATTAAATAATGTTGTGGATTTTTTAAATTAAAATTCTGTTTTTGGGCTCAAGTGGCCTTCATTTGACAGAATCGGGATCAGAGAAAAAGGAATGGGTGTCATGCACTCGGGTTTCACTTTCATCTAACTGTTGAGGAGCTCCTGCCTCTCTCCCAAGTAGAATGTTATTAATGGTTTCACAATTATAATATAATTGAAATTATTCATTTTCACCTTAATAATTACCTACAGCTTAAGAAACAAGTAAAATTAGCGCTTTAAGGAGCATTTCCACACTTAGTTGTGATAAGTAGAAATTATACTACCTTAAGATATTTGTTCTCTTTTTTTTAGGAATGTATTTTTAATCCATGTCAGTTCATATTGAAGTTGCTCAGAATTTAACTTTGGATGTTTACGTATGCAAAAATCAAATAATCTAAATGAACTTCCAGGCAGAAAAACAAGTTCTTAATCTTGTATTACTTTCTTTCTTCAGTAAAAACAAAATTAGAAGTAACTACAACAAAACTGGGCAGATCTGACATGATTTTGACAAAATGTGGCTCTGCTAAAAGTCGTGCTGCTATTTTTACTTCTTGAGATGGTCTAACCTTCAACACCAGCTAGCAACTTATGCTAAATACAAACATAAAAACACAGATTCACGAAGTTCCCAGATACAGTCCTGTAGAGTATTGCTCTTTTATAGTAACCCCAGTGAAAACACAGACCTTGTTAAGCTGATTTCCCAAAGTATCTGAAATTACTCCTCATAGCCGCATTGGTCCTGTCAATGTGTCCACAAATTAAACGTAAACCCGCTTGCATGGCATAAGCTACAGAGGATGAAAGAATCAAACTGCTATATCAACACAGTGGAGAAGCTAAGATATGCTGAAGGAAATGAAGAAGCAACACTTTGAGCTAAGAAAGACACTGATCCTCTTGGTATCATGTTTTGTTGAAATGAATAGTAATCACAGAACTGTCAAGCGTCACAGAAGCCAAAAAATCAGTGCATTGGTGGCAGACACATTTCTCCTCCTTAGTCTGACAATTCTTTTTGGCATTAAGCTGTTCAGTCTGAATGTTCATCCACATGAACATTCAGACTGCATCGACTGGAGTTCAACAAGATTCTGGATTGAACCCATCAGCTTTGGCTTCTCTACTCATTTGGTTTACCACTCACTCATAAGGCTTTCTCCCTTACCTGCTTTACTTCTCTCTTATGTTATGTCATCATTTAATATAATTTTAAAAAAAATCTTACTAGAAATAGTTTGACATTTGAAATCAGCAACATTCACTCTGAACATGATAGCCTACTATCTGACTTCTTACAAAATACTTTTACACCATTAGATAATAATGTTTTGCTTTAGTCAGCAGTTCACTGTTTAGCAGCAAAGGGAAGAGGGCAAGCATCTGTAAACATCTGGAGACTCAGACACTTAAAATTACCAACTGAGTCTGTAACCTTGGACTCATGATAGACTCAGATCTGACTTTCAGCAGCTACATCAAAGCTGTGACTAAAAAAGCGTTTTACCATAAGAGACATCAACAGAATTAAAACCCTCCTGATTGTTTATAAATCCCAGAACGGTTTAGGACCAGAATACATCTCTGATATGTTCAGAGAATATAAACCAAGCAGCGCTCTTAGATCTAAAGACTCAGGTCAACTAGTCCAGACCAGAGTCCAGACTAAACATGGTGAAGCAGCATTTAGCTGTTATGCTGCAAACAAGTGGATCAAACTGCCAGTAGAGATAAAACTTTCTCCACATGTAGAAACTTTTAAATCCATGTTAAAAACTCTTCTTTTCTCTTGCGCCTATGAAAGAAATTTGCATTGTAACTTTTAATTAATCTTGCTTTTTTTAATGTGATTTTTGCTATTTGTTGCATCTTTTCTTTGCAACATCTATAATGCTTTTGATGGTTTTTTTTGTAAAGTATATTGAATTGTTGTACATGAAATGTGATAAGGCTCTACCCTTCAGTCACGCCACAGTCGAATTCATGACCTGATTTATGTTTATTTTTTTAAACCAGTTTTAATGATCATTGTTTCCTAATTCCTGTGATAGGCTAGCGACCTGTCCAGGGTGTACCCTGCCTCTCGCCCTGTGTAGCTGGGATTGGCTCCAGCCCCCCCGCGACCCCGTTTGGGAAAAAGCGGTAGAAAATGGATGGATGGATAGATGTTTCCTAATTCAGTCACTATGATGCTTTTTTATTTTTTTGTCATTGGTAGCTGTTGTTTTCTTATGATTGATTAATGTAAGCACCTGATGAACTAAATTTCCTCTCAGGATTAATAAAGTATATCTTATATTATTTTATCTTTTCTTTTGATTTTTGCCGAGTTCTGTACTCTGGTTCTTTCTGGTTTTTAAATTCTTTTCTCATTAATTTTAGACCTTAAGTATTTTGTAGTCTTTCCTTTCTTTCATACCAGGTTTCTCTAGCTTGTGTTATTATATTCAATAGATTAAAGACACCAGGTTTTCATTTGTTCAGAGCCAGATCCCCAACATCAGTTATAATTTCGCTCCCGGGTATCAGTTGGTCTCATTTCTCGTTAGGTTTCTTCTCCGTGATGAGACATCTGTCTGTCTCTCACATATCTGTCTCTCTGTTCCTCACCCATTGTGGCAGTAACTAATTAAGTCATTTCATATTTACTTCATCTATTCCATCTTTTCTTTCCTCTCTTTATTGAATGCCTTTTTAATGAAAAACTCAACTAAATTTATTTTTTCCTTTGATCCATTGGTGTCTTCTTTTTGGTTTATTCCCTAACACTTTCTCTTATTCTCCCCTTATCTCATCATGAATCGTCCTCCTCCAGCACCTGTTCATGCATTACTTATATTTCCCTTCAAAAATTCTGTGTGAAGTGTCCACTCACCATGACACGCCTACACACACACAGGCTGATACACATGAAAGAGCAGTGGTCACGGAGAGCCAACAACATGACAAACCTCCCACCGTACACAGGCCAATATAATCGCATAGATACACACAGACCCTGAGGCAAGCCCTAAGCACCTTGTGAAACAGACAGGTGGAGAGTACAATGGCTGTTGCTTCCAGTCATGTTTCTCACACATATACAGATGTAAACAAATTTGCGCAAATTTTTTCATAAATCAAAAAGAGCTTGTTGAAATTTCTTCATTCCTTTACACTTTTAGTTGTTAAGGTTTAACATTAAAGTTTGTGGCAATCCACTATTGCTAATAGATACTGTGCATTTTTATGATGTCCATTTAAATTAAGACTAGCAATCAGAACATAATAACATTTTTATTCTGTGTCAAGCTTCCTGTACACTTGAGACCTAAAGATGACCTGCAGACACAGAATGAAACTAATAATGCCTCAGAAGTACCTTATAACTTAAAGAGTTAACTAGTGTTAGAATATTGGCATAAATGAGAAAATTCATTAAAAAGTCAGAACTTTCAAAAAGCTACATAAATTTTTCAAATACTGATGTACATGAGCAGAATGCTTAGGAGAGGAAATTCCATCTTCTGTGAAGATTCAACACGTCTTTTCAAACATTTGACATCTCATTTTGGAATATATATATATATATATATATATGCACACACACATGTACACTGCTGTACCCAACTGGGTTTTATCTGTGAAAGAATACGGCAGGATTTAGAGCGAGCTATGGACACAACATCATCACTGGTCTTGGCTTCAAACTTGTACAACTATCTTTGTGAGAACAAGTAGATGCTCACATAACAACAAGCACAGTCGGAGGTTGAAACCTTGCTGCCCTGGGGCTTTGGCTGCATCTGTTCTACAAGAGCCATACAAATGAGAAATGCATCAGAGCAGAGAAAAACATCTGTGTGTGCATGTGTGTGCATTTATATTAATTTCTTTGCATCTGATGGTATCATGTCGACAAAACATTAATCAGTCATACCCACGTGTGTGTATGGGGAAATATTTCTTATTTTAAATGCGTGGATCAATTTTTGACTAAAATGTACATCTGTAATCCTAATCTGTTTTATTAGTGTTTTAAGAATATGTAAGAACATTCCCTGGGCATTGGAATTATCTGTCCCTGATATTACTGCGACACAGGCATTTAAAAGACCTGGAGTAGGTCATGCTTTCAACAAATCACTGTCACGACATGTTAGCTTTCTCAAATACTAACTTTAACAAAAGGTTAAATAGCACGAGAATGGTGTGAATAAGGAGAGTTGGGAGATGAAATCGTGTGGACAGAAAATAACTGTAAGGTGACAGTAAAAGATGTGAAGTTGCTTGCTACACTCATTTCTCACATGCTCTGAAATTCTGAAATTTTCTGGACATTTTCCTGTGAGGCTGCTTGTTCAAGTTCAAACATCAGTATCATGAGGAGATATTACTCAAACAGATCCGGAAACGAAAAATAAACTAAATTCAGAGGGGTAAATCAAAGTTCCAGCTTTGTAAGTTTTTCATCTATGCCTACATGTTAATTGATCAAAATTCTGTGCAAGAACGCAAAACAGATTTTTTTTTTTTTATAAAGAGAGCAATCATTGTAACATGTAGGAACCTTCTTTCACCATCTGTGATGTGTGATTTCTGTGACGGATTCTTGCATCATCAACTGCACTTCACTGAGGTATCATTCCACAGCAAAAATTACTCAAGTGGAGAACGCCTGCTGTGTAGTGCATGTGAAAAATAACACCTGTGGACAAAGTCCAAACCAAACTTTTTAGATATTCTCTTCATGTGTAAAAAGGGCTTCAGTGAGTGTACCTTTTAGTCTTTTACCATCATTGCTTTTCATGTCTCAGCTCTGATCTTTCAGATAAAGACATCAGCACACACACACACACACACACACACACACACCCACACACACACCCACACACACACACACACACACACACACACACACACACACACACACACACACACACACACACACAC
>JBAMHX010000004.1:7859242-7887989 GCA_037177515.1 Pseudomugil tenellus | reverse complement strand
TTCTTGTTTACAAGGTGGGGGGGTTTTGAATTTTGGTTGGTAAATCAACAACTTGCGTTTCCCTTTTTCAAAGGCAGTTGGAACACCCCCCCCCCCCCCCCCTCATTTTCCATATTTTTTTTTATCAGTCTATCATATTTATTTTATTCATCCTTTCATCCACGTCTACATTTGTCCTTTTTTTCTTCACTACTCAGGTCTACGCATGGTACTGTAACATACACAGAGATTATGCCAACACACATACACAAAAATATGCTAGAAGCCCTTTTTGTCTCTTTGATCATTAAATATACTTTCATGATTTTATTACTTTATTATATTATTACTATTATTATATTTATTGGTTTGATTATTAGAACACCAACATTGCTTCTGCAAAGCATTCTAACAGTTTGTAACATCCTACTATCAAATGCAATGTTCAAGATCTAACTTGATTCCTGCAAAAAGAGAATAGATGATACTTGTCTGTGTACTTATCTATCAATTATCAGTCATAAAACACACACAGGGCTAACTTCATTACTCTATGACTGAAAGCAGAAGTCTGTCTGCCTGTTTGTTTAGCGTTTCAGTCAATGATCATTCATCTGTCAATCTATCCCTCCCTGCTACTTAATCCCTCTCAGGTATACTGTAACCCTTGTAAACACACACCTTGATGTAGACGTTGAGCGTGCCTGGACTGGCTCCGTCCCGGCTGGACAGAGAGTATAGGAAGTCAATGCAGTGCGTGTCATTCTCCTTGAGGGTGGGCATGTACAGGTGAGCCTTTTGCCCTGATGCACGGCCGGATGCATTCACCACCATGAACGATCCTGCGAAAACAGAGACAGGAAGGAGGTCAGACACAATGTAATCAATGTAAGCACATTCAGTCTCTGTAGAATAAAAAAAAAACTATGTCCACTTTCTCATAGCTGACAAAGGGACTGTAAATGTTTGAATTAATTTCATCAATTAACTATATTTCATACAGAGACAAAAACCAAAAAGACTAAGATATGGAGGGAAGTCAACACTAACAGTAGGAACCCAGTTTCTGGACCTCGACATACAGACTCTATACTTTATGTTTCACTATCAATCAAATGTGCATCTGTCATTTACAGATATCTGCCACTCACATCCCAACCAACACACATTCATACATACGAACACATTGATCCTGTCATGTTATATCACCTGGTGCACTGCTGGTGCCTGTTTTATTCTTTATTATTCTTTATTATTTCGTTGTTTGAATGATGTAACTGTGGTCAACTTGAGCAGTTTAGGAAGGTGTCATTGGAATCAACTATGATTGATTCATCGATCACAGGGACAGATATTTGCATTACTACAAAAGCACTGAAAATATTTGATTTATATTTGGTGTGAATGAGACAATCCCTTCCTGCAGAGATGCAAGCTGTGTTGAGGACACACTCAAGGAATGCAAAAGTGAAAGTGTGACAGGTGTATAATAAATCTTGTTTTTTGCTTTGGACAGGCATCATTTGAATACTAAGCAATTGCAAGTTGAATCACATCAACATTAGCATCTGTTTACAGCATACAGTGTGAACTTTACATGCTGTCTTACGACAGCAATCATGACAAACATATTTCATCAAGGAATGCACAGGTGTATCCTTTATTATGCATCTTAACTCCATCAGGCTTCCTTTCATCTCAAAGAGGGATTTTAGGAAACTTGACATTCTTTAAAAGGACTAACTGGTTTGTGTGTGGAGGAAGAATCACCGACTGGATTTCTGACCATAAAGTGAAAGATAAACTCACCAGTTTCCATCCATTAAACTAAATCCGGTTATTTAAGAAAATATCCAAACTTTATGGGGATTTTTCTTTCAATCCAGCCAAAATGGTTCCATTGCAGTCTAAACTAACATATCTTTTGATGTCAAGTTAGTTACATAGTGACTGATTGGAAACATTTATTCTTCATTCATATATCATATAAGTGTTGCATGTATCCAACAAATGTGTGATGCCTTGAAGAATAAATCAAACAAAATATAAGTATAAAAATTATTTACTGGAACTATGTATCAGTGTCTTAATGTATCCACACCCAGCTGTTTCTAAACTATGAGATAAAACACATTTTCCCAGACAGTTTAGGGTTTAAATGTGTTTTAGTCAGTGTTTTATAGCCCAAGATAGAGATTTTATAGGCCGACCAGCTCCATTTGGCTAACTGCCATCAGCCTCACTTAGAGTTAGAAGTGACTGGGAGACTCACTGATGAAAAAAATGGAGAGAAAAAATATAGAAGAAGCAGGTATGACTGGAGCTCTAACAGCATCTTTTTTTATGCCTTGTAAAGGCGTTCACAAAAGGGCTCACTGAAATGCAGTTGAGACAAGCTGATTTTCAGACAATACGTGGGATTTTTGAGAGTTCTCTCACTATGACAACTATCTCATATGTGGAGTAGACGGAGGTGTTACGATGTACTCATGAAGACACACATCTGCATACTGAGCATTGTTATAATAATAACACATTCAGTATGCATGAACGGATGCACAATAACAAATACACAGATCCGCTATTTCACACATTTTTCCCCAGCTCTGCGAACAGAGATGAGAAATCTGCTAATGTGAGAAAAACTGATGAATCCATCTACCATGACAAAACTCTCTCACACACACATACACTTCAAAATAACTGGGTCAGCTCAGTGTAACAGCACATTCTGCCACAAGAGACCAACTGTTTTTACAAACCCTGTAGAGAGTTCGAGATTTCACTTTTATTTTTCCAAAACTGCCAAAGAAACAAAGTTAAGCAGAGGGTTTAACTGTCTCCCTCGGCTGCTACCTTTGAGTCAAGCGTTTGACCCCTGCTGGTGTGGTGGATCTACAGTGCACTTTTTTTTGCTTTACCTTTTTATTCTATTCTACAACCACTTTTATCCAAAGCAACTTACATGTGATAAGTTATCAGTAGCAAATAACCTAACATGCATGCTTTCACTCAATCTTTGCTCTGGTTCAGGGAGACCAATACTATATTATTTGTGGGGAAAAATAAAAGTGCATCTAAGTGTTTGCTTGTAAAGGAAGAAATAGAAAGAAAACTTAATGTTCAGAGTGTTAGTGACATTCCAGCACACATTCTGGCAGATTAAAAACGTTTGTTAAAAAAACAGGTACTTTGGGACTGAAGTAAATGGTCTGAACATCAGCTTTGTCAACATCTAATCTAAAGCAAACGGTCTTGTCAAATAATGAATTTCGGTAATCAAAACTAAATTAGTGGCCAAAGTAAAACTGAAAAGCCGAAGGGCACTTAGTTCTACCCAGCTCTTCTGATTAAAATCCTATTTCATTTTCTTAGAAAGTCTGATTACTTTATAGAAGTGAGAAAAAGCACCTTGGTATTGGTCTACTTCATGTGAACCAAATGGTGGAAGTGGATTACAACACATGAAACTGGGGGTGAAATTAAAGTTATTGTGGGTAAATACAACCAAAACATGTGTTTGTAGAACATTAACTGGATGAAATAACTTACGATATGACATGGAATGAGAACGAGGAATAAGATTTGATTCTCAGCACAAGGATCCAAGAATTGGATGCAGCTCCATGTTTTTCCTTAAGTGGTACAAACAGAAGTGACCCTGCATTAAACAACAGATGAACAAGTTTCTTCCTCATTCTTTGTGTTGTCCGCTCCTTCAGGAGTCCTTGTTGTACAGCCACATCTGGTAATGGCAGAAATGCAAAATCCCCCAATTATAATGAGTGTAGCAGACTGTTGAATGTGAATGCACTCCAAGTTCTCCTTCTCAAGACAAAACACACAAAGACAAAAGACACTGGGTGTGTTCCAATTCAGGGTCTATACAATTCAAAGGTCAGTTTCATTGGCTCCAAGCATAGCAAGTATAATGGAAACGATTTAATTGGATATATATCATATCTGTCGTTGCTAGGCAAGGGGGGACTGTAGCACTATGAGTAGTCCTCATAAACCAGGTAGGCTGTTTCATTTCACCAATGATAAGTAGCAGAACATAGGACAGAAGCCTAGATAGTCTGCACACTCTCAAGAGCGCAGACCCTGATCTTGCCATTAAGGAAGGAAGTGGAAGTCAAAATTCACCATATATTCTTCAAAAGGGGGCAATGGTTCAGAGAATGTCCTCATGAAAACAAGAGCTTTGACAATAATTATTTCATAATCTGAACTTTGATCTTCACAACCACTGTGTTCTGGTAATACTTGCTCCTTTATATTAACCTGAACCAGTGCGAGAAAGTTTCATTTCTCTCTTTCTCCTTTTTTCTGAGTTTGAGGGAGAGAAAGAGAAAAATGAAAAAGAAAACACCTTTTAAAGCCTGTAAGTAATTTTAAATTGGATGAGTAGGAAAGAGAAAAGGATGAAACCAATGAGGAGGTAAAAAAGGAGGGAAGAGGGAAAGAAAAATTCAGGAGCAGAATTGTGCAGAATTGAGCCCTTTTGAATGAAAAACTCCACTTTTGTTGGGGAAAATTACTCATCTTCATCAACATCATTATCAAACTTATGGCAAAGGGAATCACCAGAGTAAGACACTAATATCAAACTGGCCCTTGGCCCATTTAGTACACCCAATTCTCCCTGAAGTGCCACACACATGGTGTGCTGGAACCCATATGTTCTGTGTCCTGAATGGGTAATGGCCCTGCAGCATTAGCCTCACACAGATATCAAAGTTGTGCTAGATACACCACAGTGTGCAGCACAAACACTGTGCGCACACACACATGCAAGTTTTTCCAGCTGGGTTTGTTAAGTGTTCATTTTATGATTCTCTCGGTTCATAAGTCTGAAAGGTTAGTTTGAGTATCAGTGTGTTTGTGGAGTGTACAATGGATATCTAAACATGCCCCTGTTAAAATGCCACATTTTGGTCTGCATCTTACCTTGCAGTACTCTCATAAAAGATCAATCCACAATAAATGATTCTAAAGCTTTTTTTCATATATGATTTCAAATCTAACCTGTATAAATCAATTTAAGGATCAAATTTGTTTGGAAATAAAACATATAATGAACTAGTTCCACAAGTGTTCTTGACACATTCTTGAGGGACTCTGAGTCTTCAATAGTTTATGACCCAGTAGTTCTGTTGGTTGCCTAACTGACAAGATGTCAGTTAACTGGTAGGTATAAATGATTTCCTATATAAAGATATTTTAGATAGAAGGAAAGCTTCACTAAGGTAGCCTGGAACCTGGGTCTCATCATGTCTAGTGCTTTTTGTTTATGAAAAGTGGACCTTGTTTCTTGCTCATTTATAAAACCCACAAAATCATGCTTGTAGTATTTATGCTCAGTTTCTAATACTGCACTTGTACACAAAATGACTTTGGAAGAAATAATATCTGGCTTTTAGATTGTGCTTCCAACATTTCACTGGGACGAAGTCCATGATTTAACTTGGCTTGGTGACCTTTTGACTTTTAACTGTACCTTTAATTATTTTGCTTCATGCTCAGGTTGCTGGGGGATGTCTCATGATGTATTTCTGATTTCAGTGTTTTTTATAGTATAATAGTGTATTTCAAGACATTATTCCTGTTCCATGTTTACATGTGTTTTTTCTGCAGTACGTGTCGTCATACAGTGTAATATCCCATCTCATCCCATAGTGCTGTCCCTAGTCCCTCCGCTGTCTCTAACCTTGCACTAATCTGATAAGTGGCAAGTCAATAATTGAAGTGCAATAGGGTAATGGGCTAAACCATGAACGCAAACAACTCATTCATCTGTCAGAGGTTGAATACGGGTCTTTTGCTCTCGTTTCATCCATTTTATCCTGCACACACACAGGCACACACACAAATACACTATCCTCCTCTCTCATTACTATCTGTCCTTTTAAAACCCATCTAAACTTTGTCCTTCTTCCTTCCATCCTTCCATCTTCGCTCCTCCTGTTTCTAAGTTTCTGTCTATAAGTGGTTTATAAGGATAATGATTTACCACGAGATTAAAATTTACTTCCAAAATGAGCCAAAAGAAAAAGCTTTTAAAGCATCAAAATCAAATTCATTTACTCTGGTTACAGAAAATGGAGCAGGGGATGTGACTGAGGATGTGTATGTATTTGTGCTGATGTTTGTGCAAGTACAGGGGATTACGTCACTTCACAAACATTCTTAATAGCTTCTCTAATACATTTACATTGGTTTCCATTGGGGTTGGATGGCTCTCTTCATTTGTACACCAAACTTAAGTGTTGACAGTTCACAATTTTCTGATAGCAAAGGGGATTTTAAGAGATGAAGTTGAAAAAAAAAATACTAAGCCAAAGCAAATATTGCCAACCTCATCTGAGAAAGGAAAGGGAAGCCTGGTTAGTTGATCAAAGAATGAACCCCATAAGGGGGAAGGTTAACTTTCCAGTCTGTTAAGTTTGGAAAGCCAACAGATTTTCTAGAGCAAAGACAAATAAAAGTTAATTTAATTGGGTTTACGTTTTTACTTGACTAGAAAGCATCAAAATGGTTTCACAGTATCTGCGAGAAACTTTTTACAGAACAAAGAATGTCTTGAGGCTGAGAAAATAAAAGCAAATCAAAGCAAATTAAATTGGTCTTTTGTAGATCAATTAGATCCCAAATTTTTATTTTAAAACGCAACATCGATGGAAGACGTTCACAAAGTACTCTGTTCAAATGGCTCCCTGAAGTCCTTGTTCAAAGCACACTATTTTTTTCTTTTTTTTCTGTCTCACACTTGCATTTCTCTTTCATTCTCCTTATGTTGTGTTTAGTCTCTGTCGTCTTTTGGATGAAGACGTCTTTTCTGAACAAGAGCTTTCTCATTTTTCTAGCAGCTTCTATGAGCACAGACATTTATTCATAATTTTGACTGTCCTTTTGAAATAGAGAAGTAATATGACAGAACAACGAAACAGTAAAAGTCCGAACGTGGCCTGAAAATGTCTGTCAAGCAAAAAATGTGGCTTCTTCTGTACTTGTAAGCTCTTTTAGTTGTTGTTTTTTTCTCAAGCACCTCTGCAAACATGCTTCTCTACATCAGAACCCTGTCAACGTATGATTGGATACTGATTACAATGTTTGCAATGTAAGCACACTGCAGTAAGATATTACTGTTTCTGTGATTATATAGTTTTGATGTGTCTTTAAAGGGTTCTTTCTATTACATATGTGCATGCATAAAAATGTATTTGGCTTCTTAATGCAAATAGCATACCACAAGGAACAAAACCAACTAACTAACTTACTACCAGTAACTAAATAAATAAAATAAAAACTTTTTAACAAATTAGAAATCCATAAATGAATATCTTTTTCATCATAATTCTGTTACTAGGTTTACTTTAAAAATCATGAATGAAAACTGGCCAACAAAAGATGTCTTAGCTGTATGACAAATTATATATCACATATTTACAGATTTCATTTGTGCAACTTATCCAGATCCTCATGTGACAGTTTAGAGGGTGAAGAATTGAACATCCTTAGGCAGCCATCTCAGACATGGATGGCACTGTTGTGCTGGTTGTAGATGTCCCCATGCTTTCACACACGCCATTTACCATGTGTTTAAGTTTAAACAGGGCGTCAATGAAGCTCTGATATCAAAATACATAAAAAATGTAACTCTATTCCCATCAAGTGTAATATCACACACAAAAGTTAATAGAATGTTTAGAAAGTATCACTTTTCTTCCTTTTTTTGTTTTTGTTGAAAAGATGATTTGTTGAGTTTTATTCAAGAAGATTTTATTGTAGTGAAAGGCAAGTTGTGGTTTCTGAATTTGATTTTGCACTTGAGACCAAAATGACATAAATTTTATCCTGTGCATCTGTCAGGACTAAGTGGCTGACATCTGTAACCTTAAAGGCTCCGTATTATCCTACATTTGTCATCTCACAGTCTATCATATGCACATCTATGATAATATTATGCATTTTGCAATATCTACCGTACTATAGTTTTGTCATACCACTCAGTTGTTACAGAGAGATTTATACCAGGAACTGTGAAAGCCCGGTTCTGTATCTTTCCTTCTCTCCTCTGTGTGTCTGCTGCTCCCCTGCCCCACCTGCACTGTAGTCAGCGTACAGTTACACGTGTGTCTGTTGACGAGAGCGCAGCACAGCCACATGCACACTTCGTAGAGCAGACGGCGTAGTTTTCAGGTAGGGGATTGGGGAATCCCAATTTGCCACGTTGCAGCGGTGGTGTCAGCCATTTGAGCTGCACTCTTCTTTTTAAAATGGTAAAACTACAAAAACGCGTAGATGAAAAGTATAACTACTTCCAGGATTGTTTTAAGGTACAATTAACACTTATAGAAGGTTTAAAAGCTCATAAAAGTCCATTTTGCATAAATGGGACTTTTAATCCCAAATATGCGTGACAGGGATCAGTCTGTTGAATTCCCATTCTCCTGGATTAATTCTCATTCAGAAAAACACACTAGACAAAGGGTACAATGATCAACAGGGATACTGGTTTTGAGGAGAGTCTTCTCAGAACAACTTTACAATGTAGAATTAACTCATTTCATATGCGGTCACTATAATTATTTATTTAGATATTTTACTCATTTAGCTTTGTCGAATTGTCTAAGGAACATGTGAGAATTTTCCTGAGACCTGTGAATAGTAATCTAACTTAAGATCCCTTTTGTTACCTTTAGTTACTTACCAAATGAGCCATGCCACTCTGATTAATCATGTTCTTTTACTGTATTTTCTTTCATTCATTTCATTCTTAATAATTCATCTAAATTTACTAAAAAGATGGTGCTATTAAAATTTATTGATTTTGTACAATTCTGTTAATAAATGTAAAAACAAAAAAGGTGCATCTCTAACAGGAGCTATCAGAGATTATAATGTGCTGAGGTAGATCAGTCCCTCCCGCCATGTTAAGTGAAGGGATAATTCTCTTGGTTAATGAATGAGCTAATTATCTGCAAGATTTTATTCTTCAAGTTAAAAGCCTTTAATAAGCTGAGACTAAAAACGTGAGAATAATTATTTTATTTCCTTCAAATGTGTAAAATACTAAACTTCTGATACATTAAAATATTTTTATGCAATGGGATTGAATGTAAATGGATGCATTTAAAAAATAACAAAAAAGTAACAGCTATGCAAATTATCTAATCAACCTATCTAGATTCAGACTGTAAGGTTCAATAAGCTTTAGGTGTTAAATAAGGCAAAGATCGATGATGTATCTCACATGCATGTGCCTCTAGAACGATGAGATGCTGCTGTAATCATTCCCTAATAAGGTGGTGAAGACAGGGAGATTGGCCTGATCAGCCCTTCAGGGACAACCTCTATCGGTTAATCAATATGGAACCTTTAAGTCACACACAATTCCTATTCAGCAATGGGCACAAAGAGTAAATTCTGGTTCTAGATTTGACCCGTGGGAACTCTAAATCCCAAAAGCCCTTAGTATCCAGGGTCATGGTTGGGTTGACCTATAGGAGATCGAAGAGTGAGCATGTGATTGCTGACGCTGAAGACAATGGATAGAGGCTGTCCTCTGTTTGTTCTGCCCCAGGTGTCCATCCATCTACCTCTGTGGATGTGTAAATAAGTATATGTGGGCTACAATACACTGAGTTAAAAGGGGGATAAAGGGTAAAATAAATCAAAGTGAAAGCTAAGAAAAAAGAAGCTAGTTCAAGGGAACTATTATTGGTAAGGTGAAGCATTTCTCTTTGGATTTACAGATTTGCAGTCTGTTTCTTTCCAAATATCCATTTAAACCATTCCTCCTCAAACATTAAAGGTCACGGTTGTCAGATGGCAAAGAGATATTGTGTTTTTAAAAAGTATCCAGAGTGTTGTACTGTAAGACTAAAAAAAAAAAAAACACCTAACCTGGCTGATTTGAAGTAAAATTTAAAAAGTTCTATCAGCAGATCCATGGACGATTCCTTAGACCTTACAGGACATTGGGAACTTGTCATCTTTAGAAATTCTACATGATGAATGCACATTTGAGGATGTTTTAATCTTCAAACTTCTATGCACAGCTTCAAAATCTTCATAACAGAAAATGTTGAGCACATAAGCAAACAACATCAACCAAGCACTAAAATAAAAACATATTTCACGTAAGATGGGAACAGAAAGAGCAGAGACAATGTTTCCAACAAGGTGGTACAAGGTGGTACAAGGTGGTACAAGGTGGTTACAAGCGGAAATCCATTCATTCTTTTTCCACATCGCTTAATTCAATTCTGGGTTCCGGGGGGTCTGGAGTCTATCCCAGCTGTTAACAGGCGAGAACCAGAGTACACTCTGGACAGGTCGCCATTCCATTCCAGGGCTACAAGCAGATATCAGTGTGTAAATTGAGTGAAAAGGTAACCTACAGTGAAAATAAAGACAAAGATTTCTGTTCCTTGTGAGTATATACATGTCATTCATAGTATATTTCTGTAGATATAAAGGTTCAAAAGCAGCACTTATTCAAGTATCAGCATCTTTTCAATATATGTGTTGGTCCTCATTTGTAAACTTGGATTAATACTATGTCTAAGTTCTTCAGTCACCAATCATCTCTTTATACTTTTCTTCTAAGCAGTCAGTATGAATGTTTTTTTTACCGGCTGCCGGAGGTCTTCTTTGGACACTGGTAGCATTTTCATTCATATTCAGTCCATTCCTTGTACCTAAATGTCTTCAGAGAAATCTAGTTTTTTTTAGTTATGCCCCGTAAAACTAATATATAAATCACTAAAGTATGAAAACGGCTTCTAACTCAAAGGATGAACCAGCGTTAGAAAAATGTTTGAAAAATTGCCCTAGTGATGGACTGGGAACCTATCAAGGGTGTACTCTGCTTCTTGCCTTCTAATTCCTATAATAGGCTCCAGGTTTCTTGTGACCCTAATTTGGACTAAGCAGGATAGAAAATGAGTGAATGAAGACGTGCAGGATCTTAAAATAATGTCCTGAAGAAAAACAGCAAATCCAACAAACAGAGGGATGTATCTGGACTGTCAGTTCACAAAAACCTAATCAAAAGTGGTTTCCATAGAGTCAAGAAGCCCCTTTTTTCAGAAGAAGAGAAAAGAACGAGTTATGTAATGATCAAAAATTCACTGACAAATTCTTTGGTAAACTTGGTGTTATGTTTTCATAATACTCCACCTATTTCTTGTTTTTCTGGAAATATATCAAGAAAGACTTTTGGATGGTTCTGTTTGCATGTGTTTCTCTGATTTCCAACGCATGTACAAGCATTTATGAGAGAAGACAATCATTTTCAAGAGAACATGCACACTCTCACAGGAGACATACTTGAACACTGCCCTACAAGCAAAGAAAAGGAATGCAAGGACACATAAAGTGACCGGGAACCAGCACTAATTCACAGCTAATTCACACAGTCAAAATTTGACAAACATTTCTAACAAGAAATAACCCTGTACACAAACACACTTTCATCAAGAGCCATTAGATCTCTATATTTCACTGTGTTTCTTGTTGCTCTTTACCATTTCTTGATCTCTTCTCTGAAGCACAGAACCTGTGGGTAATTGGCTTTTTAACGACTTATGCGTTTTCACACATTTCCTATCTTGGTTATTTTCTTCCTCAAGCCCCATTTAAGAAGCCTACCGAAGGGGGGTGGGGCGTGGGCAGGTTGACAACAGAGATGACATACAAATGTGGTTGGATTTATATCAACGCATTCCCAAGCAAACTTGCAATATTAAATTACCAAGTCAAAATGTTGCTCAAAATTTTATTTTCTCTGAGCAGAAAATCTGTAGCAAAAACATGCATTTGTAAAATAAATAATGATTTCTCCTAAGGGAAATCAGCTTGATGAATCAGACAGTTTCCCTGCAAAACATTCAGAGAAGTCGGTACACCACGTCCTTCGGAGATATGAGTGCTTTTCCTCCTGCTAAGCATCCATTGTGACTATTACATGAAGCATTGAAATCACGTCATTGAAAGGTCTTTGTTTCTGCACTACTGTTAAAGATGTTTTTGTTATTTCCAATAAAAAAGATTTTCAGTCAGAGAAAGCCAGTCCATCTTCTGAGTAAAACTTTTCAAAACAAAATGAACACTTATATTTTTATTATCAGGTCCAGAATTTAAATAAAGACTGATAAAGTGGGTAACAGAGGTAGCGGTAGTTAGAATGACTGATTCCATGTTAGCAGTATAGCATGCAGGTGTCTGTAGATGTTGATTCATATGTGTGTGAGCAGCATACCAAGAGCTGGGTTCAAAATTTCAGTTTCAGACAAATGGGGAGAAAAAAAAGAGACTGAAAGAGACTAGGAGAGTTTTCTTTTCTACACATGAAGCAGATAAGTGCTTTGAAGTCACTTCACTGCAGGTGTCTCAGTCAGTCAGTCAGTCAGTCAGAAGTCGAAAGGAAAAAAAAATGACTTTCACATAAAAAACATGAACTTTCATTCATTTCTTGCCAAGTCGATTGCAGGTAATCCATCAAATGTTGCAATATTACGTCAATATAAAACAGAATATGTAGTTACATAGAAATTGGAATATATATTTGTTTTATGGCTTTAATTTGGGCTTATTAGTTCAATTTTTTAATTAACAAGCAATTAAAAGAATTTGAGGATCCAAAACAGAGACCGTCTTCCTAAAAATGTGCCCATACAGGCAGACACATACTATAATTGTGGTCAAATAATATATGACTTTTAGTTGTTATGACAACAACTGTAACTAAATGGGTTATATAATGTGCAAGATTGCAATGGTTCTGTTGTGTATATTAATCTAAACAATTACACTTTTCTAATTATGATAAAGTAAATCTGATTTTCAAGCTCAAAGAAAAGGATGTTTCATTATAAAACCAAGACCAAGAACTACATGGGATGGATCCTTTTTTTTTTCTCCTCGACACTATGCAAATTCCTACCATGCCCAAGTTTTAACCTATGCAATCACAGATGCTGGAACCCATTTCACCATTTGGTACCTGTCAGCTGCTTCAGGTGCCCATGGAAAAACCAAGTTTGAAAAGTTTAACTTCGTAGATAATGGGTTCCTTTATTGTTGATATCCACCAGTACTCCAGTTGCAACCACAGAAGGTACCAACAAAAATTCTGGCCACAACTTCTGGAAGCTGCATCCACCATGAAGACTTTGAACATGGCACTTTTGGAATTTCTTTCCTGAACCTCTTCTTGTGCATATAAAATCATATCTCTATAGTGTATGTGAAGAATCACTAACAGGGTCCTCCGTGATGTTCCCACTCCCCGTCACTAACACTTTGGGTTCACCAGGTATGTCCTGCAACCTTTCCCTTTCTCCAGATCCAAACTTGCCAGTATGGCGATAAGGTTACAGGTCCACCTTTATTGCCACCTAGGCATCCAAAAAATACAGCCAAATGTTTCATGACAAAAAATTTGATCATTGACCTTTGGCTTAAGGTGGCCTGGTGCCGAGTATACTTTTGAGCAACCACATACTTGGATATGGTGTTTTTTTTATAGACAATCAGTAACTAGCACATAAATCCAACAACCGAATAATGAATCAGGTTCAGATCCAGGATGCCATTCCTTCCAGTCATTTCCTTTTGGTAATTTTAATCTTGCCCACACTGATTTGAGTTGAATTGAATTCAGTTCAATTTAGCTTTATTGGTATGGCACCATTTCATGACAATGTTGTCTCAAGGTGTTTACAGACAGCATCCAATTCATAAAAATAGCTTATTTAAGGGAACCAGCAAGATTGCGTCGAACCTTGACTTCAATCCAATCTCCCATCCTGAGATGCATGAGGTGACAGTGGGAAAGAAAACACTCTTTTAACAGGAAGTCAAAACCTCCAACAGAACCCGACTCAGGGAAGGCAGCTATCTGCCTCAACTGGCTTCGGGGTGGGGAGGACAGGAAAGACAGATCAATATGTACTCCAGCTGTTACCCAGGAGGACCCACAGATAAAGGAAAATTAAGAAATAAGACATGTAAAGACATGCAAAAAAGACAGAAAAAGTACAAATAGGTTAATGATGCCAGTATAGTCCTATGCATGGGAAATAAGCAGCTGAGAAAATATCAAAATATCAAAGCCCCCCAGGAGAACCAAGATTTTTCCCAGGTTGCAACATCACCCGGGGAAACTACATTCTGTCTCATTGGGGAAAATTCCAACACCAAGGTGTTTAGCCAGGGATTTGTGAGCATCACAATCCTCACCAGCCCCCTCTACCCAGTCGACAACTCTGGAGAATAACCAGCCCCTGTCAAAGAATTAGGTCTCAGAAAACCACAACTTGCATAGAGGCCACCCAACTTGTACCAGTTGCTGCACCTCTCACATCACCTGAGTCTTTTTTCCCTTCAACAAGGCTACAATCCATAAATCGATAGCCAGTTTGTGATGTTTTGCCTTCACCTGTCATCTAACTCACATTGCATTGGACCTTGATTTTCCTCCCCCTTGGTCCATGCCAAGATTTAACACGAACCTATGCAAAAGACATGACATATTTCACTTACACAGTACATTTTTTACATTTTTATCTTTACTTGAAACCGATTTGTCAAGAGAAAGAACAATACTTGCATATCTCCCTCAAAAGCTTTTTTTTAAAAAAATATATTCACACTCGTCTTTGAGTCACCATTCCTGCACAAAGGTTGCTTTTTTATTTATTTTTTTGCTACTGACCCCGTTCTGATTCAATTACAGCCTGACAACTTGCTTTCCAAAATATTGAAACACAATAAATCTGGATATCTGGATATCTATGAGATGTGATCAAAGGTGAAATCTCAGTCTGTTTTGTGTTTCATTTGTTTTAAATTTGGTGTGTAAATGTAATCAATTATTTTTCAACATTAAGAAGCAGCATATTTTGAGCCAGTTATGTTTCCCTAAACCACACTGAGATGTTTTACCACCTAAAGGAGCAGGGTGGCGATGGCTACCGTGGTAGATCAGGTCATCCAATGAGCAGCGCCAACCTTCCAGTCATTTGTCAAACTGTGGTATACCTAAATTAAATGAGTGAATCTGTTTATTGACAGACATACAATTCAGTCAGACAGTGTGTTATCCTGCTTTTTATGTTTCTCTATTACATTAAAAATACTGTAAATTAGTGGTAAACATAGTAACATGTTGATTAGTAAACTGGGCAGCTTGATTGTTTTGTACATTACATGAATTCTTTATGCTTCATTATTTTTTCCGTAAGGTAAATAATGATCATCCCTTGTTATTCTCCATTGTTTCTGGCTTCCTTTTTTTGTATCCTAGGCTCTTCTTATTTCCATATCAAACGCAGGGATAAGAAGGGTGGAGCATTTGAAGACCCTCCTGGTAAATTCTAGCTCCTTGCACACTTTTACCAGGTCCTTATTAAAGCTGCTGAAATAAAATAACTCCATAATCTTAGTGGTGGTCAGTGGCTCAAAGTTCCAGCTGGCTGGAGATTTTTCAGGATGTCTAAGCCTTTGTAACCAGTGAGCATTAAAATTATATTCATCAGCAGATAATAGTTTTCTGCGCCAGACATGTACACCTATTTCCCCGCAAGAGCGTATTCTCTCTTCATTCGCCTAAGGGAGAAAATCGCTCAGAGAATATTATAGCTATTTTTATGACCCCACATGAGAGCTGCCTTGTAAAGATCCACATGCACACTCCCTCAGACACACACTTTCCTCACTCTCAGAGACGCATTTGACTCGCACGCAGAGTAATATGGAGCCCACAGTTGGATGTAGGGTATATAATCCAGCCACTAACTGCAAATGAAGAAAGAAACACATCAGGGGCTCAGATTAGATGGAGCTGGCTGAGATGGAAAATGACACAGAGGCTGTCAGTGGAGGCTTTGTACTTTCTGCACACTTTCTCTGTCTCCCTCCTCGTGGTTATCGCCCTCTTTTCTTTCTCATTGCCTGTCATTTTCAGATGTTATTGCCTTTCTTTCAGTGTTTGTCACATTCAGTCTGTCTCACTCTCTCATACACTCCAATACTCACACACACAGTCACATATAAACACAGAGTTATCACTAGCCTACAGGGTACCATTACTTCTGGGATCCAAGGCTTTTATATGGTGGCTTGGTTTTAATAATGGCCATTTATTGCTCCCTCTGATAAATCATCTAAGTGTGTGCTACTCAATCTGCTGCTTGGTCCTTGAAAAATCTACAAGTGGATGTGTTTTCACATGCGTATTGTGCTTGTGTTCATATAGAGAGGGTGGGCAACATTTGAAGAGGCTAAAGAGGAGAGGCAATAGAGAAGAAAGATATCCTAAATAGTTAAATAAATTTCCATTGCTATGGTACCGAAACAAAAGAATCCTCAAAACAATCAGAACACAACCCTAAAAGTTACATATATGTGTAGCATGTAGAGATATGTAACAACTAATATGTTTAGTCTTTGACTGTTTTCTTAGAATTGCAAGCAATGTTTTATGTTCTTGTGATGTACTTAAATTACACCTGATTGTATTTATGAACATGAGTCATGACTAATATTCAGGCAAAGTTTTATAAATGATAAAAAGGGACATTGGCTATTGGCACATGCTACGGTAGATTTTCACATCCACTGATAAACATGTAAAGAGACAACTGAGACAACCTGTGCAGGTACCACACTTGTCAGTTTTGTCCTTTTTCAATCTGAGCAAAAAATATCTTAAAAAGAACATCAAAGCACATATGACATACATCAACAACAAAAGGTCAATATATAAGAGCATGCGTGTTTTAAGGTAAGCCCTCCATAACCTTAATTAATCTGACTTGTTTATTTTTCCGGATACCAACTTGATGGCAAAGTCAGTTTTAATTTGTTTTGTCATATATTTTGCAGTATTTCTAGGCTTTCTGTTTAGAATATCAGACCATTTTAAAAAGAGCCTCTGAAACAAAATAACATCTTAATATTGTCTATGATTCAATGCCATATATCATGGGTATCAAACTGGTTCTGAAGGTTTCCCTGCTGCAACACACCTGACAGAAATGAATGGGTCATTATGAAGGGCTTTTGGTGGAATCCATTTGATTTCAGCCAGGTGTATTAGAGTAGGGAATCAACAAAAACCTGCAGAATAGTGGTTCTGCAGAACCGGATTTTGATGCCTGCAGCTTTAATAACAGCATGTGAGTGTTTGAACTAAACTAAATTACTATAAATGTACAGAGATTAATTATGCTTCAGAAGACGTTTGGTAAACCTCTGTGGCTACATTTATTATGTTTTTTGATTGAGACGGGTTCGCTCATTCTTACACTTCATTCCATGAGGGTTAGTTGTAAAAAATGAATAGGAAAATAAAGGAGAAAGGCTGTCTCAAAACTGGATCTGGAGAATGATATAAGCTACGAAGCAATGTGTATATCTATCATTTCTTCTTACGTTAGATTTATCTCAAAATCTCTGCAACATTAACTCCCCTTTACTTCCAACAAATCTCTCTAAATCTTATTAATATCCTTAACGGTTGTGAAATTATTCAATTTTTCCATTTTTACCTTGATGTGTGTCTTCTATACACCTGAAATCTCTGAAAAAAAATGTTCATTTACTCCCCCATTTTCCCCTTCATTGCCCTCTCCATCACTCATCTGCTCATCCTTTTCCTTCCCTTTACCCCGTTTCTCTTATCTCCTTGCTCCATTTGTACATCTGACAACGACGGCTCTATCTGCAGCAGTCGGGGTTACAAAGGGATTTTACCTGTCAGGTAATCCATCTATCTTCATCTTGCTCTTGTTCTGTGAACGCTGCTCTAACGACTTCACTCAGAAAGAGACTGACAGCTCCATACAGTGTTCAGAGTGACTTTTCTGTGTGGGCAGTGATCACCCATAGTACAATAATCTTCACTTATTCTGGACTTTTTACATGTCAGTGTTTTATTCTTTTAACCACAGCACGTATGAAAAACTTGAATAAAGTCAGTTTTTGTCAAAGCTGACAACTTTCAGGTGCAGCGCCACTGATGGCTAGATAAATCAAACATGTTAATGTGTGCACATTTTAGCAATTATGGTTAACGACTTCAGTTGTGTCATATAATATAGATAAATTACAGCCTTGAGTTACTTTGCAACCTCACAATTTCTTCCTCTGGATTGAGAGTTTTGGAGAGGTGCAGCATTAACGTTTAGATATGTTTTGTTATATGGGCTTTGTTTCACTCTAGTTAGTTTCCCATGTGCAAGAGCAATAATTGCAGGTTAGTGATTATTTGCGTTGTTGTTTGGTTAGCTGTTTTTATTTTATTAAAATAACAACATATACTTTGGTGAAGGTTATAAGCGCCTTAATAAAATGTGTAAGTATTGTTCTTTTCAGTAATTAGGCTTTTGTCATGGAGACTTGTAAGAAGATTAAGCTTTGCAGGGTGTATTAACCCATTGCAGAAAGCACAAGGTTTATTAGTAGCAAACTGATAATGCAATGATCACAACAGTGAAAGTTGAGAATAGATTGGGGTTTTGAATTGGCTTTATTCACAGGTCCACTACTTGTCATTGTGGTTACTGAGGTCAGACACACCTGGATTAATCAGCTCATCCAATAATGAAAGACAGGAAACAAAGGAGCTGTTCTAAGTTCAGGAAGTAGTGGAGCTGTGCATAAAGCCAATTCCAGGATGATATACAAACTTATATTTTTCCATGGTTCGTTAATCTAATCAAACTCTATCGGATTAGAGAACAGCTGTGTGATACTCTGCACGTAGTTTTAGGCGACCCATTTTCCACATCTTCTTTACACCACAAAGCACTGACAGCTTTTTCTCAATTACTTGGGGAAAAAATGTAGAAATTAGCACGTCTGTTTTTCACCCTGTCAATTTGCTATTATCACCTTTGTGCCGTTTGTGATTCCTCCAACACTGCCTCACCGCATTCTGCCCACCCACAAATCACAAATGCAATCAAGTTGCCTCTGACAAGAGCCCTCAAATCACCACCGGCAACCAAAAAGCGGATGGGATATTTAACCTCTGTCCCCATCAGTAGCCACTTGACAAACACACACACAAACACACACACACAATTTATACCATACAGCTGTGACACACTGTAATTCAGAGGCCTTTTACTGATGGCAATTTATACTAGGCAAGGTAGTATGTGTGTGTATTTACGTGTGTAGCTCATATCAGTTTCAGTTTACGATGGAGTCCATGCATGTGTGTGTTAAATATGTGTCACAACTCAATTGTGAGGTGCTCACTGATTGGTACTGATTTGTTTTCGGCCCCTCAAAGGAAAGGAAAAAAGCAGAACTGATGAGCACATAAGCTCATTCGGATGAAAATATACATGAAAACATCAAAATATAGCTTGAGATGCTCGTTGCAGTTCAAGCGTACTTTTCTATCAGGCTGTCAAATCCTAAAATAAAACAAGGAAATCACATCGGCAAAAACAGAGAAGCAAATTTAGGACAAAGACACCTCGGGAGAAATAAATGTCTGAGAATGAAGAAGCAGAGAAAGGGGGGTGTAGATGAAAGAAAAGTGAAGACAGAATACAAGGTTTGGATGCTGGTTTGACAGTGCACATATCAACAATGAAAATAGAAGGATATGCCAACAAATGCACACGTTCATTTCACACATTTGCGCATACTGCTGCCTGGCTTTCTTAAAAATCTCTTACTCACTGCTATGTCTGAAAGTCATGCACATGCATGCAGAAAGGAAAATGTTCCTGCAGCAGTAACAGAAATGAAACATTCCTTAAACAAAACATATATCCTAGATAATAAGATAATAGATAATAAGGTGGTCAAATTAAAATATGTTGTCTTTCCCCAAGGAATATGTCTAAGTATTATCTATGAATTACAGTTTGTACTAGTAAGTTAATCAAGAAGTTTCATTACTCTGAACCTCCGGTTTACGTATTACCTTATTCATAACCAATAAAAATGAGAAAATGTTGTTAAATCAATTAATAACCAAACACTAAATGAAAATTACATTCTCAGACAGAGTAACACAAAAGGCAATAGTTGCTTTAATTTAGTGACTTTTGTACAGTTATAGTTTGCTGATTGCGAACTATTGTGAATATAGATGAAATTTTGTTTTATTTTAGTTTAGAGTAGTAGTTTTGGAACCATACTACAGTATGTTTCTGATCGACATGCCATGTATGAAACTTGCACACCCACACAGGTGTTTTCGATTGTATCCGATTAGACTTCTTCCCGGGACTGTGGGGGTGTTGAAAAGAATTATACTTCTGCTGGTAGGATGGTTTACACAGCTTTTCCCTGCTACTGGTTTCTCGATTTAGGTGGTAACAAGTTAGGGTTTAATGGGATGACACATGTGCAGACCTTTTACTGTCACCTTGCTGTGAATAGGATCAACACTGGTCAAGTATAAAAGCAGGAAACCATCAATCACAAAGATGTTTGATATGACTGACAGTTTTTTTTATAGCATTCTGTCATGTTTCTATTGGTTGTTGGAGTTTAACTTTTTTTTTCTTTGTTGGTAATATTGTTATCAAGTGTGACATGGAAACAGTGCAGATAATAGAAAAGAGAGATTATTCACCTGAAGGAATGAAAAGAGTGCAATTGTAACCAGAGAAAAGCCCATGAAAATGGTCTGTCATGAAGCTTCCCATCTCATTAATGTTGATAGAGCCCTTGAAAATGTTTGGGCCACAAAATCAACTGGAGTCCGCTTTTGAAGAGTTCTATTTACTTCTTTTATGACATTGTTACTCTTTTTACTCACTGTTTATGTGAATATGACAATTGTAAATGAGTCTGGTTCAGTTAAAGTGTAATTCCTTAATTACATTAAATAAACAATTAGAGGTCCTATATTTTGGCATTGTTGCTGCTTTACAAGCTATCTTGTGGACATTTATGATATTGTGCATTTTGCAACATGCACTAAACTATACTTTATCAAAACTGATTTTAAAAATGTAAAAAAATAGTATCCATAGTAGAAACTGGTCCAGATAGGAGAGGGGGAGGGGGGGAATAATTAAATATATGTGCTTGTGATGATTGATTTAGTTCTAATTATAATTCTTACATTTGTGTTTAACATGTTTACATCTCGCAGACTGTAAAATGAAATGCAGATGTCTAAAGAAAGATGTGGAGACTAAATTCTTGAAATGAAATTATTACGGTGGTACTGAAATATTGTGGGATAAGGAGACAGAAGGGGCTCAAAGATGATGTACTAAGGTACTGGCTTCTGTAGATTGGTTGTCAATCACAGTGGTGGAACAGGCAGCTTAAAGCAGGGAAACAACAAGTGAGCACAAACAGACCAGGCAAAGCACCCTAAGTTCCACTTTATATAAGAAAAAGAAGGCAGGTTACACTTTCAGCCTTTATATGACCATTTTGTTCTGTCCTGAGTGCCTAAGCTGCTCTCTGCTGTTGAACTCATAGCTCAGATTGTTCAGTCATTCGCCGACTCCGGTGTTCAGCCTCACAGTTTGCATTCCCCACACAAAGACTTCGGAACTCACAAATCAATAATAAATGAAAGTTGTGTCTTCTGTCTGCTTGTTTGGGGTAAAAATATCACATAGTGGAGCATCATATGACATTGATCAAAATTTAATACCACTTGAAGGAATTCTTTCATTTGTTTGTCCTTGAAATTTCCTTCAGTAGCAGACAGGCGTGTGGCAATAAGTAAGTAATTATTAAGAAAAACTCCAGACTTTGTCAGTCAAGGAGTTTGTCTCCATCTGTTTTTTTTTTTTGTTGTTTTGTTCAGTTTGTGTCTTGTTCTCAATACCTAACTGTCTGCCCTTGTCACTCTTTTGTGTTTCTCCTTCTTTAAAGTCAATCTTTATATTCTCTTACCAGTGTAGATGTTTTGCTTCTTTTGTTCCTTCTGTCAACTGTTTTCTTACTTTCATTCTGCTTCAGCTCTCCAAATATATTTCTGCCGGAGCACCGAAGGTGATGTGAAGGCTGATTGAAATGCAAGCCTTTATTATTCTTCCTTAATACTCTGACAAAAGGACGCCATTTTAGGAGGCCTGAACATGCTCGAAAACTCACCAAATTTTGTGTCTCCGCCCCCCCAGATGAATCTGAAAAATTTCTTATTTTGGCATTTTCTTGGACGCTGGGGTAAAATTGAGCGTGAGTGCTACCTGTTGTAAAGTCCCCAGAATTGCATGTCATCACTCTTCTTGAAAATTGGTACATGCTCGGGCAAACAAGAAAGTTTCAAGGACCTATGGTCCAAATCAAACAGGAAGTCTTGCATTTTGGGTCAAAGTTGCCATTTTGTCATTTTACTCACATTGTATTTGAACAAACTTATCCTATGGCTTTAATCCCACTAACACCAAAATTGGTCAGAATACTCAGGAGGCATGTGTGATTAAAATTTGCTCTATTTCTTCTAATATAAAATTCCGTTTGCGAGGGGCAGGGCCTTAAAGTTTGATGTCTAGCAATAAAACACAAAAATTGTAATAACTCCCACATAAAACAAGATATGTGTACCAAAATTGATAGGTGTGATGTCAGTCCCACTCTGAAGAGGTGACTATGCCAATATTTAGTTTATGAATTAGCCATTAGTTTTATACTCAGACAGCCATCATTTTGGCTAAGTAGACACAATCCGGTCTAAATTGGGTCAGACAGCATAAAACATGTTGGTGAAGAGATCCAGTGAAACTGTAGCTCTAATTCTAAATTAATTTATTTTGGGGGCATTTTTTGCCTCTTACGTTTGATCAAACTTGTACTGGGGATTTTATCATTTTGGGCTCAAACTTTTACATCATGATCATCACCCGTCCGCACTGAGCAGCCAAAGAGGCCCTCTGATTTCCCTGCCCAACCCATGACGTAACCTCAGAAAGAGCACATCTACCCAGTCACATAGTTTAGAGCGCTAAAGTTTTCAGATACGGGGGCGTGGAGTCTTCACAGTGCAGTGTTGGAATGGTGGGGTCAGGCCTTGGCTCTGACTAAGCCACGCCCTTCTTTTCAGAGGAATTAACACTAATTTATAGTGTTAATTAATAATTAACACTATTAACACTAATACAGGGTTAAAAACTCATAAAAGTCGATTTTACATAATATAAGCTCTTTAATGTGTCATGTTTTCTTGATAGCAAAAATAATCAGCGTCAAAATTACACTTTCAAGTGGACTTTTCATAAATGAATAAGCTTGCTTGATAAAGTGGAGTATTACATATAAAATCAATGTTTCATTTAGTCTATGAAGCACCAAAATTATTAAGTCTATATGTACCGGATCAGAAAGGGATTACCACTCATACTGGTCCAATCTTTTCTTATCAATAAGTTGTCTGTTTGCCTAGAGTATGACATTACTGTGTCAATACAGAGATGATGAAAGAAGAAGTTAAAGCGCCGATTCCAATCTAATCATGGTTAACCCTGAGATCTATGAGCTGTCAGGACTATGAACTAAATGGCAATGATGGCTAAATTGAGCAGGAGAGAGTGACTGAGAGAGATGAAGAGGGCTGCAGTGCCAATCCAATCTCGTCAGAAGTACAAGCTGTCAAGTGTGGGTTACGCTCCATGACAATTATATCAACTGCATCGATATTATGGAGGTGAAGCGAGAAACAGGATTATACGATGACTGTGCCTGTAATGGGGGGTAAGCGTTCAAGGCAAGAAGCTTATTTCCTCCTGCATGCATGTGCATGCTGTTTCCACACTGACGGATAACATATGAGACAACAGCTGTGAGGAAGCACTGAGCTTCAAATGATCACACACAGATGAGGAATTCATGCAAACTCTTTCATTTTTAATGGCTTTGAAAAATTCAATCAGATGTTGATTGTCAAACTGTCATCTTTTTTCACATTTGGCTTTAGTTTTCAGTTTATTTATGACTGTATCACACACTAAAATGTTGCTACTGCTCTGTTATTGTGGCATCACACATACAATAACATATGCTATTTACAGGTCAGTATTACAGCAAGCTTTCAGGTCATGGTGATGAGGACAAATCTTTTTTCACTAGACTTCATGCTTTTTGTGTTCAGCTGAGGTGATGCAGGTAAATGATATTATTTCAACTTACTATAGTTTCTGTTAGAATAGAGGTAATCATGTCATCCTAACCCAAACAACCAAGTTATTTACACCTAGCCTTAACCAAGTTGTTATGTGTCCAATAGTAACAACCTTGTAACAGCACAAGTGAAATCTAAAGATTTAGTAGTAACACATAAGTAGTGTAATTGAAGAGGTGCTTTAACTTGGATTACAGAATGTGACAGTGAAATAATGAGATTTCCTTACTTGTCAAATGTATTTATTTATCAAATGTGGAGATTTTCGGATCCTTTTTTTGTTTTGTTTTATATTTTCTTTAGTATAAAACTTCATTGAGACTGTGCTTTCTCCTTTGTTCATCATGGATTCATGTCTTTGTTAAGTGACTTTTAGCAGAAGCGAAGCCCTTTTCTGTGTATTATTGTTTTGTTAATCATTGTAGTTTTTCTCGCACATTTACTTATTTCTACCAGGAAATATTAGGTTACTTTAAAACATTCAATTTGAGAGCCATTTTGAGTTTTTTATTGATCTGAGGACTTGTTCACTTTAATTTCCACATATCATCAGAACATAAGTCTGTTCTATTGTTTCCCAACTTTTGTGGTCCGGTCAACCTCCAGCTTCAACTTAATGAGCAAATGATGCTTTATGGGTTTGATGGATTGTTATTCTCTCAAAGATTAACTTCCCAGAAGGTATATTTTTTCTTCATATTAAAACATTTCTAGGGAATAAACTCATTGAAATTCACCATAAATGCAGCTCTCTTTGTGACTCTCTCTTTGTGGTTGGAGTTTACTAAAATTAATTCATGTTTTATGCTGATAAAAAAATACCATCACAATTACCTATGGGAAACATAATGACAATTCATACTTATTGACAAATACAGAACATACTGTTATAAATTATACTTTTTTTTCCATTAGATCCAGTGTGTACTGCTTCCATAGCATGTAATTTTACATATCCGTTGCATATGAGCTGCGACTATTCCTGGAAACATTTGATAAACAAAGCTTTGAACTTGTAAGTCTGGTCAAATTGAATCACTATGTTAAGACAGAAAAAAGGGCTTAGAATTGCTCTGCTGTGTTTGTGCTGAATCAGGGCTTTACTTATAATTTCATCAGTGGAAAATACAACAGATTTACATGCAAATACATAAAGTATTATAGCCTTACAAAGTGAAATTTGTAATAGAGAACTATAACAGCAATATGAGAGTCTCAGCATGTTACATAAGTTTTAAGACAGTTAAATTGGTATACTGATACACAAATATAGAAGGTTGTAGTCCAGCTTTATTATCAACAGACTTGGCCAAATGAAAAAATGACTAACTACAACAGACAAAGAGGTTGACAGACAATTTGTTCCTGTCCAGCCTTATCAGATCTATCTGGGTAGTGTGCAGTTGATCTCTTGTCTATGATGAGGAGGGCTCACAGGCCATGATGACTATTACCCCTGACAACCACCTCCCATCAATGATAGATTAGACAGACAACTGACCAGCGGCATGCACCCTGACAGTGAAACTGAATGGTGCTTGAGCCGGTTCGATTGGGTCCAGTCATCAGCATAAGATCTTGGTGTGGCTGCAGTTGACAGATCTCCAGCACCACCAACGCATCAGTGATAGGAGAATTAGCTGGAGAGATGATGATGACGATGATGATGTATGGGAGATTTAATTGACATGACATTAGTTCAGTCATGCCAGAGATGAGAAAAGTTGGATGCAACATGAGAAAGAAGGGAAAAGAAGCTAAGACGAAGTACAGAGAATTGGGAACTTTTGAATTCTTTACTTATATGGATAACTATTTTATCTATTTAACTATTTTTTAACTATTAAGATACACTCCGTAGACCACTATGTAACAGATTATGAAATACCAGGGAAATATTAGTCTTGCTACAAATATCCATACTGAATGAGAGACAAACAACAAACCAAAAAGGTTTTTGGTTATTCCATGCCTCTAACTATTTAAATAATAAAATAATCATTCAATTTTATGACTTTTTATGACAAAAAGTGCTTTGTATTTAGTCCAGCATTGGTAGTTAAATGTTTAATTTCCTTGAATCTTGTGATTATTTTCTGTCCTAGTATATTTCTTTAAATATTGTTATGGGCATCTGTGCATCTCTTTTTGGATAAGTGTGATGCCATTCTGTCTCTTTTTATCTCTTTATGATAAATTTTATTTTGTCTTGTTTCAGTTGTTAGGCCAACAACGTGTAGATTATGACTTTGCTGGGAATAGTTTGTCTTTCTTTTTGTTGGGAGCTTATCCCAGCAGTCATCGGGCGAGAGGCAGGGTACATCCTGGACAGTTCTGTAGTCCATCACAGGACAATTTTAGCAACATAACTCAACAAAAATGCATGGATGGATTTAGTAAAACATCTCAGGAAATCTCCTAAAAATGAAATAAAAAACAAGTAATTAGATATCAGGTGTTATCCGACTCATCACCTTGATCCAATTTTTTTAAAAGGATCAGAGCAAACACATAAGAACTTTGGTGAATTCTGTCAAATCTTTTCCGGTAAAAAACAAAAGGTTGCGATTATTCTGATCAACCAGAGTAAAACATTTGTTATGATATACTATCTTAAATTCAGTTGTTTTTGTATAGATTCCAAAAATTTTATGAAACAGCAGGTCACAGTAAAAATAAAAAACATCTGTCAGGAATTTTTGTAAGATTCTCAATGCTATTTTTCTTAGCACCTCCTTCAAGGGAATACAATGCTGATATGATGCAAGTTTTGGTTTACCAGCAAGCTGGAAGGTCACATTACCACCAGATTGTGACAAATCTTTGCCCATAGCTGGGAAATTTGGATAATTTTGCAATTACAACTTCCAAATAGATCCAATAATTAATAAGAAAAAAATTAAAAAGCTTGGCAGAGGTATATGCTCTGTTAGTGCTTCTAAGGTTTACTTTTCTTTTCTCATTGTGTTTAATTGGACATGTCACATATTTTCTTTACAACAGTTTTTTTTAATTCATTTGCCTGTCTTACACATTCTCTAAAAGTTAACAATAATACCTGAATAGCCAAGTCTTTTTATGTGCTATCCAAGTTACACAACCTAATTTAACAAAGGACAGGACTGCAGTTATCACAAATGTGAATATCTGAACATACGCAGCCAATTGTCAGACAGAATTATAATAGTAACAATCCAACATTTACAAATAAACACGTACATTTTTATTATACTGGCAGAAAACAACTCCAACAACCAGATAATGTCTGGCACTTAATGTATCTTGCAATCAAATAATGTGTCTCATGTCTAAAAATATATGCAGCTTAAAAGAGGAAAGAAAGATAAATGTCCTCTATTTCCCTAAATTTTAATGTTGCTTTGGAAAACTGTTAAACAGTCATGTTTATCAGGTTGGAAAAAAGAAGGAGGTAGCTCAAGCTATAAGCATGCAATTGAGAGAAAAATATGACACAAATGGTGAAAGAGATTGTATGGGTTAAGTTACAAAGTGAGACTGTGGGCGAGATATAGAGTGCAAAAGGGCAGAACAGTGAGAAGGAATGAGATGGATAGACAGGCTGTCTGATTGCTGTGTGGCGTTTGACAAGTGGGGAGGGACCCAGCTGAGGTCATGTCATGATACAGAGTCTGCCAACTCAGACAGATGGAAGCAAAGATTTTTTAAAAAGCCTAAAGAACTCTTTTCTAATACAAATATGAGGGAATTTCCGCCACTTGATTTCACTCTATTTATTAGAATATTGTGGGCGATTGTACCCTTTTGCTACAGATGTCCAAATCATGAGTCATAACTATTACCTTAAAGAAAACAACACATATCTTCAGTTTCTCTCTGATATCTAGCAAAGATGTGAATTAAATTCAGGCATTCTTATCAAAAAGATCTGTTCAGTTAGAGATTTCATCTAAGTGAAAATTACTGAGTAAATACCTAGAAGGCAACCCAGACTATAAATGCTCTCTTTTGGATAAAGTTAAAAAGGAACATTTTCAAAAGTTGGTACAGTTAAACCAGTGTGATTTATTGTGCTCAGATGACCTGTTAAGCGTCACTATAAAATGCTTTTGTTTATGTAATTCATTAAAAAAAAAGAAAATAGGACAAATGAGAAATATAGGAAGTTACTGCAATAGGAGTTAAATGATTCAATCAAGAGACAGTTTGATTTGATCTTCAGTTTCCAGTAGATCTTGGTCCACTTCTGTTCAACATTATTTAAAAATATCTAAATTAGGCTTTCCACCGATCGATCGGCTTGATCGGATCGGCCGATATTTCAACATTTTTTCCTGTTTTTTGATCGGTCCTAAAGTCTTCATTCACCGATCCGATCAATGACGTCATTGGAATTTGAAAAAAAAAAGAAATTAATGTCACTACTTTCAATGAGTTGTAGCTTTGTGCGTTTAATTACAGGGCTGTACAGTGCGACATATATGTTGCACGTGCTATGAAAAAAAACGTCTGTGCTACAATTTTTTTTCTTACATAGCACTCGTGCGACAGCTTTGGGGGCGGCTTGTTTTTTTACTTTATGATGTGACAGCAGAAGTCATGCAATACCATTATGGTTGTTGTAGTCTTTTATCAGAACTAAATGTTACCATATCGCTACTGTGA
>JBAMHX010000004.1:7808845-7852289 GCA_037177515.1 Pseudomugil tenellus | reverse complement strand
TAAATAATATTTATTATTTATTATATTACCATATAATGATTGAACTAATCATAGGGAGATTTCACAAGCCATACAATGTTAAAAAGGGGTGCATGCAAAGAAAAGATGAATCAGCTCATGTAAACATATGAATACAGATGGGTATATTCATTCACATTTTGGTCTCTGTAACCATAAGCATCACTGTTCCACACATGAAGATACAACATGCAAATTGTTATTTTGCACTCTTCTGAACTTACACCCTGTGACTCTAACTCACAATAAACCTAACTGTAGAGCAATAACCTTTATGATATAGCTTTGATTATACCTCTTCAGGCAAGACTTACATCAACTAGGAAATGAAATGGAAAACTGCTTTCTCTGTCTGTGTCTTTTACTGAAAAACAACCTCCAGCAATGGGTGAAAACTGGTAAAACACTATTTCTTTAAAGATAGAAAAGTAGCATGTATTAATTAATCAATACTGTGATAATTAGCCCTTATTGCCCCTTCGTTGTTCAGAGATCTCATTAGAAATGAAAAGAAATCAAAGTGATCTCATTAGAACAGAGCTATAAACAAGCAAAGGGGGGCTGTTGGGGATCTATCAATATTCAATATCAGATCTGCAATTTCAAAAGCGCAATCAGGGGATGAAGGAGAAAAGTGGCTCACAGCAGTATGCAAGTGTGTGCGTGTGTCTCAGTGCCCCTGATCTACTTTGAGAATTCAGTCCAACACATCTATTCCCTTGCACACAAACATAATTACAAACAGGTTCAGAATCAGAAAACATATTTCCACGATGAAACTGTAACACTGTGCATCTTGTGTGTGTGTGAATGTGCATGTATATGCTCAGTATTTATATGGTGGTGGGGAACAAACATGCTTCTGCCCAAATGCTTGAGGTTTCTGTGCAGATTTTAGTCATTCACATTTACATCAACATTAGAGAAAAAAAATCATTATGTTGGTCTGTCTATTACCAGACTTTTTAAATGTAATTACATGTGCTCTAATTATCTAATTGTAGGAAACTGAAGAAAAAAAACTGATAGCAATGTAATAAATGGGCACAAGCAAAGTTTGGCAAATATCTCCATATTTACTAAAAAGAATCACCAATAGAGAAGACACTTAATTATTTTTCAGTTGTGTGGAAGGTTGGGGTGAACTGGGAAGAGATCCAGTCAGAGTTAATATTCATAAGTGGTAAGGTGGAAGGAACAGACATCTGATTTATCCCTGGGAAGATACTGTAGGACTATTAGCTTCATTATATTAAATAAATTACACTTATAGGAAAAAATGTCCCCATGAGAAAGAAAGATGCAGGAGTTATGAGTGTAATCAGAAATTTAATGGAAATTTTCAACAAAGATTTACCCTTAACCAGCAAATATTTGGCTCCAGTATAGCCCACATTTGCAATCTTGCTTTGCTCTTATTTGGTACTGACTCACGTTCGCTACATACATATACATACATATGGCTGGCAAAATGCAACCACATGACCACCATATGTGGCCCCAACAAGTAATTTTACTGTAATCCATGTCCAAACAGACTCTTTCTATTTTCTTGTCTACACAACACTTCACAGTACAAGAAGTGACTAAAGTTGCCTGAATAAGACCAAAATGTGTGCACCGTCTGAGGTAATTCTAAAGTCAAAATTGGATGCTACAATTAAAACTCTGATTAGTCCAAAAACCATTTTAGTTGACTGGCAAATAATTATGTTCACTCAGCCCCCCGTACAGCTCTTCATCGAGATAAGTGAGCATAGAAAATGGATGGATCGGTAGCTGCAAACCATAATACATCAGCTGGTAAAAATAAATCAGGTAAGTCAGGAACAGAGCCTGAATATGTGATGTGTTTTGTTCAGACATACACACAATTAACAGTTTATCCATTGAATGATTGCAAAATATGTGATTTGGGCTTATCAGATATTGTACAACTGTGACTTGGTTAAGTGGTAAATATTTGAGAACATCAGCAAAATATATTGTACTTCTTACCTTATTCATTTGATAAACAGTCCAAGAAAAATATAAATTCAAGCATTTAATTTCTGTGTTTTTACCAAGCACTTACAATTTTGTCTCAGAAATTGTTCACATATCAATGTAATCATTAATCCGCACTGCTCTGTGTTTTTGGTTATGTTGCTACTCATTTTAAAAGAGAAATTATCACATGAATACATTCATTTTTTGCAAACTTTATAACCTCTGTTTAAATTCCAAATATTTTGTCTTTTTGAGTTATTTAGAGCCAGAATGATGTTAAATTCCACCAATCCGACAACAAAACAGATAAATTTTGTTTCAACAGCCTCTGAAAGCCTTATCAGATTTTCATGTTTTTCCTTAAAGAGTCATAATTATTGCTAACAAATTACTGGCTGATGCAGAAATTACAAGAATTGCCTTTGAGACTTGATTTGTTTTGCTGTCAGAACAGAGTTTAACCAAAACCTAATAAGCACAACCGTAACTACTCCCTACATAGTGTGAAGATCGCAGCGCACAAGTTGTAACTTTGGACATGTTTCAAAAGTTACAAACATGGAAAAAAAACAATAATTTTCCAAGTATATTATTGGAATTCTACTTATTCAAACCAGATTGGTTCCAAAATTACTATATACATGTGATCCTGTCATTACATCTGCCAAGGAAGTAATGTTTTCGGAAGAGTTTGTCTGTTTGTGAACAACATAACTTGAAAAGTAATTGATGCATTCTGATGAAATGTTTTAGAATGTCTCCATTCTGGGACGAAGAGAGGTGATCTAGATCACATTTTGGGTTGTAAGTCACAATAAGATTGGGGGAGTGTTTGGCTTGGCAAAAGTTACGTGTGTTCATGAAATCACAGTTTTGGGACCAGGAACAGATTATTACAATTTGGAGGTCATCGGGGGGCTGTGTAGCTTGGAGGAGGTCTCCACTCTCCTAGTGCTTTTTTAATTTAAAATGTTTTGCTAATGATATTATTGTCAGGTCATCTTCCATAAAGGGTACGGTTTAATTCAAATTAGTCTGATTGCTTTAAATGTAGCTATAATCGCATGTAATCACAATGACATATCATGTGTCATACATTTCTCAGCTAATGTATGATAATATAATGAATACTGGTTTTTAAATAGCTAATTAAAATGCATTTATATTTCTGCCTGATCTCACTTTTAGTTCATTTGGACAAGTTTGTAGATGACAGAAATCACATCAACTCTGTATCACCACAGCTGCACACTGACTTCATGCAACCAACCTGGCTTCCATCCACAAACACTCACATGCAGCAAAGTGAATCCCCACATGAGCATCAGAAGTAACCAAATGCTCTGAAAATACCCACTTACACACACAAACGCAACCTTCAATATAACACTTATTTAAGCAGAATCTCGTGTCCTTCTCGTGTTAAGAATTCCATTTCCCTCCAAGGCACAAATAGCAGCCATTAGACGCTTTCATGTCAGCTTGAGCTTACATGGTGAGACAGGACCCACAGAGCCACAGACCAGAGGAAGGCACCCCGAGGCCCCCTGCTGTAAAGAGTCTGTTTACTGCTCACTTAGATAACATCTACTGATTCTGAGTGCGACTGTGTGCACCAAACAAGATTTTATGTGTGTGTGTATACGGAGCAAGCTGAGGACATGTTGCTGTGTTCATTTTGTGTTTTCGTGTGCAGAGCAGAACAGTTTCTACAACAGAAATATTGAAGAATTTGGAGATATGACAAGTCAAATTGATGTTGGGAGTCTTCCATTTTTATGCAACTATTCTATGCAACTTTTAGACTAGGGGTGTCTGGTCCTTAACTTGTAGAATCCTTCAACTTATAGATACAACCCTTCTTCAACACGCCTGAATAAAATGAAGGGCTTGTTACCAGGTCACTGTGGAACTAAATGAAATGTGAATAAGGGAAATCAGCTATTTTATTAAGGTGTGTAGAAGAGGCGATGCATCTAAAAGTTGCAGGATGGGAGATCTTGACCTCTCTGTTAAAAGGATACAGATAAAATTAGGAGTAAAATTTATTGTGTAAAGGCTTTCTTCAGCTTACGTAGGCACATAACAGTAAAACTGGTATGCATGGATCAGGATAAATGATTGGAAATAGCAGAATGTCAGCAGTCTTTATTGAGCTCCATTGTAGCTGAAAATATTTGATAAACCATTATTACTGACTCACAAGGTTTTAGTTATTTGACCATTTGACACATATAGTCTAAACATTTTGCATGGCTCTATGGCAGAAACAATACAAAAGGTTCCGTTGAACCCAATCTTATACTTATCTTATACTTGAATAAAATAAACTAAATAAAAGGCAGCTCTTTATTTTTTCCATTTCATTTAATTTCATGAAAATTTAACAAGAACAAACCCTGATTTATGTGTATACAGAGGTAGCTAAAGAAGCAGTACCACTGGAAACTGTGGGGGTAGTGTATATAGTGTACAGTATACAGTAGAGATCAGAGCTGAGTACTGCAAAAGTACCAAAGATGAAGAAAAAGCTATGTTTCATTCAGTGGCTGCAAAGTTCACGTCATCACGGTGTTGGGTTTTTGCTTTTCGCTTTACGTTTTTAAGATCTCTTCCACTGTCGCCATAAATTGTCGGATGAACTCAGGTTACACTCTCATGACCTTTACTGGGTGTATTCCTTAACAAACATGCTAATGTGAATGACATGGGAACATAAATCAGGCTTTACGAACTATGTTGTTCTGCATCACCTTATTGCATGTTTGTCACCCCAGTGGCTGAGCAGACAGGAACCGGAGGTTGTGGTCTTTAGATATCGTTGACATGGAGTTTGACAAATGTCTGTCCTTTCAACACACTTGTTCTGATCTTCAAGGAGAAAAGTGGCATTTTGACTGAATACACTTCTCCTCTGTTATTCCTCAGCAGTGGAACTAACAGCCAAGCTTTGTCCGATCTGCAGAGGCCTTAAGTGCAAGTTAAAGACTCAGCTGTTCAGGAGCATTTCCGTACTTTACTTTTCTTTTTGTCAAAACTGACTTGGAGACATGTTTCTATCTCTTTGGGACTATTCAGCACTGATGACATTTGGAACAAATAGGAATGGAAAAAAAAAACAAAAAAATCTGTGCCTCTAACACTACATGGCACACCTGTGTCCAACTAGACTTCCAGCAGTCTTATTGGAATTATCTATGATGTCCCCTATTCATTCATTTATAAATTCTTATTCATAAATGCTAAAAAGGGGGGGGGGGGGGGTTAGTTTGTGTTTGGGACATATTTGTGCATCTGTGTGTGTACTTTTTTTAAGCTCATTTTATCACTGGATGCTTAGAACTCAGACTGCATTTGTAGTAAATGAGACTAAAAATACAGGTATGACAACTTTTGTTGTTTGGGTGTGTGTATGTGTGGACCTGTTCAGTTTATTAAATGTGTATCTGCTTATTTAATCTCTTAGTTAACTCGAATTAAATCCACTGTCAGCTCACATGCCAAGAGCTTTACTTATTTGATATAGTCATTTAAAGCCATATGCCATCTGCCCCAGAGAACTCCTTACTCACGCTTACCCCCAAGGCTAAAAGCACACTAAATGCTATTATTACCACTCCAATAAGCCTGGATAACAAGTGAAAGGAGGCAGTGATTTGTTAGTGTAACACATAGCTCTGGCTGACTGTGCAGCTATCTGAGTGTGTCATCGGTATGTGGAAGTGATAAGCGGTACTGGGGATAGACAAAAAGTATAAATATTTTGTTTTACATAACTAATACTGTTTATGTGCAGATTGTGAATATACAAAACTGAATATTAAAAAAAAAACTGAAGCACTGAGTCACTGTAAAAATATATATAACTAGTTTGAAACTCAACATAAATGAGAGCCAGAGGATGTATGTACAGTATATGCCTTCTGGAGATTTCTGAGGGCAGACACATATAAAAAAGTACACCTGTTCTTCTACACAAATGCTTTATTTATAAAGGAATGTGCAATAAGATATTGCACACTTCATGTATTCTTTAAATGGTGCACACACAAACTTTTAATAACTGCTAGACAAAGATGCCTGTAAAGCACTTTTAATTTCTATTCAAATTTTGTGGCTTGAGTGTTTCACATCTCACATTTATCTACAGGTCTTCGGTGGTCGATTCATTTATTTTCTACATCGATTGACGTTTCAATAGGCAAACAATCCCCAAAGCATCGTTACATTCTTACTATTTAATTGTGGTGCCACTGATGTTTGCTACAATCTGCATATAAACAAAAACAAATTAGGTCTGTTCATGTGAATTTACTATTACTGAGATCGATTCAAAGGAAGAATAGTCATGCGAAGTTTAACAACTTGGCCAAAAATGCTTTTTTGTGTACATACATTTTTTGTCATAAAAAAATGTTTTTGCATCTGCCCCCATCAAGACATACCAAGTTTCTATCTATCAATTTAATCCAAACACTACAGCCAATAAAATATCCGGAATGCCACACAGTGAATCCCACTCTGATCCAAATGGAGGCTGCCTCTCAGAGGGCATCAATATTCTAGACTTGAAATCACCTATTTTCAAAATACTTGAATGCAGTATAAATTAAATTACTTGCTTCAGATGAGCTGAAAAAAGCAGAACTGGACTCTCCAAAGGTTTATCTGATTATTTAAAGCATCTTATAAGAGAGCTTGCTGAACCTATCAAAGCTGAGAGAATGAAAGAATCATAGAAAATAAACATATCTACATTGTCTTAAGACAGATGGCTGCACTCATTTAAGATACATATGAATATCTAAAGTCCTGATAGCAGCTGTGGTAGAGTAAAGCACGTAACAAGAAACATACAAATTTAGGGAGAAAACATAAGCGAATGCTCCCCCTCAATAAGTTCTTTATTTACTGATTATAACTGAGACACAAAGTTCCCTGAGTTATGCAGGGAATCACAGACTGAGATAATGATTTTCACACTTGATCTCTGGATTATAACTTCTTGTGAACTCTAACAAGGCTAAACACTGACGATGTGGACAAAGCACAAAATTATTTTCTTGTCTTTATAATTTGTTCAGGTGGCTGTAGTTATGGTTGCAACATAATAACAGGAAGTATAAAGTTTTAACTTCAAATCAGTCTGTGTTTAAAATGTAATGTCAGAAAGTGTCGGAGATATGGTTTTGCCCCGCCCGCTCCGTTTTCATGTTCCACATATGCATACATATCAGAGAGGATGAACTGATTCGATTTTGAGTCATTTATCATTTTCAGGTTGGCCACTAGGGGCGCTCAAATCAATTGCAAATGAAACCTCATGACCTGGACATTTGTCATATAATGACCTGAATGTTTCTATATTTGTATATGTATTCGAGAATTGGGGAAAGTGAAGATTGGGAGTGGTCGGGGATTTAAATCCTAGCCATCTCCTCCGAATGCTCAAGTAGTTTTATTTACGCATTTAATGTTTGGTGGAAATTAACAGTGCACAAGTAATTTTGCTTAATAATTTAAAGTTTTTCTTATTATTTAACAGTTTTACTGTGTCATTTTTTGATACTGGTTCTACTGTTCTCTAGCTACATCTGAACGTGAAACTGCATCACCATATAAAGATTTAAAAATGAGCCTCTAACATCACAGAATGCGTAACTATATTTATAGTAGCTTTAAAAAGTAAAAAGAAACATGTGGGAGGTGGGCAGCACAAAGCAGCTGACTGCTAACCAAATGTGGCTAGTACATGCCAAGGTGTGTGTCTCTTAAAGAAGTGATCTGGGAAGGGTTTGACTTTATTTATTTCCAGCATGAATCTTTAGAGGACCCACCATGTTACCTTAAGTTCAGCAGGAAAGAACACAGAAAAGAAAACTGTCATCAATCATTCTCACCAGCTGCAAGACACACACTTCATGCTTCATTACCGCATTATATTAATAATCAATACACAATACTCACACAAACACAAAAATGTTTCGGTGCATGATTCTATTTGACTTAATTTCTTTGGTCAAAGGTGACTCCAAAGAAAAAGTAAAAAGCCTGTTGCGGACGACGCATATGTACAAACTGGAACTTCTTGCACCTACACAGCTTACTCCCTTTGGAAATGACAGGTTGCAGCAAGAAGAAGTAATTATATAAGAAGTCAACAAAGCAGAGAAAGTTAAGAGAACCTCATTGTACACACACACAAAGAAGTATTTGACTTTCTGCCCTATAATGTACAGTAAAATATGGATTCCATGAGCACAACTTCTACAACGACATCTTTCATCTAACATGGAGGCTGTAATGATGCAGACACGTCTGGCAGGAACAATCTAGTTAAAAAAGATAATTATAACTATCTTCAATTATACTGACAATTAATAGTAATTTTCATTTGGGTAATTGGATCTGTTCTGGGAGATTCCTGCTCTACTATATGCAATGTGAAGCACTTGAAACAGATAGATGGGGTGGAGGCAAAGCAAAAAAGATTTAAGATGACAACAATTTAAACAGTATTCTGTATATCAGCGTTACATATTGGACAGATCACTCAGTTTATGCAGTTAGATATGAATCTCAGTGAAAGCTTGTATACTTCGTGTGCCTGATCTATGGCATATCAATCCGTTGTTGAATCCTCATGCGATGGCAACTAAAGGATCCACTGGTTTGAGAAAGCAACATTAAAGTTTCTGGTGGTCTTTGAACGAGTTTACCCTTTGGATTATTTCTGCTATAGCATTTGACAAAGTAAAATCCAACCCTTTCCTGACACATTTGACTATGATCTGGTGCAATGTTTGATTAAGCTCTTTATTTTTTCTCCCTATGGTTATTTCTTCAGAGAATATGACTGCAATTTGAAACATGTCCATTCAAACTGGGTACCTTTTTACATTGTGATAAGGAATGAGTATTCATGACAATGGAAGAGCCGCTTGGCAGCGGTTCAAAACATTAAGCTCTCCAAAGCCAAAGTAATGACTTAAGTGACAGAAAATACCAAACAAGCTGAACAGGAAACAAAGAGGATGCAGGGCAGAAGTGAGGCAGAAAGAAAAGCAGAAGAAAATTTCTTCCAACAGCTCTCATGAGACCTTTGATATAACTAAAAATTCACAAGTTTTAAAACTCAACAAGGATGCTAAAGAGTGCAATATTATGTGTTTGACTATGGCATGGTTCCAGCAACATGTCCTGTAGTGTGTCTATGCTGCTTTAAGGATGTAGGAGTAGAAAAAATGTACAAGCAGATGGAGAATTCATAGTTAACAGAAAGTCAAAATAGAGGGTGCAAGAGGTTATTTGTCTCCAGACATCACCCTTCAGAACAAAATTTGATTGAACTGATTATTCGTCAATTATTTCTAATAAAAATAAGACAAATACTACAACACATCAGGGGATAAATAAAGTATTATGTATTTCATTTTATTTTAATTAATTGTTTTGGCGTAAAACAGAAAATAATTAAGTTTGCTATGCTTTTTTATTCATGGCTCGAAGATGTTTTATGACAAAACCTTTTAAATGTGCAGTTTTAAGGAACATATATGAGGTTGTGATAACAGCAACTGTCTCAATCCATTCTTCTTCTCAGGATCAAAACCATTAAAATATAGTTTCCATTTCATCCATCATGCTGGATCACATTAAGCCAGAAACATCAAGTCTCGATGTGGGTTTTTACATCAACTGATGAGTGCCAGGTTTCCTCTGTCACATGTCTGACATGAGTGTAACAGACTGTCAGAAACTTCCAGACTTTTCTGAAAATTATAGGACAGTGTGAATCCTCAATCACGCACATGTATAATATGGTTTACACAAACATTTCTAGTGTACTTGTACTCAATTTATAATTTTCCAGGTCTAGTTTTGTCAGGTTTTGCCAATTTTAATCAACAACTCAGCTATTTAGCATTTTTGTCTTTGTTGTTTTCCCTTTTTGTATGTCTCCCAGCTAAAGTTAATTTCACATCAACCTTTTATCCTGCAGAATCTTACCAACTTGTAGGATTATGTGAGCTTGTTAAATGTTTACATCACATGATGTTAATTTCAAGGAATTATTTATTTTATTACTTCATAATTGTGTTTCATATTAATGCTTTCATTTTTATTGTATCCTGATTTGAAATATTTGATCTATGCATTATGTTCAAATGTGTTTCATTTTTAAAGTTTAATAATGTATATCTTACTGGTAGGATATTTGTTAAGTTTGGGGTACTTAAAGGGGAGACATAAGTTGTATTACCATTTTTCACAAAATAATATTTGTAAAGTTTTGAAAAACTACAATTTTGATATGCAGGTGTTTCTATTGAACAGTGTTTAGCGCATAAGCCACACATTTTGTAAAATATTATCCAGATGCAATTTTTAGCAGAATTGCAGCGCATTCAACGTTATCACAAAGCATTATTTTGGGGTTTTCTACATGCCGCGGAAAAATTGCTAAAGCTTTTCTCAGCTATCCTCTGCATTTACCAGTTGTTTACTCCTTAACTGGTTACATGACTTACTAGGTGACACGGAAATGTAAATAGTGTTTCTGTTATACCTTTGCGATAAACTGCTCCATTGAAACATCTGAAAAACCATCTCAAGAGCCCAAAAACTTTTTAATTATATTGGAATGTTTTCGAAATGCAGTTGTTTTCCTTAGCAAATTTCTATTGCAATATTTAGGTTTTGCACAAATCTAGGGGTTATGGAAACACTGTTATAGAGACTCTTATATGCAAATTATACTCAGCCACCCCACATTATTGGGCATGGGTAGGGAGCCTGATAGGTCAAACAGAAAAACACAGATGCAGAATGAGAGAAACAGATCAATTCAGAGCAATGCAGAGATAAGAGATGGACAACTCTGAACTAAAGAATGCACAGAAAATAAGAGCAAAGAACTTAGGAGGCCGTTGTGCGAAGAAGCTTGGAAACAGTAGTTTCCATCTGCATATCCATATGCAGTGTTTGTGCTGTATTTGGTGTTCTGCCAACATGCCGCTCTGACCAAATACATTCTATTTTGACTTGTCTGCTTAAAAACATTTGGCCTCATTCAATTCAATCAAACTTTATTCATCCCTGGAGGGAAATTTAAGTTCCAGTACAGTCCAAAACCAAACAGGTAATGGGGGAACTGAGGTGCTGCCAGCTAAAAGCGGCACTCTGTTAATTCACCAGTTGTTCTGCTGCTGAATGTCCCATTGAGATATAAATAAATCCCACAGTTATGCTTCTGTTACATTTGCCAAATTTTAATTATATATATATATCCTATCTCCTGATACAAAAAGATTGAAAACTGATTAAAGGGTTTACAGTTCTGTTATGTTGTTTTTTTCCTTTTTGCAATATATCTTATGATGTTTAGTGACAGTTTTGTCTTCAGTTTAGACATGTCAGATATCAGCTGGTAGGTTTTCTGAGGTGGATTTTCCATTTTATCTGAAAAACCTTGAAGAAATGTTGAGATTGAAAAGGTAGCTGGCTCAGAGTGAATGTTTGCAGAACGGTCTTCAGCACAGCTTGATGCCATTATGTAGTTTTTGTCAAGTCAACATAAAAACAGTACGAGACAAGAAATGTCTTAAAGGGGACATAAAGCCAGTGTGGTGATTTGAAGATCTTCTAGATTGCTGTGGTTTTACCACCATCCTTAACTTTAACAAGGTCTGCCACTTAGATTGGCCCTTATAAGCACAGATCTACCAGAGCACACACTTACAACCATGGGAATAAACCCTTACACACACGTATAGCCAGGAACAGACACACAGAAAAGCAGACAACACACACTTCCCAGCACACTGGAATACAGCTCTACACACACTCTCCACGGTGCTCATTAAGGGAGGTAGCAGGTCCAGACCTTCCCCAAGTGAAACCACAGGGGCACCATCCTCCTCCCCGTCCTCCTCTCTAAACCATTCCTCTGCTCCTGTTCACCTCTGTCACATTCCCCTTTTTTTCCACTCCAGTTTTTTTTTTTTCTACCGCTCTCATTTTATCCTTTCCTCCCCTTTCTTCCCCTTTCATATTCTGTTTTGATGCTGTCTTTTTTGCTTTTCACTTGCCTCTTTTTTGGCTTTCACCCTTTCCTCTCCACTCCGTTTCATCATTCTCATGTGCTTTCTATTGCCCTCCTCACCCCTGTCCTCACCCTTCCCTTAATCTCCCATCTCATTCTTTTCTTCCCCCAAGCAATTTTCAACCCTTGTCTCATCTTTCAACAATCCAGCCCTTTCTTTTCTCACAACCATGTCTTCACTGTATCGGCATGAAATGTAAGGTAAGAAAATAAATTAAACAGCCGAAAAAAGACGAGAGTCAGACTTCTCCTTGTAGTCATCTTCCATCTTTTAAGTTTGATCCACACTAAGAGCCTTTCCTTAAATGATTTATGATTGCTTCATCTACAGAGTATCTGGTGCATTTGATCCAAGCATTTGAGATAGGGCTACCGCTTTTCTATTTTGGCAGACTACTCCAAAAGAGACGGATTTTAGTGTTGAACTGCATAAATATGCTGGTAAAGCTGTTTACACCTTTACAGGGAAGGTACCATAATCTGGTTCTTTGGATTTCACATCAAAGTATTTTCAGAAGATGTTTCTCTTGGAAAAGTTAACTTATTATCAACGATTGAGGATGTAAGAGAAGAAGGCATTAAAACAAGGGTGCAATGTCAGATTCCTGGACCAATCAAAGCTCATAGATTTATATTGGCTTAGTTTCTTTGTTAGCAGAAATAGAGAAATAGAGATAGCTTAATTCCACATGCATGCCATTCTAAATCTAAATCCAGGATTTATATCTGTCTGTAGTTTCTCTATATGGGATGTATTTTTATTTTTTTTCTGTCAACTTTGTCTTTCCTCCTCATTCAAACTCATCTATTTTTTTATTATTATATTTTTCTCACATTTCTGCTTTCATTCAGAACTGAGAAGATTCTCTTGACAGTAAAGTCTAAGTGAATATCAGAGACTTCACAGAGCATTTCACTTCTAACACCTGAGATAAACTTTACCACATTTGGAATTTTGCTGTTTGTGCTTATATGTGCATAGTCTATAACAGTCACAGGCTGAAGCAGATGCAGTATAGACCTGTCAGATGTTTACAAATTACACGTGTCTGACACAGTGAGAAACGCTATATAGTTAAATATTTTGCTATATTTTGCCGTTTAACAATCTATCCTATGCACATCTATGATAATATTATGCATTTTGCAACGTGCACCAAACTATAGCTTTGCCATACCATTCATTTGTAGCTGAGAGATTTCTACCAGGAATGGTGAAAGTCTGGGTCTGCATTTCTCCTGTTTCCTCTCTGTTTCTCTTGCCCCGCCTGCACTGAGCAGCCAGAGTGGCGTCTTTTGACGAGAGCGCAGCAGCAGCGACATGCACATTTCCTGGAGGAGATGGTGCGCTAAAGTTTTCAGGTGGGGAAGGGGGACTTTCTACCGAGCCACGATGGAGCGGTGGTGTAGGCCTTTTGCTCTGCTTATGCTGCAGTCTTCTTTTTAAAGCCATAAAACTACAAAAACACATGGATGAAAAATAAAACTACTTCCGGGATCACTTTAAGGTACAATTAAAACTTATAGAAGGTAAAAAGCTTATAAAAGTCTATTTTGCATAATATGCCCCCTTTAAATGAGTGCAAATATAGGTAGAATGAAAATACAGCAAACCACACAGTTCCTTTCTATCAGTACAGGTGTTAATGGGCAGATTTTGCTCAACAGTTTAGTCATAGTGGAAGATCTAGGAAAAGACGATCAGTAGCAATCTCTCTGTATGTGTGGATTAATTAATATATTCATTTCATTAACACTGTCTTAGCCAAGATGTGACTTTTATGTTGCATGTAGCATTTTAAAACATTTTGGCCAGTGGCAACCTCAGCCCATTGATACATGGGCTATGAAGAAGCAGAACTGTTTTATGACCCAGTGAATTCCCAGAGTACTGCTCTACTGTAAACTAGTAAAACTGCTGCAGAATAGAGTGTTTCTTCTTCGCGTCAAGCTGAGTTTTTATTGCCCAGTCTCTTTAAAGCCCCAGTTGCATTCAGACACTTATACATGATTTAGTCATGTGACAGTGTTTGGCCAATCAGAGCGGCAGAGAGGGTGGTAAACTGCTGTCAGTGTCTTCCCCATCCATATGTGTGGCGAAATGTACAGAGCTTGCTGTAAAAACCTCAAAACCTGTTTTAGCTATATCTCTGAAACTATTCTTCTGATTAACCACAAATTAATTGCGAATGAAATATGTGTTAAATAATGATGTTATACCCTAATGTTTCTATATACGTATATGTAGTCAAGGACTGGGTAAATGATTAACCGATGATTAACCACTTGCCTCTGACTATGTCATTTCTAGTTTACAATACTGTGGTGGCCCCTGCTACATATACATAAAAAACAAACTTATATGTAGTCTACTACTGATGTAACTTTATCATGATGAAATATATTGAATAATTGCATTTGAATAATTTTTGTAGATCAAATCAAAGTAACTCTAAAAAAATTAAGTTTTCTTACTGATGCTCTTAGCTTATTGGTCATTGAAGATGTACAAATTAAAGTAAAGGTTTATACATTGGTAACAAACAGTGATTTTACAGGTCTGAGTGTCTGTTTCTCTGAAATCACACTTGAGAGAAAATGCAGCACATGCATTCTGCAGCACCCATTATCTACTTCTGACCATTTTTATGACTTTCAGGCTTTTTACGAAGCTGAAGGAGTGCTTTGCATGCAGATCAGAGCAGCTCAAGGTGTAAACTGACTCATTCTATTTTATTGTAATTATTTATTGAACATAATAAAGAGAAGCTGAGGCAGAAAGAGGTGAGAAAGAAGGAGAAGAGCTAAGCAGAATTTGTTTGTATCGTTACATTTCACATTCTTGTTATTACTGTCACTCAAATAAACTGCTCCTTGGTCAACTTCCAGTTCTCTTTGTTGAAGTAAAAGATTTTGTCAGATATCTGCATCTACCTACCCGGGCTCATGATGTTCAGTGTTATGAATCATTATTATTTTTATCTTCAATAGTTTAACACAGCTTATGCATGAGTAAAACAAGTAATGAATGGGTGAAAAGCGTAGCCAATCAAGACCATTGTGGCTTTGTGTGCAGAAGACGGAGAAGCAAACAAGTCTAATATAAAAGGGAATCAAGCTACACTAGTTTCATAACACCAAAGCAATCTTTGAGACTTCCTTTACAACACATTGTTCCCAATTTGACTCAAAACTTTTATATACATTCAAGGTAAACGTGTATTATCAAATGATTCTGCTGCTTTGAAACACTTTATCACTCTCCAACATGCGCCGAAAGGTCAGATTTCTGTGCTCGTTAAACACGCTGCACATTGAATACATAATTTTCCCTTAAGCCAAGTAAAAGCAAATTTAATTCTTGTATATATTCAGAGCAGAGATATGTAGGTTGAAGTGGCTATTCACTCTGCAACTCCACCAGGCTTAATACTGTACTTGATTCAAATTAGCTGGGACACTAAAAGCTCCTCTTAGCTATGCTTTGGGTTGTGGGCACCACTGAGCATTTGGCCTTCACTTCACAGACTAACATGCTGGCAGATGTGGAATATCGAGGTCCTCTTTGGCTCGTTCAATAGCACTGGACTAACCAACACTGACTGCTGGCACAGCCGAACAAATTTTGACAATAATCCACTTCAGATCTTTTTCCCTGTTTGAGTGTGCATACAGTTCAGTGTAGCTACACTAAAGGCTTTTATTCATTTGCACAAATTATGGCTTCAGATCTACTTTATGAAAATAAGAGGATCTGATTCTAAAAAAAATACTCTAAAGAAACTTGTTTTTCATATTTTAGCAACTTTAAACATAAATATTTGCTACAGAGTACAGGCTTTTTCCCCAACAGGTACAAATCTATGAATGGTGCTTTATCCTGTTTTTTCCACAAACCACCAGGGGTTTGGATGTGATGCCAAAATTTATATTCAATGTATTGTGCTTCACCTACATCACCGCCTAAATAAAGAACTCAGTTTTACTGCTATACATTACAACGACCAGGTCTGTTACCTCTCTACCCCCAGCCAGATGGCAGATAGCTGCCATTCCTGATTTAGACTCTTCTGACAGTTTTCCTTCCTGTTAATAGAGTTTTTCCTTTTATTTCGTTTTACCCTCCTAAACTGTGAAGGATAACAGCTAAGTGAACTGACGACAATGAGATGGATTGAATTAGTCTGTGACTTGAAAAATTGCCCAAAGAGGATTTTGCTGTAAATTGATGGGAAACAAATAAAATGGAATAAAACTGACTTAATATTCACTCATACATGTTGGAACCAGAAGTTAACTTATACAAGGTCAAATGCATGTGGAACATAAACAGCTGGTGGCAGTACAATGCTCATGGGCACCGCAGGAGGAATGATTGAGTGTAGACAAACACATAAGATGTGCACAGTAGGGTGTTGAATTGCTCATCTCTGGGATGCTGATGCTGTGTCAGGATTGAAAGACATGAAAATAATGACTGTTAAAACAAGTTTAAAGGTCAGTTCTGAGAAAATGTAGAGAATTTGTATTGTGAACAAGCAGATGTTTTTACCCATAAGCTGAATTAGCTTATTTACTTAAACAGTTGTCCAGATGGCAGAGGTGAACCATCGCTGAATTCAAAATGACACTAAGTTTTATACTAACTTTTTATAGTAACTTTTAACATTTTACTTATATTAGTACTAGCAGGCTGTTTATGTATTGTTTTAACCTTGCTCTAGGTTTAAATTCAGGGGTCTGGACAAGCAAACAAGTATATTTTGATAAATAATTTTCCTTTTCCTAAGTTGGAAAGTCATGGGTTGGACTACTGATGTAATATAAAGTACAATTATCTCCTTGAGTATTAACAACTATTCCCTTTTCTTTTCTTTTGTTGTCTTTTGTTTTCCTTTGTTTTCTTTTCTTTACCCAGCAACTTTGAAATTAGAAAGATAGAATTGATATCAACCTTGCTAAAAGAGCGACGTCCATGTTTACACATTTAAGTGTGATTGCAAGCTGAGCAGACAGAAGAAAAGACCTATTCTGCAACGTAAAACAAAACAAATTGCTGTTTTAAACTTTTTTTCTTCACATAGTTTTACAGTTTTATGTAAATGTACAGAGGTGGCAATATGGATCCAAGCTTACCTGGGCTATAAATGGAGGATGTAAAAGAAATGAAATAGGTGAAATGTGCAACAACTATAACCTGATGTGTGCAAGTACAAACTGATGGAAGGCTGAGCTGCTTCTGTTTGACATGTCTGAATTACCAAGGAGGAAAAGCAGCAGGTCAACTACAATAAAAAGTGTTCCATTACAAATAAGTCAATATATTTACCCAGCCTCTTCTAAACAATGTTAAAAAAAAACAACAGCTTCCAGTGTCAGCATCATGTCCTGCTTCTCCAAATTATTTCCATGTGAGGGAATGGATCTACATAGGGCCTTGTTTCTACGGATGCTTCCCTGTTTCTCTTTAAATTACATGAGCATGTGGGCACAACGTATTTCAGTTGGCTTTACATACTCTCTTTACTCTGTAAAAACCTGGAGATGTTTAATTTTTTTTATGAAAAGAAATAAACAGTGTGAATTTAGTTTAGAACACACACCTTCAGAAGTGCACACACCAACCTCTGTTTGTCCAGCGTTTCATCTAGTAAACTGGGGTTTAACCAGTTTAATTCCAGTTTACTCTTTCATCAAAAACAGATTAACTCCACTTGTACTCTCACACACATAAATACACACAGAGAGCTCTGCAGAGAGATCTTGGTGAACCACCGACTGCAACGTACACACACACAGGCACATACATATTGATTATCTATCCTCAGACTGAGGTAAATAGACAAAATTTATTCTCTCTCTCTTCCGTGTCAAAGATGGATCACTACCAGGGAATTTATGGGGGAATGAGCCAAGTGTCGTCTTCTCCAGCCTCATGTCAGTGTGTTTGTGCTTGTTTTACTCATGTTGTGAGGGAATAAATCTTAAACAGAGACACCATGAACCACATGTGACCCTTCAGGGAGTAGAAAAGGAGGTCCTAAAAACATAAATCAGTCAATTTTAGACTGAAGCTTCGATTTAAAGTGAGTTCAGATAAATAAACATGCATTTTACTAAAATGTAGTTTTAGTTGTCAAGGTCAAGGTAGTCAGTGGAACAACTGAAAAAAAAATCCAGACAGACCACTGCATGAGCAATAAAAAATATAAGTACACTTCCAGAGTTGTGTTTATTGTTTGCATGCCATTGTTTGTTTGGTATTGAATGAGTCCGTACCACCTGGGGTCATATTGTTGAAACCAGGTCAGCCTCTTAACCCGACCGGAGAGCAAGGACATGCATATCGAAGGGCTTCGGGGTGTGTATGCGTGTGTATGTGTGTGTATATATTTATAGCTATGGACAGGTGCACAACCCTCCAACACCCATTTACCCCCCTGCTCTTCATCATTGTCCTGGTTTTATATGGGGATATGTGGCTGTGCCTCAGTGTGTGTGTTGGCCTCCATGAGTGTGTGTATTCTCTCCAGAGGCTGACAATGGCCTATTTCAGACTGAAACATTAAATTGTGATGTATTTTTACCTCTCTCTGAGTCCTGCTCACCTGTCAGTGACCTTGGACCAAAAAACATCCTGCAGCTGAAGGCAACTTCCCTAAACACTGGTTTCTATTGAATCTACTCACAAAGACACAATAACAACATGATGAAAAAGAGTTATTTTCCACAACAAACTAAATGTTGTCTCTGTAATATTTATTTATTTTGGAATATTATACATGTATGTGAATCTTTACCTGACCTGAAAACTCTTGTAACACATGAAATTGTAATTTTTTATCTGAGCATATTACCATCCTTGGCTATAAACATTTTTATTTAAGCATAACAATGTTAAATGTTAAAGTTTCTGAGATTCTTTTTTACCACTGAGATTTCTATGTACCAAGAGACCTAGTCTTTTGTTGATTCCCAGAGTCAAAACGAGACATGGCGAAGCTGCATTCAGGTTCTATGTCCCATATGTCTGGAACAAACTCCCAGAAAGCCTCAGATCAGCTGAAACAATCCAAGTTAAACATCCTCCTGTCCTCAGCTGCAATTCAATAACTGTTATCTTATTACCTTAGGTTTTTTAATGTCATTTCCTTTCTTTTCATTTCTTGTTTTAATTTTAAATCATGTTTTTTTTCTAGTTACAGGACTTTCAACTCAGATCCTCAGATGTCCAACAAACAAGGTCCTTCCATCTTATGAATCTTTGCGAATCTTTGCGGTTTTTTCTAGAGAAAAGCCTGTTTTATGCTTGGCACACAAGATTTGTAAGTGACACAATATATGTTGTTTAAACATGTAATGTGATTAGTTTTGTAGTTTTGACTACAATATCTCTGTAGTTTGACAAACGGTGCAATACCACTAGAAGTCGTAGGTGCAGTATAGAGCTGTGTAGGTCACATGCCACCGACAAAATGGAAAAGCCAGAGAAAAAAGAACCAGGAAGAACAGAGAATGTCAAATAAAAATACTTTAAAAAGACACAGAAGTTGAGAACAGCAAAAAGAAAACAAAACTTTGTAGTTTTATTCTACTACTTTTTGTGAGGTTTTTATAGACAGTTGTAAAATACCTCATAGCAGTATATTGCTGCTACCAACTGGTGTCAAAATGCTGTAGTGATATCCCAACATGGAAGTGATAGAACAACTGCAGCAACATAAACAACGCATCGAAATATGAGAGTGCTGATGGATGAAAATGTTTGAAACAGATGAACATACTTATGTAAATTAGGGAACATAAATAGACTTGAAAGTTTTATTTTGTCCTCTGTCTTTCCGCTCTGTCTGCATTGGTGTTGAGGTAAAGAAATACAGGACAAGATGGGGCCAAAAAAAATCGACCAGATTGTGTGTGCTCCTTTATCTGTAATGCAGGCCAGCGGCCAGAATGAAGACTGTGATTAATGAGTCTCCCAGTCAGAGATGCTAATCATTTGCAGCTACACACATTAACCAATATGTGTGTTGGGCACTGGACTTGTTAGTTCTTATTTACTTAATGTGATGGAGATTTTGTGGGGGGTTTTTTGTTTTGTTTTATTTAAAGATATATTCTGTCCGACAGAAAACATCAATGTCATGTTGAGTTGAGTAACTATTTAACTATTTATGTCACGATCAGTATTAAGTACGATTAAGTTAGTCTCTGGTACTGTGCTGAAAGTATGTTTAGTTCTATGTTGTTCTTTGCGTATTTGTGTATGTGCGGCAGGAGGTGAATAAGTTTGACCAGGGGGAGGGGAGGGCTGAATGATTGACAGTTTTTCTGGATTGGGGTGGTCGGGTGGAACAGAGCTTCAACACAGCCCAGTAGACACAGTCTTGCACACAAAACACCCACAACGGGCCTAAACACATGAGCATACAATCACTTTCTCTCCAGAACGAAGACACACAAACACCTTTGGGACCTCTCCTCTCCTCACCTCAACTTGTCTCCCTTTGACAGCTTTCAGCTGTGGTCAACACATGCACACGCACACACACAGACATAGGGCACACGAGCACACCAGAATGAATTCTGACAGATACATCCTCCCACTCTCCACCCTGTCACAGTTCTGGCTGCCTCGCTACCTATGCATGGACAACACCACACACACTCATGCACAAAGGGGATGAACTGAAGGACAGGGGGGCTCTTGGTCAGGTCAATGGTTCATGCCACTGAAACACCTTATCTTGTAAAAGGCAGGGGTCTCCTTAGACCCTATTGTGCCCTGGCAGACTATTTCTTCCCTGCCACATCTTCTACAACACAAAAACTAAACTTAGCCACAGAAATTTAGAGATTTGAGCTAATGAAGGCGGTATTTCCCTAATCCCACAGGATTAGAGTTGCAGAATTGTTGTAAATCCCTTAATGCACAACCCCGAGGTTGTATGCTAAATGAGAGAAAAAAGATAATATGTTAAAGCAAGAGGTGATATACATGCAGTCCTGTTTACTTAATGATGTTCAAAATTTTGAGCTGCATGCAGATTGAAAGTGTGAATCATTGCAAACATTACAACTGTGCTGTTGTGAAAGGTAATATTTCGACTAAATTCACAGGGTATGTGTATGGTTAAAAGATATTTTCTTATTTCTGAGTTATTAATTCCGAATTGAATCATTCCAAATTAAATTCTTTGAGTTTACATGAAAATATTAATTCCAAATTAAGGTTTACATAGAAACATGTTTGTTTGCCTTCTCTTAATTCCGACACAATTATACTCCTAACACATCTGTGGCAATATGGGGTTCAGTGTTTTGCCCAAGAATACTTAATCATAGCAGGCATGTAGTCAGGTCTTCTAATTTGAAGACAACCTGAGCTACGGCCAGCCCAGTCATGACAACATTCATGATAAGTATCTGCTGCCGCACCACTTCCCAAAGATGCTCTGTCAGATTGAGATCTGGTGACAGTGGAAGCTATTGGGGTACAGTGAACTCAGTGTCACGTTTAAAAACCAATTGGAGAATATTTGAGCCCCTTTGCTAAGGGGCCCAAAGTCTTCTAAAAAAATAAAAAAAGTACCCCACACCACTACACCACCAGCAACAGTTTGAACAATGATACAACTCACAATGGATATGTGCTTTCATGTTGTTCCCACAAAAGTCTTACCCAATCAGCCGTAATGGAGACTCATCAGAACTGGAACTGTTTTCTACCTTTCTGTTGTCCATGTTTAATGAGTCTTTGTGGATTGTAGCCTTAGTTTTCTGGTTTTGCTGACAGGAGTAGCACCTGGTGTGGTCTTCTGCTGCTGTATCCCATATGCTTAAAAGTTGGACGTCGTACGAAGTATTTCGGTCCAGACAACGTCTACTCACTGGATACTTTTTTTCTGGACCACTCTATGTGAATCGACAATGGCTCAGCAGTTCTTGAAATACCAAGACCAGCCCATCTGCAACCAACAATTATGTCACATAAAATCTGTGCTTTTCTTTATTCTGACGCTCAATTTGAATTGAAGAAAGTCATCTTGGTCATGTCTAATGAGCCAAATGCAGCCACATGCTGCCATGTGACTGGCTGATCAGCGGTATGTGTTAAACAATGGAACAGGTGGGCCTGACCAAGTGGGTTATGGGTGTACCTCTTATAAGCATTTTAGACTTCTTGGTGTAATCGCCAAGATTCTAATACTTTCCTTCCCATGCAAAACTAAGAACTTACATTACTTTAAAATTCACAAACTTCACATTTTCATTCCCTTCATCATGTATCCTTAGGTCAGCTCTTGATGATAGATGCCTTGCAGGTTCATGTAATTGCATGTTATGGTACTGTGGCAATGATCCATCTGGTTTTTTTAAACTTGTGTTTTTATTTTATTTTTTAAACTAGTTCATATGAAGTTTGTTCATTTTAATTAGTGCTTTCATCTAGTAGCAACTCACTCATTTCCCCATAGACAGCATTCAGCATTTAGGTCATCTATTCTAAAATCTAAATATGACAATGCTATTATTTGTTTCCGTTTGTCTTAAAAATATATGTGACGTAAAGATGTGCCTTAAAATAAACCGAAAATATAGACTTAAAAATCCAGTTTTGATATAACACATTTTACTTGATACTGTAACAAAAAAGTCTGAAAAAAGCACAAAAAATAAACAAGATTTTTTTTAAAAAAAAAAAAAAAAAGAAGAAATGGGACTACAACATGATTGTCATCCAAATTAAAAATAGCTTTTCAAAAAGCATCAATATAAAAAGAGCAAGAAAAAAAAGCGTAGGAATACATGTGTCTGTATGCAAGTATGCACATTGCTTTTCAGTAAAGGGCAGAGTAACAGTGTGGAAGAACTTAAGGACCAAGTATAATATGCAAATTTAATTACGCTTATGAATTAACTCATTAAGATGATTTATTATTTCAATGTTTAAAATAAATTAGGCTTATGCTTCTCTGAAAACACGGTGGACAATATGGTATGGTGAGAAAAAAGCCAAGTCTACTCTGCATTCAAGACATGGCCACAAACTACCCTGGATACAAAATCCCTCATCCTATTTTAGAGCCTTAAGGTCAGTGATGTGGAATAAGGATGTGTATCACTGTGCATTTGTTTTGTGTTTATGTGTGTGAGAGAAGGTTTTCAGCCCAATTAAACTTTCATCACTCAACTCTGTGGACTGACACGACTTCCTTCTAGCAGATGTTTTCACAGTCATTAACTATTTAGCATCCAACCATGCTAACATGCTAAAAACATGATAATGATAGCATTTTGTCTTGCTAACCACTATGTTTTTCTTCTCATTTAGCTTTGAACTTCTTTTGGCTCTGAAGCACTTAGTAGTCCAAAACGAACAATAAAAAAAATACTTTTATGCTTTTTTCATCTGTTTAAAAATTATAAATATTATTTATTCAATGCTTGCATAAATAATATTACTCGTATTAATTGTATTATAATAATGAATTAACTTGGATGAATAATACATAAAAATATACACAAATAAGAGTGAAAAAAAGCAAATAAACTAGTAAACTAAAGAAATTAGATATAAAGAAAGTGTATAATAATAATAATAATAATAATAATAATAATAATAATAATAATAATAATAATAATAATAATAATAATACATTTTATTTATTGGTGCCTTTCTATACCGAAGGCTACCTTACAATAAAAAAGAAATTACATCAGAATTAAAATATTTTATAACATAAGGATTAAAAAGTTTAAAAAGATGGGTTTTAAGTTTTGATTTAAATGAAAAAAATCAGTCAGTGTTTTCAAAGCTCGGATGTGTGTGAGTTCCAGAGCTGGTGAGCACTGCGACTTAAAAATCTTCTCCCCATGGTGGTAAGATGGGCAGAGGGAATAGTAAGGTGAATGGAGGAGGATTAGGTCCAGTGAGTATGGGAGGAAGTGACAACATGAAGCAGATCAGATAGATCAGTAGGGGCCAGATTATGGATACATTTGAAGTTTAGGAGAAGAATTTTGTAAATGATTCTGTGTTTTATCAGAGGCCAGTGGAGTTGTTGAACAATAGAGGTGACAGGTTCAAAGGAAGAGGTACAGGTGATTGTATGAGCAGCAAAGTTCTGAAGGAGCTGCAGATTATGAAGTGATTTACTGGAAAGACTGTTGCGAAGTTAGTTACAGTAGTTGATTCTTGAAGTGACAAGACTATGGATGAGAATGACAGCAGAGTGTGGAGTGAGCGATGGACGCAGGCATCTGAAAATTGGCAGACTGGGTGATCCTGTTGATATGAAATGGTGCTGTCGTGAATGATGTCCAGACTCTTTACCTGACAGGATTTCAATTCAATTCAATTCAACTTTATTTGTATAACGCCATTTCACGACAATGTCGTCTCAAGGTGCTTCGGAGGGCAGAATGAAGGAACTGACAATGTTGATGGAGTAACTGAGACTTGGTTAGAGTGAAGGCCATGCCGACAAGTAGAACCTGTTTTACTGTTGTGAAGATTGATAAAATTGGAGAACAATGCTTTCATTTCCGGAAGATAGTCATAGACGGAGGTACAGTAGGTAGAGAAGAGTTAGGTTGAAGGAGATGTAGAGTTTGCTGTCATCTGATAGGAATGGAAGTAAATATTTTATTTATGGAATGTGTGGTTATATTTATGAAATATGTGGCCAAGGGGAAGAACATGGGTGATAAACTGAAGGGCCCCCAAGACTGAGCCCTGGGGCACACTGGCCATAACGGGGAGTGACTTTGATGTGTGAGCCTTAAGTTGGATGAACTGTGTGCGATTAGAGAGATATGTATGAAATACCAAGGGATGCCAATTTATGTAGGAGGATGTGGTGATAAAAGGTGTCAAATGCACTAAGATAGAGGAGAAGAATGTTGAGGAAACTAGAGTCAGCTGCTATCAGAAGGTCAATAGTAATTCTTAAATTAGTTGATTCTGTCCTGTGAAGGGGACAGAAGCCAGACTGAAATTGTTCGTAAAGGTTATTATTAGCGAGGTGTTTGTGAAGCTGAGAGACAAAAACCTTTGAGGATTTTGGGGAGGTTGTTAAGGTTATCATTATAGTGAGAAATTAGCTAGTCAGAAGTGGAGGTACTCCATATAATAGTGAGGTTATTTATGGCAGAGGAAAATGTGTTGAAATTGATATCCTTGATTTTCCTTAAAGAAGTGCAGCAAGGAGGTTGGATTTTAGAGAGAGACAATTAAACTGAAGGAGATTAGTTTGTGATAAGAGAAGGGAATGTGATAGGTTTTACAGTCAGTAGGAATAATACCAGAGCAGCAAACCAGGTCAGAATATGATATTTACAGTGAGTGGAGAAGTTTATGTATTGATGTAGCCCAAAACTGTTTAGGTAGTTCTCTCAAAAGAGGACTAATGTCAAAATCATCAAGATTATCCAATTTGGAGAGACTGAGAATAGATGAGCCAGAAGAGTCGTGGAGTCATTTAAAAAGTCCTTATTAGGTTTAGAAGGTCAGTACACAATACATAAAATAGCGGAAGTCAGTCTAGAGAATTGTGAGGTCGTATATTAAAATGAGTTGAGTGCCGGAGCTTCAAGTGGCTTTACTTTCAACTACTGGCAATGAATCATCATGAGACCAACCCCCGCTTCCCCTGAGCTGCAAGGTTTAGATGTGAAAACAAACTAAGGTGGAGTGGTGTAGATGAATAAAGTCATTGGGCTGTTTCCAACCTTCAGTCACGCAGAAAATCCAACTTACGGTCTAAAATGAGATCCTGGATGAGATCCCCCTTGTTTGTACGTGAACGGATGGTCAGCTAGCGCCATCATTTACAAGTGATGGAGCCAGACGGGCAAACATGTTGGGGTGAACGTCACTCCAGATCTTTAGATTCCCAGAATCAAGGTGAACAGGAGTGGCGGGACTGGTCCACAAAGCCAGGGACAGTAACAAGGCAAACCTCAGGTGGATCCAAGAAATGCCAAGACACAGTGTAGGGAGAAATCAATACAGATCCTGATTGGGAAAACAACGATAAGCGTATCAGGAATGCCTTAAGTCTCACTGGATAGCCGTTTGCGATGGCGTTTTTGCTACGGCAGGACTGCCAACAGCCTGAACAGATGAGCCGCAATGCCCAATAACTGTGAGGGGAGAGTTTTATGTTGATTATAAGACATTTATGGAACTCTTACATTAGACTGAAGTTCATTGAGAAACTGATGGCTCTGCATCAGTAGAGACTCTGTATGCATGGAGCCAAAGCATAAGATCAGCAAAAACACAAACCAGATGGAGAGGAACAGATGAGCAGCTACATAAACAAGCGCTATGAGTGATTTAACTTGTTGGTGTCTCATCTGCCATTTGATTGACACTTTGCTGGTTTAACCTTAACAGCACAAAACCCAGAATTGAAAAAGTTTTGTTGAATCACTGCAATCCTTCACTTTAAACATGCATAGCAACTTTTCAACAGACAACAATGTTCCCAACAAATCCAATTAAGATGGAGTTATTAGCAAATGCACAAACATGCATTTTTCTGTCCTACCATATTTGCTTGCTTCTAGTTTTTACCCCTGCTCTTGCATAAGCAAGAGAATTAGACTAAACAACAAATGAATTGTGTTTTCTTTTTTCCTACAAGCCTTGCATTTGCATGCTTCTTCCACAATAATTAACTTGGCCAGTGCTCTGATTAACAACAAAACTTTCAAGTGGCGTTTTGTCCAGTAAGCTGACATGACTTGATGCAACACTGCTCTTTGAGTTATGTTAACCACACAGCCATAATTAAACAGTTTATTTTCCAATTTACTTTTTCTGTTCTTCTTTCATAGCTTTTAACTATGAAAGGTCATTATTTTATCTACGTCTTTCTCTATTGTTGCTTAGCAAACAAAGAAAAATCTTAAATCAGTTTTCCCTTGAGGCTTCTATCTAACTACTAATAAACTGTTTCTGCAATTTTGTCATGTTTGGTTTCCTATTTTCCCTCAGAACACTGACTAGATCATTTTTTCCTGCAGAAAAAGCTACTTTTGTCCTTAATTCATATCATAATAACTTAGTTTCATTTTTTATTTCTACATTCTTCTTTTTTTGTCCTTTGTTAACAAAAATCCAAGTGAAATTGTTCATATTTTAACTGGCTTCTTTTGCAGAGATGCTTAACTCTTTTTTCATTCATATTTTTGAATTTTTTAAGTACAACTGAATAAATTGTGAAATACCAAAAGCCTATAAAGTTTATAAATCTGAAACTGCAACATCCACATGAAGTCCACTTAACCTATTCAACTTGCAGGTTTCAAGAAGTACAGTAGAAATAATGAATGTTGTTCCACATGGTGTTCAACATGAATGACCAGTCATGTAGAACAAACATACACACAATTACAAAACCCAACAACCCTCTGCAACTATAATTGGGCTCTACCATTATGCTTACTAAATCAATCAACTGTGCACTTGGTGTACAGATTGTAGACAAGCATCTGGACTCAGCGGTCATCCATCAACACACCGCCAGGTCCAAACACACAGAGAGGCCTTCGCATGCAGTAAGAAAACACATTGTTTCTCACAAGAGTGTGTAAGCACACGCACACATAAATGTGTAGTCAGCTGGGTTTTTCATGTCTGAGCACAGCTGGGTGTTAGCCAGTTACAGTTACAGATTATGTGAGTGTGTGAAAAGATGTTGAAACCACAAATAATAGTTGTTTGTTACATACATGAGTTGGTTTAGTGGCTATGAATAATGTGTCCTGGCACTTTCAAATCACTACCTCATCTTTTATATGTCAACATTCATTTTCAGTTCATTACTTTGCCAAAACTTTGGTGCTGTTCTGTATCCATTCTTTCTACGTGGTAAAGAGCAGAGAAAATGACGGAGTGATCAGTCACTAAAGTCAGGTTTATAAGTCTGTATTAATGGGAATTAGCCTTTAATCTGCAATATATATGACATGCTCAGGAATACAAATGTAGGTGCATCAGTGTGTGTATGTGTGTGTGAGAGAGAGAGGACTAGAGAGCCAGACTAAGTTTTCTGACATTTTTGCTTCTAAGCAGAATATGAGAGGTGAGTCGCATTTGCTCATAAATAACTGAATTTCAGTTTATGCATTATTAATGAGGTCCATAGACACTTAGACTCTATATAAAAACTAGACAGTCATCAAATGTCAGAGTTGAAGCAGGTGCAGAAGTCTAATGAAGGCCACAAATGACATCCTTCGACCATCACTGGCTCAATCAGGCCCCTAGTTACACGTGTTTTTGTAAATAAATGCTGAGTCAAGACACTTTCTCACAAGTTATTCAGTCATTTTTCACTCTTTTCTGATAGTTGACTTATCCCAGCAATTAGCAAATGGGATCCAGGGTAAACACTGGACTGATCACCAGTCTGTTGCAGGATTATTTCTTGCTCTTAGTGATAAACTTTCTACTGCATAATGCAATAGAAAGTCTGATTAGTATCCTTTACAATTATGTGTAAACTGTAGGGCCTTAAAAATGAGCCAACAAAAGAAAACGTTGTTTGTGTTAGCTTTTGCGTTGAGATTCAAGTGCTACCAGAAATGTCACAGTTGCATAACTGACGCTTGATTGGTACCTACTTGAGACATATTGGACTGACATTGTAGAGTCAGTTGTGATGTCATATCTTCATTATATGGGCTGTTAATTAATTCTCAAAGATGATCACATCCTGTGCTGCTGCCCTTCCACATACTCTTCCTTCCTCATAAACCACCGTCAGCATAAATCCTGACCATCTAACTGAATATCTAATCATTTTCATAACCCTGATTCCAATATTTTGACTGTATTATTTGAGCAAAGATGTTGGAATCCAAAAATATAGTTAAAATCCAGCTTTCAGATCCAACAAATAATGAATATAAAACCATGCCACACACATGAACACACACACATTCAACCAATCACTTAAATGAACCACGGCGTGAGGTATAATTACTTCCTCCATCTACTTCCCACATTCACTTCCACAGTTACTCACTCATCTAAATGCAAATGCAGTATCTAACCTTTATGCAGCACAGCTAAGCTAACAATTGGCTTTGGCTACTGGCGGATTTTTAGCTCTGAACTCTGTAACAAATAACAGAAAAGAAGAAAGGATGATGATTTTGGATTTTTAAAGTAGAAGCATGTTCCCGGGAAGATACAGAGTTTTCAAAATAGATATGAGATTCAAATGTTGTGTGTGTGCATGTGTGTGTGTAAGCTCATTACAAAATTGGCTGGCAATGTTTGTGATTGACCCTACAAAGATTATGATGTTTTCAGTAGCCCTGTTCTTTAGCATAGCTAATATTTCATTCTCTTAATGAGAATAATATTTTACAATTTGAAATTTGATGTAATCTAATTAAACTACTTCAAAAACTTTACATGTGTATGCATAATAACCTTGCCGCAGAATAAAACTATAATCAGTGTGGTGAGTGGAGCATCAAGGGAGAAACTACTCTAAAGTGTGGAATAACAGCAGGGAGAAAGGACTTATAAATTATGTTTAAAGTATTTAATTAGCCCGTAGAGATGAAAACTAAAATAGTTTTCCCAATTACCTGGAGGTGTAATGTAATCACTAACTGGATTTTGATTAGGCCCACTCTGTTTTAAATAAATGCAAGGTGGTGCCAATATTTCTTAGGTGCTCCAGAACTAAAATACAAAGAGCCTGATTGTTTCATCACAGTGTAAGATGTAAAGCTGAGGCAAATTATGCTTGAGGCATGGTTGAGGGTTTTCTTTTTATTGTATTTGGTCTGTGTATTATTGTAGCTGGAATAGCTCTTTACGTTTGGAGATGATTACCAGCCCTTTTGGATCAAATATGAGGCAGTTTTTCTTAAAGAAAAGGCAGAACCTTTTGCAGACACCATGGACTCTCAATTCCAGGCCTATAAGTGGTGCTGCAACGCTGAGACACCAAAAACAGAGCTGGATATGGAGTGTGGAGTATTTAAGCAGTCACCTAAACGTGTTTAGCCCAGATCGATTTGTGCAACACAATCTGTGCAGTATCTGTTCTAAAAAGAGGTGTTAAATTGTTGCTTTGCAATCAATGGGAGACAACCAAATTGATGCTGCTGCTAATCTTAATATGACTTCACACAATTTTTTTTCCATTATTATGTTCCTTGTAAATGTTATGTCTTTCTGTGCTTAACTGTTAGCCTTCTGATTGGCTAACATAAGCTTCAGAGGCAGGGGTCACCTCGTTACATTTTCGTCCACCATGCTCCACATGATGTTTCAATCATGTTTGTTAGTTTCAATATGAACTGATTTTGCTTTTGGTAAACTTCTGTGTTAATGTGACTTTTGTAGTAGAGAAAAGACCCACGTTGATGTGAACATAATCTAAAATGCATACTTAGCTAGGTGGTCTAAATCTATGGTTCCTGACCTTTACGGTTTAACCCGCTATCTATACCATCTGTGCACAAGTACCAAAATCTCTGCAAGGTATTTGGATTTGTCACTATGTATTTAATCAGTACTTGGTATAAGGGCAGTGTGTGTGTGTGTGTGTGTGTGTGTGTGTGTGTGTGTGTGTGTGTGTGTGTGTGTGCAAATTTTGGTATTCAGTCCAACGAGCTAGTATCAGTATTCCATGACTGTATTTATTCAGTGTTTCTTTCACCAACCAGGACCCAATTACTGCTGCCAATCACAAACACACACACACAGACAAACAGCACAGAGCTAAAACTCAAATACACATGCTTACACACGTGCACACACACAGTTCCAGGCTGCCCCAGTGTATGAAATGTGCGAAACTGTGAACAAAAGTCATTTATCACTCTCCTTCTTTGACATAAACATTCTCACATACAAATTCCTGTTTGTTGTCGCCTTAATAACAAAATCATCATTATGACCAAGACCAAGTATTATTGTGTAGAAGTAAAAAGTCCTGAACGTAACCTCTAAGCAAACCAAGGTGGTTGGTTTCCAATGCAAACTTTCCAAATCAGCTCGACTCACACAGACTTAGTTTTCACTGACCAAACAGAGCACGCTCTTCAGGGGAGGCTGTCAGACAGACACCCAGGCGCTGCTCAGGGGCAACAAAGCCCAGCTTGTGACCTTGTGATCCTACACTATGCCTGGAAGTCAAAGAGCTGACCCACAATCGCACACACGCACACTCACCAGCGCTCTACACCCTCCAGACCAGGTGTCAGCTTTATTCATCACCACACACTGTGATTTTATTTCCTTCTTTTTTTCCAGAGGAAACACACATCCACAGTCACCTGTTATATTTTACATCCACAGCCATTAAAAACAGTCCATGTACAAACACTGTTGTCCTTGCCAAGGATGCCATGATGGCTTCATAAAAGTCTTTACAAATACAATGGGATAGAGAGGATGACAGCTAAAGATCTCTTTATAAACAGGAGACTACATCACATTTCTAGAGCATTCTCCTTCGTGTGTTAAGTTTAGTTGCTTTATGAATTTGCTAGTCGATTTACTTTATTATCACAAACTATACAAAAATTTCAAACCAACCTCTAATTTTGCTACACCTTTGCGTATTATTACTATTATGTTTGAACATCTGACTCGCTGCTTCATAATTGCATTAAATACCAAATGCTTTTGGTTTGGCATTAAAGCAATCACAATGAAAAAAGGTTGAAAACCACATTCAATGTGATGTAGACACCTTGATGAAAATCTGGCTCTTCTTCCCACTGTACTTCTGTTTCTCAGAAATATTTTGAATTAGTTTATGCCTTTCACATCTTATTTAGTGGAACAAGCCACGATATTGGGAGTGGGAGTGCAGAGCCTCTGCAGTTCTCTTTCTGATCCACTAATAGCTCCTAAGTTTTTGCTCAAAGACAGGATAAATCGTGGAATTTTATTTGTCAGAACATGAGCCCACTAACCAACGGGTGTATTAACCTTGTTCTTCTTTGAAGGGATAGCAAGTCTTCTGAAGCACTGCAATGAAATATGTCCCTTCAACTTGAAATCACCCCCCCCCCCCTCCCTTTTATATTTTTCATACAATGAAATTTATGACATATATCTTATTTGAGTAGGATATTTTTTTATTCTTAAAATTGTTTTTAAAATGCAGTTTTTTTTCATGTGCAAAGACAAATTAATTTGTACCTTAGCTTCTTTTTGTGTTTTAAATAAACATTTTATTAGAATAAAATCCAAACCACATTTGTTTTTGGACATTTGGATATATATGAGCCATTAAACTGGAAGAAAAAAAAAACTCATTCAAGTCCAGTTCAAAAGCTTCCATCGATACAGGTCTTTCCAACATCTGCATCTTACAGTAATGAGAAACTGAGCAGGACCCAATACTACTAGTGGTAAAAAAGATGGATCATTAAATTTGTAAAGATTTGGTGCATGTTTTCACTCCAAGTAAAATAAATTTTGAATAAATCCACCCTGCGGTATTAAATAAGAAGCTTGGACTCCCTTTATCACCTTTCAGTTAACAATTTTTGCTTTTTGCCAATTGTTGAATGTCGGCAAGCACAATCCCTCTAAGGAAACTTTTTAGGACCTGGAGCAGACTAATGCTAGACTGAAATGTCTAAATATTCACATAGACTGAGTGAATATAATTTCACAAAGGGAACGCTTTCGGCCATGAGTTGACAACTATTGTGCCAAAGTTCCCACAGCCAGATCAAAGCACTACATAAAGGACTCAAACGCTGCAAAAACGTGTAAGTATATGACCTAAACAAATCCTGTTTTCATCTTTTCTCCCTTTTCAGCTGTCTGGATCCTGTAGTTACGGCGCTGATGATCAAGCGGTTGCTTGGTTGGAGTAAAAACACTCCAAGTTTCACCGGGTACCACTGTTCCTTTACCCAACACTCCACTTCTTTCCCTCTCATGCTCAAACACAGTCAGACTGACAAGATGTAGGACAGCATAAATAAACTTGTCATTCTTCACAGCAATGACAACACATGTAGTTGTTCAGCTCAGCAGCTCCCTTGTTTTCGCCCAAATAAAATGTATTACTTATATGCTGCATTTAGCAGCACTGGAAGTCCTGAATTTCAAGAAGGATGTTGGTACATTTCACATATGAACATTTCTTTACAAAAATCTAAATATTGTGTTCCCTATTTTGCCCCTAAATACTTTATATTATTGTTCATTCAGTGAGTTGAAGAAAGTCAAGACAGGAAAATTGGAGGCGTGTTTGTGTGCCCACTTTTGGACGCCTGGCCCTGTTGCAGCTTGATATGACACCACTAAACTGATGCTTCATGCTCAGTTGCAACCAGTGATGGTGGAGCATTGTCCAGATATACACCTTCTTAGTGCTGGAAGACTCTCTGCTGCAGTGGATTAAATTCCTCTGGCTGCGAATTCAGAAGAAAATGCACCGCAGAACTTGGATGAGCTTGTGTTACATGACCAGCAGCATATTTTACTCAGCAACACTGTTTTAAGCCTATAAATTTAATAAGATCTGACATAGGAATACATATTTATGAATGTGAACTTAATTGTAGCTTATGTAAAGGACAACACACATACACACACACAACTCCAGTCTGACACAGCTCTCCATGGGGAGTCATGCATGACGGTGGCATTAACTTTCAACAGAATATCAGCCTCAGCCAACCAATTAACCAGCTTTTAAATCTCCTTAGTGAGGACATAAAGTGTGTGTGTGTGTATGGGTGGGTAGAAAGAAACAAAAAGAGAGCACAGGAGAGTGTGTTTTTGTGGAACAGCTAGAAAATGAGGGTGTGTATGTATCTCTGTGTGTGTGAATGTTGAGTAAAGGTTAATAGGACCTCAAGAGGGATACGTTGAGGGGATTGTTACCGTCCCAGAGCTGCTGCCAACTCCTGCTATTAAAAGACAAACACACACACACAGGGCTCAGTGCAAAAGCCGGTGGTCTATTGAGCAGCAGTGTAGTTCATTACTGTCCGTGGCTTCCACTTCCACTAATACTTCTTAATACCAAACATTCCACCCTGATTACACCTCCACTTGTTCTCTATCTGCTCTCTTTTTGTCTGCTTGTTGCTCTTCTATCTTTTATCTCCTACTGCAGCTCCCCCCGGATGCTCCCCGAGTCCCTTACAGCAGTTACACAACAGGCATGAAGCGACCCCCCGAGAAACAATTGGGAGAGACATTACAGGTGTGATAGTGTAGCTAAGATTCACATTCAGCAATAATGAGTAAAAATGTTGCTGTAAGCATTAGGAAGAAGCCAATCCATTTTCATTTAACCACTTAACACCGAGCCATGAATCTTTTAAAAAAGGCTTGAAACTCATGGGATGAATTCAGTGTTGTGTCGACACATAACAGATAACTTAAGGAAACTATTTTAAATAATATCTTTGTTTTCAGTGGAGAAAACAACTTTTTCAAATTTTTCAAATCTGAAGTTTTTATTTGGCCCTTTAAAAAAAATCTGGAAAAAAGGTTGTTTTTTTTTCATTTGTACCATTTATTACCATGTGATAGGTAAAAATATTGTTAGAAAGTCTTTCAAAAAGCTAAAACTACATAGAAATTATAAGAAATCCAAGAGGGTTCAGCCTGTGATGAAGACGAACACTGCTTAAACCAAATATTGACAACCTTGTTGAAACTTTACATCATATACTTATTTCACATTTCTGTTTGCACATGTTTTAATAAATTGCTGCTCCAGTAGCTTCCAAAATATAATTCGATATAAACCAATTAAGGCTAATTGCAGATATTAACGCAGTTCTGTACATCTATGTTCTCTTCCTCTCTATCTGTTTCTAACTCTCATTTTATCTCATTTTATCTCACAAATTTTACATAATCTACTGTCACTGCTTTTTCACAGCCCAATCACTCTCTTTCTAAATGCCTACTCTTCTTCTTTCTCTTGTTATGTCTTTCCTTTTTAATCTTTAGGAAGGAAAAGTTCTGTTCTTGTGGCTGGGTCAAAGTCTGCTCTAAAACACGGACATGGTCGACACGGTCGACATGGACGACACGGTTGGCTGCTGCAGCTGATGGTATTGCATTTCTTTCGGTTTTGTTGCTCCTTTGTCAGTCATGCTATTCTGGGCTACAGACTGACATCCTCGGAGAATAAGAATCTCAGATAGCTACATCCTCCACTGCTTTGCTGCAATGAAACAAAAGTAATACAAAAGTTTCTTCTGACTTTCATACAACTGCAGGTTTAATGGAATTTGACGGTTGAACATAAATTGTTCAAATCGGACAAGTCATAAAAAATATTAAAAAATAATTGAAGGGCCACAAAAATGTACCAATGCTGTAAACAGAACGGTTTCTCAAACTTTGCAAACAAGAAAATCCCTTTTTAATCATCTTAGGAAAAAAGTATCATATTGGTTGAAAAATTATAATCACTTGACGGACAAAATTTACAGATTTGTTTTTTTTCTGTAGTTTTTCTGAAACATTATTAAAACAGACACTTTAATGATAAAACATATCAGGAACGGTGTGAAAATAAGATTTAATACAATGAGATTATTTAAAAACTCCACTCTTGAAGCTAAAAGCGGGTTGTGCACCTGTTTAGTGCAATCCATGCTTGTTAGGAGTGTTTTAATGGACCGTTATCAGACTGGGTACAGCCATAGAGAACTTTCCATATTCACATTTCATTTCTCTAAAGCAGACAAAGTCCCAGATCTGCACTGGAGTCTTCTCAAACTATTCTGCTTGAAATCTTTGAGAGATAGACACTTAGCTTTTTATTTGCTTTTTAAGAACTAAGATTACATATAAAAATGTTGTATGATCTGGCAAAGAGATGTTATGCTGTTAAATATGACCTTCAGTCACTGAATCTCCAATATGTCCAGAGATGATAGAAATCAAAGATCTAACACTGACACTGTGTGTTGACTGCAAATGGAGTAAACATCACACTGCTGGTTTTTATTAGCCACAAAAGTAGTGAAAGTGCAGAGGTTTGGCACAGAATTCTTTCAACTGACAGACTCCAGATCAATACTTTGATACTCTTTTTTTTTAAACTTCCTTGTTCACTACACAGTAGGTTTCCAGTTTCCTGGTTTGCTATAGGCAGTAAAACTGCTCGGTAATACAAAATACAAGCTCTGGGTTTTAATGCTGTTGTAATATTTGCTGTTTTTTGGTGCATAAACGTGATTATATAAAGGTCTTCACTCCTGGAGGGCACATGTGCATAAATGGTAAATATAGTAAAGAAACCAGCTGTTTAAACAAATGACCCATGGGGTTGTTTTTGCAGGAGGATAGTTACAATCTTATAACCTTTAAGATTTTATATTTCCCCCCTATGTGAAGATTTGCACAAAATCTCTGCACCCATTTTCATGTTTTGGAGCATAAAGATGTCTTTCACTTGCTCTTGCATAATAATGACAGATTTGGGATGAACATTTTCTGAAGTATATTGTTTCTTTCATGGTTACATTAAAAACAAAACCTAAAATGATATGCACAACAATCTTACCTGGATAAAAGGGATTTTTCTTGTCATGAAGCTTTTTTTCATGGTAAATACAGGTCAGTAATCTGTCAAATATGCAGCATAGTTTGATGTTATAAAACCATTAAACCTGAATTCATTTGCTTGTCTCATTCTATGTCTACTGGAACACAGCAAGCTAAAAATAAGCCTGAAAAGCTCAGTTATTTACAGTCAATAATGGCTTTTACTCTTGGCTGTCCAGTCAGACAAAGTTGTTCTGAATTTATTTATAACTTGTTTAGTAAAAAGAAACCACTTCAGGAAGGGCTTTGTGAAGAACAAAGGACAGCGACACAGATTAAATATAGATCATCTCTCTGTACTCAAGTATCTTCCTGCATGCCTGGCAGTTTGTCTTGCCATTACAGCTTTTTAAAAAGGCTTTGCAATTTGTTGCATTGCTTTCTTCATTTATATGCCAAAAATAATACTTTTTTTTTTTTTTTTTTGGTTTTTCAGTGCGAGTCCCTGCAGTGTAAATGTTCTATAATGGCTCCGTTCAAACACTACAAGACCGCTGGGATTGGTAGCAGAGCCAGATAAAAGAATGATGGGGATAAACATCAAAGAAGAAAACTCTTGTCTGTTCACTTTCAAGCAGCATACATGATGGATTAAGGAGCTCATAACTGCACAGCTGAGGCCTTCATTAATGGCTGTCATGAAAATGATAGTTGCTCACCACAATTCGCACTAAGGGAGTCCCCAAGAATTGCTCGCATTCTTACATTAATTAAAGACTTGAATCTTATTCTTATGAGCCCATATTCTTTTTCTATATATTACAAAATATTTGCATGAGTTTTTAATTGGAATTTTATAATTATATAAAAGTGAGCCTATGTTTTAGTTTTATTGAATTGATAAGCCCTTACAGTGAAGAAAGGATCTGAATTCAGCCATTGTTTATTATCCAATCTGCAGATCTGTATCTTTCAACAAAGTAGAGGAAGATATAATTTCATGTTTATTCTGCAGATGTTTCATTTAACATTAAACCCCTACTAAGCTTAGAAAAAAAAACAAATGTTTGTGAACCCTGGTCCTCAGGTCCAATATTATTCAGGATTTAGATGTCCCTTGCTTTGATACATCTTATTCAAACTGAATGGATCTCCTCAACAGCTTGGGAATATTTAAGTACTTTTCTTAATGTGTGAAATAACCTGGAAGTACCAAAGCGGCTACTCCAGCTTCCTCCCACCATCCAAACACATCTCTGTAATTTCTCTGTATAAGTGTGAGTGGTTGTTTGTTTCTCCGCGTTGTCCCTGTGATGGATTGGAAACCTGTCCAGGGTGTACCTGCCTCTTGCATCCTAATTTCTGGGAAAGGCTCCAATTTCCCAGCAAAACTGAAATGAACTAATAGGCCTGTTCCATATAGTCTCCACGGCTTTGCTCGGCTCTACCAGGCTTCCTAGTAGATAATTTCCCGGCCCTCCATCCTGTCTTCCTGTTCCAACACACGACGTTTGAATGAATGAATCAGAGTGCAGATCTTGATAAGATATTAGATCAATTTGATTAGAATAATTTGTGCTGGATCAGGGTTGCATGGAAAACCAGCAGGATTCCAGCCCTAAATATTATCATCATTGTGCATGTGCAAATGTTCAGGTGTGTCCACATATTTTGCTGTTTTTTTAGGCTATGTGAAGCACTTTGTGCTGCTCCAGGAATGAAAGGTTCTACACAAATAAAATTTTATATGATTACTAATGATCATGACGTGTATTTGTGATACTGGAATCTCTTGAAACAGTGGAAATATATGCCGTTTTTATGTTAATACATATTTATTTTGGAGCTGCTGCTGTTCTGATCTGCTTTGTGTCTTGACCACAAGCAGTCTTGTCAAAAAGAATCATTCGAGTTTTCTCTTTTTCTCACCTCTTCTGTTAAACTTTATAATCTCCTACATTGTCTTTTTGCAACTTCGTCTCAACAATCAACAATCTGTATTCCTCCTCCTCACTTTCTCCCACTCCTTCTCCCATCATTTGTCATTTCTGCCCTCCATCCTCCACATCTAGTCACTCTCACTGATCTCCAATCTCTTTCTCTTATCTCCTCCTCCATGTCTACTGCTTCATCTTTCCCACCTTTTTTATCTCTTCATCACTCCTAAGTCTCTGCCGCCTCTTGAGACAGACAGGTAAAGCAGCCTCTGCCTGTCTCTCTGTGCACCTGTCTCCATAATCTCCAGTCTGTCTGCATCACTTTACTGGGCAGCATTTCTGGCTGCTGGAAACAACAGAAACAATCAGTTCATCAGCCTTCAGTTTGAGTTGACACAACTTTAGAAAATGACACTCACATTAAACATATGTGCATCAACATTTTTTTCCTCTCTATGACTTCACATGCACCTCTGTGCTTGATGCTGACAGACAGAAACATGACTGATGAAATGATAGACTCATAAATAGGTGGACTGACAGCCAGATGGGCCGCTGAAGTGGTGAAAGTGATCATAAATGGAAGAATGAAAGAGATGATGGATGTTTAGACAGAATAACTGGAAATAGAAAGCAGCTGAATAAAAACAACACACACACACAAATCAAAATGGAAGACTTAGAGTAAAGACTTAAAATAGTAAGTGGTAAATGAAAGAAGAGCAGATGCTGGATTAAGAATGTGTACACTTGGCAGTGAGGGAGTCAGTTGTGTGCTGTTTCTGGTGATGAAGGTAAACAACTAGAAGATGGTTGGTTTATTCAATAAAATGTGTCTTTGTGTGTATAACTGTGTAAATACGAGAGGCAAAATCCAAGAACCTGGCAAATATTATGATGTCTGCTCTCATCTGGCTTTTGCTTCTCTAGCTTCCTCAGTTCAAACCTTTGTTGCTCTTAATGAATTTTTTCTTTCATTTCATCCACCCCATTATCTGAACCGTGTATCGCAATGGAGGGGCCGAGGGTGGCGGAGCCTATCCCAGCAATCGTTGGGCAAGAGGTGGGGTACACCCTGGATACGTTACCATTCCATCACAGAAACAAAAAAAACAGTCTCCAGTATTTTGTCACTAATTATTCAAGGCAATCAAATTTACACTTTTTAGTATGTATTACTGCCACTAAACATCAGGCAAAAATCAGTAACTTAAAAAGATTAATACAATTGATCATTTTGTGATCGCGTCATCATCTGGGCACAGTCTCTTTTCAACACAGTGCTATGGAAAAATATGGGAGTATGTTCTACTGTATCTGAGACTGAAAAGCTGCACTCTGAATTGATTTATTCTACTAAAGTCATTTTTTTCCTCCTGACAGCGCCAGTCATCACAACATCTCAGTCTCAAACAGAACAGAACCCTCCTCTGTCCTTGTCCTTCCAGAGCACTTCTTATTTCAGACGGTGGACAGGGACTTCACACACCACAAAGGAAGGTATGAAAGTTATTGTTGGCAAAGCAAATATACAATGCTTTGCGTTTCCATTCTATTTTAACGTGTGTGATATGAAATGTACCGCTATTGTGATCAAGTACTGCAATTTAAATGCATGTTGGCAAAGGTAGAAGGGAGGAGAAGCTCATTGCATGTAAAGATGGAAGGAATCTTCTCCATGGACCTACCCTAATAACACCTACATAGGTAAAACTTATGCTTTTCACTATTTGTGTGTTATAAAAACCATCATGTCATAAATATCTGTCTATAAAAAATAAGGAAAAAAAGAGATAGAAATGAACTGTATACTTTATTGTTCATAGACACAATATCTGACCAATGACACGACAGCAACACACATTTACTCATGTAGTCAACTTGACTTGCTGAAGTGCAAACTGACCATTAGACTATGTAAGAAAATGTATTTAAGTGAATCTATAGAACATTTTTTTTTCCAAATTCTGGTTCTCTGGTACCACCGTCCCCCATGTCTTAGACATAATTCTGCTCTAACACACTTGATTCACATAAATGAACTTTCTTATAAATCCCTTCGCAAGTCTATTAACGTACCATTCATTTTATTTTCATTCATTTTATATGTGTGTTAGGTTTGGGTTGCATCTAAAACATGCAGGGCAGTTGTACCTGAGGACTAGGATTGGGAAACTCTGCTCTAGGCTATCCAGAGACTAGCTTGAAATAGTCAAAATATCCAGTAAGCAACTGTGGACTGGACCAAAGTTGCTTGTTGATGTCAGAGATCAGAGGAGAATGGTCAGACGTCACAGAAAGGCAAAAGAAACTCAATCACTGAATCTAACCAAACTAAGAATACCGTTTTTAAAGGTATAACATGCCCAAACTTGAAGCAGGAGGGCAACAGTAGCAGAAAGCCATACCTGGTTCCACTGCTGTCAGCTAAGAGCAGAAAAGTAAAATCTACAACTCACATAGACTCACTAAAACTGGACAGTAGAAGATAAAAAAATTTGTTGCCTGGTCTGGTGAGTCGATTTCAGCTTCACGTTCAGATGGTAGGGTCAGAAATAGTCAGAAACAAAAAGAACAACATGCATGGATCCATCCTGCTTTAATCAATGATAAATCAATGGGGAAAATTCTCCGAGGAACGTTAACAACACCTTGCTGAATTTATGCCACCAAGAATAAAAAGTTCTGAAGGTGAAACAGGTCAAACTGGGTCTAAGTGAAGTGGAACTGATAAAATGGCCAGTGAGCGTATAATTATCTCACAATTTACAACAATCTGGGCTGTTTTGATTCATGCAGCAGGTTTTCTTTAAGACAATGCAAATATAAATAGGACTTATTGAGAGAAAGACTTTAGATGTAGGAATACAGAATTACAGTTTGATGACACTTCTGTCATATTAAGTTAGATCTTGATTGTTTTACTAAATGTTGAAGCCAGTTCAGAGCAGCTCTGCCTATGTATCCAGTTTCTTTGTAAGACCTCCCACACAGTCTGGCATAAATCAAATTTAGTCACAGAAAGAATAAAGTGGGGGATGCTTGGATATCATCTAATATATTTTCTTCCTCTCTTCTCTCTCCTCCAGCCACATTCTATAACTGACTTTATTACCTTCCTCCTGCTACCCAAACTTATTTGTGTCATTTCTTCCTTTATTTTCACTGTGTCACCCACAGCCCCCCCACACACCACCGAGCTTGTGGATTCAGCCGAATAAGCAGCCTCTCTCATGCTCTCTTGCTAACATCATTTTGCAAATATGGCTCATTTAATTACTCCAAAACCTTATTAAGCTTCATTAAGACCTCTTGCATCAATCAGTAGTTATTTTAATTAAAGGAAAAGGAAGTTTTTAATTTGCTGTTCCGTGTATGTTTTACACGTCCGACATCACAACTAGCTTAATCATGCCTCCATCCGCCTCTGGGTTTTTGTTCTGCTACTTGAAACACACTCCCTCATCGTTGGAGTCGTTTTTAACAGTTTGTTGTTACCAACACATCCAGCTGTCAACATTCAGGTGTAAGTTTAAACTTTAACATATACTGAAGTTTTTGTTTTTTTCCCCAAATCATTCTGTCCCCAAATATCGTCGTTCGAATGTTAGCATGAATAGCGAGTGAAAGTCATCACCCTCAGCTCTTTTTTAAAGCAAATAAACCCAAAACCTCTGCTGTTGCAAAGACATTAAACAATCATATTTATCCTGTAGAAGCGGATAAAGCTGAAATTCTTTATAAAACAATCCATTTTATCAGCAGGAGTTATCCTGGTTGTAGACGAAACAGTTTATCAACAGCAAAAGCAGCCGTTCTACCAAGAGACAAAGCCTTGCTCTTTTAAATTTCATGAGCAGGTGAACTTTGAACACATCTCTAATAACAATCGGTAATGAATAATCCTTCCCTGTAACTTCTTAAAGCTTGAGCGTGACAGAAAACTGTTTACTGAGGCATATTTTTTTTCCTGCGAGAGTGGAATCAAACTGCAGGGAGATGAGCATCTGCACCACTCTGCCCTGAGGCTGAAGCTAACAGCCTCTAAAGGATAAAAACAAAAACATTTTACACCTCATTTCTGCCTGCTAGCATTCATTTGCTGAACGCTATAACAAAAGCCATCAAGTCCTTGTAAGGTTGGGGTTTCTTGAAGTAGGATTGTATCATTTATGACAACTATATATATTTTATGAGCTGCTGTAAAATGATACTTATATAATGTATGGAATGAATGACTTTAGCTGTATGAATTGTTTCTCCTGCATTAATGAAAGTGTGCAATATCCATGCTTTTAGGTGTTGGTATTGCTTCATTGCATGCTTCTGCAGTCTTTTATGTAACTTTACAGAAGATCTTTGCTCTTCTTCGGTTAAAATAAAAAATATTCCTTTCATTGCCAACATGCATGTTTGACCGCATGGAGAAAACATTGGCAGAAGTCATATAAATGCATAAATACTCTGCCTAACTTGACATCTAAACCAACACTGGTCTACGAATTTACATGCATGAATATTAATCGGTTTCTTTCATCAAAACCAGATCTGATTAACAATTCAACTGTGGGTGTAGAATGTCGATAAAAAGTAAATGAAAATCCTTTTTTTTACAACCAACTTTTCCATTGGCACAGACATACATATGTAGTAAGATGGTTTACACGTGGCCCCCCTCCCGACCGGGATGACACATTCAATCTGAATTACAGATGTACTTTGCTGCTAAATGTGTGGGTTTTAAATGATACTCTTTGAACAGATATGTTTATAATGAGCTGTTCATATGAAAACATTTCTTTATATCAAGGGCAATTACACAAAATGCTGTTATACATACATGTGTGTATATATATATATATATATATA
>JBAMHX010000004.1:7761276-7788028 GCA_037177515.1 Pseudomugil tenellus | reverse complement strand
AGTGTGTGTGTGAATGGGTGAATGTGAACTCTGTAGTGTAAAGCGCTTTGAGCGGTCAACATGACTGGAAAAGCGCTGTATAAGTACAAGTCCATTTACCATTTACCATTAGACAGCATTGTTCCAACAACTGTGAAGTGCTCCAGGAAAGAGCTACAGACCTGAATGGGTTATTCAATAGGATCAGTTTAAAACAAAAGTCCAGCAAGAATATGCTCTGTTCTGGGAGAAGATGTGAACGTAGTGGAGGACTAACAATACCGGAAAGTTCTTCTAGACAGCAGACTAGAAAATAGGCCGGAAATAGGCCTACAACATGTCTACAAGAAAGGACAGAATTTTCTTAACCTTCAGTCTGCATCTTCTTTAAGCTTGTTGTGGAAAGCTTTGCAACCATCTGTTCACAGTGGACACCAGCTACCAGCGAGGAAGAACATTGTCTTTGTTAAAGCTAATGAGAATTCAAACCACCATCTGAATGAACAAGTAGTGCTGCTCACAACGGCACTCAGATGGAAACTGAAGGTGGACCGATGGAGACAGCTTAATTTAACTGAGAAGGTTGTAGTGGCCACACTCAGGCCCTACATCGTCCTAGGAGACAGGTTCTGCTGGAGTTAACTGGCCTTCGAGAAGGAGAGCCTAATAAAAAGGAGATGGTAGGCAATTGCTGAAACAGCAGCTCAAGGAGCTTGTGCAACAGCACTGAGAAGCAGCGCAGAGGATTATTTTTAGGCAATCATTCATTAAGATCACCAGGGTGCTTGGAATGAAGAGACAGGACATTAAGAGTTGTCAGCAACATCACAGATGCTACCAAAGAGGCATCAAGATGGCTGTGGATTAGACTGGGTGAAGTGTGGACATAACTAGCTACTCAGACACAAAACAAGGCCTCATCAACCCTGGCTTGGTCACCTGGGCAAAGATGTATGATGTGGTGAGACCTGAAACACCCAGTAAACCCAGGATTAATCATGGATGTTGTGTTTGAACTGCAGCAAAAGTGCATATTAAAAACTTGGAGGCAGCAACCTCAGAGACATAAAGAGAACTGAATAAACTGTTTCGAGGTTTAAGGCAACAGCTTGAGTCGAAGCTCTATGGCCTATAGCTTGTTGATGCAGACAGCATCATTTCACACTTTCTGTGACTCTCTTTTCTGTCAGAATTGATATGAAATAAATGCTGCCAGAGCCCAAAAGTCTCCTTACAAACATAGTAGGAAGGTTGGAGCTATTCTAAGGAACAATCCCCTCATTCTTCAATGAATTCTGTACCAGCTCCTGAAAATAATGTACAGGTCTCCAGATGCTCTAGAGCAGGAGATGCCGACTCTGGTCCTCAAGAGTTGGGAGTGTTCCTGCCACAGCACAGCTGACTCAAATCAATGGGTATTTAGCAGACTTATGCAAAGTTTGAACATGTGTCACCTATGCTGTGGCAGGGAGACTATGGCTGTGCCCTAACCCCTCATTCACTACATAGGGCTACGCTACATACTGTAGCACACTGTACAGTGCTTTCAATCGGCTGGCGTTTCAGACACGAAGCTCACTACTTTCACCCTGTCGCACATCACATGACTACTAACTGGAACTATGGCAACCACAATGGACTTGAGGGTGGCGTTGCAAATCTAATTTCATGTGTCCTATGTACGTAAATTGTTTTTTTTTTCTTGCTTTGTATCATATTGATTCAGTAGAAAGGATAAAAATGATGCTTTATAGTTTTTTTTAAACGTTTTTGATGTTCATATTATTACCGCCATTGTAAGCTCCGATCTGCAATGCAATGTGGTCTACATTGATCTGTCTAGTGACCATCGATGCTCACTACATTTAAAGAAGCATTGTGGGTAATTTTGAGTGCACTACTTTTTTTCCCAAAGTACATTCGGACACCCCTACAAAATGGCGTTAGCAATATATAGCGCACTATATGGGGCATAGGGTGCACATTCGGATACAACGCATGAACACATTGAGAGCATGAACAGGATTGAGGACCAGAGTTGGCAACCCCTGCTCTACAGACAAGGGAGCGAGAAAAAAAACAACAGTCAGAGGTTTTTTCAAGTTTACAGCACCATTAAAATACAGAAGCTCATTCCTTTCAGGAATCATCCTATGGACAAAGACTTTTATTTGCCAATTTTTATAATGATTTATAATTTAAAAACAACTCCTTCTACACCAACACACTTTTCCCTCTATAGATTGCTGAGATTTTTATCCATTTCATCATTTAATTGAATCCAAGGGTAATTCTTTTTGGGTTAATGGCTGTATGATATATTACCCTGTTTCATTCAACCAACTGTTGATGCAAAACACTGTTTTGTCGTGATTGACGATAAACTACAGACTAGAAAAACGCACAAATAAGATTTTAAATGTAGATTAATCTACCAACACAGCTCCAAAATATGTTGCTCTTTTCTTTGTCCCTAGTCAAAGCCAATTATAAACAACAATTTTCTAGGCTTTTATGCTGGCTCAGCATCCTCACAGCTCACAGATGCAGTATGAAGCACAGTGAGATACAGCAGACAGCAAGTAATACAGTGAAGATTAAATTATTAATAGTGGTTTTTACAGAAAACCAATAACCCCATGTAAGGAGTGCATAAATCAAGCTGTCCAAAAGCAAATTATTTTTTCCAGTTTTTTGTACAGTGAAAAGTTAGGATAGTACAAATTGAATGCATGGAACAAAAGGACTGAACGGGGTGTGTATGTGCAACTGTGTGTTTGTTCACATGCATGTTTGTGTGAATTCCATTCCTCTATCTCTGTCTGCAGTTGCAACCCTTTTCACCGACAATCCAAAGCAAGACTGCCTACCTGTATGACTGTTGCATGCTATGGACACGTCCCCGCACACACACTCTTCTTCACATTTCCAGCAGCGAGTCTTCCTCCTGCTTTGACTCACCTATAAGCAAAACTATACAGTTCAGACTAAATGGCACTTTTTGTCAAAACACATCTCTGACTTCAATGTAGGTCGGAGACTATTTCAGATCTCCAGTTTAAGAGTCACATGTGAAACTTCACCTGCAAACCTCTTACAACTGCAGACACTCTCTCGAGGTCAAAGGTTGAAGTTGGCTCCTGTTGCCTGTTTGGTGCATCCGTGCATCAGTGACATGAAAGAAAACCTTTCTTTGTGGTTTGGGCTATGTGAAGAACTTGTACCTTTCTTGCCATTTTGAAATAAAAAAGGAGACTGACCACATGCCACCTCCCCTAAGCAACCTCTACTTACTTCTGACTGTCAGGTTCAGAATAACTCAAATGAAAAAAAAAACAACAACACATTTTTAAAAAGGAAAAACTTACTTCATGCTCCTCAAGTATAGAAGCAGTCAGGAATATTTCAATAAATACATTTAAGAATAGCTACACAGTTTTGTAATTGGTCAGCTTCATAGCTGACTGAGTATCTTTAAGTTGACTTAAAGATGTTCTTTGTAAAAATAAATAAAAATAAAACATCAGAAATTAAACTATAGCTAGTAGAGTAGAAAAAAGCTATACTTAATTAATTAAAAATAAAAGTATTGCATGCTATGCCCTTGAGATATACAATGTAACTGTGACTTCTAAACTGACTTCAGTAAATTGTCCCTAAGTGACCATCATCTCTTGGTATAGACCTTATCCTGAAAGTTTTCCCTGTTCTCCTGTTCCAACATACCACATTCAAATGAATAAATCACTGTGCAGATCTTGATACTGTTTTGGAACTAATTTATTAGAATGAGGTGTGCTGGAAAAAGGATGCATGAAAAACATGCAGGATTCCAGCCCTTGAAGGCCAAGGTTGCCCACCCCTGGCATAAATTAACTGTAATGCCCTGGAGCAGGGCTGGGCAACTCTGTCCATTCAAGAGCTGCAATCACACAAGTGTTTCTGTGCTGCATCACACCTGACTCAAATCAATAGGTAATTAACAGACTTTTTTTAGTTTGTGTCAGGTTAGGTGCAACAGGGAAACTCCCAACACTTGCAGGAAGAAGCTTCCACAGTGGAGAGATGAGTCAAATTTAAAGAAAATACCAGTAAATACAATAGCAGAAGCTTCTGACTGTTTACATGAAATGAACATTACATTACATAAAGCTTGTGCAGCTAACAATATAAATAAAGTCTCAGGTGATTCCACAACATCTGAGCCACATGTCTTATGTGCAAAAGAGAAAAGGTGGGTTAATTTGGATATGCTTTTTTCACCAGTAAGGGACAACACATTATAATGGGTAGGAATTATGCCAATGGGAATATTTATAGTTTAAACTAAGATATTATAGAAACTGTACATTCAGTTATATTCATATTTATTTTAATAGCACCACTTCATCCCAGTGCACTTTGCAGACATGTCTACTGAGTCCATATCAGCCATGAGAACAAAATGAGTATCACTTGTCTTAACAGGAAGCTCTGCTTCCTGTTATTTTAATGGGTCCATATTATGCTATATTTGTCATCTCACAGTCCATCCTATGCACATTATGATAATATTTTGCATTTTGCAACATGCACCAAACTATAGTTTTGCCATACCACTCATTTGTTACTGAGTGATTTCTAGCCGGAACTGTGGGTCTGTATCTCTTCTCTCTTTTGCGTCTCTGCTACTTCCCTGCCCTGCCTGCACTGAGCAGCCAGAGAGGCGCTGTGTGGAGTCAGCATGCAGGGGGCGTGTAGAGAAGGTAGAGAAGGGGGGAGTCAGCCATTTGCTCTGCTTATGCTGCACTCTTCCTTTTAAAGAGATAAAACTACAAAAATGCATGGAAGAAAAATAAAACTTCTTTTGGGATCGTCTTAAAGTACAATTAACACTTATAGAAGGTTAAAAGCTCATAAAAGTTCATTTTGCATAATGCAGTCCTTTTAAGCTAAAATGAGCTGAGATGCATATATTCAACACAGTTCAAGACGAGATTTTATTTTAAATATCAAAATTGTTTGTATTTTCCCTTTAATGTCTTTAAATTCTTCATAGCATAGAACTCTAAACTCCAAAGAATGAAGAGGACAGAAGACTTATTATAACCCTGAACGCCGCTGCCAGATATCCTTCGTGTGAGCTCAATATCTCAAATAGTTTTCAAAATTGGAATTTGATACACAATGTACCTGTTTATGTCCCCAAGGGGACGGCCTGCATCGAATTTCAGCATTTTGGGATCTATGGGTCACATTTTTGCCTATATCTCTGGAACTCTTTACAATTTGATTTTGATACTCAGTATACATGTTTAGGTTCCCAAGAGGATGATATGTATTGAATTTCACGATTATTGGATTTATGGTTTCCCCACCAGGTGGTGCTTTATGCACAAAAAATCAGATTTGTGGCTATTTCTCTGGAACTATTTCTCTCATTGACCCCAAATGAAGTGCAAATAAAAGGTCATGACCTCAGGATCCATCCTGTTCCTGACGTCATACCGGGCTTGTACAAAGTTTCAACACCAGGTGGAGCTTTGTGACTGAACATATATATCTTTAAATTATTGTATTGTGTCTATTCAAGGATTGGGGAATAGGAGTATTGGGCAATATAACAATTGGGGGCATTCAGGGATATATCCTAAGGCATCACTTCCAATGGCATAGGCCTTGTTATATCTTAGCTGTTTTCTTTTTGTTTTTTCCTGCAATAAAATGCTAACATAAACAGGTGTCCTTTCTGAACTTCCTTGATGGACAAATTTAGTTTCCCACGGGGTTCAGTGACACCCAGTCAATTTATATCATGCTCCTACACCATTCCATCTGTACAAAGAAATGCTAAAAACAATCAGGGAAAAGAGATTAACAGTGGAAATACTTTTAATTGAAAACATTGAATATGTAATTCTGTCAGTGAGTTGGAGGCCGTGGGGCTGAATGGTAATTCAAATCAAGACCACCACTACACCTGCTCATAAAAACATTCATTTTCCCCAGAGGCATACATGACATTCTGGCACAATACTTAGGAAATTGCTTTCTAAATCTCATTTGCCACCTATTTTCTTTTTTTTTATATGACAGGAACATGTGGTGGCTACATTTCCTCACATTAGATCAGAACTTCCTCAAAACGGCAACAACTTAACCTTCTAAGACCCAGCAATTCATTTGTATCCTCTGTGAAGGGCATGAGCCGCTGACCTCTAAGTCAAGTATTATTCAAAGTATGTATGTATGGAAATGTTACTGTCCCTATAAGAAGACACCCTAAGCTCTCTTTTGGTACCCCAGTTGAAGAAATGTATAATCAAGAAGGCACATTTTTAATTAATGGTAATTCAACAATTTTTGATAGATGTCTCATTTCTGTTGGCTGCAATTTCTTTCTTTAGTATGACTGTCTTTACTTAAAATTACTGAGATTTTTTTAAAATACACAGTAATTTTAATCCTTTAAAAGAACAAGTTTTTATGAATGTCTTTTGTGCTGGACATCAGGAATCGTTTACTATTTCTGTTACATTAGGGAGCGGCTAAGTGAGCCATAGAGGATTTTACAAAGAATTGTAGAGGAAGATTCAGACCTAGACCTTTTTGAAGATTAGCCGGATGAAGGGGAGAGAAATTGTGAAGATCAATCATCAGAGGATGATTCTGCAGTCAGTGAGGAGTCTGACCCTGAACCTGAGCAAGGAAAAACTATTAATAGTGATCATGTGTTATTGATCAGGACTTATGTGGGAGCAAGGAGTGCATAGTTCATTAGTATTACAGACAGTGTGTAAAAATGGAAATGAGAGACATTTTAGTTCACACTGTTCATCAAACACAGTCTCCATGGGGCAACGGTACGGTAAGTATCTCGATTTTTGGTCCGGTTCCGTTTCACTGTATATTTTGTGCATTAAGTGATCCCTTTTTTAAACCTCAAACAAACTTATATTTTTATGTTGTCGGTAAAGCAGAATTTCACGGTAGTAACTACACCACATATAATGCGATTTACAACACTGAATAATCTAACACTTTCTTATTCTTTGGCAACTGGTTTATAAAAATATAAAATCTTTCTTCTTGTGAACAATATTTTCTAACCAAAGCATGCATTTCACCTTTAAATATTTTAAATCGGTTGAGTTGTTTTTCATTTGCCTTTGTGTGAAATTTCAGTATTCAACAGACATGACCATATCAGAGAAAACTACTCATTTCGTCATTTTAATAATGTCTTTAAAAAAAGAGTGATGATAATTCAAATCAGCTTCCTCCAAACCTATTTGCTCATAGAAGATTAATTCAAGTCATCTTTATTTGAATAGCGCCACTTCACAACAATATTGTTTCAGGGCACCTTACAGACACATCAATTTGAGCCAATTCATAATAAAGGAAAACCAAAAGATTACATCGAATCTTGACTTCAATCCAGTCTCCCAGTCTCTCAACATGCACCACAACTTTTATCCAGGAGAACCTGCAGAAAAAGGAGAAATATGTTAATGACGCCAATACAGTCATATATTAACATGGAGAAAATGGAGCCAATTACAACTACTGTAATAATCAGCATCTGTCATCGGTGGATATTTTCAGGAAGACTGCACTCAAATGTTCGATGAACATTCTTTGCTTATTTACTTTATTATATCTTTGTATATAAGTACATATATCGAGAAAAAACAGACTGTAATACAAGGAAAATACAATAACATCTGGTAAAGTGACATTGTGCCAGCCAGTCCCGTTTTCACCAATGAAAACTGAGAATCTCCATTTACCAGTCAGATATCACTTCCACCATCAAAGAAGATAAAGTTTCTATGCAGGTGGCCTTTGTGTGTTTGCACGAATGAATGTGTGCAAATGCATGAATGCATAAGGAAATGTAAACGTGCAAATGTAGGTGTGTGTGTTTCACAGAAATTGGAGAAGAGATTTTATATGATTGAGTGTGATTTGCAGCTGTGCTCGCTACAGGAGAGACAACATCCATCTCCACACACACCCTCTCTCTGCAGGAGTGATAGATGGTTATGCTTCTCCATTTGGGAAATCAGAAGAATGGAGGTCGCTCAGAGTCAAGTACTCAGTCAGTCCTCAGATCTCTCTCTCTCTTTTGATGTATCTGTCTGCAAGGAGAACCTGATCCATTTGTGTTTAGTTCACCATTTGCATTGAAATCACATGAGTGCTGGATGCAGAGTAATGAAGTAGCACAGCTAGAAAGGAAGGCAGGCAGCAAAACAGGCAGAAAAAAGGCAGGTAGCTACATGGACAGTTGACAGGAGAAAGGGAAAGTAAATAAAAGTTTAAAAAAACACAAAAAGAGGAAGAAAAGCACAAAGGAGAAAAATTATAATACATAATAACACAATAAAGAACAATTGTATTTTTTAAAATACATTAATGGAAATAATTTAGGAGGATTGTAAGGAACAAAAAGAAAACAGATTTCCAATAAAAAAAAGTAACTATAGACATAAAAAAGAATTTCTATAGAAAAAGGGAGAGTACCAAGAATAAAGCCAAAAAACAGATAGTTTAGCTGCTGAACAGCATGATGCAGAAATAAAACTGTACTTTTAAATTGAAATGATGCCTGAATCAGTTTTGTTGAATAAGGAAGAAACCACCTGTGTAGTATTAAATGAATGCAGAAGCGTAAAGTAGATGGTAATGTGGGAGCAGGATGTGGAAAGGACATTATTACACCACCAGTAGGATATTATCAGTGACATATAAGTAAATCAGAAGGTGCTTAGACTGTATGACCTCCAGGTGGCTCCTGTTTTAGCAGAAAACATCATAAATTTAAAACAAAAATGCAGCTAATTTAGCGAATATTCACTTAAGAAAAGAACCTTCCTTACATTACATCAATATGGTATGTCTCATAACAGAAACCTGTAAATGCATCATCATGGGCAAATGAGGAGAACTCAGAAACCGCAGCTGTGTGTTCATTACATTACATTTCTGTGTGCTCAGAATCCTTTGTAATTAACTTTGTGGCTTGTTGGCCCATATGCTGCCCAAAATCCAAAGAGGTTCTTGCTCAATGGGTTCCATATTCTCACTAAAGAAATGATTTTATAAATGCTGTTGGTAAACAAGGCACTGAATAATACTGGTCCAAAACAGTAGTTACTGATGCCATAAAAGCCACCAAGACCTGTGAGATCATCTGGGTCAAGTTTGCTTTCACAATGAGAGCTTAAGCTAATCCATATCCGCATTTATGAGAATCCGTATTTCTGCTTAAAGCTCCTGATGTCTGTCAGAAAACCTGAAGTTTGGTCTACACTCGTAAACCTAGCTTGTTATATTTTTTTTCATTATGTGAGCGATAAGTTGTAAAGATCTGGAAAAAATGCAGATCAAATGTCATCTTAAACTTTTAGAAGTCAATGAATAATTTCTGCTTAGACTTCATTGAGGAAGCGATAATTGCCTCCCAAAGTGGGGTATATGTGCCCAACCCTCATAGAAATTCATATGAAGGAGAGCTCCTCAAACTTTTTCTTGGAAGGGTCTGGTTCCTGCAGGTTTTAGTTCCCCTGCTGCAACACATGATACTTGCACAGGGCTGGACCTCAAGCTCTGCACAAATTCAGTTTACCCTTTAGTTGGAGGTAGGAGTGTCACAGCACTCAAGGAGATATAAAAAAAATCACATCTAAAAAAGTAATAGGGCTGGAAATGACCACCCAGATGTTGACTTTGCACAATATGAGTTTGTTACCGCAAATGCAACACACACCCAAACCTGTCTCCTGATGAGACCCAAACACCCATTTATATGCAATAAAGCATGAAGGTCTACATCAGTACTCTGGAGGCAGCTGACTTTGGAGTGTCCTGTGTGCATATGTGTGTGTGTGTGTGTGTGTGTGTGTGTGTGTGTGTGTGGGTGTGTGTGTGTGTTTGTGTGTGTGTGCGTGTGTAAGAGAGAGAGAGAGAGAGAGAGAGCAGTCTGCAAATGATAGCTCAAAAACACATTAGAACTCATCTCTCCTCTTGGGTCAAATTTCTGGTGCTTACATAGTTTAACATTTGTTTGGATAAGACTTTGTGCCTTTGTGTGTGTGTGTGTGTGTGTGTGTGTGTGTGTGTGTGTGTCGGGGGGCAATTGAATAAAAATGTGGATTTAATCAAAACTGACCACTATGATTGCATTAAAGTGCATATTTTTCTTCCCAAGGGGACAGTCAAGGTGAATGTAGTGAGTTGTTGCCATTTCCGTCTCCTAATTGTCCATTTCCTTTACATTTATTAACAATAACACAGAGACAATGATTATAAAACTTCTTGAAGAGTGTGTGCATATTGGGCTCACTAAAACTGAAGCGTCCATATCAGAAAATGTTCCGTCAGTAATGACACATTTGTTTGTCTTTTATTTAACCCTTTCATGCATAAAGGTCACTATAATGGAAACCTATTTGCAAGTTTTATTTTAGAGAAAGGTTATGAATGAGAATGGTATATTTATAAATGAACCACTTCATTGGACGGGTAGGCTGACACTCGCACGACTTTTGGCCATGATTTTGATGTGGCAAGTCGTGGCATTTTGGGGCACGAACCAGGAGGCTCCTGCACTGTTCACGTCTAGTTCACGCACAGTTCAAGATGAGTTCACAAATGCGTGTCCATCAGTGTCTGCATTGACACGAACTGGCAAGATGGGTTACCCATAGGTTGCGCATAGTTTACGCACTTCCCGCATTGGCACGAAGAGTTTGCGCAACGTGGACGGTGTTGTTCCGACTTGCCATCCCATATAAAGAGGGGGCCTCTGCAACCCCAGGTCAGTGGAAGAGAGAACATGCTGAATGCCAGAGACACTGTTTGCTCTTCTCGTTTTCCTGCTCACTCTCCCGACCGTAGTCAGGAGGATTTTCAGGATTGTGAAGACAGCCAACTACTGAGTATCCAGAAACACAGCGTCTTTATTTCTCACATCACACAGCAGGCACAAACATTACACACATTGGTTATGCATAGAATACAGTTCCAAATCTCTTACCATGACGCGGTGGGTTGGAGAGCCAACAACCAGAGTATAGAGATATGCATAAACCGGCTGGGCGTTCGTACGCAACCCGCGGCAGACTCTGTCTGCGAAGGGGCCTGCTCTCCCTTACATAGGGCTCGATTGTGTGAGAACGGTCTAAAAGGTGGCCAGCCTCTCACCGTAAAAACACAAGGAGTCCATAGTTTGACAATCATCACAAGGTTGTTTTGTGAGATCTTGTTATTAAAAAGTCTAAATATCAGCATTTCTTCCCAAGTCTCACGAGGAAGGCGCATGGTTATCCCTGAGACAACTATCCTGTCTGGGCATTGTGCCCAGGCATCTGTTAAAGCCTGGGCACAGCCGTTAAAGCAGCAAAAACAGTCAGAAAGACAATTTCTTGACACAGATGAAATGAGTTCAAAACAGCACACATATAAGAATTTATAATTCATAATTCATCACTCTCCGGGTGGCAGCGCTTAACAATGAGTCTAATTGTTGCAGAAGGTGGCAGCTTTATTACTAACTTTTTCTTCTTACAATATAGGTACGGTCTCTAACATGACCCGTGCGCTTCACAGGCCTCTTCTCCATCTTTCTGTCCCAGTGTCTCTGCACAAATTACACATATTTATACACATATATATATATATACATATAGGCTATTTATATACAGTCAATGATACACACACAGACACGCTCTCCCTCTTAAAGAGACACATGCCACTCTCATAACAACACAGTCATTTCAGAGAAGAGAAGATGCCTATATCTGTCGCGCACTTGCACGCATCCTCCCGCATCGTTTCGATGACAACTTCACGACGTGATCACGTACAGTTGGCGCATAGTTCAGGACCCGGTGGCGAGACTTTGTCGTGACCAAAATTTTGAACATTTCAAAATCCTCGTTGCAACATGGCATGCAGTCAGGACCCGGGTTTACACTCTATTCACGGCAGTTTACGACTAGTATGTGCACTTACACGACTCTCGTGGGTACACCCTGCACAGTCAATCTCATGCATGTCTTTGGATGATGCGATATATATATATATATATATATATAGTCCCTCATATTCTTAAAAATCTTCTAGACGTATTTAATAAAGGATACATCGAGAACGTATAACATTCTGCTTTTAGCATTAACCTGTTTCACCTATTTTACCACATAGATTTGGTCAACATAAGAAAATGATTAGCTAAAATGATTTACTGAATCATTTTTATAAAATGAACACCGACTATTCCTGCAAGGGACATGAGTCATACTTTTTAGATTAAGGTATTTTTTTAAAATGTCATTAACTGCACCACAGACTTCATGATCTGCTTTTATTCAGGGCTATTTCACACTGAATCAATGCCTCTACAATGTAGACAAACAGACACTGCAAAGTCTCCAGTCAACTGTCAAATAATACTTATCATCCATGCCTGTAGACATTCCCAAAACCAGGGTGGAGTACTGCATTTACATGGGAAAGCGGGAAACTGACTGGATAAAAAGCATTGCTTTTTCAATGTTTGGTCATTTATCACATTAAAGCTGTATGCTTATCTTAAAAGCTTGTGTTGTTGAAGGTTATTGAGACTGGGAAAGCGAGCTGGTTGGCCTGAAAGCACCAAAGTCCGGAGACTCTAGAACAGAGTCGAGGCAGAAGCAGAAGCCAGAGTCCGAACCAGAACAGTGTCAGTCTGAAATTGTTGCCACTGACATACAGTAACTCTTTCTTATTGGTTGTGAAATACAATCAGAAGAGGCAGAGATTAACAAATCTGTACTAAATGGATATGGTAAATTTGCTGGAGATTATGAGCGACTGAAAAATCCAATTCATCATGTTGAATCACCTTAAAAACAAATCAGAACAAGACCAAAGAGAAAGAATTTCAATGAAGATTCAAACATTTCATTTGATTATCAGGTTGGTCTTTCAGGGTCTTAAAAGTCACAACTTTATACCCACTACTATATAGCATCACCTTTATAAACATACCAATATCATAGAAGAAGGTCTCTTATCAATACTTCACCATATGCATCTTTGTACTTCGGATCTTGGCATTTCTAAATGTCTGTGTGTCCATGTTTGTGTGTATGTGTCTAATCCAAGGGCGTTTGGTAGGTTGAGCTGCAGACAGGGAGATGCAGTCAGAGGTGAGCACACAGACATTTCAGCAAGAGCAAGCCATTTTCTTAACGTACGAATCCAATGTTTGTCTCTGTGATTTATAGCTAGCCAGCTGTAGCCGCACACCCTACATTGCTCAAGTGGGCCATTGGAACGTTAAAGGACATGGACACACATACACAAAGGCACACACTCAAAACGGAATTTAAAAAAAACAAGAATTTAAACAAAAGTGTAACGTATACTTGCACAAATAAGAACACACACTGCGTGTTGAATCACCGAATTAAATTCCATCAGCTGAATGCAAAACCTCAGTTTTACATGCACATGCTCAGAGTAAAACACAGAAACGGACTGAACTTTATGGGAGGACATAAATATGTTTATATTTTTGGGTGTATATATTCAAGGAAAACTTATCTATAAAGTTACCTCTTATATCTGATGTCTTGGGAGATACACACATACCCCGATCTCTCCAACACACAAAAACACACATACACACACCCTAAAAAAAAGACATTTACATGAGATATGATCAAGATCACAGAGTATATGTGATGTGTGTCTGCATCACAGTGTTTGTGCTTCTCAAGGGCGGGCTTGAATCGTTCAGACATCTTTGATATAGATCTGAAACACTCCCATGTAGGATTTATTCCACTTCTCTAGGGTGCCACAGACACACGCCTGAAAGTCTTAGCCATATGAACATTTCAAATCAAGGATATGTGTCTCCACCCCACCTTTGCCCTATAATAAATAAATAAAATAAATTATTCTAAAGATGTTAACAGATGCACACAAACTAAATTCACCAAACAGCTATAAAGTCAGTGGATGATCTTAAAGTAGCACTATTTACTTTCTGATTTAAAACGTATAACTGGTTTTGATGGAGCAATAATATTTCTTATGCGCAATTCATAAAACATATATCAGACACAGTGTTATAGAACTGAGAAACTACACTTCCCAACTTTTTTTTCATGTGACAAATAGCCATTTCGCAGTGTATTACACATCAGCCACTGGACATCATCATAATAGGTATTTGAACGTAAACCATAGCTTATTCAGCAAAGACATGCAAGGGGATATTATCCGATGAGGCAAGAGGTATGCAGAAAGTAAGATAATATGAGTATGAACAGTATCTTCTTTTTTTTCTTGCTAGTAGAATAAGGTCAGAGAAGACACAAGATGCATGGATTGATGCTAAATTAGCCCACATTAGGGTTAGGGTTACTTTATTGATATTATTTTCAGCAAAACAGCCACAAAAATCTGCATATTTTGTTCATTTGTCAGGAAAGGTTACAATTATTTGCATTTTTAAACTATTCAAAAGCAAAGTTCAGATATTACACATGAATTAAATTTAGAAATTCAAGTTGATCATACTTACATGTTTTTTGTTTATGTTTGATTTGTCTTGTTTGTTTTACATTTTCTTATTATTTTCTTAGTATCAAAATTGTATTGCCTTAATAGATTTTAGATTAGATAAGTAAATATTCATATTTATAAATTAGGTCATGATTTTGGTCAGTTGAAACGGGATCTTACGAAATAGCATTTGTGACTAACTAAAGTAATTTATTCATTCATTGAGTTATTAACTCCATATAGCTTTTGTAAGCTAGAAAATAAGAGGCCGTGCTTCCGAGGTAAATATTTCTTGACTATTAATCTAAATATTTCATATTTTTATTAGTACGATGCTGAACGCTTCAATTTCATTTTCTACTGAGGTAAAAACTGTTTTTAAGAAGTCAGATGGCAACATGTTGTTGATTTTATTCAACTGATCATATTAACATATTAAATGATCATAAATTGTGACATAACTTAAATATGTTTTTCAGTTTTGGAATTAGACAAATTTTCTTGTTTGACTGTATGATATTAATATTGTGTCTAATTGTTTGAACTTTTTCACTAAAGAAGTTGGGAAATTCATTGCATTTCTCATTGGAAAGATGCTCTAGCTGAACTGTTTAGGAGGATTTTGTAAGTTTTTCAATCACAGCTAACAGAGTGCCAGAGTTGTTGACATTATTGTTCATCATCTGAGACAGATACCGCTTTCTGGCCTTGCACAGCTCATTGTCCTAATTCTACAGACTTTGTTTGTACAGCCCATAATGGATTTAAAGTTGTGTTTTCCTCCACTTATAATCAGCTTTTCTGCATTCTCCTTTTAGATTTGTGACCTTATTGGAATGTTGCCAATGTGTCTTCTGTTTGCTCTTGGTTCTTATCAGTGCAACAGTATCAATTACATTCAAGATTTTCATATTGAACTGATTCAGAAGTTCATCGGCTGACTGCAGCCTTTCAAATAGATACATTACTTATGATTTTTCTTGTTTTGACAGATGAAAACATCCCCCCAGCTGGGGTACAGGTTGTTGAAATGTCTCACAGGTAATGGGCAAGTTATTCATTTATTCATTCTATCCTGCTACTATACAAAAAAAACAAAAAAAAAAAAAACAAACAACAACTAAAATTTAAGTAAGCAAAAAAAGAACATCAGCAGTGCATCACATGGTTCAGTGTTATAAATCAGCTTTATAAATATCTCAAAACAATTTTATAAATAAATGACTACTTAATAAAATTAGCCCAACGCATTGTTTTTGTTTCCCTATAGGCCTACTGGTACAGTGGGACCATAGCATTGTGTTCCATTCCTCCCCTAATGTGGCTGTAAAGATTTTAGGCAGATAGTTTAGACATAATAATGAATTCTGCTCAGTGTGTTGATAGTGCATGACAATAAATCAGCCACACATTAGTTTCATTGTCATGTTTGATTGAGTGTCTAAATGATGATCATCTCTAGGAGCCAGACACCAGCAGGCTTTTTGAAACTCAGATTATGCAATACAGGAGAAGACATCCAACCTTCTTTATGAACATTTATGACTACATCATCTTTTAAAATGTTTTGATGCATACATTTTTCCTGGAGTAAAAATGAGGAAATCTCATTTTCAAACCCAACATAGAGTGTGGGTACTTAAAAGCTACCACGGGGAAGATTACTTTATGGAATTACATCTGTTTGACATCCTGTGAATTCATTTTTTAAGGAGAAAATAATGCAAATGTCATATAGTCAGGGTGACATTTTTATCCCCCTCTATTTTACTACATATTCAACCTTGTGGCTAAGGAAAATGTGTTTTCTCTTGCACATGATGAGATGAACTGGTGAGGAGATTCAGATTAAACAGCCATGGTTTCATGTTGCAGAACCGTGCATTGTACCACTTGGTAGATGTTTGCTCTTCTTCAAAACTGCAAACACCTGGTCCCTGAAACAAGATCTTGAGTGGCCCATTCATGTCCATGTGTATTGAATATCAGTTTGCAGCAGTCTGATGTCAAAACCTTACACGACTGTATGGTATTGTGATAAGTGGAAGAACGGGAGGCAGACCTTGGCATAAATGGGCTCCTATATGGGGCCAGTTCCCAGTTTGGATTGAGGAAACAGACAAGTTTCAGTGTTGATCAAGCTTGAGATTAACACCCCTAAGAACAAGAACCAAGATCTGGGAAAAAAATATGTTTTAGTCGACATTCAACAGCACATAGAACCCACGAACAGAGTTAAGCAGTTCAGAATCAGTTCAGGAAGTATTTTCGCTGCATCTGCAGGCTAAAAAGCAAAAACAGAAACCCATTCCATTACTCTGATTTTATATATTTAAGTATATGTTAGACTCATGGTGTCTTGATGTCACAGATGATTTTTGTTATTTACAGAGCAAAGCTTGGCTCCCTGAACAAGTGGAAAAGCTGCTTTCATGCTGATGGCTAGGAGGCTCTACACCCACGGCTCTCCATCATACCAAATGTGGATTTCACACTTTCAATCCAAAACTCTGCTGTTTCTCTTTCTTTTTCTGTGTCTACCTGCCTCTCCCAATCAGTATGCAAATAGTTGAAGCTCCCTGTGTGCCTATTTACAGTCTTTTTCAGCTCAGCAGGTTTTTTTTTCCAGAGGAATAATTATTTAAGAGACAAAGAATCAAGCTGTCAAAAACAATTTTCCTCTATCAAATTAAGCCCGACACTCACTAGATGAAAAAAAATATTAAAAATTTCCTGCATAAAAATGAATCCTGCTAGAAAAAGTAACATAATATTGAAAGAAAGAAAAAAAAACTACATGTAAAATCAGTTTTTTTTTATGTTTTAGCTTCTTTATTTCCACCGCAGGAAACAGCAATGAAAAAAAGTCTTGACTGTTATGTTACTTGCTTACAAAATGTAAATTTGCCAAGCAAAACTGGGGTTTGTTTTTAAACAAATAAGTGGCAGCTGATATATGCTAACAGCGGATATATGATGAGTATTGAAGTAATTAGTACTAAAATATTGTTAGCTTAATTTTAGCATTGCTGGTTTAAAAGAAAAATCAGTGACTAAAGCTCTAACAAACGGCTGAGCAGAACATTAAAATGTTCACTAAACACAATACAACTTACACAGAAGTAGTTGATAATTCAGAGGTGAGTGTAGGAATAAAGCAATGAAGTTAGCAAAATAAAATCCAAGCCTCTTCTGTCTGTGCACTTTAGCTCAAACAAGCTCCTCCAGCATATGTTCAGCAGTGACTAATAAGACTAATTTCTTGAAACTGTCCTCAAATTCACACACAAAGGCTTAGCAGCTAAATGTAGTCTGAAGAAATCATTTAGTTCAATGGAAAAACTCCCCAAGGCAACGCAGGCAGCTACCTAAAATGACTCAGCAATTTTGATCATAAAGGCAAAGAAATCAGCTGAAGATCTTTGAAAGCATTGTTTATTAAGCTGAATGCTTGTTTGTGATAAGAAGAAAGCACGGCTGAAAGTGTCTGCATTAGGAACAAACATGTTCCTGCGGCACATACACTTCAGGCATAAAGGTGCCAAATTACAGCCATCAGTACTCATTCCCAGTGTCACTGTGCTTTTGCCATAGCATGTAGCATTGCTGCACATACACCTAAATGGTGCAAGAAAGAACGCATACACTTCACACTACTTAGAACATTCTCAAGTGTTTTAAGGAGGGCTGATATAACTATAACTGAACTATTTGCTCAGAAAAGGATGATAGTACATTTATTCCTAATTTGGTTTCTAATCACTTTTTTCTATTAAAATGTGTCTTAAAAACAGTCGTGGAGAAGCATAGCTGCACCTGCAGTGACGAAAGACTCAACTAATGTGATTTTAAGAGCAGAACAAGTATTTGGAGATCTCAGTGATTTTCTGGCATAATATTATAGGCGGCTCATGTGCTACTTGACGCTTCCAAAGTCTGTTTAAATGTGGCGTAGCCTGCACTTTTTTTGTAAGTTGACATACTTTCCTGACTTGTGTGATATGGATTGGTCAAAATAAACAGAAAAAGAAGTTAAATTTTCTTATAAAAATACCAATTTCTACTTTTTTTCTTAAATTCCATCCTTCGTTCACAACTGCACTACATTCTGACTTCTTTTGCAATTCATTGCAAAAGGTATATGACGGACAGGCTAAATAGTCATATGTTGCAAATAAATAAATAAGGAGCATGTCAAGTGTCCTCTGATTTGCCTGAACATTTTTTGTTTGAGTGCTTACACATGGTTTTAACTGTAACTACAACATGTTTCATGTGACTTCGTGTGTTAATATGCATTGCTGCAGCTGCTGCAGCTGCTGCTTCAATGTTTGACACTCACAGCAAATGTAAATCATTGTGGATTGTTAGCTTTCAGCAAACTTTAAGGTTTATTTAAGGCAACTCCAACAGGGACTGAGGAAAGTCATTAAGTGCCCTGAAATGACTTTTGCTGGGAGTTTTCTGGTACATATTAATAAAGCTAAAGTAAACAAAATTAGAGGCATGACACCTGATTTTATTGATAACTTTATGTTGGTTCCTTTTACTTTTTTAACCTTAATTTTCACATGGTGCCCAATGTATTTATTTTTTACTTCTTGGATAGGCCTTCCAACTACACAGAGATAGAGTCAGACAACAGGTGTTCAAAATCAGCTTTGGGGATAAGACATACTTGATTGGTTAAAGGAAAAGATGTGGTTGAGCTTAAAATTCACTGTTTCATCATATTAATCCAGTGTGTTGGATACAAACCCAGAAACATATTTCCCACCAGGGTTTTAGCTCTGATAACTAAACCAAAAGAATGATCTTCTGCATTGATTTATGATGCCATGGTTACTTAAAACACTGTTGTAGATGATGGAGTAAGAAGTGGATCCTCTTATTGTCTATGATACAAAGATGACCGCATTAAGGTTTGGTGATAAAATTTCAAATGTGCTGAAAATCCAATTTAAACCAGTTAACAGATGTATGGGACTGGGCAACGTGTCAACAAACACCTAAGGAGAAGGGATCCTACTTTCACAGAATCATTCTTTTAATGGCAAGTGCCTAGCAGTAATTAAGCCACCAATAAGTACACACACACACACACACACACATGCACACAGACAAACACACTTAAATAACAGAGACATATCCACAATATTGTGACAGAAGCTGCGTTATTCCTGGAATTTATGGCGATATTATTGTGCCTTATTGTTCAGCGAAAACAAAGCCATTTTACAAGCACATCAGTTAAATTTTGAGCAGATATTTTTGCTGATGAAAAATATATAACCTGTGGAAACAAAACTTTATTTCATGCACGTAACATTTCCTTCTGAGTTTGCTTGTTTTTGTGCACCCACGCTTGCAATGCAGGATGTGCGCTCAGTACAATCAACACACTCGCTCAATACAGTTGAGCACTAGCAATGTGACACAATTCCAACAAATCACAAGCCTCGAATAGCGTCATCCTGATTGGCTACGTTGCAGTGTCCCAACTACATTGTAAACAGTGGTCATCTCGTAACATACCCGGTTACTTATATAATTATAGATAATTTTAAAAAGTATATATTTATCTAAACCATACAAAGGACTGCTCTGTGATTTTCCCTCATCTTGACTGATACAGTTCCCCTTATTCTGGGCACCGAGATACGGGTCATCCATCTTTCTTCGATGTTGCTATGCTTAGCTAGCTGTTGGGCATGTGTGAACCAGAACAATAAAAGGTTTCATCACCCCTACCGCATATAAGTAGTACTGAAAAACGTCTTAATTATTGCTACAGATTTACACTCTGGTGATGTAGTTTTGATATAAGCCACATTTGGAGAGTTATGTTCTAAGACACAGTCCTAAGAACTGTCCTTTGCCAGGACAACCGTTTTACTTTGCATTAGTACATGAAACATGGAGCCTGATAGGGCCCGATGTGTACTCTAGCACCACTCTCCAAAAAAAAAAAAATAATAAATAAATAAAATAAAATTAGGAGATGGGAAAATACCCATAAGGAGCAAATGTGGAACGTGTGGAGGCCACACTTTCCTGAAAAGGTTATAGGAATTTAAAAAGGTTCATACTGACAGAAAGTGACTATAGAGTCATGTTTCAAAAGTGTAGGCTAATGGATCCCTGGATGTGATAGAGGGGATCATGTGGCTGGTTTGTTGCTGATAAAGATGGCAGAGTATGAATCAAGCAATAGCAAAATGCAGAGTTTTACAATAATTTAGAAAGGGAAATTATCCTCAACAAGTAGAAAACTCCAAAATAATGCTAAGTGGCTACCTTGCATAAGCCGCAATTCTCGTAAAATGTTGTCAGACAAGGCAAGATTTTATGAGAGCTAACGCTTCTGTTCAAGACTGTTCAATGTCTGCAAATCGAAATTGCTGTTTGTCAATTTTTTTAAAAAGTTGTTTTTAACTTTCCAAAAACTATAATGGAAACAGAGAGACGTAGCCTATTAATGCATAGACTCCAGAAGCATATGCTCGTAGAGATAAAAGTACGCCCCCAAACATACACACGCATACATACACACTGCCACACATTATCACTGATATTAAGGCAAATAGAAGACTTATATACACACATGCACTATGTTAAACAGACACACACACACTTCCATCTCTCCTCACTCACACACAGAAGGTGTATTGAATGCGAGATTAAATTAAAGTCTTAGTCTCATGAGCTTTAAGTAACTTCTATGCCCCCTACTGTTTCTCTTTCTCTCTTTCTTATCTCTTACCCCCTCCTTCTCTCTCTCTCACACACACACATACACACGGGTAGAAGGGTCAATATAGTAACTATAGTGACTAATTCAAACAAATTGTACACAACACTTTCAACCTGTGACGGACATGCAGCCTGTCCAGGGTGTACCCTGCCTTTTGCCTAAAAAATGAATAATTTGAACTTAACTAGATATACAACACAAAGGAAGGGAAACATCAGGGAAAATTCATAACTAGGAATCAGTTTATGCATACAGGCATTCTAAGATGTGAAGGACATCAGACTGTTACAAGAACAGGCACACACTGACAAACGGTCACAGTTTAAAGTCTGCTCCCAGATTGAGGACATACTTAATGACACAAATGTCCTGTACTGACATTGACAGTCTTAACACACAAATACGCACCAGCAAATCACATTTCCTTCAGACTGAAAGTGGAGACACACACATAATATGCTGATGACTCATGCCGTCTATGTGTTTGTGAGTCAAACAGGCCAATAAGAACATTGTGGCTGTAGGTGTCTTCTGACAAAAGACTCTACAGTAAACAGCTTGGCCCAGCAGGCCAAATCCAGCCTTCATTAATACATTTCTCTTGGTATCTCTGAACCTTGCAGTCATGAAATGTTCTCAGTGGCTTCTTAAAGAAATTACTTAAAATCATGTCCTTCAAGCAGTTTGCTTACAGAAAAAATTGTCAACAAGGGGATGACATTGCCACACACTTACGTTTGTACACAGGTTAAACTCAATAAGAGCTACTACCACACACCCAACTATAGACTGAAAATATTTGATGATGGGTTTTATTGTTATGCCGGATCTCGTAACAAAAGAGAAGATGTAGCATGCAATGTAAAAAGATGCTTTAATTTTGTGATACACTCTGCTTGAACAATGGTGAATAAATTAATGAATACCCCCTCAGTCAGTAATAAGTTCTGGAAAGTCAGGCAGAAACTATTAGGAAGTCAACACGGATCTCCTGCTGCTTCTATTGGAATCTGGGGTCTAATTTAACTGGGGAAATGTCCAATTTAAATATTATAAAATTGGTGGCTTTGTCATTATGTGGGAAGTTTCTATGATAAAACTGTGTGAATGGATTTTAACCCAAAAATGAAAAGCCACTAATAGATTAGGGACAGCTTGTACTTGTAGAAACCCAATGGAAGTGTTGCATTGCTGTGAATAGGTTGCTTTTTTTAAAACCTCATCACAGCATTTAAAAGTTTTAAATGACTTGCTATTTGTGTTGATTCTGCTATCTTAGTACTTTTAAACCTGAGCACTGCCTTTGACACAAGAGACCACAGTATTCTCCTTTCTCCTCTTAAAACAAGTGGGTGTACAGGGGGACTGTTTTTAAATGCTTCAAATTGTATCTCAGTGGTATTTTTCAGTTTATTCCAGATGTTACTCTGCCACACAGCTCTTTTTTGTGGAGTTCCTTAAGGGTCCATTCTTGGTCAACTTTAATTTTCTTTATAAAATTTGCTCTCAGGATCAATTTTTGAAAAATGTCATATTTCTTATCATCTTTATGCTGATGACACTCAGATTTACTTTATATTTCTCTAAGTAAAAAAAGAGTCATTCTTGGATGCTGCTAGTCAAACAAGATGTAAATAACTGAATGCACAAATATTTTAAAAAAAAAATTAAATAAAAAAATGGAAGCATTGCTCATGGTGGTTTTTGTGTCTGGTTCTTTGGTTATCTTGGCTTCAGCTGCTAGTATCTAAAACACTGTCAAAAAAGATTTTTTTTAAATAATAGTTTAAATCTTGACTCGCAAAGTAAATCTCTTTCACTCAGTGGTTTCTTGCCAATATCAAAGCATTTCTTCTTTTAATGATTTTGAGAGGGTCTTGCATGCTTTCATTTCTTTCTTGCTTGGATTATTGGACCTCTCTTTTTAAAGATGGTTTTATCAAAACCGTATTACCTAAACAGTCTCCAGTTGGTTCAGAATTTAGCTTTGCATCTTTTAATAGTCATTCATAAAATTGAGCACATCACCCCAATCCTTGCTTCTTTGCACTGGCAAAACCAGTCAGCGCGCTGGCCAACAGTTTTCTGTTTTTAAATGCTAAAAATCATGTCACAGTCCAACAAAGACATAGAAGACATATAGCTTAGTACAAAAATGTCTGTGGCAGAGACTCAAGGAAAGGTAGCCTATACTACCAGTATGTCACATTTTTCAACAATATTTTTTATATGAAATTATAGTCAACATTATGTTGTTTTTAGTGGATGAAGATTAGTGTGTTTCTGCAAACAGTCAGTACTTTTACATGTTCACTTGAGTAAAAAGCTATAGTTCAACTTCTATAGAAGTGTTTTTTTCAGAATAAGAAACTTTTTATTGCCATTGTCAGCAATCATGATTTACAGACTATGAACTTGTTCCTGCAATTTAAAAAGTATCTGTATGTCTAAGTAATGAATATGAATATCTTTGTGTCTTAGTTAAATTTTGTGTGCTGCATTGAATACAGATATTTGGATAAGAAGTGCATAATAGTAAATATATTTACCATGTATTTTCAACAAATTTTTATATTATTCCAGTACCTTAAAGAGGTTTGAAAACTGCTAACTTACACATGGAGTTTAAGCGTTTGACTACTTTCAGTAGCAAATTCCTGCCTGACTAGTTTTTATTATGGTTCTGTCATGACTCAAGGAGGAATTGCACTCAATTCCAAGGGCTTCAATTTTCCATTTTTTGTCTCCCTTGTGTTGTGCAGCTGCATTTGATATAAACAAAGTGTTGTGATGGACTTCAATATGTCCACTTATTTGGTGAAAGTGTCCGGCAGTTCACGGCTTTTGTTTTGCATGAACATTTGTAGGTTTGAAATCCATCATATTACAGCATAAAGTTAATGATGGTTTGGAAACATCAATTGAAATGTGTCATGAAAGTTAATAAAGCACAGAATACATTTAGTCTTCACCAAGCTGTATTGGTGGAGTTCAAATCAGTGTAAAAAAAACATGAAAGAGCTATTCATGGTACTGCATAAATTACTCGCATGCAGTTTTCAACACACACAGACCCATACACACACTCACACACAAATACCAGTCTCACACACCTGTGACAACCTTTTTTTCTGATTTAGTGTGGCCAATGGACAGATCTCTGCAAGAGTTGATTTACGTTGTATTTTAATTAGAGCTTTTTTAATGAACTACATTTTGCTTTTAACACTAGACCTTAATGGCATCACTTACTTCCTTTCAATACCTTTAATACCAGGCACCATTAGATGATTTTAACAAGACCACTTGCAGTGTGACAGATGTGCTGCAAAGGGGGGAAAGACCTGGTGGGATTCACACTGAGAGGAGTTCAAGAAATGCTAAATAGAGTTGTAAAGCCCTTTTCCAGTCATATTAACCACTCAAAGTGCTTTACATTGCATATTCTATTCACCCAAACACCCTGATAGGCAGCTTGTGGTTCAGTGTGTTGCCTAAGTACACTTCAGCACATAATCAGGGTAAACCTGGAATCAATCTTCCAACTTTCTGGTTGAACAACAACAGCTCTTCCTCCTAAGCTACAGCCACCAAAGAAAAAGATAAAGTTCTAAAAACATCATCTCTATAGAGTAATATACAGGGTAGTGCAGTTCACTGACAAATAATTTAGTTTAGCTCAACGCTGCATAGACAAGTAAGAATTAAGCAGGAATATATCTGCGGTGGAAAATGTGACTCTAGCAAACAGTCCCAAGATAAATCAAATCAAATTGTATTTACATAGCGGCTTTGATACTATGAGTAACACAAAGTGCTTTACACATTGAAAACAACAGAAAATAAAGTTACAATAAAGAATATAAATATTTAGACCTGTCCGATCACATGCACACCCCAAGCCAATACTGCAAAGCACAACTCAATGAACAAGTATCAAAATTTACAAATAAATGAACCTCTGACTTGCCACGGGGGGGGGGAAATGATATCGTGGAAATATTCTCACATCAGGCGCCAGCCCACCACGGCAACCACAGTGGGTGCCGCCCCCGAAGCAGCCATGTCTCAGGGCGAGCCCCCATCCACACCACAGCCAAAAGATTGCCATGTCCTCCCATAGAAAAGCCAGCCCCCTACAAAAACCCTCAGACCAAGTAGCCATAGCCCTCAGTCCAGAGGATCTCCAAGAGGAAAATGCTAAAATTAAAAAAAATTGTAAAAGTTTAAAACAAACTAAGACCAATAAAAAAGAGTTAAAAACAACAAGGTAAAAGTAAAAGAATTCTTTTTACGTCAATAAAAACAAACATAAAATTACTTAAATGTGCTTTATTTAAAATATCTAAATAATCGAGTGATGAAATATGAAAATAATAGGTAAATAAATGTAAAACCATATTAATAATAACAAACTTGAAGTAGGCTAAAAATAGGACAAGATAATCTAAAAGCTAAAGTCAACCTCCTCTTAAAAACATCTATAGTCTCTGCAGGTTCTTTGCCACACTGTTTCACAGACAGGGGCCATAATAATGGAAATAGGCCTCACCAAATGTTTTAGTTCTGACTCTAGGAAAAAAATAATGGTGCCAGACAACCTCAGGGTCCGTGAGGTCTCTTAACTTGAATGAAATGTAGTTGTCATGGCTATGAAAAATAGCAAATCGATAAAGTAAATTGTGCTGATACGACATTACATTTGCGCAAGAGGTAGAGATAATATATCCAAGTTTCCTTTTTTCTCTTTAAAACAGTTTAGTTTAAAACCAGTGTGACTATGTACTGAAGTGTACTTGGGCAAAACACTGAACCACAAATTTGGTTTGGATAGGCTCCTGAATTGGGTGAAGCAGTAAAGAAAATAGATGGATGGCAGGATGATTTTAAGTGTCTTCCTCAATCAACTTTACCACATGGACAAAGAGAGAAAAGATGACAGACAAGCTAAGAGTATACAACAAACTGCATTCTGAAAGATTCTGCAATCATACATTGGTGACAGGTGAATGAATGGAGATTATTTATAGATGGAGAAAAAAAAAAACAAAAGTTTAGTCTTTCTAAGCAGAGATGAGTCAAAATCCAACATAGAATTATTATCAAGTTGAACCAACATTTCTCTCTGGCAGGTTGTAAAGAACTTTGGTCTTTCAGCATCTACAGGGCAGAACACTGAAAAGATTCAGGGAGTGTGTGGAAATCTCAGTGTGTAAAGCCCAAAGACAGAAATCTGTGTTGGATGACCTTCAAGCTCTCAGGCAAGACTGCATGAGAAATCATTGTGCCATCATGACTGATTTAGCAACATGTGTTAGGAGGACCTGTGAAAACCATTTTTGAAACTAGTGTCTGGTTCTACAAAAATGTGAAAAAGCATCCAGATATTATCTGAAAAAGCTCTCTCTCTCTCTCTCTCTCTCTCTCTCTCTCTCTCTCTCTCTCTCTCTCTCTCTCTCTCTCTCTCTCTCTCTC
>JBAMHX010000004.1:7735916-7751101 GCA_037177515.1 Pseudomugil tenellus | reverse complement strand
AATTCTCTCTTTTAAAGCGTGATTTCCCCCAAAATCACCGCCTCTTTCTGCTTGCCCCGAGCAGTAAACAGTTAGTGACACCTGTGTCACGGCCTCAACTGCTGCTGGATTGTGTACGGAGAAGATGAAGTTCTTCCTAACAGGAGACTCTACAAAATGTTCCCAGCAGATTCTTAAAACCTGCTGGGGCCTGCCATTATCAGACATTTCCTTATCAGAGGAAGTTTATCCTCTTGTCTACCAGAGTAAAGTCCAATACTAGGCCACCATGCTAGGGCTAAATAAATATGCCCACACCTGCTTGTTGCCTCTGTTTAATTAAAGTTGAAGAGCCCAAACTAAAAGGATGAGTCAAAGTTGACTTAGTTAATCAAGCGGTGTTATTTTTTTGTAACTGTTATATACTTTTATTTGACACAACACAAAAGTCGGTCTGTCAGTGTGTTTTAGATAGCTTTGACGCTGTAAAAAATGTAACTTCATCAACTAATTAGTAGATGAAAGATGCCTATAAAGTCTGGACCGGAGCATATGCAAGGTTTCCAGAAGTGCCTTGCTTGCTGGAACATTGGAAGAGAGAAAAATGAAAGAGGAGGCATGTGTTCATGATTTAGAAGGTTAATAGAGCATCTCCCACTCTGAGCTCCCCAGAGTGATTAATTATGATACGCACCCACACATGCACACACAAACAGCTACACCAGGTACAATCTTTCAAGTTCATGCAAACACACACACACACACACACACACTCACATCTACAGCCACCTCCATGGCTAAGCAGATAAAGGATTAGTGGTTGATCCAGTTTGAGCCAAGCTTTTTGGCTGAGCTGACTTTCACACAACCAATCTCACAGACATTCAAACACACTTGACACTGTGAGGCACACGCAAGCAGTGTGTGCGTGCTGAGGAGCTTAGTCATACAAGGCAGATGGAAAGTTTCATACCTCATCAAGTTTTCCACATTTTGTTGTTTGAGACTTATCCTGGAATTAAGCCATTTATTTTTCTCCTTCATCATTTTTCTCATGGTATAAATACATCCTAAATATTCCTTAGCTAAATATGAAGAACACCTGCATCCAGCTTCTGTGAGTGCAAAAAGGTTTTTTTTATTTGAGTTCAACTTGGAGTTCACTTGTCTGTAAAAGTTTTTGGTCAGACAGGTACGTAAGAAGGCAATGGTCTCTTCATTCAGTTATCCGTTTAAAAAGATGAAGTGAATGCATTTGAAAATTAAAAGCGACATATTGTCCTAGCAAAAGAGAAGGATGGTATGGGAGTCCAGGAGTCTACAGATGCTTGTACTGGAAGAGCATGTTGCGAGATCAGGGCCATTCAACTTGGTCCCACGAGGGCAGCAGCCATGCAGGTGTTCAACGTATCCTGGGGACTGAGTTGAATTGCCCTGTAGAGTAGATGCTTGATCACCACAATACCCAGTGAACCTGTTAGGTCCCTTGCTAGACAAACAAAACTGTTTTGAAAATTTTAATTATGTGGTGGATTCAGTGAGACTGAGTCTGCTTTGAAGTATTATCAGATCTGTGTTCTCATATGAAAAAATATATTGTACATGATGGGTCCAAGGCAGATCATTGTTGATGGTGGAAACTATAGTAACTCCTAAATACTGGAATTAAATTAAAAAATCATACCTGTATTAGGATTGTTTGCTCATGCTAATAACATGATCTCCAGTTACATGACATTAGTTTAAAAATGGGAATGGAAATTAAAATAAATTCCTGTCTGTTAACAATGAATGTTGAGGATACGCCAAACGCCGTCAGTGAGAGGCCCTAATATAACTATGTGAGAATTACTGCACAGAAAAGGAAGAAGTCTGAAGCAAAGAGGTCAGTTAACTAAATGGTCTTCTCCAACTGTTAAGTCATTAACTCTGCTGGAAAATAACCCAGAGGTACAGGATCTTGAATTGCTCATTCGGTATTGAAAACTACAGAGCATTTTCTTTCAAATCAGCCTTTTCTTCGCCCGGATTACATCAAAGGCGTAAACTCTCTCAATGTCTTCCATATTCGACAACTCTTTTTGATCTTTCAGAACAGAGGAGTGCAAGGGAGCCCCAGGTCTAACTCTCACATTTAGAGTTTAAATTAAATGCCCACGTAATATTTCACTTGAATTAATTAATTTCACTAATAAATTGAAGAGTAAGATTTGAGAGATTTCTTTAATATTAAAAAGGTGGGTATTCTGTCAAACTGTCCTGAATTATTGTGTTGTTTCAAAAGACACAAAGCAGTTTTAACAGTTGCCCAAAGGAAATCAAACCACCCAAGAAATCAGTTAAAAAGAAGAACCAATTAAAAGGAACAAATAGGAATGTCACCACATGTCACCACATGCAGCAAAAATGTCACGTGTGTATTTCAATCACATTAATTCAGAAGAATCACAAGGAGTTAAAAATATTAGCACAAGTATTTGGTTTATTAACTCTTTTGGTAATGAGCACTACTTCATTAAGTGTTTAGAATTACATGAGAAAACCTCACGGTTCCAAAAATATACAAGTGCAATTGTGACATTATATAATTAAACCACAGGACTGGTTTGAATACTCAAAACTAACAACATAAAAAGTACAAAAAAAACTGACAAGGCACAAGGTCAGAAGTCTTCATGTAGAACCAATCAAATCTGCAAGTCCATATAATAATAATCTGTAAAGGTTTTAGCAAAAAGCCTCCCTTCAGGGTGGAAATACTAATGGGAAACAAGAGGAAGGCTGAGGCACTTGTTTTTGAGGTGACTTGATTTAAACACCAAAGAAGAAACTAATAAGGGTGTTGAAATGGGTTTCATGATTTGGGGAAGACCCTCCAGCCACAAAACATAGAAATTCCAGTAATGAACCCAATACAGGGATAAAATATAAGGGACTACAATGCAGTACTTTAATGAGTTGAGCCCTTTTCATACAAAGAAAATGAAATAGTAATACCCTTATTAATCTTTTTGACATTACTTCATTTATGGATGACTAAAATCGCTAAGCGATTTTTCGTTTTACTAGGACCATTTGAAGACAACGTAAAAAAAATCTAAAAAGACTAGATTGAATTATACTGCAAGCAAATTACGACAACTTAACTTCAACATCTATATTTCTTAAGATAAATCAGTGTGCTTCATCTGAAACAAAAGATCATATCTCAACTGAAGATCCAGCAATAATGTACCTTAATGTTGAAAATTTTCTGCCCTGAGAAGTAACTCAACAGGAGTAGGGTGTATCATAGTGGTAATGTGAAATATATCTGTAAGGCCTTTTGTACTAAAGTAAGTATAAAATGACAAACCATGACGTTTTCCAAACATTAATGAAGTTTTCCTAACAAGTAACAAAGTAGTATAGCAAAGGAAGTGAAAATAAATTATTGAAATCAAAGAAGGAATAAAGGCAAGTTAAATACAAATTTAAACTTCTGTTTCTTTTTACCTTGTAAACATTCTGTTACTTAAACATTTTCAGAATGATGTTTATCTTTTGTTGTTAAGGATAAATGTTGACCAGAGGCATCTTCTATGAAGCTTGATTTTCACTTATCCGGATAACTCCAGGAATTACTGGATTTTCTACGCAACGGAGCTGGCTTACATTTGATCGAGCTGTATTTGATGCTGAACGGCTAACCTGCTCCGGTGCAGGTTAGGTTCTGGATAAGAGACCACTGAGTATAAAAACACCACCTACTAACCAATCAGATCCCATAGAAAAAACTATAACCTTCACAATTTTAGAGGAGCCTGATGACGTTGCTGCACAGTCTCCTGGTGAGAAGACTGCTTAGGAGAGAAAGAGTCTTCAGGGACAGATCCAACCTGTTGGACGCTCCAGATGACATGCTGTACCAAAGGTACAGTTTTTCATCCAATGGGCTGAGATACATGTGTCAGCTGTTGGAGCATTTGTTTTAAACATGACCCATCATATTTAAGCATTTACTGTCCCGCAGACAGTGTGCATTGAGGTTTTTTGCCACAGGTAGGCTGATCTGTCACATTAATCAACAGTAAAAGTCTTAGAGGGAGGACCACCCCTGTCTTTTTGGTATCATTTTCTTCCTGTGGGCTAACACATTAGCCTATCAGATGTATTGTGCTCCTTTCATACACAAAACAGATACAGTAACAAAGCCTTGTCACCGATTGCTCTGAATTATCTTTTTATATTTGTTCTTTACTTGATCCTGAATCTTCCACTGGCTCCACTAGCTCCACTGGAGCTGCTTCTGAAATGGAGGTTAATAATAGTGGTAATTATTTGGGGCTGTTTTTTATCACAGCTGCTTCAAACTGAACTACAACATGATTTGGTACTAGTTGAAGATCATGACTTGAAATCAATAGAACCACATCATATACAAAACCTAGAGATGTCGGTCTTTTCCAAAATATGGCTGGAGATCTGGCTCATGAAGACCACAACAGTAGCAGTAACAATAATAGGCAGCTTTGACAGATCTCAGCACACCCTGTGCATGATCTTGATGTTTTAGCAGTCTGTATATAAAATATGGTTGGAGCCTCCATGACACCACTGGTAGATTTCTAAAGACCCAAACTGAAGATAAGTGCGTGGTTCCCAATGTCACTATCTCGGTGGTGTGATGTGTGTCGTTACTTTGAAAAAATACAAAAATCACTAGAGCTTATAGGTGGGGTGTGAGCATGGGGGTGGACCGTGAGCTGCCAGTAGCTAAGAGGTAAATAAGCTAACCCATAGCATGGCAGCTAACACCTAACGGCTGTAGGATGGCTAAAGGTAAACCAAGCTACCCTCTGCCTTCTTGCTGCTGGATGTCATATACCTGTCAATCATAAGGACACCCTGCTAATTGTGAGTCAAACAAATGATCAGAATTACAATATTAAATAACATCTAAGCAGACAAGTTATTAACACCCCTCCCAGCCCCCAACCACCAAACCCCTACCCCCCAAACACCAGGTTGTTATTAAAGTAAATCTGACCTGTTAAACCTTATAAAAAGAACTTCATAGAAAGTAAAAATAGATGCAAGTCTTAGTTGGGAAACAGCAATACAATTGCGTATTAGTTAATGGTGCATAACCAATCAAGTAACCTTTTATTTTATGTTTAAAATATTTGCATATATTTGATCGAGACGCACATGGGTCTATGTAGCAGAACTTCTCTGACAGTATAACTGACATTACTGCAGACTTACATAGCAGATTTATATGCATATGAATGCACAATGACGATGACAGACAGATGACAGAATAGACTAAGATTTGATTCATATCAATATTGTCACACTTATCTGCTATTCTGCTAATTTAATGCACACAATCATTATACATCAGCATGAATAATGCATGCACTCCATTTTCATTTTTTAATATGAGGAATATGTTGTGTGCATCTATAAACAGCATGAATACTTTTATTAAATTGTGAAATTAGTTAGCAGAGCATCATGAACTCACAAAGTAAGTACATGACTTTTTAGTACATTTACATACACAGACACAGGAACCACTAGAATTGAATTGTACTGTTTTATGAATGCAACACTTTGATTATAAAATATAAGGTAGCCTCTCCACTTTCATATAGCTTGGGTCAAAGTCCTTTATCACAGATAAATGTCACTTCCCATTTCTGGTGTAGCACTGTCAAAATATGGTCCATGACAGACTTGGAAAACCTCATTCATTTAAAGAAAGTTTGAATCTATGAAAAAATGCAGTCATTGTTGCAACAAGGAATTGTGGAATTGAATAGTCTTTCCACTTATGAAGAAAAAATTGGACACACTTTTTTTGTTTACTGGTTTATTCTAAGCAACCATGTTGGGTCTTGGAAAGCTTAAACCTGTCTATATTCTCGACATAAAACCAAACATTGTCAGTTTGTTATCATGGCTCTGGTTTGGGAGTTATTGCTTTTTTTATATGCATTAGCCGAGTTAAACTTTCTTCTCATAGTGCTCTGAGATGTGTCGTGGGATTGTTTGGACATTTGATGTGGGTGGGGTTAACCCAGCATAGCATGAAGCAGAATGTTGTCACTATCACATCTTCACCAATTCATGGTTGAATAGATTGTTTTGATAACCAGATGATCGCAGTGATTAAAAATAAAAAAACAAAAAAAATGTTTCTTAGAAAAAGAAAAAGCTTTGTTTTTCTGAATTAAGTTTTACACACACATGCACAAAAAAGCACTTCCATGCCATAAGTAGTGCCTAGCTAGCCAGACTTGCATGCGGTCAATATTAAGTTGACAAATAAGTTCAAGAAACACGTATACACATATGTGTGATTGTATGTATACATGTACTACCAGTCCAAAGTTTGGACACACTTTTTCCATTTAATCCAATAAGAAAATGTGTCTAAACTTTTGACTAGTAGTGACTTTTGACTGGTATGTATGTAGGTATCTATGTAGATATTACATGTTGCACTGTCTCCTAGACCTATGATAACATGCATCTCTAATACTGTAAATATTTAGATTTAGATTTTTTTGGGAGAATTGGATGATGCTTTCCAAACTGCTTTTGATCCAACTCATGGTGAAAGGATTGCTTCAAGGCATTTTTTTAAGGATCTACAGAAACGATGACCAAAAAAAGACACTCCTTTTAAAAAGCATAGAGGAAAGATGGGCAACACCAACAAACACAGCAGTCAAGTTGCAGAGGAGGAGAATACATTGCAGCCAACAAGAAACATATCTAAGGAATAATAAAAGCATTGAATATGAAAAGAAAATTAGAAATAGGATGGATTCATATAGAAACAAGTTAGAAAACGGTAGTAGAGGAACTGGAGTTGATATTTCCAAAAATTACATTCTGTTATATGCTAAAAAATTGTTTTTCCCTAATGATAAGTTATTTAATGAAATGTGGGAGGAGTTCAGTCATGATGTTTACTTCCAGGAAGGACATCTTGATGACAACATTAGTGTAGGAGATCTTTATGAGACACACAAGCTGGGAATTACAAGGTTTTACTTTCCACAATGAACCTGTCCAGTGAAGATGAAATGTTCACAGAAAACGGAGGCACAGCTGATCTACAGACAAATGAGCAACAGGAAAACTCACCCAATACAAAGTGTTGAGCAGGAGACAGAAGACACAAGACAGTGAACCACTGATACATGTCTTAGAAGACGATAAACAATGTCCTACATAGATGTCAGCTTCAATCCCTACTCAGACCACGGATCTTACAGCTTCATGTAACTCATCAGAAGCTATTGTTTCTACCTCAACATGTGGATCATTTAATTGAGAACTGGATGATACACCATTACTTGAGCCAACACTCCCCACAGAAACATAGGTGAACATTGTTATCCATCCATCCATTTTAACGCATTTAACTTTGTCAGTATGTTAAAAGTCCAAGAAAGGCGACACAATTTTCAAAGTTAGAACATCAGCTATTTAATGTTATGTGCCTTTTTGTAAACATTCTTCGCGTTTCAACATGATGATATGTTTTCATTCATTCCCTGTTTATCTGATCATCTGAGCTAAGTGACTGAGGAAGATCCGGAGGGACAACTTCACCCCAACTAAAAACATCCAGGCTTGTTGTAGGCATTTCAATGCCACAGATCTAAATGTGACTGCTGTGGGGCTGAAACGGCTACAGAAGGGAAGCAATACCTGTTCTCTTGAGCTGGAATGGGTATCAATTACCTGCACCCAGGAAAAACATAAAGGAGAGGCAGACAGTGTGGGAGAAAATTGCTGAGAGTGAATGTGTAACAGCAGCACGTTTAACCCCTTCAGCCCCTGCGTCCACGCTCATCAAGATTATCAATTGGCTTGGCAAACGCTTAAGATGAAATATAAATCAAACATTAAAGCGTGTGCACGTTTTGTTTTATTGGTGATGTACGGCTTGATGATAACATGAATATTTATTAGAGAATATATTTTGTGGACAAAATGAATGCGCGAACAAATCAATGAAAGAAACCCTAACCCTAAACCGGAAGTACTTGCCCACACACTCTGCGTCAGAACGTAACCTGGCACCATATTGTGCAAGTAGTCCATTAGTATGGTGCCGAGAGGTCTGACCATCATATTCCCAAGCTAATGTCATTCTGACCTTAGTAAACAATCTGTCTGAGTTGTGTCCTTCCCACCATAGAAAACGTTTAGATGAGACAATGGTCCCTCTCTTGTTTGTAACAGAACAGTGTCGCCACATTCTGTGATGCACACAACCAGAGTCTTTAAACAAAGGTGTCTCCAAGTGACTGGTCAGATTTACTTCGGACTTGTGTGACAACAGATCTCTGAAATTATTTTCCCTGGGTTTTAACCTTGTAATTAATCTGTCATGTGTTTCATGTATTAATCTCAATCCATGTTCTAATATTTAACTTTGTTCAAGTCATTTTATTCTTCTTTTAATAAATTTATACTATTCTCAATCAAAAAAACAGTCTCCTAATTCTTGACAGGAAACTCGCCATTTCAACTTGCAACATTTTTGTAACACTGCAGTTTGGTGACAACTTTTTGAACACTTTGTGCAAACTTAACAGAATTTTATTTAAGCAATTTAATTGAGCAACTTCAATTCAGAAATTAAGCCTTTTAACATGCCTTCTTTTCTCAATAAATTATTACAAAACTTCCATTTAAAATGTGTAATTCAGTTTTATATGAACTTCATTAGGCATGACTTACCAAATCCAATGCAGACCTACACAAACAAACACAGGCAACACTAAGAACCAGCAACTCAGACAAACCCAGGGACTTAAATACATAGACCTAAACGAGCCACAGGTGAATTAATGAACAGAACATAAAGCTGAACAGAAACAGAGGGTGAAACATGAACTCTACCAAAATAAAACAGGACACCATACAGACAAAACCAAAAACCCTCAAACCCTAACAGCAGTACGATATTCTGACACGGTACAAGCACACTGGACTGCAAGGCCTAATAGCCTAATTTTATTTTTATTCCTTGGGATTTACAAAAGAATAATGAAAAACAAGCTGGTTATGAATGTTTTCTTTCAAGTTTGTGAAGTAAATATTGAATTAATGAATGATGCACGGACCAATTTGACTCACTTTCTTCAAACAGTTTTTGAATTTCTTACTTTTACTTTTAATTATATTAGTTTAAGCTAACATGCTGAATCACAAACTGATGCTGAATATCACTAGTTATTATTTAAGAAACAGTTCAAGCCACAACAATGACAGCCTAACAATGACACCACATTTTTAAAGATAAGTCCAAAATCTTAGTGTGAAAAAAAAAATATCAATTACATGTACACCTGTATGTGCAGATGGAGAGAGAGTGTGATTAACTGTATCTGTGTGTATGGGTTAGTATGTGTATGTGTGGGAGCATGCCCTGATGTACCCTCTTAAAGGTCATCATTGTGTGACTGGAGCCGCCTGTTCAGAGGATTAACACTAACTCGATTAGCACACTTCAGATCTGGTGCTTAAAACTGGATTGCACCTGCAAGCTGGTATGGTGTGTGTGTGTACATAGTTTCTTGTTACGAAATACAGACTTTTATACAATAAATATATTCTCTACATTTGCAACACAGAACTCTATAGTTACCTTTTCAAAATATGTGAGGACATCATCTCTGTAACATTAATACACCTCACTGCCAAAACTGTTAAAAACATTGACCTTCAACCTTTATATGAACCCCGAAAGATTTTATCCCTCATCCAAAATCTACATTTCTATTCAGGAAAAATGATTTCAGATAACTAGAAAAACACAGAAGAAAAAACCGTCAAGAACTTAAAACATCTATATAATGAAAGTCTCCCTGTTTTTTTTTTTTTTTTTTTTTTTTTTTTAACTTTTTGCCTAAATTTGTTAAGAACATTTAAGAACATTTTCTGTTTGCTTAAGAACCAGATATCCTGGGAAATTTTGGAACTTTTGGTACCATTATTCTAAAGCAGATCACTCAAAAGTGCAGTCATTTGATGCAATCTCGATGTAGGTCAAAGATGACACCTACTGGATGAGACGTAAAAGTAGTGAGAGAACATCTCAAGAAGCCTATTAGCTTCTTCAAATAGCAAACAAAGATATAATTGCAACACTTTTGATCTTGCTCTAAATTTTGATGAACTGAACTTAAAGAATTTTTTTCCATATGCACAAAAGGCATCTTTGTGTATTTCTGAGAGCCATGTAGCGTAATGGAGGGCAACTTTGGGATTTTGGAGCCCTGGACCCTTTATTAGTTATAATTCCTATCTCACCCTAAATGGAAATCAGAGAAACCACCTCTGTTAGCAGAAGTGTATCGTCAATCTGGACCTTACTCACAGTTTCTGATGGACTTCTCAAACCTCATATCAGACTTAGTGATGAATACTGATAAAGTCATTGTACTGGTTGACTATGTGACAACTTAAATATACCTTTTAACTCCATATTGAATTCAATTGGCTTTTCCAATAATGTCTACAAACCTATTCATTCTCACATTTTTAAATTTATTTTACTTTACTTGACTACACAATAGCTGAGAAAAAAAATCATTATAATCAATGTTTGTCATATAGGGTTTTTACCACATTATATATGCATCATATACCACATTAATTTTGTCCAGCTAACAAGTTTTTATGAGAATTGTCACTCACATTGTGGCTTCCCTAGCTATTACCAGGTGAGAGGCAGGGTACAACTGGACCATCATACACAATTAAACACAAATTGATACCATTCATTCATTCACTAATTTTCTATACAGCTTCATGGTTGCGGGAAAGCCAGAGCTTATCCCAGCAATTAGCTAGTGAGAGCCAGAATGTGTTAAACAAATGTGAAAAAACTGCATAATAAAAAAATAAATAATAAATTCAGATTATCAGATTGAGACATCCCAGTCTTTCATATTTTCTGGACTTGTCACTCATTGGACATGTTTTTGAGCCCTGGATAGCCCAGGTATGGCAGTGCATTACTGGCAATAATAACTTTGCATGACCATTAAAAAGTGAATTAACATACCACAGGCCACAATCAACAACCTTATCAGCTGTATGTCAAGGCAATATGTTGCATTGTTTGATGCAGTTGGTGGTCACACCAGTACTGACTGGTTTTCTGAACCTTTCTTTGCTTTGTTCTGTGTATGACTTGCAAGAAAACAAAAAAGAAAACAAAAAATTTAAAGCCAAAGTAGATTCTTTTTAAATCGATGGTGTATACAACTGTGGATTCAGATCTTAATAATCTGTCAAATGGGTGAAAAAGTATTTCATCCATATTTGGCAGTTCCCCAGTTGGTGTGGATAGACAAAGCCTAGAAAAATCCCAATAATAACAGTATTTTGAAATGGAACTCGCCCCACTGATTATAGACATGCCATGCAGACTCTTCCTGTAGATCTAACTGTGTTTCCATTACAGTTTTTCACAAAATCAAAGCAATATTTCTAAGAATTCAACAAGCTACAAATTTCGCATGTGTGTGTTTCCATCAAACAGTGTTCAACAGAAAAGCCGCAGCTCATGAGATTTAATGAGATTTGTGACTTGTGAATGGCGGCCACAGAGCATTATTTCAGGGTATTCTACATCCTGCAGAGGATTTGCCATGGCTTTTCAAAGCCTGTGTCCCTCATTTCACTTTGAAATTCATTGAAAAAACTATACATTTCATTGTTGTTTGGTGCCATCTTCCATAAAATGAAATGGTTGTGTAATCCTTATGTCACCTCAGCATATCTTCTATCCATATTCTCCTAATACCTCACCACTACACATGAAACTGACCGAGGCTATGCAAATAAAGATTTTTTTTTTAATTTCTTTTATCTTTTCTTTGCAAATGCAACGTGCTCAGAACATGTAAATAAGTGGTGCCTTGATAAAACCTATTTGTTATTTGTGGGTTTGTGGGTTTTATAGGCAATTTTTCTGAACCTCTGTGTATGAAGCTGCTGCATGTATGTATGTATGTATGTATATCATAAAAGCATAACAATGTCCACTCCTTTCTTAGAACAGTTCCTTTTCCCTAGGCTTCAGCTGAACATGATTCAAACGGAAAAGTCTGGTGTCTTGTCACACTGCTCTTTGGGATTAGACTTCAACAATGACACGACTTCAGTCTCAGCAGCTCAGCCTGTCTTGCATTTACGTAACTATATAAAGCCAGGCAAACCAATCAGTTGGCTTGTCGAGTTAAGGATTCTTTATTTTGGTTTAACCATAGTCATTTATTTAATGCAAATGAAGAGGAAGTTAAATTTAGCACAGAAGCTGCTCCTGAGCTCCACTTGTCATGTTTACCTGTCATGAAAACATAAAGACCAAATTAAATCCACCTGATATGGTGGACGGTGAAATACAGTGGAACTAAAATGAGCAAATGCAAAGGACATACAGACAAATACACGTACAATATGTTCCAGGCAGATAATCAGTGACTGCGCTCTTACCATAATTGACTCCCATGTGTATGTACCCATGTGCACGTCTATTTGTTTCAGTTATGTTTGTGAGTAACACAACCTGTTTTTGAGACACTCGCTGGGGTGAGAAATACAAATTGTTGAATCGTTAATTAAGACCTCACCTCCCTGCAGTTTTCTCAGTTTCAATTGGTGTGAGTTTTGTTGTGTGTGTGTACATGTGCCCTACTGCAGATCTGAATGTGTTATTGTCTGCTACTTGTCCCAGTGAGTGTGGAAAACGTCCTCTGGAATCCAAACACACTGAAACTTCATACATTGTGAAATATCACACGGACTATTTTAGATTCTCAAGCAAGATTTTTTCTCTCTTTCTGAGCTTCTGTACAAAAATCTGCTCTACCACTTTAGTTTATTTTTCTTCTGCATCATATGCCTCTTTCTCTTTGCCAGATCTTAGCTTCTGTGAAACACCACCAAGGTTTCTTGACAGCAGGCAGAAATACATTTGTCATATTTGCTACAGTCTGTGCATATTCTGAAATCATGCATGGCTTTCTCTGTGTCTGCACTATATCATGTATATTGAACATGAAGCCTATCTGAGTGCGCACAGCACAAATTGTGAATCAGAATATTGCATTTCTCATACAAATTCAGTATTTTTGTCAAGCACGTGTGTGTTTAATGTGCGAGTTGGCTCTGGCTAGTTGAGGCCCATGTCTAGCACCCCCCCTCCGCAGTTCCATCTCCCATGCCAATAGCTAATTGATTTGGCTCCAACCTGCCTGCTCTACTTACTCAAGTAGTTAATTAACTTAACTTTTAATTTGCTCCCACACAGCGCCTGGGAAAAACAAAAAGCTGACACCGGCTGCATACGACCACTCGGTCTGTTTTCATGTAATACAAAGCGAAGACTCCCACCACTTATAAAGTGACGTGGAGGATCAAGAAGTTGAAACAGTTCCAAATCTTTGAATTCTTTTGCTTCTCAATTTGAAGAAGCTAAACTGTTATGTTTCCTGTAAATGTTTAGTTTTAAGAGTTACTCCAGTTACATTCTGAAACTTTCCACAAGTTTTTCTTTTCAGAATGTAAAATGATTGTTATTTAATTGGCACACAACACGCTTTACTATCTACTACATCTGCACGGGGTTAATGAGGTTCTTGATTAATGGTAATTATTCTACAATTACTCTGCCAGGTGCTGAGATGTCTAGCTTTGAAAAGTCACTTTCCACGCCAAGCTGTTGTGAAAGAAAAAGCTCCACATAAGCAGCTTGAGAATAAAAAATAGGACCAAAAACAAATACGTGACAAGACAATACGTCAATTATGAAGGCTTAAAAACATTATTATCAAGACAATTGCTATTGAAAGGAAGAAAGTTTGCTCTGTTTGTACTCATGAAAAATCATCCCTTTTCTTGTTCATTTGTAAAGAGGATCATTACTACCACTTTTACAGGCCGACCGGATCACTGTGGAGATTTTCCTTGAAACTGTCTTCTGTGCAGGGGTGTAGAATCAGTCAGGAATGGTTTCTAAAAAGTCCTCCCCATTTTGTCAAGTGACTGAATCAAAACTCTTGGCCAGTGAGGCAGTAAAGCTGTTTTACCAATTTAATCAAAATTTATCTGACCGTAGCATAATAATGTGTAGACCTTAATAGGAATTTTGTTTAGTACAGATCTATGACCCAATTTTTCAAATATTTGTGACAATTTCAAAGTAATACAAAAAAGAAACAAATAGTATTTTTTTTTTCCTAACTTTACAATTGCTATGCAGGTGTAATCAGACAAAAGCATAACTTTTTTAGTGTCTTTATATTATTTCAACTATGTAACAGATAAAGCAGTTAGCCACATTTTGTTTCTTTTTTGTTTTGGACCTTACTACATTGAAAAGTTTAGTTCTTACCTTTTTTATTAACTTATCCCCCTGTTTTGTTTCTTTTACCACTGCAGAGTCCACTCATCCTGCCAACAGATTGCTTGTACTGCCAACTTCTGGGAGATGTTAAAACATTATGTCTTTGAGTCTGGTGATGTAAGTTTTAAAGTCCATCTCTACCTGCAGACTCTGGAATCCATATATCCAATATGAAGCCTGATAATTGACTCAAATCTACGCTTTCATTGCTGTGATGGGATAGGTTCCAACTTTCCCACAACCCTGAATTGAACTAAATGGTGTAGATACAGTTGTATGTTTGCAGTTGCACTCATTTCTTACACAATTACAGCTACAGAAGTCTGCATATGTATATAAAGTGCACCTATATTTATTTGCTAATAGTTGGGAATTGGGACTGATCAGATCCACTACCATATTGACAGTATTATACATGTTATAGCCAAATATTCTGATGGCGTGTCAGTAAATTAAATATTGTCTTTAAAATTATTTCATATTTATTTTTCTTTTACTTTTGAGTTTTAGTTCAGATACAGAGTTATCTATACCTGACAAGTATAATAGCAAATTAGCTGCTTTTGCTGTCTTACTTTGTTTTATTTTTGTCTGAAAAGACTTTTAAAAAGCAAGACACCAACATCATCTATGTGTATAACCAAGGTTTCCGGGATAAAACTGTATTCGGTTGTAGGAGACCATTTTTCCTGTCAAGGACAAGGACACTGGTTTCTTTAGATTGAGAAGAATGTAAATTTAATAATGAAGATAAAAGAAGTTCAACATACAGTTAACA
>JBAMHX010000004.1:7720730-7730986 GCA_037177515.1 Pseudomugil tenellus | reverse complement strand
ACACACACACACACACACACACACACACACACACACACACACACACACACACACACACACACACACACACATACATTTCTCTCAGTACATCTCTTTCTTGTTGTCCTTGTCTCTCCTGCTCTTTTTCCTCCTCTGAGCCCGTCTGTTCATTTGTCTCTCTTTGGTGATAAAAAAGCAGTAGTATAACCCTTTTGACATGATGGTTTATCAGTCATGAAAAGACTCTCTGAGATATGTTTTCTTTCTCTCTGTTGGTTTGAAGATAGAGAAGTCTATTTTGCCGCCACAATGGGGGGTTCCTTTTTCAAAATCCTTTCAGTTCTATGAAAACTTTTGTCTATCTCTGTGTTGATTTGATAGTCCTAGTGTAGGTATATCCAGTATATTAGTGTTCATATTCAACAAATGAAGCAGATATGGTGATTTTTCCATTCTTTATTGAAAAACTTTTTGTTTCTTACCATTTGGAAACAATAACCAAGAAAAATATTTATAAAGACTCAATTAGACAGAAAGCTAACTGTATGTGAGCAAGAAAACATACATACACTTTGGGAAACTATTTGGCTATATGTTTAACAGTAGCCTAGCTAGCTAGCAAGTCAGGTCATTCTCTTAGATGGACATCCGGGACATTTTGACGTAATTACATAGCAACATAGCTCGCCATCTTAGCGTGGTGGAAACATACCCTAGCAACACTACAGAGGAGACATGGTAAAATCATGTTTGTGATCTTCTGCACATCTAATTTTTTAAAAACCAAGCACCATCGTTTAAGTGGAGGAGATATAAGTGGCTAAGTGCCGTCAACAGATGCCAAATACGATCGGACGTAATGTGATGGTTAAATAGTTGTGGCAACCAAAGTCCAAATATACCAAGTATGTGGCCTTTATTTTACATCCGGCAAGTGCACGTTCAGTGATATTCTATACATAATAATATATGACTTAATAATAACATTAGGGCTGCTAAGAACCCAAGACCTCTTAATTATAACAAGTCAGACCGGCCGTATTTAGGCTAACTGTTAGCTAACAGTTAGCGGTTACACACAGAGCACCATAAACAATGGACACGATTGACTTTTAGCCTCGCTTCTTTTTTGCTTCTTGAGGGGTTTTTAAAAACTCTGGCTGTGCATCTTAGATGAACTCTGATCGGGGTATTCCACTTTTGGCCCTGTTAATGGATCGTACAACCATATACCATATATTTCCTCACCTAAGTGACACAGTTATCGTTATAACATGATATTTTTAACCGTAACATCGTTTCTCTGGGAATTTTTGATTCTGCTCCGGAGGGAACAGTGAGAAGATGAAAAGGGGTGCGTTTTAATAAGTCGAAATCTGTCGAAGGAGCGCATTTCCACACGGGAAAATCACTCAAAATCGAATCAGTTCATCCCTTTTATGATGTCTATGCATATGCAAAACATAAGAACTCTAAATTGAATATTGTTCAAGTTATCACGTAACAGAAAGCATCTGTGGCAGATGCGGTGGCGGTCAGGGCAAATCCATAATATCCCCGACACTCCAATCGGGAATATAACTAGAAAATTCTCTAACTAATCCTTGCTTCAGTCTGGTGAAGTTCCTGTTCACCTTTAAACATCACTTCATACACCATGGATGTGGTACTTTTGTCATACATGAAACATCCAGATGACTCAGTGCTTTATTTTAGAATATTAAACCATGTACTCACTTTAAAAGTATTTACTATAAATCAATCAAATGCTCATCCACATCTTGGTTTACAGGTTTTTATAGAGTACATATTCCATTTTATAGACCAGATAAGTAAACACTGGTGTGTGGTGCTGGGTATTGATGGCTCAGGTTTCCAAGATGCAACTTTCTGACTTGTACACAGCCAAGATTCTCTTTTGATCTTGAACCCAAGAAGTTGCCTATAAATTACTGCGTTTTAGTTAAGTTCAGATTTTCTTTTCAGTAAAATGTATAACATAACACAATGCATTAAATGCAGATTCGGGGGGTTGTACGGTTGTAAAAGCTACTAAACTTTATTTAAAACCTAGATTTAGCCACAGAGGAGCTTTTGAGATCAGGAAGTAAATATACCCTCTGCCAAATGTACACATATGTGTGAGAAACAGCCAAACTAGTATGTTATTACTATGTTATCAATATGTTATGAATTTTCTCCTGTTAAAAAAGAGGTTCCAGTGTTTCCTATGCTGGTGCAGATGTTTTCCTTTGTATTCAGATGAGTTGATAAACTCTTATCATTCTTAGTTATTACGAGCCATTTGACTTTGTTGAGAGTTTTCCAAAGCAAAGACACAAGAAATTGTATGTGATGCATTGGAAAAATATAGTTACAAGAAAAGTTTCAAGAGCTGAAGATTCTCAAAAGTACCGTATGAAGCAACCAGATGAATGTGGTTTAGAAATGTTTCATCAATCATTCAACCAGGTTTGTCCTGAAAAGCTAACAAGGGAAGCCTACAAGTAACATTGAACACAGACATCAGCTTTAGTGTAAGATGGTAAGTAAAAGTAGATAAAAGATAGAACGGGGCAGAAAACACTAAAACTTGACTGTGTGATTTTCCAGAGAGACTACAGTGGGAATAGTTTATATATTAACAAGGTTTAGTCACCACAAGCTCTCTTAATCACAGATATCAGTGTGACATATCTGTTTCTGGTGTAACCACTGTGAACATTTAAAGCTATTAAACCCAGTAAATGATGTTGAGTTGCCTGATGAATAATGCAAAAGAAAAAAGGAAAACGCCACAATATTTAGACAATACTGCCATCTGCAGGATACAAATATCCTGATTCATTCCTTTCTATTTTACATTTTTATTTCATTTTCATTGTACTAAATTGCATTGTTAAATGCTTCTGTTGTTAGGTTATTTGTCTTAGTTGTAGTCAATATATATATATATATATTAAAAGCATGAGTCTAATTCTGCTGAGGTACTAAAATGTATTTCTTGTTTAAAATAAATTTAACTCGGGTCTTTTGCTCCAAGTTGTTTTTTGTCTGTCTCTACTCTTTTAGACATTAGTCTGGTTTTTAGTCTTGGTTACTTTTTGGGATGTTTTGAGGTTTAGCAGGTTGGAACGGCTCAGATTGCATAAGTACAGCATCACTTGTCTCAGTGTGTTAAGAACAACCTCTAGAAACTTATTTGCAATTAATAAATCCAACAAGAGCAAACAATTCAACATTATGCTTTCTTTAAGAATATGAGCAGAGTAAACTTTATTAATTAAAATGCCTATTTCCTTTCTGGACAGCAGATGGCAGCATCTGTATGTCAATTCCAGCCATTTATTCAATCATTAGAATATTTAGTTAAACATAATCAAATGAGCACATACTGTGTGCTTTCTTTTTATATCTGCTTGGTTTGGTTTAATGACTATATAATGAATAAATTGTTAGAAGCCAATAAATTATTCTGAGGAAATCCATTTTTTTTCAGCAGTATTGATTAGACAATATTTTCTTTTTATTTCTCTCTATATAAAAGTAGTTCAGAATCAACAGAAGAAAATCTTTCTGCCTTCTTTACACTGGGTCATTGTGTGTTTGATGTATTCTTGTCCTTAATGTCATTGGAGTGAAATAGATAAAGACAAATATAAAAACATACTAAAATTGAGAGACTGTTTGTACTCAGCCATACATACCCTTTTACTGCAGCATTTTATAGGACTGGATCCAGTTTTTCCACATACGTTTCTTCCCTCATCAGGTTGCATGTGGTTTATAAGATGAAAAGGAATCAAAAGAATCTCAAAACTGACCAAAGATCCATAATCTCAGATGAATATTTATTCTCGTCCTTCTGGGGGAAGTAATACCCTCTCATGGGGGAAACCTAAGTCAGAGTGGAAATCCCAAAACCTGTACTTCTTTCACTTCCCAGTTAAGACTGTCAGTCTTTGCAGATTCTCAGACATCTAGGTAACGACAATCCCATATGCTGAAACTGATGGCAGCTGTAACGCTGAAGATGTTTCAGCTCGCATTCCATCAGCTTTACAACCTTAATCCTAAAAACTAAAAACACAATTACGTTCTATCAATCCAGATTGTTTTCCCAACAGAACGCATCAGATGTTGAAACAAGTTACCTTTCAATTATTCATCCTGTTTTCTGGTGCTTATCTGAGGGTCGGGTAGGCTGCTGTCTTCACATTTGCTACTTCATCCTGTAATATCCCAAGGTGTTCTCAGGCCACCAAGGATATGTAATCCCCCAATGTGTCCTGGGTCCTCCTCACGGTGGGGACGTGCCCACAACATCTCAATGTGGAAGTGTCAAGGGATCCTAACCAGATTGTAGCAACTCATCTGCTCAAACTGAGGGTCAAAAATGACTGCGTGAACAAAGTTTACTGTCAAATCCACAAATGCAGATTTAAACTCTATCAAACAACAAATTCTTACATCATCTGCTCTCATGGTGACAATGTCCCTTTAGGGAAAACTGCAGATTTCAGCAGTACAATGTGGTGAAACCACATACTGTCAACACAACAGATGGAGAATCCAGCTGCTGAACTTGCAGTCCAGGTGCCTGCAAATAGACAAGATGATTGCCTCTTTAGCCTGTTCCGACTGCCCCATGGTGTGCATCAAGAGTAGCCACTTTGTGCCAGGAGAAACAATACCATGCTAATCCCTCTCCAAGTACTGAAACCCAACATCTTTCAAGAGGGAATTGGCTGACAAGTTAGGGCTTCTCATTTGTTTTCCAAACCCAGTGCACAGGGGAGCAGAACTATGTGCACCACAGCCAGAGACAATATGGCGGAGCAGGTCATCGGTCTGATCAATGCCAGGATGAGGTGCCTCAATGCCACCGGAGGAAACCTGTTGCACACTAGAAAACGGGTGCAAGATAGTGAGGGGATGTGCCACATACGATAAATGAGAAAGTGGTGTCCCTGACCTCAAACCCATCCCTATTACAACAAAATGCTGCTTTACACAGAAGTGATGCAACACACAAGATGTAGAAATTCTTATTTATTAACAAGCTTTTATTTTAGTGCCATTTCTACCAGGGCAGTCTTTATTTCTCCTCAAAGTGATATTTATAAGTGCTCATGCAATCTGCAGGTGTTTCCATTAAATAGTGTTATAGAATGTAATTACTTTTAAAATCTCATCCACAACACAAACATTTGCCGGAATTATTGGCAGGTAACATTATTAGGGTTTGGCTCTTGAAGCAGAAAAAATGCCACAGCTCTTTGAAGCCATTTTCCCTAGTTTCTCTTCCTAATTCCTCGCAAATCTTTCAATTTTGCTGTTGTTTGCCATCAAGGATGGCGGCTATATTTTTCTATTTAATTTGTTTTGTAAAAGTTTGAGTCCCCTCCCATGCATTGTGCCATGTGACCCCCTAAGTCAGTGATGCGCAAGTGCAACAAAATAGTTTCCAAAGTTTTGTGATCGTCTTTAAGATTGATATTAATATTGATGAAAAGCAATTTACAAAAGCATAAAAAAGATATATTTGAAAGATTTTTAGAAAATTGCCGTTTTTGTTTTTTAAGTAGCTTTTCATTGCAATACCTTGCAATGAAAATTTAGCAATAACGTTTCCATTAATCCCAATGTTGTCAACTTAAGTACTTCCCTTATTGTGACAGCGGGGGGAGCTAGCATGACCTTGTGTGCAGGAAAGTAGCCTTGTGTCACAGGAAGTGTATGTGAGAGAGTGTTTAGTAAGTTGAAAAAAAAGTAGCCTTAAGTCGCAGCCAGTGGGTCGCAGCAGTTTTTTCTCTTATACTTTGTGTGACTATGAGTCATGTGAACTGCCAAACAGTTGTGTACTGTTGCTGCCTCTGACCAAAGAATAAACAAACTGTAATCTACCAGCCTTGTCATCCCGGTCTCTTCACCCCTCAAGAAAACACCTGGACAAGGCTAGCGACCAGCTAAACGAGTCAGATGATCAACTATTAACAGAAGCTTCTATACTACGGGTAGGAGGCAGCGGTCTAAGAAAGTAACACTAGTATTGCACAAAACTTAAATATCGCAATAAAAATGCCATTGGAAACACCCACATATTTAAAAGAAAAAATACTAACTGAATTATTGCTCAAAGGTTTTTCTGGTCTCACGGGGTGGTTTTTCAGATGTGTTGATAAGTGTAATGGAAACACTTTGCTCTGCATTTAGGCATTCCCCTAAGTGATGTAGCCGGTCATGTGACCAGTTAAGATGGTGCTGTGTCGTGCAAACAAGGTGCAGAGTTTTACAAAGAATTAGAAAAGAAAATAGGGGAAAATGGCTTAAAAAACCTGTGGCAAATTCTCTGCAGCAAGTAGAAAACTCCAAAATAATGCTATGGGGTTACCTTGCATGGGTTGCAAATCTTGTAAAATCATGTCCTCTGGATGAGATTTTATGAGAACTGCCACTTATTCACGAAACATTGTTCAGTGGAAACGCCTGCATATCACAGTTGCTGTTTGTCTAAACTTCTCAATATCACTATAATTTGTAAAAAAGCTATCATGGAAAGCCAACTAAATATATGGTCATAAAATATCAGTATCAATGAAAAAGTAACATAAATGACTTGTATCATATCAACAAAAAACATTTTGGTGTCATCCATCCCCCCATTATAATTTCCTGTTTTTTGCTACTTTTTTTGTGAACTACACAAATGCTTATTAACATGAAAGCAAAAAGCCAACACATGAGTGTGTTTCATTGCTTTGAGATACAAGAAATACTGCATGACATGTACGGGAAGACATAAAATAGCTGGATAACAACACTCAGAGCTCATATTTCTAAAATACAACATGATTTCAAAATAGTTAGACTTGCATACATGACACACTCATTAACACACTTCAATGGCAGGCTTTTGAAAAACACTAACATCTGGATCCTCTTTATACACACAGTGGCTGTGTGTTATAATGCGTGCCATTGTGTGTGATCATGAATATAATGCAAAGTGTGTGTTTGTGGTGGTGGTAGTGCTGGTGTTTCTGTATGTTTTACCATTACCACTTGTTGCTCGGTAGTTACTTTTCCAGATGTGGCCCTGCCTTGTCATTTCCCTCTCCATCCTGGTTTTAATTTGTTGTTGTAAATCTTTATCTTTGGAAGCTCTTTTTCTATATTACTGAGTTCAAGACAAAGTATTTGATATTTAGCTAACATCTAAAGCATTTCAAATAAAACTGATGTTGTAAACAAAGTCAAGTTCAAAGAATGTTCAAATTTGTTTGTCATGACTCATTTTTGTTGTAAAACAAGTATTTACAGCTAGTTCCATGTTTATATGAGTTTTCTTCTGATTAGAATTGTGTTAAAAGCCTCAAGAGATCATAAACTAGATATTTTGCATTAACTTCACGGTACTTTATCATATTTGCTGTGAGGATTACAGCACCAGTCCCCCACATCACCTGGAAAAAGCAACACATCCTATATTAACTTCAGACATCTCAATCTCAATACACACATCCGGACAACAATAAAAACAAATATTAACCCTTGATGCAAAATTTGCAACAAGGCTGAAGCGCCATGTTGCATTTTGGGACATGGCAACCATTTTGGTGGCAAATCCAGACAAACAGCATCATAGTAGCACTAAGTGGACAGAAGAGAGAAAACCTAATTGATAAAATGCCCAAAAGGAATTAGTGGGATAGATTCAGCGAGCAAGCCAGGGACCAGAATATAGAAAAGGTAAACATTAAGAGTACTTTTATTTTCTTAAATTTATTTTTTTTCAAAAGAATGACTCATTATCTGGCCTCTACGGAGCTGAATGACATGTGCATGAGGGAATTCTGCCATTTGGCTCAGGTGTTTTGGAGAAGACATGTATCTAAAAGTTGCCGGATAATACAACTCATAAACTGGACTGGATGAAGTTTGTTGTATTGTTGAGGTGCATAAAAAAAAAAATCTATTTAACTTTTTTCTCCCTATCCTATCCACATTAAACCACAGCCCTACCTTGTTACACAAAAGCTGTTTTTACACACAAAAAGCTGTAATGGAAAACAGAAACACCATGAGATTTATTGTCACGCACATATTCAGGCAGCATTTCATTATAAATCAATCCACCTGGAACCGGTGAGACATAATATGTTTCTTATATCATTTCCTGACATTTAACCATAAATGGTCAGCATGAAGCTTTACATGAATAAGGACACAAGAGCTTTTGTTCGAAGGCAATTCACTGTAAATTACAGCAACATCACAGAAAAGGACGAAGAAAAAGGATTTTTAATGACATTCCCAGAAATATTGGATGCCTCTGAAAACTAATTTCCTGTCATTCTTTTAGTCATGTAATCTTTTAAGAGTATTCTTCATCATGGGTAATCGTTTTTATGTCACCGACTAGGGAGGATGTGGACCCAAATGCAGGGTGGAGAAGGCAGGAGGCAGCCAGGATGCAGATTAAAAAATGTATTTTCCAAAACTGAAAGAACTAGCACTTTAACTCAACCACAATGACATCTAATGAACCATTAAACAGAAAAGAAAACCAACGGTATAAGTACACTGAAAACAGAACAAGACAGAGGTGAACACAATGACCAAATCAAACCAGTTTAACTAATGAACAATACATGACGCTGAACCAAAGCACCAAGCAAAACAGGAAAACTACAAAGTAAAACAGGAAATCATAACACTAAACCAAAACACTCACACCTTCACAAGATCCAGTTCATGACATTTTAGACTATGGCGGCATTTATTAAATCAGGAAAACTAGTTATGAATTATTAATGTGTTTATGAGTATGACGCTATGTAGATTAATATTGATGCACAAAAATAGGTGTGCATATGTGTGTATGTGCATGAACATGTGTGTGCATATTTCTGTAGGAGTGTATTTAAATGTGTGTATGTATGGATGGATGTTTGTGTATATATATGTATATGCACATAAACTGTTCTATTTAAGTTTAGAAATAGAATTTTGTGGGTTATAGGTATGTTGGAATGTATGTCTATGTAATTGGCTACACATATTTCAAGTAATTTCATGTAATACTTTATAGAGTCTGCATGCAATAATATGATGTCAAGGTATTTGTCTAGATGTATGTGTCTTTTGTTTAAGAAAGTTTATTTGAACATCATATAAAAAACTAGAGATAAAACATTAAAATGAAAGAAAGGAAAGAAAAAAAATGTTCAAAAGAAGTGGAAGTACGGATAAGCTTATATAATCCCATCCCAGTAATCATAACTATCATCAGGCATTGAGCCATTATTACATTTACTGTAGGTACTATATACTGTCTAACAATCTGCAGTCATACTAACGACAGTTTAACAGGGATACCTGAACAAATAAGATACAAATAAAATAACAACATTAATAATTATATGTATGTAAAAAAATCAATGATCTATTCCAGGGATGGAATTATGAAATTATAAAAATATAATAATAATAATACCAACAATTATGCAAGAATGTTTATATGTGCACAAATATTTTACTGATCTATCACACTCATTGCTTAAACTACAGGTAATTAGTTAGAATAGAAATTAGGGAAATTAGGGAATAAAAGAGAGAAAGTGAAAGAGCAAGAAATAATACAAAACAAGAGTTAACATCTGACCTTTACTGACTAGAGAAAGCTCAGAGAAGAGACAGGATGGAGATGTGTTAGGGACGGTTTTGGGTTAGGCTTTTCGTTTCCTGTTTTATTTTGTAGTTTTTCCTGTTTTGCCCTGTGTTTCTGTTTTTGCTTTATATCACCTGTGGTTGAGTTTGGTAATTGTTTTCACCTGTCCCTTGTTTGTTTCCCATGTACTTAAGTCTGTTTAGTTGCGGGTCCATTAAATAAATTAAGTTAGTCTGTCAGTCATAGTTTCAGTGTTGTCAATAAAACCAGTTAAACTGCGTCCTGGCTGCCTCCTGTTTATCCTGCTCACCTGCGTTCGGGTCCACCACCTACCCGCATCGTAACAAGATGGATGCCGAGTTAGCTTTGGCAAAAAAAAGTTCACTAATAAATGTTCATTAATGTTGCTTTATTCTGTGTTTTAATCACTTTCATATTTTATCACTTTCATTTTGAAATCACTTTCATATTATTAAAATATTAAAGCCTTTTTATGAACTACTTCAACTGTTTAGGAATAAGATGCGAACTCATTTCAAGTCTTGGATCTCCTGTTTTTTTCTTTGTGTCTCTCTCTCTCTCTCTCTCTCTCTCTCTCTCTCTC
>JBAMHX010000004.1:7679606-7689680 GCA_037177515.1 Pseudomugil tenellus | reverse complement strand
CTGTTAATCTTCACCTGGCTGCCTCCTGCTTCTCCTCACCTGCATTTGGGTCCACCACCTACCCGCTCCGTGACAGATCCATTCTCCCATCCTGAACATGCATTAGGCGACAGTGGAAAGGAAAAGTCCACTTGGTTTTACATGGCTCTGTAAATATTAGTGGATTATATTTCGGTAAATTAGAGTGATATCCAATTTCTTTTATCTTACTTTATTCACATGTTTATGCTTTTGGTTACTTTGATGACAATTATCATATTAGGTGGATTGATGGCTGGGTTTACCACGTCATCTGTCGGATAAGAGAATCCGGTTTGGCTTCTGAAGCTTCCAAAACAATTTGGAGATGCAAAGAACAGGTTTCAGGTGGAAAACTTGTCGTAACTAATGCCCAATATTGGGTTTAAATAAACAAATGTTTATGCATTTTATGGTATTTTGGATTTTATTGAATCAGAAAAAATCAACCAGTTTTAATGTTATGGTTGGCAAAGAAGGAAAAAAGGACACATTTAACCCACATTTAATTATTTCCTAACTTTTTCCTCATTTAGCTCTGTTGTCTTTGCTAATAACCTTCCTCTGCACACATAAAATGAAATGTTTTGTTTGTTGAAAAAAAATTGAAATTTTTATATTTGAAAACAGTTTTAATATTGTAACATGTCATATCCCATTTAGCTCCCAAAACAACTACATGATCATCGCTTTTATTTCCTGCCATCCTATTGAACTGGCTACATAAATAATCCTGCTTTACCTTGCTGTCTTCTGAGACATCACTTGGAAATATTTCTCTCATGTTATTAGTATCTGCATCTTTAAAACTCAGTTCAACAATGCCAACTATTTTCATGAGTTTTATAGGTTTTATTTTGAATAATAAAATAGCCCCCAAACACAGGGCAAGGATCAAAACTTTTTTAAATCCAGGAACAACATGGGACATGCTAATGAGACACATCTTTTGGCTTTTTTTAAAGGTCTACATTTCAGGAAATACTAAGCCGTTTATTACACCTAAGGAGGTCACATGTAAAGCAACATATCAAAAAGCAAACCGGGGCCGTTAGCCAAACTGAAGTTAATGCCTGCTGTGTAGCACATACTGTTTCTGAGTCTGACCCAAAAAAATATAACCACCTTCATGTTTTTTCAGTCACATTTTTACTTGCTTCAGCAAACAAAGCTGAGATAGTCATAAACAAGCTGGTCAATTTGAATGAGCTAAGTAAGCAAAATAAACACTCTAAGTTCCACCAGAGAGGTGAGGTGTTAACATTTTACAAACATTGTTTATAAATCATTTTGGCATCTAAATTCTGCAAGGTTTCTTCAGGTTGCTCCACAAGCTAATACTAACATAATATTTAATGCACATAGACAATGTAACGAGTGGTGTTTTTGGAGTAGTAATGCTAATTCTACATAATTAAAAATGTACGTGACGTCTTAAAATTTGCTTTTTCTGCACTCTGACCGGTAACCCAGGGGTGCCCAAGTAGATTCTTCTATATCTAATGTCCTGCAACATTTAAGTACAAATCCTTCTCCAACACATCTGCATCGAATGAATGGCTAGTTACCAGATCTCTGCAGAGCTGGATGGAATGTGCATGATGGAATTTAACCATTTGATTTAGGTGTGTTGGAGAAGGGACACGTCTAAAATTTGCAGTACAGTAAATCTTGAGGACCAGACTTTGGCCCCCTGCTGTAAACGGTCCATTCAGGTTTTACATACGTTTCTGTACATATGATTTTAAACAGGTGCTTTGGTTGGTCAGCTTGGTTGTATGGAGTGGCCTTCCAGATTCACATAACTTACTCCACTTGATTTTTACTTTTGAGGTGCTTAAAGGCCATGATGTGTCAAAAAATATAAAACATTAATTACCTTAACGTATATCAGCAACGCCAATATAAGCATAACTGAGTGTTTTCAACCAAACAGGAGCTATTTTTATTTTAAATATATAGATATTTATTATATTGACAATATAAATAAAAATCTTTTAAAATAAAATGGTTTACTTATCAAATGTAAAGAAATTCATCAAGTAAAATTACTTTAAATATTAAAAAGAAACTTTTTTTTCACGGTACAAATAAAGTCTTAAGTTATAAAAAGGATTATTTTCTGCCCAATATCTAATATTTGCAATAGTTTTAAATATTCAATCATTTAGTTGTGACCTTTAAAAAGAGCATGGGTATCATAAAAATATATTATTTATCTGACTGGGTTTGGATATTGAAATGAATTGTTATGCATAGTTTAATCCAGCTGTGTTTTACTGTGGAACAAGCAGCTGACATGGAATTCAGTCGATGCACATGTTTTAAATCGACCGTGAAATGATTACATGGGATCAAAAATAATTCATTTATAACATGACTTTTAATTACATGGACATTTTCACACTTTGAACTTAGATGCTTGTGGCCACCCGAGTCTGCAGTCAGCTACTATTTTGCAAGGACCATGGTGCAACTGCTAAGAGTCCTGTCCTTTTACCTTAGATTTAATTCATCTTTCCATCCCACCTAGCTTGTCTCTTCATATACCACTTTATCCTGGAAAGACTTGAAGCATTCCTCTGGCTTGTCAAATTTGGTGTGCACATGAGAGCAGACTTAACTATTCAGTCATGTTATTATAGAAGCCTAATTTTTGCTTACTTATTCTGCATCTTCAGTAACTGCAGCTCAAATTATGCTATTTTGGAATATTTTAATTACAGAGGTTGATAAAAATGTGATGCTTTAAACAATAAAAAAATATAGTTGGTCCAGCATTTTAATATTTATAAAGAAGCGTTTATTGATTGTTGTTTTTGTTTTTTAACTGTTGTTTCATTCGCAGTGCTTTACTTTGATCTTTTTTACATTTCTGTGTGCAAGTTATTATCTACAATAGCATACAGTATAGTAAACTTTCCCAGGAATGGCCCAACTACCAAAACTACTCCAAGAGAGGATTAACAATTTATCCAGAACGTCACAAAATAATCCAGAACAACATTTAAAGCTCTGCAGACCTCACTTGTCCAATTGAGACACTGTGGCATGACTTAAAAAAGGTTCTGCTGCTTTTATTCACTAGGTTTGGTTATAACAGAATGTCTTCATAGTAATGTCAAAGACTTCTTGTTGATTTTCCCAAATTTATTGGGATTAGAGATAAAAAAAAAAAATGCTTTATTTGGCAACACACATGTGGGTCAGGAACCCCATCTTTGGGTATGAATGGCATATTACATCAAAAGAGTACACAGACTCATGAACTCTTGGGAGCATGCATTGCATGTTTCTGTTCTTTGGAGGCATGGCTACTTGAATTTTAAGAACATGGTGATACAGTTTTAAAACAGAATACATTATTAAGGACCATAATTGTGAAACAGAGAAAATAAAATTGCTGAGAAGTTGCTCATACAAGCCATTTATTACCATTACACATGCCTGAGGAAAACTGAGATGAACCCAAAATGATCCATTGAGGTACACCATAACATGCTGATGCTGATGAAGAGGAGTATTCCCGAATAGATACATTGAAAAATTTTTCGATTATGAACAAACTGTGTTTTTAAGCCCATGCTACGACAAACATCTATTTTGCTTTTAGCTTCTTCCTCTAATTGTTCTTGTTACTTCGTTGATTTTCTTATGAAAAAGGGCTTTTACATATTGTTCAACTTGGTCCACTGTGGCAGCATGTGAAAGCCTCTGTATATATATACAACATTATTTCAAGCAGTGCACTATGGCTATGTAATATTGTTCAGGGATTTTCTTGGCATTTAGCAGATTTGCAGAGTCTCATTTCCCATCCTCACTGTCTTCTCCCTTTTTTCTTCTTCAGTTACTCTACACTTCTTGCCCTCTATTTCATAAATCTCAAAATTAACTCTTCTTTTGTCCTATCTCTATCACACAGCTCACAGAGAGATGTCAGAGGACTGTTGGAGCTGTCTTGAGTGTTCACCTGACAATGGTTGCATACGTTGCCCAGAGCGACAATTCCTGTTCCTGCACAGGGACGGAATGTCTCATCATGGAACTTGTCTCCACGCTTGCCCTGCTGGACACTACGGACAAAGAGGAAGGGACATTAACCGCTGCATGAGTGGGTTTTCTTTCCATTTGCTATAGGGCTGGAGAGAAGAGAGACCAGGCATGCAATATTATGATATGTAAGCCAAAGCTGTGACTATCAGCTCCTATGTACAAAATACAAAATTTGTCAGATTCGTCTGGGGGTGTACACAAAATGTGGTGACTTTTTCAAGGTGTTACAGCCCCCATACTCAAAAATACAGAATATTTCAGATTAGTCGCAAAATTTAGTGAGTTTTTGAGCAACTTCAGGCCCCCAAAAATGGCGTTCTTTTGTCGTTGAATAGAAGAAGTGGAAGAATAAGAGTAAACAGTTGCATTTCAATAGGCCTTCGGTGCTCAGGCCTAATAAGTGCTACAATGTAATAAATATGTGATGTTTTTCCTTCTCAGAGTGCTATACTTTGGACTGTGAGCATTGTTTCAGCCGTGACTTCTGCACCAAATGTAAGTCTGGTTTCAAGCTGTACAAAGGCAAGTGTCTGACCAGCTGTCCAGAGGGAACCTTTGCTCACCAGACAGACTGTCTTGGTAAGTAAGGCATGTAATATTCGCCATAAATTAGGGACAATCATTTGTATGCCTTTCTGATTCTTCTGCACTTTTTTTGGCAACTGAAATGATCCAGGAAAAAATGTTGGCTGGATTGCCAAAATATCACAGATTGATATAAAATGGAGTGTGGGGATTTGATCTGGTAGTAACCATTGTATGGAAAATACCTATTAAGCACCTGAGTATCAACCAGGAAAAAACTTTCCAAAGTTTTCCTTAATACAGGAAGTGATTTACTCCACTTAGGATCCACCGCAAGAGTTTCATTAAACCAGATCTAATATTGTTGATTGTAATAATAAAATGGGATACAAGCTCTTCACATTTAGGATTTGTCCCACCCAGGTTTGCATTTTGGCTGTAGATCAGGAGGTAAGAGCTGTTGTCTGCCAACCTGAAGGTTGGTGGTTTGATTCCAGGCTTCCCCGGACTAGATGCGTAAGTGTCCTTGGGCAAGACACTGAATCCTATGAGGCCCCTAAAAAATGTAAGTTGCTTTGGAGAAAAGAGTGTAATGTAATGACTGTAATGTAATGTTTTAAAAAGGTTCTTTAAAATTTTTACTGTTTTCTGTAATAAGTTTAGAGAAATAGATGTGTCATGTCGGTTTTACTGTCTTGCATTTAACAATAAGTTGATATTTCCCCCCTTTTTATGTCAGTTCTGTAGTTTTCCTTTGATTTCTTCATGATGACTTCGAATTTATTTATTTTTTTTTTAGCAACTAAATCAAGGTCAAATTAATTTACACTTCACACAGCATCCTAACATAAATGAATGACCTCTGGTTTTTATTAAAATTTCAAAGCATCCCTGTTCTGAGAACTTGTTTCAGATACCTAGTTAGTCTTTAAACATTTTCCAAACATGTACGGACCCATAAAATCGTGAACATAGGGTCAAGATGACATCCAGCTCTCATATATCTGTTTAGTGTTTTTGCAGATGGATCCTGCCAAATGCGGAAGTTAGTCAAATAAAATTTATTGCTTTTGTATTGCTGAAATGTGTAATGGTGGGCTTCAAGTTTAAAGAGAGAACATGTGAACCTAACATTGCTGCTGACCAGATGGAGATGTAGTTAGTTTTTTAAGGTTCTAGGTCTCCTTTTCACAGTTAAAACACAACCCAGACACACAGTGAAGCAATAATAATAATAATAATAATAATAATAATAATAATTCAGGATAGATAAAAGTAGAGCAGTAGGAAGGAAACAGACAAACACCAGCATTGTAAGAATACCAAAATTAGAACTTTCATGAAAAAAGAAAATGGATAAATGAGGCTCCACATTATTTTCGTTGTTTCAGTTTTAGCGCTTTTTTATGGTTGTTGGTTGCAGTAGTCCAGATCAATTAAGGTCATTAAGGCTCAGCAGTGAGTGTGTGGAGTGAAAGTCAGTATGTGCTGTCTGATCCAACAAAAGTGGGGCACCAGTTGAAATTGCTGGAATAAAATATGTTGGTTCTGACTGAAGATGTTAGAACACACAGTGCTCCACACTAAGATGGTTATAAGAGTGCAAAACTGAGAACCAGTCAGTGAACCAGTCAGTGAACCAATGTTGAACGTGTGTCCACCGTCAACAGTCACAGCAATGAGCTGGCCTTAGAACTGGACCCAAAGGCAAGTCAAGTTTATGTAGCACAGTTCAAAAACAGGGTGATGTAAAGTGCTTTTCAGTGACATTCAGAGAAAATTGCAAGCATTTTTGTTTAAAAAATGAAACACAGAAACTTGATGTATTTTCAGAGCTTTATAAACCAGCAACAGAATGCTCTGACGGAGCTCAGAACTAGACTGATGTGGTCTAGTTTCTTGGTCTTAGTGAGGCCTCTAGCAGCTAGCAGTTCTGGACTAGATGCAGGTGTCTAAGGCTTTTTCCGAATGTGCACCCTATGCCCTACATAGTGTCCTATATAGTGGTCACGCCATTTTGTAGGGGTGTCCAAATGTACTTTGGCACTCAAAATTACCCACAATCTTCAAGAGTAGTGAGCATCGATGATCACTGGATGGGTCAATATAGACCACAATGCATTGCGGAACGGAGCTTACAAAGGCGGAAATTATACGGATATCAGAAACCTTTAACAAAAAAAGCATATTTTTTATCCCTTTTCTGCTAAATCAATATGATAAAAAGCAAAAATAAAATGCAATATAAGTAAATAAGACATTTTGATACGAAATTAGTCTGTTGTGGTTGCCATAGTTACAGCTGGTAGTCATCTGATGTGCGACAGGGAGAAAGTTGTGAGCTTCATGTCCAAATCGCCAACAGATTGAGAGCACTATGTAGTGTACTTTGTAGTGTAGCATAGGGCATAGGGCACACATTCTGACACAGCTTAAGGGATTTTTTAGGAAGATGTGTAAAGACACTGTTACAGTATTCAAGTCAACTAAATATGAAAGCATTGACTCATTTTTTCAGTAAATCACAAATCAGCAGTTTTTTATGTTTAGCTGAAGAAAATTTAGGCACACTGAGCCATTAATCTCCTCAACAAATTTACCATGATTTTGTACAGGACCTCTGTCTTCTGGTGACACTGTAATATAAATCTTTGTGTCACCTGCATGGCTGTGGCAACCCATCCATCCATTTTCTTAACCGCTTCATCCAAGTCAGGGTCACTGGTAGCTGGAGCCAATCCCATCATTTGTCGGGCAAGTGGCAGGGAACACCCTGGACAGTGTGCCAGTTCCTCACAGAGCAACACATAAAGACAGACAAGCAGACAAACAACCAGGCACACTCAGTCACACTCATGGACAATTTAGAACAAGGTCAATGTGTTGAAAGCGACAGCTAGTGGTATATCTCTGAACGTCCCCAATCCTTGAATAGACACAATACAATAATATAAAGCCTCACATGTTAATTTCCAAAGCTCCACCTGGTGTTGAAGCTTTGAACCATCCCGGTATGACATCAGCATCTTGAGGTCATGACCTTTTATTTGGACTTGATTTAAGGTCAACAAGAAAAATGGTTCCTGAGTGATAGCCAAAAATCTGACTTTCCATCCATACAGCTCCACCTGGTGGGGAAACCATAAATCCAATAATTGTGGAATTCAATACAGGTCATTGCCTTGTGGTCCTAAACAGGTATACCAAGTCTCAAAATCCAACTGTGAAAATTTTTGGAGTTATCCTGCTTACACGGAGGATATCTAGATGCAGCAGCAGTGGATGTGGCAGGGGTGAACGCTGCGGCGGCGGCGGTCGTGATGAAATCATAATATCCCCGACACTATAATAACCAAACAGTCTAATATGCATGTCTTTGGATGGTCGAAGGAAGGCTGACTACCCGGAGTGAACCCACGCTAACACTAAGAGAACATGCAAACTACATACTGAAAGGGTACTTTCTGAGCCGAGGTACAAACTAGTGGCTTTTTTGCTGTAAGGCTGCAGCACTTTCATCCGCACCACTGTCCAGGTGTGTTGCTAATATTGTTAACTTGTATGACCTGACCCAGAGGAAGCATGTAGATGTTAAACAGAAGAGGCTCCAGGATGCAACCTTTGGGAACTCCAGATGTAATTCTAATCTGCTCAGATGTAAAGTTACCTATTGACAAAAAGTACTTCTTGTTTTTTAAGTATGTATTGCACAATTTAGAACAGTGCCAGAGGGGCCCAACCAGCTCTCCAGTCATTGGAGTAATATATTGTCGTCCACTGTATTAAATGCAGCACTGAGGTCCAGTAAAACAAGACTTTTTTCCATCTTCTGTATGCAAACATATGTCATTAATGACTTTGGTCAGAGCGTCTCAGTACTGTGGTGCTGTCTGAAACCTGACTGGAAGACATCATAGCTGTTTTTTTCTGTGTTTAAAAAATCATTTAGCTGATGAAAAACAGCTTTTAAAATTATCTTACTCAGTAATGGAAGATTTGAGTTCAGCCTGTATTTGTTCCATTGTGTCTTGTCTAGATTGTTCCTTTATAGCAGAGGTTTGATAACAGCTGTTTTCAGTGAATTTGGGAAGATGCCTGAAATTAAATACACAATCTGTAAGAGATCTGAATCTATGGTCTTTTAGACTTTTTTTAATTATCCTGTGGACAGGATGTCCAAACAGATAGAGGAGTTCAGCTGATGTAAATTATTCCTTAGATGTTTGCTGTTAATGGGTTAAAACTGTCAAGGTGTTTTAAACTGGTTTTCAAGGGACACAGTATATTTACTGAACCTGCTTTCGATGAACCAACTGCTTGTCTAATATTCTTGATTTTGTCTTTGAAGAATTTGGCAAACTCAATGCAGGCCTTGGTTAAATAAAGTTCAGGCGCTACTGACACAGGAGGGTTTGTCAGCATTTCAACAGCTTTTGGTAATAATGTCAGAGAAATAAACCAATAAAGCAGCCAAAGAAGGTGGAGGTACAAGTTGGTGGACCCAAATACAGGAATGCAGAATAGCTAAGATTTATTTAAATACAAACAAAGACCAAACTGACCATCACTTCACAAAAACCGAGGCACATAAAATACTAAACTACACTAACTAATGGGCCAGCAAACTTAACAGAAAACCAAGGGTATAAATGCACAACAACAAAACAATACACAGGTAAAAGCAACAATTAAATCGAACAGGAAACCAACATAAACTAAACCACACCTACAAACTCTAACATGTCATTACTTTTACCTCACACAGAAGCCTAGGTGTAGATTGTTTACTTGGAGAAACCATGAGACTGGGATGATGTGAGACTTATGGAATGGTGCTTCCTGATTTTAGTGGTCTGTTTTAGCACGACACCTGGCTACACTTCAAAAAATGGCTCATTGGTTTAGGGAAGTGGCTCTTAATCCTGGTTGTTGCACCCACTGCCCTACATGTTTTAGATCTTTTAGGTCTTTCTGACTAAAATGATTGGCTCATTGACAGGCTTGCAAGAACTTGAAAAGGTGTTCCATTAAACTGAACAGTTGGATTAGGGTAGGAAATCATCCAAAACCTGCAGTGCATCAAAACCAGAGGACTGAAATTGTCCCCAAAACACAGGTTTAGTCATGATACCTTAAGAAGTCTATAGAATTGCTGGGTTGGGTACTTTCTTTGGTCATGATATCATTTAGTAATATATTGTATATTATAATAGACAGTTACTAAAATAAACTAGGCTGCACATATAAATAACTATCAACCCCCTTCTTGACCAGGGCGTTGGTGTTGTCCGACCAGTCCAGACGGTCATTCAGTTGAACACCCAGGTACTTGAGGTCCTACAAGTACCTGGGTGTTCACCTGAATGACCGTCTGGACTGGTCGGACAACACCAACCTTCTGGTCAAGAAGGGCAACAGCAGACTGTTCCTGCTCAAGAGGCTTAGGTCCTTCGGAGTGCAGGGTCCACTCCTCAG
>JBAMHX010000004.1:7622968-7650684 GCA_037177515.1 Pseudomugil tenellus | reverse complement strand
AGATAGATAGATAGATAGATAGATAGATAGATAGATAGATAGATAGATAGATAGATAGATAGATAGATAGATTTTTATTGATCCCGAAGGAAATTACTTGTGGTCAGTTGCTTCACACAAACCTAAAACCATCCATATCATAAAAATGTATCATTATATAAAAATAATTAACAGAAGTAAATAAGATAAATAAAATCCTAACAATAAAAGTTTAAAGTATTTAAAGTGCTTTAGTATCTTCTTTCCCGCCTCCCCTCCAGAGAGAGAGATCAAGGTGTCTATACAGCAGATTATAAAGCAGTGCTGTCGGGTGGCTACCTGGTGGCGAAACATAAGAACTACAAACAAACCTTAAACTAAATGTACTATGGAGGGCTGAACAGTTAAATTACATTCTTTATTCTTAAGACATAACTACACAAAAGCTGCTTGCAACACATTTGACCCCAAATTATGGAACTATCACAAACCAGTAACATATAGGCTGATAGACAACATGATAAAGCTGCTGACTCACTGTGGATTAATAACATTCTTCTAATAACAAACTTTCGCTATCAAGAAGATGATTTAATATCGGCTGTTTTCACCAGCGAACACAACATATTGAGTTGTTCTGCAGGAAACGGACCTCATCACTGACACACTGGTCACTGATTTGTTCAACTTGGTGTCAGTTAAGACCCAGTGATGTATAGATCATTGTTTTTCCTGTGCCAGGGGTTATGAAAGAATGTTCTGAGCGTACTGTTTACCATTTGGCCCAGTGTTAGTTGGGTTGCTGTTTTCTATGGACCAGTCAGACCAATGCATGAACTACTGGCCCAAAAACAAACATTGGCCTATTGGAAAATGCCCCGTATGTCTGATGGTCTCACAATCCCTACATATTAGTGAGAAAGATTATAAGATAATTACTCATTTTTAATTGTATCTTTTGTTGTAAAGTGAGCTTGAGAGTTATGTAAGGTGCCCATAAATACAATGTATTAATAAATCATAATAATATAATTTGGAATTTTAAAATGGAGGTTTTAGAATAAAAAGTATCTTAAAGACTCGTTCAAGCTGGATAGATGAGAAAGGAAAAATTCATATTTTAGTTATTTAACCAAATTGAAAGAAACAAGTATTTACATGCAGGGCATCCCTGCAAACTAATTCATGTTGATGCAGAATAGTCCAATAGAGGCTGTAAGTACAGCGACTGAAAATCTGGAATCAAACAACTTGAAGGAATAAAAAGACAAGAGCATATACCAAAGCTAAACATCTCTACTATTTTGTCTCATTTCCCACTTTGTGTTTTTAATCTGTCAGAAAGAAGACATAATAGAAAAGGAGGGCTGGGAAGGAAGAGGGAGAGAAAACGACTACGGCTCCTGGCCAGCAACAGTTCTGGTAACTCTGCAAACAGTACAACAAACACCACCAATGGCCCCGGAGATGTCTGGGATGCGATGGACATACATTTACACACCTAGCAAGCTTTGGAAAACCAGCCAGTGGATATCAGAAATATGACTGAATCATTTTCTATCATTTCCTGCTTCATCCTAAAAACATAAATGAGAAGATATTATGAACCGAAGCAACTGCCAATGATGTTATCATTTCCTGTAGTCACCGAATACGTTGTCATGGTAATGCTTTACTATGACATCTAGTAGGAGCACATCAGACTCAAACAGAGTGGGTATAGTTGCATCCCCTGTGCAGCCTTATAACCGGGCATAAGATGTGTAACGTTCTACTGGTCATTACTCAAGTTGCTGCTGCAGCGGGTTGTACATCAGTAAAGTTAAACACAACCTTTTGAATATGTTGTTTGTCACTTTTTCCTTCTCACTGCAGTTATGATATAAACTGTATTTAGCTGTGTTGTAGTGATGGTGACACAAAGCCTCTGGAGAATTTTATGTTTTAGTTCATTTCATCAGGATTTACCTGCTCAGTTCGAAATTTCTGGGAAGAAGAACATTTATGGGATAAAAAGCAGAGGTGAGGATGTAAAATTTGAAAAAACTTCATTTTTATCTCAAAATGGAATATTTTGCAATAGAAAATATGCATGCAATGTCACCGGGGCTAAATGGGAAAGCTGGCTCCTTTTTCTGGCTATACATTAAACTAGGAGTCCTCAAGGTCTACTATCCTGCAACTTTTAGATGCAACACACCTAAATCAAATGAATTCCTCATTAGCAGGCTTTTATAGAGCATGAAGGAATTTAGCTATTTCATTCAAGTATGTTGCATCTAAAAGTCGGAGGATAAGTAGATCTCGTGACACGCCTGCATTAAACTTTCCTACATAATAATGTCTAAAACGATGATAGACAGAAACTTACCGCGAAGAGTCGTTTTAATGCAAGAAGAGCACTAAATAATTTAAATTACAATGAATGTTCAGGTTTAGGTTTGGATGTGTTGCCACCCATCTCAGTAAGACTGATGTTTACTTTGTGTTTGGTGTAGTTTCTTACGCCTGTCATGAATTTAAAAGCTATTGATTGTTAAAGGTTATTGGAGCCATAAAAAGATGGAAACTACAAACTGTCGGCTGCACTCTCACCATCATACTGAAAATGTGTGTTAGATATTTATTCTGATGTCTTGATTCTGGAAACAAATATTCTGTGTGGGTTCATTTCTGCTAAATATATTCTTGGCATTGTGAAGGGAAAAGACACGTCTAAATATACAGGATTATATATTTAATTTAATACATCTTGGCGTGTCAAGAGGAGACTGGTGACCTGTCCAGGGTGTACCCCGCCTCTCGCCCAGTGATTGCTGGGATAGGCTCCAGCTACTGGCGACCCTTCACTGGAATAAGCGGCATAGAGAATGAATGGATAAGCAAAAGGAGCAATAAAATGATTAAATCAAACAAAAACATGGCAATGTTCATTTATTCATTACCAGAACAATAAAAAGCACAAAAAAAAAAAATAGATTGGCTCTGATAGATCTAGTTTGGAGCGTGTAAACGGTCTCCAACGTTCTGACTGAACATCTAGCAAAACAGCATGAGGAGCCACGTTAATCACATCACTGATAATCTCTGATAAACATGGTTTAAAGTCACAATCTTTTCGAGTGATGCTCTCATCTGCACACGCAGTGTCTTTTAGATCAGTGCTCTACTTCTTCTGTATGGCATTTTGGCAATTTAACAGTTTTTCATTTAGCAAACAGGGACCTCACCTCATGCAGGAGGTGAAGATGGAGAAAGTTAAAGAAATGATACAAACTGTACAAGAACCAACATTGTAGAGATCCTAATTATATTCAACACACAAATGGCTTTTACATAAATGGAAATAAGCCATCGACATGATCATTAGGCATGCAGTTCTTTTTTATTGGCCTATATTTGGAATAAACACCATTTTCTGAGTCAATCCAAAATGTTAAAAAACAATCATTTAAAATGATCAAATGTTTTCCGAGAAATGTTCAAATGTCTCACTTTCACCATCTATTATTTATGTTCTACTGGAAATAAAAACATGGTTTTGCAAAAAGCTGCGTTTTAGTTTTAACTTGTAAATTGTGCCTCGTGTTGCTGAAAGTGCCAACACACTAGAATGTCATAGAACTTTCCACAAAATGACTAAAGGGATAAACAAGAAACAGTCAAACCTCACATCTGGTTAATAACCAATCAGACAAACATAAGTTGAAAGTCATCTTTTATTGCACAATAAAAGATCACACATACCATGTTTTGACTCTTCAGATTGGTCCACATGGGAATACAGAGAGCTATAGTTACAAATAAGAAAAAAGAACTTAAAAAGAAGATAAAAAAGCCCACAACATAACTTATTTATTAATGACCAGGTTTCTAACTTCAGGATCAGCCAGTTTCTACATTTTTTGATGGTTGACCCTCTATAGTGCTTTGCAAATAGCTCAGTGATGCCTGCAGGCCACAACAGCTGTCAATAGTTTCATTTTCCTTTTAACTTACACTGAGAAGGGTGGTTTCACAGATGGGAGCTGGACGAAGGAGATGATGTTTACGCATCTAAACCTGCTGCTTTCTGATCCAAATCCTTTCATGTCCCCACATTAAAACGTCGGTCCTGCTAGTGTGCTTCTGTGGGAAACAGGCACGATAAACTGAAGCACATCCGAGACAAACCTCTGACTCAGACACTGCACTTTAAACCTTTGGAAGAAGCTTTCGTGTTCCAGAAGAAGCTAGTGAGGGTTTTAATGAACTTACTGTGGAGAGGGTGAACATGGGTAATGGTGAGTTATTTAATTCCCCTGGCAGAAATAAAAAATCAGTCTGTTGAAAAAAACTTGTTGGGAGTTAAAGGATTTATTAGCTTCTGTAATGATTTACGCTACAAGACAAAGCTGATCTGGACATTTAGGTATTTAATAGTGAGATGAATCTAGATGGTTGTTTTGCAAAAGCATCACCGCTGCCCCTTTTTTTCCTACGCTTTAGATCGCCAGGTCTTTAGTCAGTCACGAAGCAGAATATAAGCAACAAGGATATCTCAGTACAGCTTCGAAAATAAATAAGTCAAAGCTCGGCAGGTAAGCTAACGGTACATACAGCAGGTGGGGCCTTCATGAAAATCAGGCCAACAAAGCAGTTAAGGAGGGAGGAAATACAAATGTAACCTCAATGAAATCCAGCATCTCTCTTCCAACCTCATAAGTCATTAATCTGCACTTTTATTTTAAATTTTTATAAAAAAGTAGATTTTTGCATCTGATTTACTGCCATGTGTGCTGCAAATAACTGCGATCATGGGACTGAAGACCCCAGACTGATGATCCCAAAGAGCGTCTCAAATTAAAAGAAAAGAAAACTAAACAGCATATTAATCTAATGCAACGTGCAAAAATCGGATTAGGCGACAAAGAAATGCAGATAGTTTATTTTCCATGTGAACCAAAATGCTGTATTTCAGGAGACTTTCCAGAGTAACAAAACAGCCATTTATCAGTCATGAGACAACAATGTAAAGACAGGAACTGTACAATAAATACATCATTTCTGATAAGAGATCAATGTTTACAAGTTGAGGTGACTGCTGTGACCAACAAAAAAAAAGACTTCAATGTAAAAAATAATAAAAAAAAAACTGTTAAAGAAACCAAGGAGCTGACACACAACCATTGCTGTGACTCGCCTCCAGCTATAGTCACACACTAATTCAAGTTTTAACACAAGAACAGGTGTCAGGAAATGCGTCCACTGCCATTGGGGGTGACCTCTTTTCAAATCTTTTCATAATTTAGCTGCGGTGCGCAAACAGCTGGCTTCACCTTCAGATCGACTTTTTCAGGAATCTCCAAAACAAAACAAAAAAAAACACGCAAGAACCATCAAATACTTAATTTGGATACATACTGTGTGCGCATTATTATGTTAGATGTGCTAAATAGCAAACACAAGGCCTCGTGCAGTAAAGGAATGCAGGGAGATAAAATGATGATCCTGCAGGGACCGATCCGAGATTTTCTAAACTGCATCATTTCACTCACATGATTAGTGTTGGGATGTAAGAAACAGACATTTACGGAGCTTTTCGACCATATAAACTAACTGTCCTGTTCAGAAATAAAGCAGCCAGAGAGGAGCGTCTTTGTGTAAATCAGTATAAAAAATAAAAATGAATTTGTCCTACTAGCACACCTTTGTTTAGATTGTTAAAGATTATGTTTATTTTGATTTAAATGACAATATTTTGATCAATCTGTAACATTTGCTGCCATCTAAACTCTTTATTACATCAAATAGCCAAACATTGGTCTACATGGTTGCTCCTTTTTGTCTTAGACTGAACTTTACTGAAGCTGGCATCACTGCCTGCTGTGGCAAAACAACTAAATGTATGAAAAAAAGCTTATAATCACTGTAAACATAGTCAATCTGAAGCATACAGGATCCTTTAAAAGCAGCAACATGTCCACATGATGCCCCGAAGGAGCACAAAGAAAGATTTAAGTTATAACAAAAGCCATTTTACGTCTTCGAGAATTGTGTGGATGGTTTTACAAAAACGAACGACGCAAACATCCCAAAAAATTCAGAATGATGAAGTTAAAAAGAAGCTGCTGATTGGAGGGGATCCTGCAGAACCTTCTCGCCTGCATGATTGTTGGCGAAAGACAGTAGTCGTTTGGTCCAAAAGCTTCCTAAACACCCGAGATGCAGCTTTACAAATATCACAAATCATTCCTTTCAAACAAAGAGCATCATCCAAAAATATTTCCAAAGTATGAGCCCATCACCATGGAAACAGGATGTCAACACAGCGTGCAAGTGAAGCCCACAAGAGAGAAACTATTAAAGTAACTTTAGAGGCACTGGTAAGCAAACAGTCACTGTTTTCTTTTTATAACTCTCCGTTTGTGCTTCAAGGGATGACTGATTGGACTTTTCGAGGACGATGTAGTGATTTGGACAAATGGTACCTTCCATTACCGTTGGAGTTTTGGAAATAATGCACACCGCCAAGGCTGTGTACACAAAAAAAAAACCATAACAACTGAAAAACACAAACTTATGTCCCTATACAGAGATGTAACAGATCATCTATACAAAAACTACCAGCTAAAAATAAGGCATTTTTACTTGGATAATACATAATGAAACTAAGAGAAAAAAATGTGGTATTTGGTGAAAGTTTGGCAAAAAGCAAAAAGAAAAAGTATAAATTATATGAAGCCACAAAGTTGTGACAAGGCAACAACTATGCCCCCCCCCCCTTTACCCTTGAGAGATATGACAAACAGCTCCACAACGAAATGTGTGCGCATGCATGCACACATAGTATTTCTCCCAATATCACACACTCATTCACACATAACGGAAACAGGTTAACATTCACAAAAGACACTGTGCAAAAATAAGTTTTTGTGTATGAAACAAACCAAGAAAACAACAGAGTGAAGTCACAAAGGAAACATTTAACACACCCTGTTGAGAAGAGACTGAGTAAAACCAGCTACTTGCATCCATTAAATGTACAGTACAGTCTGTTTGACACTGAGAAAATCCCTCTCACGTATGTCAAGTATGTTCCCCCCCCTTGACGGAGAAACAAACAAAAGAGAAATGGAGCGCTTAAAAAAAAGAAACAGAAAAAGGAGACAGCAATATACAGTGATGGATTTACACTGTGTGGGAAAAACAGCAGATCCGTTTCCCCGCTTGGACAGTCCCCAGGCCAAACCCTCGCATCGCACAAACTGAATGCTAGCAAAGAAACAAGTAAAAACAAATGTTTTACCCTCGTTGCAGCCGAGATTTTGCACTTTTCCCGAATGACACTTTTAAAATAAAAGATAAACTTGATTTGTTTGAACTTTTTTTCAGCCTGGTACTTTGCACAACTACAGGTCATGAATGCACGATCTCCCATAATCCCACCCACCCTCCATCCTCCACGCAGGAGAGGATACATTCTGATCAGACCTCTACTGCCCCCTGGTGGCAAAAGATAACTCAACGCCTGTTTTTCATGATTTCTGATTGGACCAGAACCACTTCAAACTTTGTACGTCACACACTTTTTTCTCTCCAGGTCACATGTAGGTAATTAGTGGACAAAAAAGTCTGCTTCCAAAAACTGCTATAAAAACATTATATTGTTTTTTGTTTTATTTACACCAAACATGACATAATTTAGCATTTAAATGTCAACAAGTTGTCACTGTTTTTATGAAAAAAATATATACACGTTATAATTACAAGAATGTTTTGAAATAAAAACAATGATATAATCTATTAAAATAAAAAATGAAATAATATAGATAATTACATAATGGGAAATAAAATGAATTTGTCAGGTTTTTATAACAGATTAGGCAACATTATTGTCTAATGACCTAAAATAGCTAAAAAAAAAAGTATAAATCTGAAAAAGGAATAATAAACCATATATAGTTAGAAATATTGTTACTTTTGTTGTATATAAACTGATCCTCTATCATATGGAAAGATTAAACATTTTGTAGCTTCTTTTTCTCCATAACAACAGTGACATCGTGATCGAATTAGCAGAGATTTAAACAATATTTATTATTACACGTTGGTGTTCTTCAATAGGACTAAAGTTGACGGCAAATTCACAAAACACACAACAAAGAGCAAAAATAAGAATTTATAGTAGTTTTAAGGAAATTAGCTTTTTATCCTGCATTGACCTGAAAAGGAAGTAAACTGAAGTGACAAACAAGAGTTTGACGAATCTATGAAAGTGACTTTGTGGCTGAGTTTATAATAATAATTAAAAAAATCTCATGATTGTTTGTTTTTTATTCACTAATAAATAAGTCTAGGTTTATCTGGACTTAACATTTCTTGTTCTTAGAGTGCAGAATGAATTATCCCCCCCCCCCCCTCTGTTTAAAGTGAGTTATTGCAGCAATGAAAACATTTTATCTGAAATAAAAAATTAAAATAAAATAAAACGTTACCACAGAGGGTTGGCAGACAATATCTAAAATTTAGGATATACCCATTTCTGATTTCTCTCACAGTGTGCACTTTCTTTTTTATCTAACTTGGCTGCTTTCTTAAACGCACTTTAACATAGCTTTACTGGAGGATTTGTGATGCTGTTTATTTTTAGTGTTACATCTCTTCCACATCGCTTTTGGCCTGCACATTTTTAAACGTTGCACAAAAACAAGATCTGCTGATTTAGTGGATTGTGCAATAAAAACAAAACAAAAAAACCTCCTTATATGTGTCGGCCCATCAGCTCTGCATCAGCATCCTGTTACTGAACTGTGGTGAGAAATTTAGAGCAATACTTTTAAAAAAAAACTAAACAAAATCAAACAAAACCGCCTCTGAGCAGCTGTGCAGCAGCATTCCTGTCATGCTCGTGTCCATGCAAACACAACAGAAACCAAAGCTGCTCGACCAAATTTTCAGAAAATACCCTCCTGGATCCCTTTTGGAGCTTAAACCGGATCAGAATGACCGCCAGAGTCGCGCATCGCCTGCAGAGCGTCTTCCTGTTCCTCCTGACTCAGTCTTGATGCAGAATGAGAAGACGGGTCATTTCAACAGTAGTTTGTCTTTTTTTGTGTGTGTGTGTATACAATGGCGTGAGGAAGAGGAGGTGGGTGGGGGGGGGGGGGGTGGTATATAAACATGAACAAGTTGAATATAATCATCATCATTAGTCGTCATATTAAAAGTCTTTACATGGACATTGACTGACAGACTCGGCACAAACTTTACACCGAGAGGACGGGAAGCCGTTTGTCTTCCTCGTCCTCTATGCTTCCTCCCTCTCCTCCTGTCTCTGCTCCTCCACCTCCTCTCCCGTCTCCTCCAGTCTTTCCTCGCTCTTCTCCATCGCTGCTCCTTCCGCGTGGTTATTGGAGTCCGGTTCCTGGGGCTCCAAAGGCCCGTCCTCCGCGGCTCCCTGGCCGGTCTGGGTCTCTTCAGTCGGAGCAGCGTCAGGTCCTGAAGCTGAGGTAGAGGAGGCGGATGAAGAGGAGGAAGAGGCTGCTTGGGAGGCACTAACTGTACTTTCCTCAGCATCTCCTGTCGCCGATTTCTCTTTCTCCTTCTCCTCCTCGCGCTCGCCATCCTCCCTTGCTCGCTTCCTCCTCCTCTTGGGGCTGCCAGGGGAGCCGTCCATGGCGCCGGGAGGCATGGCGGGCAGCGCCATGATGCCGCCGTGCGGCAGGAACATGTGGGGGTACAGCAGGCCGTGGGACATTCCCGGGATCAGGAAAGGGTTGAAGGTAAGATGGCTGCCAGCTCCTAGATGTGCAGAGCTGATGTGAGCCCTGCTGGTGGACGTGATGATGGCTGCTGGCTCTGCTCCTCCCGCTTGCTTGGCGCCGTCTGCTCCTCCTTTCTCCTCCTGATTCTTCTCCTTCTCACTTGCTGCTGCAGAGGAAGGGCTTTCCTTATCCGCGGGCGTCGTCGACGACGGGCTGGCGGCATCAGAGGTAGACGCCGGCGTTGTCGTAGTGACCTTTGCAACAGATACTGATGGAGAGGAAGAGGAGGATGTTGAGGAGGAGGAGCTGGAGTGAGGAGGAGGAGGTGCGTGTGCCATCATCGTGCCGACGCTGAACAAGGCGTGCTGCGGGATCGCCGCCCCGTGAGGATGAGGGATGCCATGAAGCATCATGGGTAACATGCTCAACCCGTTTTTGGCGTCTTCTGAAGAACCGGCGGTTCCCGTGGAGACCGCCGCTGGGAAACCGTGCGGGAATCCAGCCGCCATGATCCCAGAGATTGGAATTCCTGGAATGCCGCCGCGCAGGTTCTGCATGGCCACCATGGAGTCAACGCTGCTGATTATCCCTCCATTCATGTAGAGAGGGGGGCCGAGTCCGGAGGAGGAGTCAGACACAGAGAGGAGGGGCTTAGGCATCTCACTGCGAGGCCGACGTCCGCGGCGGCGGGAACCTGGGTCTCTGTTGACTGGTTCTGTTAGGATCCTGGAGAACTTCCCTTCGGGGAGGAAACCCTGCAGGAGGAGAAAATGGATGATTAGATCACAGCAGCAAGAAAAGAGGCAAAATGAACAGATTCTGATCTGCATTTCCACAGATCATCATACTCACAGAGTGTTTGACCACATCAGCCCAGTCCGGAGCCACAAAGTACTCTGAGTTTGCATCCAGCCACCTGGACAGCTCCTTTATAGCCGGAGCCATAGCACCACCAAGCTGCAGAGGAGGAGATTTCCCCACAGTGAGGAGTAGCAACGCACCAGACTCACAGGTTTGTGTCTTAAATATTTTCCTCTAATAAACCAACTTATAACTCAGTTCAATTATTCTTAAATTGGTCATTTTTTTTCTTTTTATCCAATTACGACCTTTGTGACAGACATTAAACTGAAAACCCCCCAGCGTCTCCACCAGACAGAGGTTTGTTTGATTGTATATTGCTGAGTGGTGGCAGTCGATGTGAAAACTCTTCATCACCAGAACTATTAAACCTTGTCTCACATCTCAACTCTGTCCTGACCACCCTGAGAGGCCTGGTGCTACTTTGGTTGTTTGAGAACTCTTTTGTCTTCATATACCACACAAAAAAAATCTAATAAAAAATTTACCACGCAGCCATGTTTAGTATGTTTTTTGTCTCCTTCCACAGCACAACCTCACCTTCATCGTGTAATATTTATTTTTTCACTTTAACCTAATTTCTAACAAGTAAAATAAAACCAGCTGCTATCACTTCCTTACATGTAATAAAATGACAAAAAATGAGACTTTATGTTGAAACGCATCTTTTTATGTTAACAACTTTAAACTGTCATATTTCCGATTTCACATGATCCATTAAAAACAGGCAGAAAGCGACGGATCCAGTTCAGCAGCTCCAGGGAATCTTTTTACTTTTTCCCATTATGTAAAAGTGTGATGCGATCCGGTCATGCTGTCTCACACACCTGCACACTATTGGAAGTAATGTCACATACATGAACTAAGTTAATCTAAAAAATTGGTTACTTAAAAATCATGCTGAACAGCTAAAAAGTCTGTCGGAGAAACTCCTTGTAATGATCCTGAAGCTAAGGATGCTAATACATCTGCACTGACACCTGGATCGACAGATGTTAGCTTGACTCTGCTGTTGCCTATAGCGATAGCAGGACAAAAGGAGCCTTTACATCTCAAAATGTGCAGATTATGAAGACTAAAATGGCGGAGACATCATCCCTGGATCTGTGATCACACTGGCATGATCAGATCATGTGACATGTTCACAGCGCAGTAGAGGAGATAGCTGACCTGGTATCTGCCGCTAGTTTTTTTTTACATTTACCCATAAAATCAGATAAATAATGATTTGATTTTGAATTTTATTCAAATACTACCAAATTCCTTAAAGAATTCCTAATTATATCCCTGAACGCGGAGTGTAACTCAAACAAAAATTTCACAATTGTAATTTGATAATCTGTGTACATGTTTAGGTCCCCAAGAAGACGACCTTTATTGACTTTCTCGACTATTAGATTTATTGTTTCTTCACCAGGTGGCGCTTTGTGCACTTACAATCAGATTTTTGGCTATATCTCTGGAACTATTTCTCTCATTGACCTCAAATCAAGTGCAAATAAAAGGTCATGACCTCAGGATGAATCCTGTCCTGATGTCATACCGGACTGGTTCAAAGTTTCAACACCAGGTGAAGCTTTGTGACTGAAAATGTGCATCTTTATATTATTGTATTGTCTATTCGAGGATAAGGGAATAGGAGGATTGGGGGTGTTCGGGGATATACCCCTAGCCATTGCTTCTGACGGCATAGGCCTTGTTGTACTATGTGGCTTAGTTGGCTTTAAAACATATAAAAACACGTGTGTCAGACGGAGATCTAATCATCACTGAACTGGTTTTATCAAAAACATTTAAGTCACACAGCAAGTTTGTCTTCAGACATCTGATGGGATTCATGACAACACAGAGTGACTCCTGACGGGATTCTGCTCCCAAAGAGTGGTCCTCGTAGACTTCTGTCATGACTTGGGACCTGTTTTATGGAAATGAACTGAATAATGAAATGATTCAGGTGAAAAGCCAAACAGATGTTTCAGTCCTGGAGCATCGCTGAGCTGGAATGTAGTGTCTGGGTTGGACAAAGTCTTTCCTCTGGGCTCAAAATGCATTTATTTTTCTCCAGTAAATCAACATCAAGCTGATATTAAAATGGGAAAGAGATGCATTGATGCTAGTAATGTGTGTGTCCACGTCACCCTGGTTCCTACAGAATCTTTAAAACCAGCCGAGGTTCCCCAAAAGCAAAACATCTGGCGTTCTGTTGGGTCGCTCAGCTGCAGATGTTTGACGGAATTTCCCTTTAATTACAATCGATCTGGATTTTACTTCTAGGATGGAGTTCAGGACAGTTTTGTGTCTTGGACTGAGTGTGTGGCATAGCTGCATGCTGATATTCATGTCCCTAATGTGTGTGTGCACGTGTGTGTTAACTACCCGCCGTCCAGTGCCTCGGTGAACAACAGGGACCCTCTCCTCCCCTGTCAGAGAGTTGACGTCCAGCTTGGTGGGGTCTTTGCAGCGATGCCTCCTCTGTTTGGGACGCTCCACAAATCTGTGCAGCAGACTGGCTCCAGACTGCACAGCATGGTGGGAGGAAATGAGGAAGAAGTTAAAGAAGTTAGTAACTTCTTGCTGGTGGCGGTTCAGATTTTGCACCACAGAGCCTCATCAGTGTCACTGCAAACATCTGCTCCCACATGTCTGTGGTCTCATGTATTCGCAGTTTCCGCTCGCCTTCCTCCCTCAGCACAGCATCCGTCATCACAACATTTTTATCATATGAAGCGTTTCTGATCTATAACACTGACATATGGAAAATGATGAAGACCTCGTTCACACAGCTAGATTTATTTCACCCATCTGTTTATTTACTTTTCTGTCCTCCCTGTGATCAGACACGGCTTTGGGCGTTTCTTAGATGCAAACCAGCGACGCGCTGGAGATGTTCTGGGATCAGTTGACGAGGTGAAGAGTTGATGCTAAAACTTTAAAGAATCTGGTTCCCAAGTTAAACTGGAAGCTCTGATTGGCTGTACTCACCATCAGCGTTTAGCGGGCAATCCCAGTTTGGCTTCAGGAAGCAGACGAGGCCTCAAACTTTCCTTTTTGATGAAGCTTATATTTAAAACTTGTTTGGTGACTCATCCCTGTAGTTCTGCTGCTACAGGCTAAATGTACTAAGGGTTGTCCCATGATGCACTGGGCTTTTCTCTGCACTATTTACTCCCGATTTAAAATAGTTGATATATTATTGTCATTAATTTGTGTTTCTGTGCTTGTTGAGCTCAATTTTCTGTTTCCTCTGCTAACTGGTGGCCAGGGAGATAACCACCCTTTTTACTGGTTTGCCTTAAAGATGATCCTGTTAAGTGTTTTTTTTCTCTACTGCGGGCATGTGCAGCCGAGGATGGAGAAAGATTTGATTTTATCCACTGGTTACTTTAACTAGTTTGTTATTTTTATGAGTGGTAATAATCTGGAACATACAGACAATTTGATTTGATGTGGTTGGATCTGTTAATGTGTCTGGAGATGACTGGCTGTAGCTCAAGAACTGAAAGAAACCAGTATAGCAGTGCTGTATGAGTGTGTGTGACTAGAAAAGCTTGATGGAAATAGATTTCATTAATAAAAAATAGGTTTTAAATAACTGTGACCAGGCAATAAAAATAAAGACAGCCCTGTGTTTTTAGTGAGATTGATGTTTTTAGATTAATCAGCCATAACAAGTGAGTAATGATGCTAATATGAATGTTTTGCTTGGAAAAACGGCATCTTGACCCTTAAAAATCAACCTAATCCGCTGACCTGCTCACAATGAACTGAGTTCAAACTTTTCACACACACCAAACTGATGGTGTTTGATGGTGTGTGGAAGAATGTAACTGCAGCAAACGATGCCAAGCTGAATCTTATAAAAGTTACAGAATGCCGGCGTTGCGTTTCAAATAACAGATCAGACGTACGTGAGCGAAAGCGGGCAGATCCATGCTGTAGCCCGGGTTCTGCCTCAGCCACTCGATTAGACCCTTGCTGGCCGCTTCCCTGTCGATGGCCACGATTTCAGGCTGGGGCGGCGTCTGGGTGGGGGTGGGAGTGGAGGAGGAGGATGGTGTGGGAGGGCCTGCAGGCCGCTCTGAAGGAGAGGGGGATGTAGAGGAGGTGGAGGAGGAGACAGAGGAGTGGCTGATGCCCTCTACACGACCCTGTAAAAGGAGGCACACAGGAGACACACACACACACACACACACACACGGATGTTTAAATGTTTTGAAATGGAACAAACAGAGAAGATGCTCCTCTTCCTCTTTCCTCTCCTTTCTGCTTTCGCCCTGACAGGGGTTTCACTCCCTCATACTGAATAAGTTCCCTCTACCCACCTGTGTCTCAGGGAGGTGCAGTCCTCGGCTCTTGGTGAACTCAGAGTACAGAGCTTCCACATTTCTCCTCCTCCCCCTCCTCCTCCTCAATGAATCATCTCCCCTCAGGCTCCCGTTAACTATCTGTCCAGTGACAGGATGGATGAGTCCAGCCTGCAGGATCCCAGACATGTTGATCCCCACAGAGCCCGGCAGCGGAGCTGTGATGGGCGGCGGCGGCAGCTTATGGCTGCTGCCGGCTCTTCCGCCGTGTTGGCCGACCGCCGCTTCATTCGTCCCGATACTGCTTGTGGTACTTATTTCTCCTGATGACTTAGTTAGATCTATGGCTGCTTCTTGCCAGCCGTTTATCAACATGGGTCCTGTGGGGTGAGAGGGCGGGGCCACCACCGGCACCTTCTCGCCACCAGAGCTCGCGGTGGCAGCGCTGTGGAACGATGAAGCAGGTTTCCCGGCTAGGATCTTGGCAGCTGCCGCGGCAGCGGCTTCGTAGTCGAAAGACCTGTGACCTCCTGCCCTTTTGAGCTCAGGGAGGAAGGGAGGAGCCACGAGCCTCTCCTGTAAGAGAGGCAAGGAGGTGAGGCGCCAAGCTCCGCGCCCGCATGCGCCACCCCGCGGCATGTACTGTCAAGGTGGACAAAGTGGTGAGGGGTAGACAAGAACGGGAGAGAGATGACGACTTCTGTTAAACACACATATGGACTGAGACACAACACAGTGACAGCTGTCATTTAGACCTGGGTCCATTTTTAAAACTGATCTGTTGTCTGGATGCTGCTACTGCTTTCTGATTGGTTAACCCCAGTTAGACTGAATCCACTGACCTGAGGCCTGTCATATGAAGCAGAATAAAAACGTGATTTTTAGAGCAAAACACTTCTTTATTTCTTATTCTAAAGATTTTTTTTGGCTAAATTTGAATAATTTGGTATCTTAGGATATCTTTTGCTGAGCGTGCAGCACATCAAACCTCCCAGAATGCATCTGATTCTTAATGTCTGCATGTTCACCTTTATATTTTCATCTACCTTCAAAAATATTGTGTTACTAATTAAAATATCTGAACAACTAAAATACTTTTGATTGAAAAGAGTCGTGAGCAGAGGATACTTAAATAAATCAACTTGTTTTTTTATTTAGTTAAATATAGAATCCTAAATCATCATTTGAGATCTTTTGTGACATCACTGAAATCAAAACAAAAAAAATGGTCTTCCTACTCTAGACGAACCGGAGAGTGCAGGGAATTGATCAGTTTCCTCATTTTTGGAGGAAATAAGATAAAAAAAAAAAAAACAACAACTAGTGAGAAAAGGGAAGTGCACTCGAGCACAAAGAGAAATAATGTGTAAAAAAACATCCCTGTTCGCCTGCTAGTGGAAAAGTGCAACCAATCCAAAAAGGATCAACAAGATGCATTTGGTTGCTGAGGAAGAGGGCAAGTTGTCGGAGTAACCATAATCCTGCAAGAACAGACTGAAATGCTGCCTCCTGCTGGGTAGGAACTGTTTTATATGTAGAACAAATCATTCATGTGAGATGTCTGATTGTTTTTAAATAGTTTTACTTGCAGTCACCATCATGCAGTTTATTTACATGTTAGAGGCTGTTTTCAGTCTGAATGGGGTAAATAAAGCTTTTTGTCTGTCTGAAAACTTCAGACATGGAATCAAACTGCTCACATCCCTTCTGGTTATAGACTCGGACATTTGGGGGAATGATGTATGGGTTTGTGAGACATGAAACTAAGTCCATTTTTCTTTTCAATTTTTTTGTTGCTTTTTTTTAAAGAAAAAATCTGCCCAAGTCTACTATGCACACATATATCACCAGCAATACACAATACAAGCACTAGAAACTTTACAAATAAGCAACATAAACTATGGCTTGGTGGTGCCCAGCGCTACAGGACGCATCGAAAATTACCTGATTTAAATTTGTGATGATTTAAGAAAGTTGTTGCTGATTTTTCAGCTGTATTTTTTAAAAAAAACACAATAAAATAGCTTAAATCATCAGGTTGTTGCTCTGTTTTGACTTAAAGGTATTTTCTACTTATATCAAGTATCACTATCTTGTCAAAGGGGGGCTATAGGACCTGCTAAGACAAATGAGATCGTGCTAAATTTTAGAATAATCTATGCGAGTCTTTCCATATAGAAAGAAACTGGACACCACATGTGTGACCCATGGCATGAAACAGATAAATGTAGACAAGTGACTGATGCATTCCTGCGTACCACATAGGTAGTGCAGTCATTCGTCGGCTTGCAGAGGGGGGGGGCAAACTCACCTTGGGTAGTCTTGTGAGGGGAGGAGGGACAGAAAAGCCCAGTCCAGGACTGGCCTGCTGGACTCGAGCCTGGCCTGGGACGGAACCAGAGGCTGTGGTGGGGAGAAAACCTGCTCTGTGTTGGTGGTGCTGGGCTAAGCTGTTCACCAGACAGGAATTGGCAGTCAGAGATCCGGGAGAGTCGTACTGCTCACTCGACGAGGGCCACTTCCCTTTCAGGATGGCGTGGCAGATGCTGTCCAGCCTGTTGATGATGACTCGGTCCTACAGAGAGGGTGCAACATAGAAGAAGAGCTATTTAAATTAAGTCAAAGGTAAAAGAAGACATATACAAATCAGAAATACTATGTTGGAGTTAAGTGGAAAAGATAGAGAACCACTAGTTGATCTTTCGATAACATCCAGTCATCGTACCTGATGGGCAGAGTTTAGAGAAAACATGGAGACAATTCTGAAAGTGGACCTTCTGTGTGTGAAGGTTCGGAAAAAGGAAATGATTAATTCAGGATATAAGTATTTATTCCATCAGCATGAAGCAGCTGTAAACAGAGGCACAAAAATGAAGGACTAGATTGATGTATTGGAAAATGTTCACATCTAGACTAAAATTAGAGAATCTCTGCAGAAACTGGGCTGTTTTTGTTTCACAGCTGAAAGCAGATTTAATCCAGGACTATAACTCTTATTGTGTAATAATACGTTTATTTTCTGCAACCCTCCACCAGGATGAATGGAGGGAAAAAAACATATCAGAGGGGATAAAAAGTGCCTACATTTCACCTGGTTTACTTGCAAATGTTTCTTTTTTAAATAAAAGTGATAAATAAAATTATTCTAAAATTAGAAATACTTTACAGAGACATTACAAAAATACCTTTGGCCACTCAGAGAATGAGTAAAGTGCTTTTTCCTGCAACAGCTGAGCGATGGTGGGCTCCCTACTTTCATGCAGGCTGTCGGGAATCTCACACATGGAAACAGGAGCAGCGAACCTGGGACTGCCACCGTAGCTTTCCATCACAGCAGCTGCGGAAGAGAACCCATTTAAACACATCGCATCACCTCTAAGCCTGTAAGGCTTTACAGGCTGTACGTGTTCGTACCTGGGGAAGTCGGCCTCTCCTCCTTCACTTGGCTTTCCGAGGAGTCCGCCAGCCCATCTGCCTGCTCCAGCTTCGGGGTCAGGACGGTGCTGTCTGCCTCCAACATCTCCTGCTTCATCTCAGCTTTTACCTCACTCAGAGCTTTAAACTCGAGGCCATCTGGCTTTGCTTCAGGTTTTATCTCAGAGCTGTCTGGGTAAGCTATGAATCCCAGAGCTTCTGCTTTAGCTTCAGGCTTGACGGTGTCAGGAAAGGCTGTCAACCCCAAAGCTTCAGGCTTAGTCTCGCTCTTAAACTCAGAACCATCTGGATAGGCCGCCAACCTCAGAGCGGATGGTTTGACCTCTGGTTTGTTTTCTGAATAGGAAGCAAACTGGAGAACTTGGGGTTTAGTGTCGAAGTTCTCAGGCTTCATGGGAAGGCTGAGAACTTCCGGTTTCACCTCCAGTGACGGAGCGTTGACGGGATAATCCAGCTGCTCAGGTTTGGTCACCAACTCCTCTGATTTCACAGAGTAGGAAAGGAAATGAGCATGTTTGACTTCCGCGTTGCCGGGACAGAAATCCCCTGCAACCTCAGTTTTGGACTCTTCTACCTTCACCGGTACCACCAGCTCGTCTGTTTTCTTCTCACCGCTGGTTTCTTGAACAGGAAATGTCAGTGCAGATGGCTTTGTGTGAGTGATGTTTACAGGTACAGCTGAGGATGTTCTAACTTTGTTTTGACTGAGTAGATTGTCTTTGTGGCTATAATCAATGGCATCTCTGCTTCCATCTGGTAAATTCAGGTCTTCAGCTGAGCCTTCGTAGCAGCTCTGACCCACCGAGACCTCGGTCCCACCTTCATTGCACTCTCTGCTGATTTCATGACACTTTGACGGATCTGACTCAGAAACAGACGAGTAAATGTTCTCCAACTCCATCTCGGTCGTCTTTCCAGCTGTTTCTTCAACTGGAGCTTCAGTCGGAGAGGCACAACCCACCTGGCCCTCCGAGACCTCGTCAACTTGATCTGCAGGAGTTGTGCTCAGCGCTACGGGACTCTCTCTGGAGTTCTGGGGAATCACCTTCATTTCAACAAACTCTCCAGTTTCATCCTGCATGAACACGTCGGTGTCGAGAGAATTATCCACACTCTGTTCCTCTGTCTGGTACAAAATCAGGCCATCCACCTCCTCAGGAGGTTCCGCGATAGACTCTGGACACACAAAGCCTCCGTCCTGCTCCAGCTTGCCCAGATAAGGTTGCACGTCTGCATTCTCAAAACTCCCCTTGAGGTCTTCAGAGTCTGGCTTTAGGGTCTCTTTCCTCTCACCCATTTCTGGATCACTCACATCCATCTGTGGCACTTTAATGGCTCGGCTCAAGTCTCCCACAACTGGCTCGGCGCCTTTGAAGCAAAAAACACCATTTTTACCCTTTAAAATCATTTAAATACTTGTACATTTATATGTTTGACCATTGAAAAAAGGAATGTATCATAAGACTTATCAAACTTGGATACTTTTTTGTATAATAACAATAGTTAGAGTAGTTAGTGGTCAGTACTAACATATTTCCTACTTTTATGGTGAAGACTGATCCCAGCAAAGTATCTGGAACGTAGATCTTTCCTAACTGGTGTGGAGAAGTTAGTGATTTTTAAGCCAGAGTAGCTTTTCACACTATCAATGACTTTTAATGACTTCCGCAGTCTGCAAATAAAATCTGTACAGCTTTCTTTCTGATTTATAAACTAATCTGATTACGCTAATTCTAATGAATTATGGAAAAACCAAAAAAAAACATTAATTCAATTATTCATTTTCTATATCCCTTAAGCTCTATAGGATCATTTAATAGTGATAAAAATGGAAGATGGAGGGACAAACGTGAGAATATTAGAAGCAACCTTAAGTTGTAAATTCATCCTTGTGATGTGTAATTATGTCTGACATGTTTTCTGATTACTAAAACAAACTAACAAACTGATTACTTCTGATTAATAAAACAAACTAAAAACTAATCATTTATGATTAGTGATTTATGATTAACTATCATTTCAACTGCCCCCCTCTGGAGCTAGGCCTGGGGATGGGCCACGAGGGCGAGCATCTGGTAGCTGGGGCTATTGTCCTTGTGGCTCAGTCGAGACCAGCCCGAAAAGGTTTAAGGGCCCCTCCTCCTGTGGTATCACCAACTGCAGGGGGGGTAGGGGTCGGGTGCAGAGTGAAACGGGGGCTGGGGACCCTGGCGGTCCAATCCCCGGTTCCAGAAACTGGCTCTAGGGATGTGGAACGCCACCTCTCTGTCTGGAATCAGTATCCTCGAGAAAAGTTGGACTTTGTTCCACTCTGGCATTGCTTCCAGTGAGAGGCGCCGAGCAGATGTGGGCATACTGATTACCCCCCGGCTTGATGCTTGCAGATTGGGGTTCACCCCTGTGGACGAGAGGGTAGCCTCCCTCCGCCTTCGGGTGGGGGAGATGGGTCCCGACCGTTGTTTGTGCTTATGCACCAAACGGCAGTACAGAGTACCCACCCTTCTTGGAGTAACTGGAGGGAGTGTTGGAAAGCACTCCTGCTGGGGACTCCCTTCTGCTCCTGGAGGACTTCAATCCTCATGTTGGCAATGACAGTGAGACCTGGAGCAGTGTGATTGGGAGGAATGGTCCCCCCGATCTGAACCAGAGTGGTGATCTGTTGTTGGACTTCTGTGCTCATCATGTTCAGGCATATGAGTGTCCATTGGTGCACTTGGCACCAGGACACTCTAGGCCGCAGTTCAATGATCAACTTTGTAGTCGTATTGTCGGACTTGCAGCCGCATTTCCTGGACACTCTGGTGAAGAGAGGGGTGGAGCTTTCAGCTTATCACCACATGGTGTTGAGTTGGCGCAGATGGTGGGTGAGGATGCCGGTCAGGGCCAGCAGGCCCAAATGTGTTTTGAGAAATTTGCTGGGAGCGGCTGGCTGAGTCCCCTGTCAGAGAGTTTCAACTCCCGCCTCCGGCAGAACTTTAGCCATTTCCTGAGGAAGGTGGGGAATATTCAGTCCACCACGACAGTCTGTGCCTACCGTGGTGGTATTCCCAGAACTAATTGGTGGGCACTGGCAGTGAGCAATGCCCTTAGAGATAGGGTGAGAAGCTCCGTCATCTGGGAGAAACTCATAGTGGAGCCGCTCCTCCTCCACATCAAGAGGAGCCAGATGAGGTTTCCACTGAGATCTAAAGTAGTCATTCCATTATGTCAATAAATTGAAGAATTGCTACTGATGATCACAAATAGATATGTTAAATCTGCTTTGGCTCTTTCCATGAATGCACCACCTTTCTACAGGCTCGTACTGTGGAAATGGAAAAATAAAGAAAACTAAAACCCTGAAAAAGGCCCTGAAGGTAAAACTGAAGCAAATAAATAGGCACAAATTATGGTTTAAATATTAAAGAATGACCTTCATATCACAGACTGACTGTGATTATTATTGTACAGTGTTGAAAAGAACATGATGGAGGTGCTCCAACTAAATACTGAGCCTTTACACACCGTGCTGAGGATTACATTCCTCTCCTCCCACATGTTGCTCCATGGTCTCCTTTGGCAACTCTTCCACTTCATCTTCCTCCTTCTCGTCAAACTCAAAGCCAGCATTTCCCTCCTGATCCTCTCCTTCCTCCACAGGATTGGTCAGGCTCTCTGAGACATCAGAGTGCCCCAACCCATCCTGTGGCTCTTGGCCAGTGATGTCTGACAGAGAAAGGGAAGGAGGAGGGACGTAAGGCAGAGGGGAGCTCGCTGACAAATCTGTTTGATCAGCGCTGGCTTCCTCGTTCACACCGATGTCCTGCAAAAGTAAAACTCAAGTAAGATAATCTGGAGCATTTTAGGAATAACACTCAAACTAAGGTATTTTTACTTCGGGGGGGTTAAGTTTAAAGAGACATATAGTAAGTTATCAGTTTCACCCTAATGATAGTCAGGATGTCAGAACCAACCTTAAAGAGCATGTAACTTGATGTCAGTGGCTCCACAGAGTCCCCAGTTGAAGGATGGGATGGAGGAGATGAGGGTGGGAGGCCTAAGCACTCCTCTAGCGTTCCACCTTCCTCCCCTGCTCTGTCCCCACCCTGAACCTCTTCATCCTCTTCTTCCAGAAAGCCTGTCTCCAGGGCAGGTGTACCAAGGATCGGATCTGATTCATTGAACATATGCTCAGCCGGACTGGTGTGATCTGTGCTGTCCCACGGAGCCTGCAGGAAGTGGTGGAAGCAATCGTTTTCCTCTGCAAGCTTATTTTACAATCTATAGTAGAATCATAATAGAATACAAGTCTTATAGTAAAAACGGCTGAGCCTTGGTGCATACCTGCAGCTGATCCAGTTCCAGGGACGGCGCCATCAGCCCGGTTTCCTCAGATGAGCCCTGCTCACCAACAAGCACATCGCTCCTCAACTTTGAATCCAGGTCTGCTCCGCCCACTCCGTACGAGTTGAGCATGCTTTGACCTCCTGCTGCCGAGTTAAACGGGAAACCATTCAGAGCGTCTTTGGAGGCCTTTCCTCCGTGTAAAGCATCTGCAGACAGGCTGTCGTGCTGCAGCGCACCCAGTTCCAGAGACTCATCCAACGGAGCGCAGTCCAGAAAGTCTACCCGCGACCCGGGGACTATTCCCAGGCTGGGTGAGGCTGATTCATGGGCGTCCAAGGGGGGAGGTTGGAGGTGAGGGTGACAGGACGAAGACGAGGAGGAGGATGGGGAGGGAGCAGAGGGCGGTGCAGGGTGCTGCAGGTGATGATGATGCGAAGCCTGGTGGGGATATTCAGGAGGCTGAGGGGAGTGGTGACCTAGTCCTGAATCATACAGACAGCAGTGAGGATGAGGCAGCTGTGCGTGAGAGGACGAGGAAGATGATATTCCAGGGTGAGTCGCCAAGCCTGCATGGTGAGGGTGATGATGACTTTGAGGATGAAGGTGAGCTGGGTGACCCCTGACATAGTTCCTGTGAGCCTCCAGAAAACTTAGCTGTGGGTCATTCAGGATGTAGAAGTCAGTGCGGCTCAAGCCGTGGCGAGCCGCTCCAATCAGGAGATCGCGGTCGTGTTTACCGGACTCCCACCAGACTGGAAGGTAGAGGGACGGGCGGCACAGCTGGAGGCGAGCTGAGAGCACCGGGTGGCGGAGAACCTGAGGGAGGGATGGTCTTTTAGAGACAAAATAATTTGTTTGCTTTCTTTAGCTTCTCTGCTCCTAACTGCCCATCAATGGGATATTTATAGACAGAAATATTGATGTGTCTCATATTTGTTCCCAGAATCTTCACTATCAACTAAACAGGAATGTTCTGCAAAACTTTTTGCATTAAGGTCCATTTATGCTCAACACAAAAGACGGACGCTTAAATGGAAAGCTAGCTTCAGTCTTCTGTGTAGGTTATGCATGTTATTTCGCACATTTTCAGGGTCCTTGCAGATCAGTCACTTGACAAAGACAAAAAGCAATCTATGGAAATCATGGGGGCATATTGAGATGTATCAGAAAATGGTGTAAGGAAAAAAACAGAGAAAAAGAAGAAGAGGAAGACGAAGAACGGGCAGAAGACAAAAATTCCGTATGGAAAATGGATTAAAATACAAATATTTCCCAGAACTCTTGCCATCTTGTGCTGGATGCTGATAATAAGAGCAGACATCTTATTTATACATGTTCTGGATCCAGTGTACTACAAAGCTGTGTGTACTCATTACTGCACATTGATTATTTTTATCTGCCTATCTATCAGAAATCAGGGACATAATAATCCACATAATGATTAAAATACTGCAGAACACCTTAAAAGACGAGTAAAGTTCAGCTAAGCTTCTACCGTCCACTGAAATCCCTTAGATCTAAGTTTCCACAAACAATCGAGGCTGCTTCTGTTTCTGATGAAGCTCTACTTCTTCAAAGAACCCACCTGCTCTCTGATCTTGCGCAGCAGCTCAATTCGATACAGTGTCCGAGCTGCTCTCTCCTCTGTCAGAGGCTCCACAATCACAGCAGGATCCACCAAACCTGAATGAAAACAGCATACAGATAACAGGAATAAGAAGTTTAAAAAAAACAAAAACACCAAATTATTCCAGATGTGTGTGTAAATCCAGACCATCAAATCAAGTCCGCTGTGCATGTGCTGTGATGTGATGTGATGTGTGACAATAATAAATGTCTACATGACACACAGACACTCACACAGACGCAGTAGCTTCGTTGTGCATAAACCAAAACACCAAAATAAATAACTATCTTTGGGGATCTTTATTTCATTTTCAAATAATTGATGAATTATTTCAATCAAACGTTTGTCTTTTTTCCAATACTTGACTGGTTTCTGGTGTTATTTTTCTATCTTACTCAGGTAGTAGACAATCTTTATAACTACAACACAATACATTTAATGTTTTGGCAATGAATGTGTATTTCATGAAGAATATGTATTTTCACCGTGAGTGAAAAACAACAATTACACCTGAAAATTTCTTTGTTCAAAGCGACAATCAAAACAACCATGTAATCAGTACACATCATTTTAACATCAACTCAAGTCGCTGATGTCTGTAAAAACACGTCATGTTTAGATCAGTTTGAAGCATTTGATACCTTCTTCTTTCCTTGGAGGAAGCTTGCAGGCTGTCCTACACATGTTGACAAAGGAATTGAAGTATCTTTCCAAACTTTCGTCTGTCTTTCTCTCCAGTCGGGCCAGTGCTCTGAACTGGGACCAGTCGAATGCTTTCCTCTCTGGATCATACACGACTCCAAACGACGATACGGTTCGGTAGAAATCTGCCTGCTCTCGACGAGTCCACCTTCAACATAACATGAAAAGGAAAGACAGTGAAGGGATATATACGGAGAATTAAATACAATAAAGTACAGTTATTATCTGTTTGACATAGATGCATCACCTTCTCTGCCACTCCAGGAACAGGGGGTCTGGTTCTGTGGCGACCACAGAACACCTCCTCAACTCTTCGCCCAGTTGCCAAGCAAGCGGCCCACCCGCATGATGACTATGAGCAGCTCTGGCTCCTCCGATACCCATGCCGACGAGGCCGTCGTGAAGCAGGAAGTCATGCCTTAGCAGAGGTTCGCGACGTAACGTGAAGCGCTGGTAAGCGGTGATCAGGCGTCGCAAGCGAGCTGTCAAGGCAGGACCGGTGGGCCACAGGGGCCGGGCTTGGACGACATGAAGAGCCGCTACCCCAGTTCCTGTTCCTGCTGTTATCGTGGTGACAAGAGTTCCGTCTTGAGCACATAAGTCACCTGACATCTGAGAGTCTGTGAAAAAGAGAGACGAGTTTCTCCAGGGTGAGATACTGGACGCAACACAGTGGTTGTATTTAAGGAGCCAATTTTTAGGTTCACTCGGAGATTCTGGAGATCAGACATTTCATTTTTATAGGGATTTTATTGTTCTTGTTCAAATACATTAATTCCTGAATGCAACTCACTCCCTCCCTCCCTCCCTCCCTCCCTCCCTCCATCCATCCATCCATCCATCCATCCATCCATCCATCCCACTTATTCCAATGAATGATTGCAGGAGTCTATGCTACCAATAATTGGACGAGAGGCAGGGTACACACCAAACTGGTCGCCAGTCCACCACACGGGAACACAAAAACACAAAAAACCAAATTCACACCTAAGAACAATTTCAAATGGGCAACCAACCTAACACACATATCTTTGTAGAGTTGGAGGAAGTTGGAGTACCTGGAGAAAACCCTTGCTAACGTGCAAACTCAGCACTGAAAGGTAACTATCCAACCCAAGGCTCGAACCATTTACCTTCTTACTGTGAAGCTGAGGTGCTGGCAGCTCTGACCCCTTTAGGTGTGAAAAACACCTAAAGGTTTGTTTGGAGATATACCCATTAGATCATCATGAACAGATCACTTTATATCTGATACCATAAAAGACAGCCAAAACCAAATCCAATCACACCAGTACATCTCTATAGGTGCTTATGTTTTAAAATGGAATCTGCACATAAGTGAGACTATAAACATATTCGGCAGCTTTCCTATTAAGTCGTTGCTTTCAAGAACCTTCATGATTGGGTGATACTCATCGGATCACCCACATCTTAGAGAGAAGCAACGCTCTTCTGAGAATGGAGGGGTGTGCAAGCAGGAATGGTTTGAGAGAGGAGTCAAACTAACAAGGTGCCTTCATTTATCAAACACTGACAATGCAGCCTTTAATTACCTCCCAAGGCAGTTTCACAACCACACACACCTCGAATAATGTGTGTGGCCAAAACATGCTGGACGGGCTTGTAAACAACCCACATAATGCAGTGATAGAAGTGTGACCTCAATGACTCTCAAGTGTGTGAATATCCGAATAGCAGTTTATAAAGCTGGAACACCCACAATGCTCATTTATATGCAAATCATCTTCGTGTTGTTCATACGTCATGGATTCAGCCTGTTAAAAAGGCCAATACATCATAAATGATTTGTTTTCTAGTAGAACTTGTAAAAGTTTATTTCCTATACAGACTAAAAATACATCAGATTGACCATTTTTTTTGTATGTAACTCAAAGACTCACAAGCTCCAGTGTGAGGAGCCGCAAGAGTCAAAGGAAGGCCCATTGCTGTCCAATTTGCACATGCTGCCACATGGGGATGTTGTTGGGAAACAAGGCACTGATTTAGTCAGCTATGCAGATGATACACAGCTTTACATTACCATGTCTCCTAATGATGTCGAAACAGAAAATGTTTTTTTACTGTACAAAAGTCATCGATGGCAAATAAGGTCTTGCAACTCAACCACAAAAAACAAAATGGCAGAATTTTAAAACTTCTCTGTACATGAGAGATGTACATGAAAAAACATGTTCCTTGTATTCTGAGCTGAAATTAATTCCACATATTAAAACAAAAGCAGGATTTTATCATCTAACCCAGGCATTCAACTGAACGCAGAAGCGTTGTAGAATCGCTTTCCACCCGGCACCCCATCCCACCAGGAGCATTTCAAAGCAGCACATCTCTGTCATGGTTGAATTCTCAGTACACTTGATTATGTGTTGATTATGTGCATGAACATGAAAAGTGTACTTGTAGGCTTTAAAGAGAACAACAAACCTGCAACCAAGTCAGTAGTTCAGTCTGACCACATCCAAACATCTATCTTTTTATATATGCGTGGGTTAAAACACATATCTGTTCTTTGTGAATAAATGCAGAACATATGCTTATCATATGGCCAGAAATTAAAACTGCACCAAATTCAAAGCAATAACTGTACTTCTCACCTGGACCTGTGCTGTCTGGTTTATCTGATGTATCAGTGCTGGAGCAGGTTTCCTCCCCCTGTGGAGAAAATAGTTTATACATATAATAAATGTAATTGAATAAATCCTGAAACATATATATATA
>JBAMHX010000004.1:7604123-7622868 GCA_037177515.1 Pseudomugil tenellus | reverse complement strand
TTAGTTTTGATTGAAGTTAGAGAAGTATGCTCTCTCAAATATATAATTTTTAATTGCAACCTATTTTGTTTCTATCTGTACAAAAAGATTTTAATTCTCACTTCTCTTCTTTTGCTCTCAAAATAAAATTTTGGTTGCAAATTTATTCTATTTGATTGGATAATAAAGAAACAAATTTATCTCCATATTAATTTGATTAGCTAGTTGAGCAGCGGCTCGATATTTTGGCAAGCTGCCAAAAAGTTCATGTTTCTGGCAGGGATCCAATGTAAATAGGATTCTTCTGCAGCGTATTTATGGTTTTATAGTCAATTTCTTCCTTTTTATTAAGCTGTTGGTCCATGTTTATTTACTTCACTTTACTTCACTGCGCCATATTTCTCCCTACTCGGTTCTCATGCTATCTCCGACAGCTACTTTCTCAAAGTTACAAAACAACACATTACACTTTTAGGTCTGCCCGATGTTCATCAAAATACGGTACGAAATAAAAGATACTTCATGAACTAACCTGCACTAATAATCAGAGTACTTACAGGTTCTTTGTGCTGCAGGTGGAAGCAGGTGTCATGCTATCTAGTTGGCCTTCGCCTCTACTTTGCTGGATGCAGTTCTGTCGGTTTATGATCAACGTAATAATATGAGCAGAAGAAGATCCTCTTAGGTGGGTGTTTTAACTTCAGCTCTGCGACTCATTGTTGTGAAATCACCTCATCTCTCTGCATCATCTTGTGAATGACATTCTCCATTCATAAAATCTGGAAGTTTCCTCGTATTCTGTATGTATCCAACAACAGCACAGGTCACCCAGAAGATATTTGTGTGAATATATCGAATTTAATTTCCCTTCTAAAATATGCTATTTACCGTGCATTTAGCAAGGACCGGAAGTGAAAAATAGGATTTAGGGGAGAAAAGGTGTCATGGCGACCTCTAGTGTTTTGCTAGATGGATATATGAGAGCTGCACTGAGAGCTTTTTAAACTTGTATGTTCTTAATCTTCCATTTGTCGAAGTTATATAAGATGATTTCTTGTTAGCTGTCAGAACTTGCTTACATTAGAAATGTAATTTACTTTCTTTTTTTAAGTAGTCTGAATAAAACTGCTTTTCTGTCAAAGAATCTGTGTGTTTGCAGAGGATAGGTGGGATCTCTGGCATCACAAAGCCTGTTAACTTCTTATCTGTTTCTATCACCATGCCAACTGATGCAACATGAAACATAATGTGCTTTCAGGCAGGTGAAACACCAGGTGTCAAACACCAGTCCTTGAGGGCCAGTATCCGGCAGGTTTTTGTTTGGTTTTGTTTCCCACCACGAATACACCTGATTCAAATCAAATCTATTAATTAATCTGGTTATGTGTGTTGGAAGCGTGTAGACAACAAAAAACTGCCGAATACCAGCCCTTAAGGACTGGGGTTTGATACCTTTGCCTTAGATAATGAAAAAATTCATAAGATGGTAAAAGTCTCTGACTTTGTGCTTCCCGATTTTATTGTTAAAAACCTTTGTGTAGCCTAAAACCGGAGCCAATTAAAGTTTTTTTCCAGCAAAGTTTAAGATTTGAAACTAAAGATATGACATTTGAGGATATAACTACTTGCAGCAGCTCAGGAAACGGTAAGGTTTGGAAATACAAACAGCGAACGCACAATTATAATTGAATAAAAATAGTTCTGGAAATGTTGTGTGGAAACTTGAAATCTTTTGGTATAGAGGTTTCTTTGTTGTAGTTTTTTAACACATAAAATGCAATAAAGTTTACATTTTTCTTCATTTCTATTTTGTTTATTTAAGTTATTTTTAGGATCCAAACTGGTGTTGTGGTTCTAAATGCTCCTTATTTGGTGTGCGAGGTGGTAAAAAAAAGCTGTTTTGTTAGCAAATTTTGCAAACTTATTTCAACACAGTTAACCTGCCTTGTGGTTTTTGCTCGAGGTGGCCAGAAAAAAGATTTTATCCATGATATTATGTAAGTTGTTACTTTACCTGCTACAATATATTATTAACTCAAGTGTTACTAGTGTCTAAGCTCCCACTGGTCCTTTCTATAACTCCAAAATGATTCAGAGAAATCAGAAATCCGTTTTTTCTTTTAAAGTGACAAAAAGCATGAAAGGGAACATCAGATAACACAAGAAGAAAATATATAAATAAAAAAAAGACTAAAATCCAAAGAAAGAGGAGCTTTTTGAACCTTGCTGATTTCATCTCGGTCCTCTACTCCATCGGCTTTACCGTCAGGCTCGTCCTTCGCCTCCTCAGTTTTGTTCACACTGACGACAAAAACAGGAAAGAAGAGAAAAGTTTCAGCCGCGGAGGACGTCAAACTAAGCGTCAAACATATCAGAACAGAATTAAAACAGGTGAAGTTCAGAACTTGACTTGACTGAAGATACAACAATGACAAGACGTATAGAAAACATTCATGAAGATAAAATGTGTTTGTTACAACTTGTTGTGTAAAGGAAAAAAATCTAAATATGAAACAAAAGAGTTTATGATGGCTGTTAATTGACACTGAGTGGAACAGAAATGTTTTATTCCACCCTAAAAACCTCATGCAACGGGATCAAATCAAAGCAACACACTTTTAAAGTGATTAAATTTCACCTCACAGCCCTATTTTGAGGAAAGTCCATCTGGTTTGCACGTATATTCTTTATTTTTTATGGTTCTTCAGATCCATTAAATGGATATTTGAATTTTATTTCAGCTATATCAAAATGAAACAATGAATGAATAAATCATTTAATTAATTGATGAATAAATGAACAAACTTGGAAATTCATGTGAAATTCGTCTTTGTGCAATAGAAGGAACACAAACTCCTCTCACAAACTGGGTGCTCTTCCTGACACCACTCTGATTGGAGAACAGCTCAACAATCGGCCTTTTTGGTTTGCTGTCGTCAACGGGAACACTGCAGAGCAGGACTTTAGTCAGAAATATGGCTGCAGCCATGAAATTAAAAAAGACATGTTGAGAGATAAGGGCAACAGACTTACTGACAGCAGTTGCTGCCTTGTGGTCTGTAGTTTTGAAATTACACATTTCATTTGCGTGTTTGGTCATTTCCAGAAAAACCAGAACAAAACTTTAAACTCTTCACAGTTCTAAGATTGATTTATCATTTCCAAATCATTACACTTCATAAACATCACATTTGTTGTCCTTTCTCTTCAAGCTCATAACTCCAAAGTCAGCAAACACTTTAGGCCGCTGTGCAGAAAAGCATCATAGTTTATGTACCACTGCCTCTGCATGCACAATTGTCATGCCCTGCTCCAGACACTAGCAGCCTAATCACCATCACCTGCCACCAGACTCGTTATCCCCTATCACCTGCACCTGTTCCTGATTCCCCTCACAGCTTTATCTCTCAGCTCACCAGTCATTCCAGGGTCGGACATTGAATGGATGAATGTGTCAACACCCCTGCTTGTTCCTGCTGCTCCTGCCTGCCCTGGATTCTGGATTCCCCACAGCCTGCTTTCCTGCCCCATATTCCTGCACCTGTCCTGGACTCCTCCACCTTCCCTACAGGTTTTGTTCATCACTCGTTGTCTTACAATAAATCCTGTTAACTTTCCCTTTGGCTCCGGCGCTACATCGTTACAACAATCTCATCAGCTCTCTGCATCCCTCCATCGTGTCCGATCCTGTTCCAAATCTCAGATGGAAACCCTGCAGAGTCGACTTATAGAGAGAAAGAATTTTTCCTGTCCCACGGCTGCCATGCTTAGCGGAGAAAACCTTCAAGTTGAGCAGATAGCAAAACAAAAAATAGTTTTAGTTACCTTCAGCAGGACGATCAAAGCTTCTATATTCATTATAGTGTTAAATTTCATGAACAAACATCTGTTACAAAAAAGCTTATTGCGTTCTCCATCTCCAAGATGCCGCGTCTCTCAGTCTGTTAACTTTCATTAAGAGGTGTTTGTTATAAAAAGAATCAGATTAATAACACCTTTAGCATTTACATGTGTTTGTTTGTGATTAAGTTATCTCACAGCTGGTACTCAGTATGTTAAGCAGCTGCGTGGGCAGCGAGGTGGCAGAATCAACAAAAACAAGCACAGCATCAGAGCAGGCAGGATGTGTTTGTTCACACTAGCGTTGGCTCCTGCTGTGAACACAACTAATGATTGTAGAAAGAGGTGAATACTTTGAGGAGGAGGGGCTCGATCAGCGACTGGGAAACAAGAGTTGGGGCCAACAACGTCATGTTGCAGTGCAATTAAAACTCCGGCCGCTCTACTTGCAGTTACACAAAATAAAACTCGACCACTTCGTATCAAAGAAAATAAATAAATAAATGGAGAAAAACAGAAGGGCGCTCTTCATTATCAAGATCAGACAAGGGAAACTTATCGAGACATTAGGTGGAATTAATTGAACCATTCGGGCAGGGGAAGCGGTCCCAAAAATGTGTCCTCAGTAAGACACCTGCAGCCAGCAGACTTGTTAGGATGCAGATTACACACAGAACTGTAAATGTTTTGTGTTCCACTGGCCTGTAATCCAAGTCCTCATTAAAAGGTTTACATTGTTCCTGTCAATCAGTCTGAAGCTGCAATTGTAATCATTTTAAAGAAATAATCCCCAAGTCTAAAAACAATATTTTAGGCTTGATGCAATTTCATAAATGCTTTACTTCATCAATGGTCAATTTATGTTTCACAAAATATGGATATATAGAATATGTAAGTATCATATTAAAGTATATTTGTTTGGCCTGTTATATGGATACAATGGTAGCTGTTATTCTAAAGCTTTGACTGTTTAACAATACCATAACATACACACACCATTTTTATTACGCAACACAGTTTCCTGTCCTATACAAGTTACTACCATGCTTAGTTGCACCGTGCTGCTTAGAATAGTGTACTTGATGCGTAAAATACCGAGCACCCTCACTGAGGGTGCAACCTGAGGTGTGCTAACCGACTGGCCTCCTCCACATTCACAGCATCAAGCTGACAGTATTCTCTGGTGTTTTGACTTCAGCACACACTAATCCTGCACTGTCTCTAACAGCAGACCAAGGTCTGTGGGGTCTGCCGACACCCTGAATAATTTAAATAATATGCATTCTACATGTACTATGTATGTAAATACATGTGATTTACATGGCCTTTTGATCTTGTCGGTTATGGTCCTGAGAAAAATATACCTAAAAAAAAAAAAACTATACTGCAAATTACTGTTAGACTACACTGTTTGCTATGCTCGCGAGTCTGCATATCCCATAATGCTTTGTGGTGAGGTCACATTCCTCGAGCGCTATGACTCTGAACGTAGCATGCTTGTTGGTATCCACAGACTATTTATAAAAGATGAACGGAGCTTTCTGAAGATATCAGTGAATCTCGTTGGGTGATTCCTACTGTCAACATCTTGGCAGAGTCACGCGTTGCATCACTCCCCGAAAATACAAACATGGGCAAAAGCTAGAGTTGAGAGGGGAGCTGAGACCTTGGGGGTGGATGACTGACGTTTAGCTGTATATGTAGCTAAGAACTAACTGAGCTAACTTGAAGCTAACGGGAGCTAGTTGGCTATCAGAGGTGGGTAGGCTTAAGGTGTTAGCTGTTAGCTAGCTAAAAGTTACTTTTGTGCTACACTCTGCCTTCCTGCCGTGGATATTTAATGGCTGTCAGTCTAACGGACACACCCATAATTATGCCACATTTTAATATTAAAAAACATCTATACAATCATCTATATAATCACCTCCCCACAAATGTGGACCAAATGTTTCAGAAATCTACTGAGATTTCCACACACAACCATCTATAGCGTTTACAAAGAATACAAAGAATAATCTAAAAAAAGGGAAAATATCAAATAATCAGCATCTGTTTGAACCAAAAGGTCTTGCTAAAAAGTTTGAAGACCCGCTAGCTGCTTTGCCCCGACCACTCAGTGGTTGGTTCTGTCCGTCATTCTGGATTTTAGAGAAGTATACAGTCATCTCATTTTTCCATCGAAGGTTTGCAATTTAACCTCTTAAAAAGGTTGCTATATATTATATTTTATCTATAATCTTGTTACAAAAGTTCTGAATTCATATATCTTAGCTCTGTGCCAAGTGAAACTACTGCTTCTAACACCTTATCAGCATTTGCATCTTGGTTCAGTGAGGGCCTGTCTCTTAAATGCCTGATTTGCCTCTTTTTTAGCATTTTATTTTGTTCTTTGAAAGAAGAATCCAAATTTCTGATCGCCACACACAAAAAAAGTTTTATTAACAAAAGGTTTGCAAGTTGAAAATTTACCAAAATCTCACAGAGCGACAAGAGTCTGTGTTCAAACTACTACTTGAATTATTGTGTGTATCCGTGTGATTCTGCACCTGTCAGTCATGTCTGCAGCCGCCTCTCCTCCTCCTTGCTCAGCAGAGAGAGCCGTAACATCAGGCATCCCAACTCTTTCCAGGAAACACAAGTCAGAATCAGCCCGCATGGCATTATACCGCTCATATCCTGCACAAGAACAGACAAAAACAGATGCTCTGAAAACACACAAAGACACAGCAGGACAACCAGAACCATAAAACAAAAGGCTCCGCGCCAAAAAATATTGGCAGGTTGCCTTCCTGCAAGAACTGACAATAAATCCGATTTTATTCCCCAGTGTCGATCTAATACCGCTTCTGGTTTTCAGCACAACAAAACACTAATATGGGGTCACAACAAATTAGCGAAACACAGACAAACACAAATTAAAGCATATTTGTCTCTTTAAAGTCCCTCTTCACGACACATTTTCAGTAAAAAGCTCTGAAAGCTGCTTTGAGTAGAATCACAGCAGGAAACGTTTGATGCTGTAAAATGACAGCAGTCCTCACCGTGTTTGTGGACTCCTATGAGGAGAGACTTGTCAGCTTCGGCATCCCACCATGCCACAGGAATCTCGATGTAGTCGATGTCGGGTAGCGACACCTCAAGTTTACTGTCAACACACACAGACACGCAAACAATCCAGCGGTTAAAAAAACGCTGAAAACCAGGAAACGACTCTAAGTCACTTTTTTTAAGCTCAGACAATAAAATGAAGGAATTACTGAACCATTTAATCATTATTAATGGTTGTTTTTAAGTTTCAGAAATGTACCTGGCAGGAATTCCCTCCAAAGCTTGGTTCGCAGCTTCACCCAGCACCTCCACCTTAAGATAGTACAACATCCGCACCCTCAGAAGCACCCTGCAAAGTGAAAAGATACCACAGGAGCAGCTTTAACAGACTTTTAATGCTGAAATCAAACTGTTAACCATTTTTTTAAGATTTACTTTAAATGTTTGACAGAAACAATTGTTTCTCAAACATGTAAGTTAACACATTTGGATTTTTTATTATTATTATTATTATACTTTTTAATGCAGTGTCTGGGATATGATGGTTTCATCACGACCGCCACCACCTGGTATCCTTCATGTGAGTGAGATAATCACAATTGGATTTTGATACTCGGTGTACCTGTTTAGGTCCCCAGAAGGACGATATGTATCAAATTTGTATCGGATTTATGGTTTCTCCACCAGATGGTGATTTATTCACGAAAAATCGGATTTTTTGGTTTGATCTGTGTAACTATTTGTCTAATTGATCTTAAATCAAGTGCAAATAAAAAGTCATGACTCAGGTGCATCCTGGCCTGACGTCATACCGGGCTGGTTCAAAATTTCAACACCAAGTGGACCTTTGTGACTGAACAATTCGGCTTTATATTATTTTATTGTGTCTATTCGAGGATTGGGGAATTGGAGGATTGCGGGTGTTTGGGGATGTAACCCGAGCCGTCGCTTACAATAGCACAGGCCTTGTTGTATTTCCAATCACTTGCTTTTCCTGATACTTTGTGATCCCAAAACTGTTGTAAACATCACTTTTAAAAATGAACAAACGTGTCACACTAAATGTGCCAAATAAAAGTCAAACAGTAACTTTAACTGAAAGTTTAAGTCATCGCTTGTTTTTATCCAACTGTTGTTCTGCAGTGCTGCCAAAAATGTTTTACTCTTATAAAAGCTTGTATAAAGACTTGCTGATTGCAGTGTTTTGTTGTAGCTTTTGTTCTGCGTCTCATAAAATATACATGACCAGGGAATTCCAAAGAGAAGCAGGAACCTTTAGACTTGCTTTAGGGCCGCAAATAACCTTCATCTACAAGACAGGTTAAAAGATTTCTTTAAAATAATCTCAGATGACTGAACAGTCACCAGCTGAGCTCTAAACTGACTTGTTGCAGTGTTGTTTCAGGTGTTTCTTGTAGCTCTCGTCCTGCAGAACCACCTCCGGGTTGCAGTGGGCCAGCCAGTCAGCATTCTTCAGCTCAGGAACATTCAGCTGATTCTTCAGCTTCTTCCCCTTCCGGCCCCGAGGAACGGGAGCAGACAAACCTGCAAACAGGGAAACAGGAGAAAATGTCCGGATGCATAACAAAGAGACCAAACTTAAATGCTGAGCAAGCAGGGAATGGGTTTCTGGTAAGATAGATGGTGGAGTGAAAGCTAGCAGATGCAGTTTAAGCTAACAGTTTTAAACTAACCAGAGTGATTGAGCAGAGCCTGGTCCTGGCCTTCCTTAGTGGGTGTAATCAGATCCCAGATGAAGCTCTTGATCTTGTCATCACCTTTGTAGTGTTTCAAACAATAAACCAGCAGAGCCCTGCGCATGGAAAAAAATGAACATTTGCATTTGTAGTGTCACAGTTTGTTGTTGTTGCTTTGTTACATTTAATTCTGGACACATCAGAGCCCTTACCGACATATCACTTCCATGTCTCTCTCTGTAAGGTGCCATTTGAACCGACCGTGGTTTAATATGTCCTTCCACCGACCCCAGCTGGAAAGACAGAAAAAATACAGAAAGATGAAGAAATGCCGGTATGAAAAGAAAGAACTGCAAATATTTTTCTCTGAAAACCATTTATGCTCAGCTAAAATCTTTTGTGGGTGAGTTCAAAACACAGAGTTAACACGGTAGAGGTTCTTGTATTACACCCTCCAGGTATCTGATACTGGTGATTATTTCATTCTTGCCCTGCTTGACCTTACAGACGCCTATGAAACACCGGACCACAGCATTTTATTCTATTTTATTGTATTTATCATCTTGTTGTCTATATCCAGGGATCCAGTGGATATAACAACAATTGGTTTTTAAGCTTAAAATCAACATTCAGTCCTACTTCATATGACAGCAGGGATTTATCTGAAAGGATTGTAACTCAACATTTTGATACATGCACTAATTTTCACTGTTTGTTTTCTTTTTTCTGGATACAAGCACACATTTACAACAGCAGCATCTCACAAAGAAGCTTTGTAACTGACAATAACTTGTAGTCAAAATAACAAAAAGACATGATTGACTCATGTTTAGGTTTCTGCCAACTGACCGGCTGTATTAGACTGACATCTACAGTCCAGTTTAGTAAAATCTTCTTTATCTAAAACTGTATTTTAATGCTTCACAGATCACAGTGTCTGTCTTTAACAGCAGGTCGGTGCTCACTGCTGTAAACGCCAGCAGCTGGACACATAGGTGTCCACACCTTTGACTCTACTGTGGTTCTAGAATAAAGTCCTACCCGAAGATCAGTAGATTCTTTTCAACCCGGAAACACTCTGCACGCAGGTAGCGCCTGGTGCGTTCACCAAGGCGACGAGTCCGGCAAGGGCGCTCCTCCGAGTCGCTGTCCAGCTCTGAGAACTCCATAAGCTCGTCATCCTCAAAAGAGTTGTAGTGACGGGTCTGTTTCCTGATGCGAGGTGTGTCAATCACCAGCGACTCCTGGGTCACAGAGATGGATGAAGAAACACAACAAATTTTGTAACAAGATGAAGCAGGTCAGGACACATCTGACAACCTCTGGAAAAGGCAAGGACAACATAGAGAGACACAACTAACACGATTAACTAGAAGTTTATTGAAGAATCAAATCTTGAGATTCAGAGTTGTCACATATGCAGAAGGTTTAAGGATTTCTACAAGTCATGAAAGCAGCAGACAATCATAGTTTCAAATATATATTTTGGTTCTGGTGTTTATCAGGTTGTAACATGCATGACATCTTGTACTTGTTCCTTATGTACTTGAAACAAAAACAAAAAATAGATGAGTGTGTGAATAACTTAATCCACCCTTCCTTTTTCCAGAGAAACCAGACAATTAAATACACTTCATAAATGGCGCTGTATAGGTCTCCACTGACACGATGCCAAGGAGGAAAGTCATCAGCAATTATATCAAAGAAGTTATTGTGAGGTTTTTACAACAGTTTCCAAATCATTCTACAGAAATAAGTGAAACATTTCAAGACAGTATTCCCAATAAATTCAAACAGAGGTCAAACTTCAGAGAAAGTCTCAAATCCAATGAGGAATAGACAGCACAAGTACGGTTTGTTTTGGAAAGGTTGTAGGAGAAAATCTCTTCTCTCTGAGAATGCAAAGCTGCATCTGAACAAAGACTTCTAAAACAATGCCCTTTGGACAGATCAGACCAAAGTAGAGAATTCTGGTTGATCATGATTTAAAAAACAAAACAAAAACAAGCACAGCATATCAGCACAAACACCTCATACCAGCACGGTGGTGGAGGGATGATGACCTGGGCTTGCTTCAGGATTGCTACAGGACCCGGAGAACTTGCAACCACTTTAGCTCCTCAACACTAAATTATTCTAGACTAAAAGCTGAGGTCATATCTCTGACAGCTAAAGCTTGTCTGAAATAGTCTCATTCATCAAGATAACAATACCAAACCAGCAGCAGATCTACAACAGAATGACTAAAAAACAAAAGCATCAATGCATATCTGTGACCCAAAGTCCAGATTTTGCCCTGATGAAATGCTGTGGTGTGACTTTAAGAGAGCTCTGCAGAATTAAATGCTCAAAACTTGAAGCAACACTGTAGCAAAAAATTCATGCACAACATGTAAAGGACTAATAACACCATCCAAAGGAGCTTCTACAAGCAGCTGGATCATGGAGCAATTCTCAGTTTTATGTAGTGACAGCATAATATTTCACATATTTGTTTGTCTCTCCCAGTCTAATATATTTTACATCCCTTTTCTCCTTTAAGTCGTAGCATCACAAGTGATCCTTTTAGCACCATCTTCACACTAAACGCTATCAGGTTATTTCCTGTTGTCTTTTTAAAACAAAACCTTGTTTCAAATCTTTTCGTTTCATCCAACCACTGTTTTTTTCTTTTCTTTATATCTGTACCTTCTCTGATCTGGAGTCTATCTCCACTTCGGCGATCTTAGCCCATTTCTGCCAGAAGTTTGGGTCGTCCAGTGAAATATCCGTTCTGTTGCCAGATGAGACGAAACTGGCCTGAGGACAGAAAAGGTAAAAAAAAAAAAAAAAAAAAACACAGCTAAGACTTTGATGTTTTGCCGACAGAGATGTGTTTTAAGGTTTGCAGAAGTTTCTGTGTGTGTGTGTGTGTAATGTTCCTGAGTTTTCCACCTTGGCAAATGTAGATCCCTTCCCTTCAGACTGGATGGTGATGGTCTGAGTTCTTCTCTGAAGGATCTGATCAATGTCTTCCTCGCAGAATTTGGAGCCTTCATCTTCTTCATCCATCAGCGCTCCGTAAGCTCCTTTTTTCAGCAAATCCTCCACCTCTAGTTTAGAAAGTTGCTGCACCTGCAGCATCACCCAGACACACAGGTTACAACCATGTTCGCCTCTCTTTATATTCACCTACAGCTCATCCCCTCAAAGGAGAAAAATCCACCAGCATGAAGTGGAGCATTTAGCAACTTTAGCAACATGGAGTCTCACCCCATTAAGGCTTCCTTTGCGGTTGATGTCTTGGAGAACCGCTTTGTCCAATCCGAGCTTCAGGCTGGCCTTGTCAAACATTTCCCTCTCGTATGAGTTCCTGGTGATCAGTCTGTAGACTTTCACAGCTTTGCTCTGGCCAATCCGGTGGCAGCGAGCCTGGGCCTTTTTATTTAATAGACATAAAACCAGTCACAAAAATAATCTAGATTATTTGCGTAAAGCAGGGGTGTCCAGCTTGGGTCTGCAAGAGTCGCAATCCTGCAGGTTTTCTATGTATTCTTGCTCCCATTGTGCAGAAGTCCATTTAACTCATATCAGGTGTATTGGAGCAGGGCTACACTGAAAACTTACAGGAGAGCAGTCGTAGAGAGGGCCAAATTTGGACACCGCTGCTGTTCAGCTATATTTATAAATCCTTTTGGAGGCAAATGGAATAAATAGAACCGAATTTAGAAATACAGAAAACTGTTTTCAAAATGCTATTTAAGTAACAGATGTAAAAACAGCAACCTGAACACACAAACCAGCAATTCAAAGATGGCACATCAGAGCAGAAGGAGGCAACGACACAGATTATCAGCAGGATTGTGTGTTGCAAAACTGCTGCGTTCTCTACACTGAACAGCCAATCAGATGTGGTCTATAAAACACAACTCCCTCCTTAATCCTGTCTGCTGACTGCTGCGAAATGCTTTCAGACACTATGAAGCTCATTTTATCTGCAAAAAGTCTCAATACCAGCATGCATTTTTATGAAATACAATATAGGTGCTTTATTTACTATTGCACCAAATTAATAAATACCCCATGAATTCCCTGAGATGTGGTTTTTTGTGTTTTTCTGCTTTTTTCACATCAATAATGCTAAATGGTGTCAGCTTCTTCTTGAGCCAAAAATTCTGCATGTGTCTTGTGACTGCATGAACAGCATGTGTGAATGTGTTTGCTGTGTCTAGTTCATTAAGCCCCTTTTAGAACAACCATATGTATGCGCCTCCCTCCTATGTATGTTCATCCCTTTTCTCTGTTATCAAATGAACTAGACGCGGTGAGATCAGAGATGTGGGTCTTTGGATTCCTTGTTAGGAAATTACTTCCGATTCCCTTTTTGACTGTTTGGCCAGAAACTGCTATCGCAAGCGGCACTCTGAGGTGTTGTTTTAGTATCTCTAATGCTGGCGGATACATGTTAGAACAGTATCTAAACTAACTACTGAACATGGGTACATAACACCATCTAGCATATATTGGCAGACTGGTTCAAATTATCTGATAAACACAGGAGAAGGAAAAACTATAAAAAACATTTCACACATAATTAATCATGTATTTTAGGGTAATTAGACCATATGAAGGTCTACACATTCATTCTTAGTAGCTGGGATTCTTGTAGATGGTGTGCACTGAAGAAGATATGACTAAATCCTCATACTTTACAGAATAGTGAAACTCATCTCATGTGTGACAGCTGAATACTATAAAAGACACGTTGTCAATATCAAACCAATTTTTCAATTCTTAACTGAGAATTGCCAAACTTTTATATGATTATTTAGCTCAAATCAAACGAAAAGTAAGCAAAAATTGTAGTTCTTTAATCAAATTTTACTAGTTAAAGATAAGATTTAAAACTTGCAAACTGACACCATGTGTTTCTAATATTTATTATAATTGTTACTGACTTATTTTTATTGTTGATGAATCAAGTATTATATAAAAAGAAAACCAATCAGATTGCTCAGATGTTTTGTTGCCGTGGCTCTTGATAGGATGTGGAAAAAACCTGACTTGTGAGGAAGGTTGATTAGTCACCTGTAATGTGAATTTTATTATCTCTTACAGACTCACAAAAATCACCACATATGAATTCAGCAACTTTGACCAAGCAGGTGAACATCTCTGCTTCATCACACTCTGATGTCACACATTCACTATTTCATGCGTTGTTCGAGAAAAGAGAAAACATGCTGTTTTTCAGTGGTCTTTGCCCACCTGCAGGTCATTCTGGGGGTTCCAGTCCGAGTCGAAGATGATGCAGGTGTCGGCGGCTGTCAGATTGATTCCCAGTCCTCCAGCTCTGGTGCAAAGCAGGAACACAAAGCGGTCCGAATCTGGCTTGCAGAAGCGGTCAATGGCCGCCTGCCGCAGGTTTCCTCGTACCCGACCGTCAATGCGTTCGTATGTGTAGCTGCAGACAAGCAGACAGGAACGTTTTGGTTTCATATTTCCTCTCCTCTCTGGCTACCTCTGTTCCCTGCATGCAAAATACCTAGTACGTCTCTCCTTTTTCCTGATGTTTCTAATCTCTCCACCCCCCTAATCCACCTCGCTGCTCACCGTCTCTGTATGAGGTAGTCCTCCAGGATATCCAAGCAGCGGACCATCTGGGAGAAAACAAGTACTTTATGCCCCCCAGCAAGCAGTTTGGGCAGCAGCTTGTCGATCAGCACCAGTTTACCGGCTGCCTGGATCATGGCCTGCAGCTGGAAGTCTAGTGCTTCTGGGCTGTGGCTCTTCTTGAAACTTTCCAGAATCTTCTCCTCAGCTCCTGACAAAAGGAAGAAAAAAAATATTTTCTACTACATGTAGAAAATCATCTGCTGAATGACACTAGACTAGACTATAATAGAATAGAATCTTCTCTTTGGCATATAGAAGCACATGTCTTTTTTATAAATATATATTAAGCTTATTTATGTTGAAACATGACTCAGCCTTACTTGTAAAGATTAAACTTTTAGTCAACTTAATTTTTTTAACATGTTGGGCTCAAAAATTTACTTCAATCATAAAATCCAAAATAAAAAAGGTCTGCACTTATTCTATTGTTCACATTATGTCTTCTATTACTATCTAATATTAGCACGGTAACTAGAAATATCAACTTAGCTGTGTTGCGAAATGTCAAATATAATGTCCAAAGATAAAAATACCAAAATTAAAACAGCTGTATTTAGGAAAAATAAATGCTCCTGTCATACTCAATCTTGTTACCTTTATCTGTGATCAATATTCTGAATGAATACTCTATTTTCCATTAAGCTCTCTGTCTTTTTTTGCTAATATTTGTTTTTTTTTTTTTATTTTAACCATTGTACTGCATTAAATACAACATTTGGTTACATTTTATTAAAAAAAAAAAAAACAAAGATTTGTGAAAAAATAACTGCATCATTCACATTTTTCCCCCATTCCCCCTAAAATTTTCCAGGTTATTTTAGTTTACTTTTATTTGGTATGTTGTTGCTTTGTTTTAAATTGTGTGAAGCACTTTAGTTTAACTTTGTTGTTTAAAAATTTTTTTCTATAAATAAAGTTGGATTGGTACACTTATATTTTTAAGGTGTGTTTCTTAGAGCAGCTTTATCAAATGCCTACTGGGGTTATTACAACATAAAACAGGAGGCAAAATTAGCTTATATACATTTTGAATTTGTTTCCACGATAAAGGTATATCTAATTCTTTTTTTCACATTGATCCAGTTCTGACCTGTATCAGTGTAGCAAAGGAGTATTAGTGTTCCTACCTGTGATTAGGTAGGGATGATTGCAGCACTTGCGCAGCTCCATCATGGTGTTGATGAGGTTGGGCATGTTGTGCTGGTTTGCTCCTTTAGACAGGAAAGAGAAGTTCTTCTCCAAGATGGCTCGGTAGTATTTTTTCTGAATGTTTGTTAGCTCCACCTGGATAAAGAAGAAACACACAAAATATCAGTAAAGTAACAACAGTCTACCTGCATATTGTTGAGCACCATGTCCATCCCTTGATGACCACGGTGTTCCATCTACTGATGACTACTTCTAGATTCTTATCATAGACCGCCAGAGTCTGCCCCTCTTTCTGTCTCGCCAGAACGGAGATGATGATGCATGCTTTTATTTCTAGCAGACTAGATTTCTGTAATGCTCTGCTCTCTGGTCTTCACAAAAAGTCTTTTTCAAGCTTTTTCAGAACTCAGCAGTCCGAGTTCTGACGAGGACCAGAGAGCAGAAACACATTACAGCAGTTTTTAAAATCGCTGCATAATATTGCAATTGCTTGTATTGCAATCCATATGTTTCAGGGTCGACCTGTCCAGGGTGTACCCCGCCTCTCGCCCTGTGTAGCTGGAATTGGCTCCAGCCCCCCCGCGACCCCGTTCGGGAATAAGCTGTAGAAAATGGATGGATGGATGTTTCAAGGTTGATTTAAAGGTTCTTTTACTGGTTTATAAATGTTTTAATGGTCTTGGGCCTTCTTAAATATCTGATCTTCCTTTTGAAATAAAACCTACTGAACCTACTTTCAATTAAGAGACAGAAATTAGGGAGTCATGTATTGTGTGTGGGGGGGGCATGGTTGGGGGGTGTCTGTCTTTGTATGGCTGTGAGACAGTAAACATGACACGAGTGTTTCTAAATTGTTATGTTATCTATGTTGGTGTGTGGAGGCTTGTTTTATTTTAATTGGGTTTATCATGTAAAGCACTTTGTGTTGCCTCTGGCATGAAAAGTGTTTCTGAAATTTGAAGTTTGATTTGATGTAGACAAATCTGAGGCAACAGTGTGATTTCATCATGTCAAAATGAAGCAAAATCTCTGAGGAAGTTTATTTTCCACACCCCTACGACACCAACCAATAAAGTAGTTTTGAAGGCAAAAGGATTTCTAACCCAGTGGGAGTAAAGTGAACTTATTACACGAGCCGGTGACAGAACAACAAAAACAAACACGTCTGGTTTAAATTAGCTGTAACATAATGCTACAAGAAGGTTTATTTCAAAAAGATCACTCTGTCTCTATGTTTACAAAAAGTCCATAGTGAGAAAAACACACACCTCTATGATGGTCTCTTCTTTAGGTGCAAGATTTTTTTCCACATCATCTTTCAGTCTCCTCAGCATCATGGGCTTCAAAATGGCCTGAAGCTTTTTAACCTGTTGGTCGAACAGGGAACGTGTTAATGAGTCTTCATGCTGTGATTTTTTTTTCTTTTTCCTTCACTGATCGGCTACACAGAAGTAATAAACTTAAAAAACCTGCTCATCTGTTTTGAGGTCTCCAAACTCTTCCAGAAAGGCGCTCTCTGAGGGAAACTGCTGCGGCTCCAGGAAGTTCAACAGACTGAACAACTCTTCCACAGAATTCTGCAGAGGAGTTCCCGTTAACAGCACCTTGTGTTCCTGTTGGAAAGAGGACAGAAATGTCTCAGTGCTGTCACATAAGTGCATTCAAAATGGCTCAGTTTGAAAAAAATAGGACTGTCTATAGTAAACAAAGCAAATAAAGAGATAAAAGGACCGGGAAATGAACTGCAATGCTTACTGACTGACCAGGTTCATTAGTTTGAGTCCCTCCAGCAGTTTGCAGTTCCTATTCTTCAGTCGGTGGGCCTCGTCGATCACCACACAGCGCCACTGCAGCTTCCTCAGCTCAGGACAGTCAGCCATGATCATCTCAAAGGTGGTTATCAAACCGTGAAATTTAAGACTACCTGGGACTGTGTTACCCTGTAGGGAAGAAACAGATTAATAAATCCTGAAACAGAAGTAGTTAAAGAGATCATTTATTTGTCTTTGTGTTAGTGGAGAGGACGGTTTAAGATCAGCTTTGTTAGAAAAACTAACAACTTCTGCTTTTCCATCACGTGAGGCTTTAACAGCATGACAACCAGCCATTCGTTACATCTATCATGTATCTGAGCATGTTCTTTTCACTGTGATCTGCAACTTGCTGAAACATCTCCGTCTCGGCTTCATGCGGTTCTACAAAGGAACCAAAGCTGCACACACAGCTGAGTTATGCTGCTGTTGCAGCTCAACCTAGAGACTAGTTCATGTCTGGTACCACAACACTGTGCGCTGCGTGGGGAAATGCTTGTGTTTAGAGCAGACTGGCAGTCTGAGTCAACATGCTGTCTCCATGAGCTGCTTTCAGTCAAACGTCTTGACTTATTTAACTACTTGGTAAACAAGAAAAAAAAAGCTGAAAATATTTGAATGAAAGCATCTTTACTGAGGTTTCAGCTGGATTGACAGAAATCTCTCATAGGTTCTGTGTGATTCCAAGACCAAATGTATTAATTGGAATAAAACCAGACCAATCAAAGTCTCCTAACAAATAGATTATTTTACGCCAGCAGCTGTTAAAAAGCCACTGATGAGCTGCAAGCTGATATTTTAAGCTGCTGTGAACCTATCCATGCAGGATCCTCCAGAGGCTGCAGCGTTTCATTAAGCTGTACGGGAGCCACCCTTAATGATGCACAAACAGAATCTTTAGCACCATGTGTGTGTGTCTGTGTGTGTGTGTGTGAGCATATTCAAAGAGAAAACCTAAGAATCATCATCAGTGTATTTTGTGTGCAAAAAAAATCTCCTCAGACAGAAAACTGTGTTTACATCATCAGACTTATAAGTTCCAACGTTACCTGCGTGTCCCTGTAAAACATCTCATACTGCAGGATCATCTGCCGGCTGATCTGTGAGCCGTGGTACACGATGACATTCATGTGCGTCCATGTGCGGAACTCCCTCTCCCAGTTGGTGATGGTGGAGAGCGGGGCAATGATGAGGAAGGGGCCTCGAATTCCCATGCTGAAGATCTCATACAGAAAGGTGATGGACTGGATGGTCTTTCCCAAACCCATTTCATCTGCCAGAATGCAGTTTTTCCTAGAATCAAACCAAGAACAGTGTCAGAGACCAACATGCTGTGATGTGACCTTAGAACAGGAAATACTTCTGTATGTCTGTATCGCTGCAAAACAACTCATTTAAACACAACTTAAACACAACACAACTAAACACAACAAGTTACTTCAGAAATGCAGTATTTTATTATGGATCCATCCATCCATCCATCCATCATTACGTCCATCCATCCATCCATCCATCCATCCATCCATCCATCCATCCATCCATCCATCCATCCATCCATCCATCCAT
>JBAMHX010000004.1:7572100-7583167 GCA_037177515.1 Pseudomugil tenellus | reverse complement strand
CAGAAACATGGGACAAAACAGGAAGAACTACAAAATAAAACAAGAAACAAGGAAGTCAATAAAACAAAACCATAACACTACATCTGTTGGTTTAGTTGATTTATAGACAAGTTTTTTCCTTTGGAACTGTTTAAACAATTCCCAGTCATTATGTTTTTTTGTCATTTAGTGGGGCATAATTAGTCACATGATTGATGACATCACATGCATTCTTATTATGGGACTCATATTTTGTATCAGCGTTGGTTACATTAGCTGTTGTTCCTGATTAATTTAACCACTCAATTTTTTCTACAGGCTACAGGATTGTCTGGCAATCCATTCAATAGCTGTCCACATATGAGAATAATAGGCATGAATACCAAAGCAGAAATCCAGTAACACAGCACATTGATCTATCATGTATCCCTACACCCGCCACAACAATAATGTACAAAGATAGATTCTGTTCCTCTTAATGTCACATTAGTCCATGATTTTAAAGGCAGAAGCACCTTCCAATAATCATACTTGCAATCTATCTTGCTTTCTGAAGGTTTTTTATTAAGCCCTGAAGAATGCTAATGCACCCACACATGTGCAAACACACGCTTGCTTACTCCTAATTAGGTCCAACAAGCGCATAATAACAGTCATTTATCCTGACAAGTCTGATGATCATTTAGGGACATTGAAGAACAAAACATTTATCATCTCTGCCTTTCAATTAGTGCTTAACTCATTCAGAACATGTTTTTATTATGGAGAGGCAGCGGCACTATATGCTCTGATGTAAAACTGAAAGTGGAAGCGAATATGAGGGATCGCAGATTTTAAACTCACGCACGTGTGTCTAGGTGCAGCAGTCAGTTTACATCACCACTTGCATCATGTCATCACCCACACCTGCAGATTAGGAGTTGGTCTTGATGCTATTTATGTCAGTGTGTTTCCGGATAATCATGTCTGAATGAAGCTGTGTTCATTCATGCTTTCATTGCGCATCTATTACATTTCACTAGTATAAATAAGTCTTTGAGATGATCAGCGTGAAAGTTGCTTAGTGAGCGATTTGGTAGATTTCAAGTAACTATTTTATTCATCCAACTTCTTTTTTACTATGGGTTAACGCTGGTCTGCAAAGAGGAATATAAGCAGTGTGCTGGCGAAATTTCATATATAAGCTGAATTACCTTACTTAATTAATGTCTAGCTGAAAGGTCCGACCATAAGGCTCCTAAACTGATGTCATTCTGACCTTAGTAAACCATCTGCAAGGCCGGTGTTCTTCCATCAGGGAAATGTTTAGACGAGACCTCAGTTTTGTTTGTAATATCATAAGAACAGGCTCCAGACTGATGCATGCAACCCTAGTCTTTAAAGGAAGGTGTCTCTAAGTGACTGGAGAGAATAGCTTCGGACTTCTGTGAGATAATAGATCTCTGGAGAGATTCTCCCCGGGTTATAACCTTGTACCACGTCTGTATGTCTTAATGTATTGTCTCACTTTATGTTTAATGTATGTTCAACTTCTTTTATTCTTCATTATTAAATTTTTATTATTCTCGATCTAAAGAAACCAGTCTCCTCATCCTTGACAGGAAAAATGACCATTACAATTGTTCAGAGTATTATATTGCATTTTTGTAAAATGGGTTGTGTTTGCATCCTTGAACAGCTTCTACTTTCAAATTATCACTTGATGTACAGGAAAACTACAGTTACCTTTTAATGGTATAATCCTCCAGAGAACAAAAAGAAGCCTTAAGCGCTTTTAGGATAACATTGTGGGTGAAATGCCATGCGAAAATCTGCTGTAAAATGTAGGAATATGCTGAAGAATAGCAAAAATCTGTATTTTGGACCCAATTTTAACTTTTCACATCATCTTTAAATATGGCTCTTAAAAGTGACTAGCCAATCAGATTTACCATAAACTGAATGCTTTTAGTCAAACATGTAGTTTTGAATTTGTTTTAGTGACATTTGTCATGAAAATGCAAATCAATAACAATCATTTTCCAGCTAGGAACAAAGTAAGTGATGATTCAGCATATAAGTACTGCCACTACACATCACTTTTATTTTTCTCTCCTAATTTAACTGCAATTTGTTCTGGCAATAACTTGTCAACAACACAGCACATTAAAGTAAACATGTAGGTTCCCGGGTGAAGTCAGTGACTGTCCAAATGTGCTACCTTGTTAAAACATTCAGCTGCAGGCTGAACTTATATGTCAATCAATGCTACACCCTCAAAAAATGAACACCGCATGTATTTTTCATACAGTTCACAGTTTTGTGCTATCAAATGATATGTAACACTAATTCCCATATGTGAAGTTTCCAGACATGAGGTTGCGGATGTTAAAAAAATGAGTGCATGAATATATGTAGTTACGCCGCATCAACAAAGTAAATGACCGTGTCAAAATACACTACCTTAAATATTCATCAAAGTATGGCGCATCAGATATTTATGCAGGTACGACGCCTCAACAGTGGAGATTAATGGATGGATCTATTCATGCAGCATTAGAAAAATGTTATTAAAATGTATAATATATACAGTTTCCATAAAGCTACATAAAATATATGAAATTAAACTAATTTTTTTTCCATAAATGTACAGCCGTTATAAAGCATGGAATTTAGGATAGCATGGATTTATGAGCGTGCCCTCAAGTCCACATGGAACGGATGTGTTTGTGTTGTGTGCATGTGCAGAAAGTGTAGGTAGGTCATCGGGATGGGTGGGATGAAATGAAACACCGTCTCTGACAGCTTCCACATGGTTCCTGAAGCACTTCGATTTAAATGTACCTGGCCAGTACCATTAGACTTGCTGTCTTCAGAAAAACAAAAGTAATTACTTGTGAGTTAAATATTTGTCATAAAGATCCACAGCATGTGTAACAAGCATTTTCCCACAATGCTACTAACAGGTCAGGAGATCTGAAAAAATGTACAAACTGAGCACATTTATAGTGTTTTTGTGTGTTTTTCCACACTGCTGTAAAGCAGACACCTTCACTCTACTTTCACAGAGCGATGTTACAATGTGCAAGATTGATCTTCATTGAATTTTTTAGTTCAAAGTCAAAGAGGCAAATATGTTGCTTTTAGAAGCAGAGAAAGATAAGTAAAAGTTTTTGGTGTATTTAAGCAGTCTTTAAATTTTTCTGAAACAATAACATCTTAATTTCCTTCATTTAACACAAGCTGTAAGTCTATGGAGTTAATTTAATGCAAAAAAAAGTTTTGTAAGGGAAACTACGGAAGCTGAGAGCGGTCACCCTCGCCTGATTTTTTTACTACCGTTTTCTCGTGATAACAGGATAATTATCTCGTTATCACAAGAAAACAAATTTCGTTTTCTCGAGATAGCAGATTAATCAAACATACGGACTGGAGCTGTTCATAGCACATCAGTACCAACAGAAACAAACATATCAGACTCTTTGCAATAACTTAGAGACTCAAATCAGTCTAAGATTCATGTTTTTAGACAAGGAGGGATCTCGAAAAGAACACATACAGGATGAACTACAGACAGAAACATTTTGTTGTTAATAGTTGCAGTTTCTGTTGCAGTGGATTTTACTAGTTTATTGTGGTGTACTGGGAGCAGCGCTGTCTTCCAGTCTGAAAGGAATTAAGCACCTGCCCGCTTTGGATGCAACAGTCTGGTGCAGAAGCAGCTCTGCAGGGCTGTCAGTGTTCTGGGAGGAGGAGGAGGGAACTGTCCTTCATCATGGATAAGAGCTTATTATTTTATTATTTAACAGCCTCTCAACTAATGTTTGCTTGGCTTGACTGTACCGAGACATCCCAGAAATATTTGGAACATGTGAGCCGACGCTGCAGAAAGTCATCAAGTGGGCCGGAGCCGCGGATAAAATTCAGTTGCGCAAACACATAATTTCCTCATAATGAAATACTCTCCACTGTCAAAGGACAAATATTTTACTGTATAGTTTTAGCCAAAAACATTCTCTTGCTTTTCACCATCACAGTGGCTGCTGTAAAGGCCAAAAAGTCATATTTGAATGCATTTTATAACAAAACCTTAATATGTGACGCAGAAATTTCGCTGGATTCCCGTTCATGACGATGACAAGTAATCGGGACATAGTATGTCGAACTGCGTCCATTTGGAGATTTCCACATAAGCAATTGACTGCAATTGACACATAATGACTGTAGCATCTCCCCCATTTGTCACGGGTCAGTTTAGATCAATGAGATCAGGTGTAACACAATAATACTGAGCCCATCCTAACTATCTAGTTTTTTCGAGAAACTAACTTTTTTTCTCAAGAAAACAAACTTTGTTTTCTCGACAAAATAAGATAAATTATCCCATTATCACAAGAAAAATGGTACTCGTAATGTCGAGAAAACGAGAAAATTATATCGTTATCCCGAGATAACCACTGAAAAAAAAGGATGAGAAAAGTACGACCGCTCTCGGCTTCCATAGGAAAACAAAATATGTCTGATAATATTTCTTTTCACAATGATGAAAAAAAAACAATATTTGTGATTAAAAAAAGTTAAGATAAAGTATTCCTTTATAAAATATATATAAAAAATAAATTGACATTTTTAATTTTTTTTTGGTTTTTAAATATAAAAAAAAAAATACTGTCAAACATGACTTTTCTTTGCTGTCCAAATGAAAACCTTTACTTTAAAGAAAATAGTTTTTCTCTCCAAACGTTTTTGTTTCGAGCGGCAGCCTCATGCTGCTATTGGTCATTCTGAGCCAGACTGACGCTAGATGGAGATCATTTCTGAATGGTGGTTGAATCTTTTTCATTCCATCAGTCTGATAAAACCATGTCGCTCCGCCTCAGGCTCAAGTCCCTCTCGTCACTAAACCCATGTAACACATAAACACCGACACCAGTATTTGATCTTTGCAGGTTTGATCTCAGTGAACATTTAACAATGTCAAGTTATCTTTTATATATTTTACAACATTGAACCTCTAAACTGTTTTTTACTCAGACATATTTTTTTGCTATTTGTATGAAAAGAATTGTTATCAAATGTATATTTTTCCTTCCAAAACTATTTTCCCTCTCAGATTTGATACTTTCTTGCAATAAAGAGACAAATATAACTCCATAAAACTCTGGTCTGATCAAATATTTAAAGAGAGCACCTGCCATCAGCCTACAGCTACAAAAAGGACTCAATCATTCTGAAAAAGATGTTCCAGACAACACAAACCTTGATTCGAGGGCACAGGAGGTAGGATTTTGACCTTCGGTTTCCTTCCTCTTTTACCTGGAACCTTAACAGGCTCCTGAACTGGTCCGGTGGTTGTTCCAGAGCCGGACGTCCTCCCGCCTGCCGCATTCCTTGGCTCCGTCCCACTCTGCTTTCTTCCCTCCTTCCCCTTGGTCCTGCGCTCCCTCCTCTCTTTGCCTTCCTTGGGCTCTTTGCTCTTCCTCAAGGTGAGCACCGTCACCTCCCTCTCCTCTTTACGTTTCTTTGGTTTGCTGCTCTCCTTTTCCTCCACCTCAGTCCTTACTTTCTCCCATTCTCTCTTGTCCTTTTTCTTCCTTTTCTTTTTCACCCTGCCTCCACCTCCTCCATCATCCTCTTCACTCAGAGTGGAGGGCGGCTGCGGGGCTCCTCCGGAGTGCTTTGCGCCGTGTACCCTGGCCGTGGCGCAGTGATTGGACGTCGCCGTGCTGCCTACGGGGGTGAGAAGGCGGAGCTGGTCCTTGGGGCCTACAACCAGGTGTCCCCGTGGGATTGTGGGAAGTGTGGTTTGTGCGTTACTGTATTGCTCCGAGGCAGAGGAGGGGGCTGCAGCAGAGGAGGCCGGAGGTGGCGTGTGCTTCAGGAGGCCAGTGAACATCTGGAAAAGAAAGAACAAGTCAAACAATGTGATTACACAGTCGTCCGTCGTTTCATTACGATGAGACAGAAACACGTTGTACTAAATTTACTGAATGAATCATTAAAGTGGTTATTTTACCTTTGTTCAGTTTTTTTTTTCTTTTTTACTTTAAATTATCTGCCAGTATGTCATTCGCATCTTATGATGGGTACCAGTACTAGCTTCTTTTTTAGAACTCACTCAATGATAGCCATTATTGTGATTATTTCTATTCATTATTGTACTTTTTTGGTAAATAAGTGGACCATGCGTCATGAGTTTATTCACTGAAACAGGGAATTATCAGCCCACTTTGCAGTTCCTACTTCTTTCTTTGACAGTCCTGTTTATTTACAGCTCAGCTTTTTTTTTTTTGTTTTGTTTTTAATCAAGCTTGTTTTCTGCGGGAAAACTTTCTTTGGTAGACAGTTGGGTTTGGTTGGTTTTTATCTCCTTTAATAATATAACTTTGTTTTGTATTACAAATGCTGGAAAACTTATTAGTCACTTTTAAAACAAGGGTATAAGTCATAAGCCTTGTGTGAAAGGAGCAACACAGTTAAATACATACATAAAAAGAAATTTCTTGATTTTTACAAGCTTATATCCAGCTTTAAGGTATTTTGCAGTCAAAGTTAACTGACATGTTTTCAGTCATTAAAGGCATTAAAGATAAAAAAGAAAGAAAATACAATAATTTATATCAGTAATAAAAAAGAATAAATGTGTATTACCCACAAAATGTGATAGGTTACTGCAGATTAAAACATTTCCAATGTTTTTCTGTAATTCATTCTTATGCAGTTTTATTAAACCAAACACCTGGTGAGCAATATTATATTTTCATCACAGCCCCGTGAGGGACTGGTGGTCTTACAAGGAAAAAACTAGTTACAAAGAGTTTAGTCTTCATCCAAAGGATCCATCTTCATGATTAAAAAAAGCATTTCTTTAACTTACTTTTTATTCAAATAAATAAATATCTCCACAGCAAATATCTTTCCAAATTTACTTTCCAAATATTCCAAATAATAGGGAACATCATGGATAAGTGCAGTCAGACTGCTTTAAGTCTTGTTGGACACAGGTGTTGCCTGCAGTGTAGAGGCACAGATTTTTATTTATTTTTTTGTTCCCAATCTCATCAATACTGAATTTTTGCAGCGCTAGAAAAAAATTTCCGAGTCAGTATATCGTTCCTATTTATCACAACTAAGTACATAAATGTTCCTTAAAGAGCGGAGTCTTTATTCTACTCTTGAAAGTAGATAAGGACTCTGCAGAATGAACAGTTTGTAGTTTGTTCCAAGACAGAGGAACAACAGAGGAAAAGAGTAGGCTCTAGATTTTTATCAGATGGGCTGAAATACATATGTCTGCTTTTGGAGCGTCTGTATCAAACGTGACCCATTGTAGTCGGATGCTTACTTACAGATAGGGAGCATCACATTGAAGTTTTTTCCCCCAGATAGGCTGATCAATCTGTCATAGTAATCAGGATATTGAAAAAAAATTACAGCAGCGTCTAAGCCTGAGAGGGAGGACCACACCCTGTCTTTTTGGTATTTATTTTTCCTGTGGACTGAGACAGTAAATGGACTTTTACTTACATAGCGCTTTTCCAGTCATGTTGATCACTCAAAGCCCTTTACACAACATAGTACACATCCATCAATTCACACACAGTGTCTTGCCCAAGGACACTTTGACATGTAGTCAGAGGAAGCCTGGAATCAATCTCACAACTTTCCGGTTGAAAGACAGCCGCTCTTCCTCCTGAGCTACAGCCGCCCTACCAGATGAAATGTGCTCCTTTCATCCATAAAACAGATACAGTAATAAAGTCTTGTTGCTCTGAATGATGTTTTTATATTTGTTCTTTACTTGCCCCAAATGCTTTTAGCTCCACTGGGGTTGCTTCTGAAATGGAGGTTAATAATAGTGATAATTCCTTTTCACACATGACATAAGTACAGAACCACTGAGTTGTGGAACCACAACTATCCTGCATTCATGGTGGATGAATTGGTATATATATCACACTCACATGGGAGCAGATCATTTAAAGAATTGGTGAATATGACATAGATAAAGCATTCCCAGGTATGTCTGTGCTGTAATACATTGATCTGAGTGCTTTCAGTTTATATTAATTAATATTGAATGATTTGATAAATTTCAACATTAATGGAGTTGCTATTTTCTGCCAGCATTCCTTCCAGCTTGTGCAGCAGCAACGGTGTTGCTTTTTGCCTGAATTATATTTTTAAATTCCTCGTATTTGTGGAGAATGATATTCTGCTCCTCCATGGTAAAATACACTGATTTGGATTTATCCATGTTTGTGATTGGTCAGAACCTCTGAGCACCACCTCTTTTATGTGCATGCGCAAGTATCATCAGTAGAAAGGTCTGGATGAAGTTAGCAAGTTGATAACCAGCTTCATAGTACAGCTTATCCCAGATCCTCAATGTTTGGCTCAGTCAATCCAGAGAACGGAGAAAAGTGCGGGCTGAGTTAATAACGCTTCGTAGTAGAGGGCCCTGAACAATCCATTGAAAACACAAAAACAAATCTATTCTGGGAAAATAAATGACAGTGTGGAATAAACAGACTGTTATCAAACAGTGGATTGCTCCAATAACTGGTGAAAGGCAAGAAAAAAACTGATCAGGGAAGCTAATCAGAAGCATACAGCAACTCTGAAGGAGCTGCAGGAAGATCTGGAAGTTACTACATGTGACACCAATCTCCTATATTCTCTTTGTATGGACAGCAGGTTAGCGCTGGAAGGCTAACACCATATTTTCATTTAAGAAACAAAAACATCATATCTTCCAAAAAGATGCCGGAAAATATATTCTGATCCAACGAGACCAAGGTTGAACTTTTTGCCCTCAATTCCAAAAGAAAACAAACAAACAAAAAGACATCACCCACTACACCAACAGTCAGGCACGGTGATGGCAGTATCATGCTGTGGGGACTGAGAGTTCAGTCAAGTTACAGAGAAAACAGAACATTTTCAAATATCAGCCACTTTTCAATCTGAAGAGGACTTTGACATTTCAATAAAGCTTCTCCAGGAGACGACTAAAGCTGTGGAACGGCCCAGTCAGAAGCCAGAAACTACATTCAACAGAAAATCTATCTATCTATCTATCTGGCCGAAAATCTATCTGGCCGCACAGCAGGCCAGCCTACAAAATATACATTTGATATTATCTCGCGAGTCAAATTCTGTCTGAGTTTGACATGTGTGTATAAGATGCTAAGGGAACCAAAGGGTATGAGGCTAAAAACTGATTGCAACAAGAGCAAAACTATCCATCCATCCATTTTCTACCGCTTATTCCCGAACAGGGTCGCGGGGGGACTGGAGCCAATCCCAGCAGCCAACGGGCGAGAGGCAGGGTACATCCTGGACAGGTCGCCAGCCTATCACAGGGCAACACGTATAGACGAACAACCACGCACACACACACTCACTCCTAAGGTCAATTTAGAGTCTCCAATCAGCCTATCCCCAAGGTGCATGTCTTTGGTCTGTGGGAGGAAGCCGGAGAACCCAGTGAGAACCCACGCTAACACGGGGAGAACATGCAAACTCCACACAGATACGCCACCACCCGAGCCGGGGCCTTTCTGAACCGGCAACCTGCTTCCTGTGAGGCTACAGCGCTAACCACCTCGCCACCGTGCAGCCCAGAGCAAAACTAATGTATAGAACAAAAGAAGAGGATGTGGAAGAAAATACAAGAAGAAAAACAAAGAGAGAAAATAAATAGATGAAATTTCAGTTTGAGCAGAAATGGAGAAATAATGCTGAGAAAAATTCTGAGCACATGCTCTTTGATGTGTGACTCATGCTGGGACTAAATGCTTAATATGCAGAATATTCCTCCATCATCCGCAGGATGTTCCAGCCTTTTGCTGCAAGCCCTAAACTACCCAACCGCCCAGACACGCTCAGCATTACCACTATTAAATAATCTGTTTCATATCACCAACCCTAAACTCTCCAGTGGCATGTTGCAGGACAGGTGGAAATGGCTTCATGCTGTGATTTAGTTTGTGTCGGTTCTGGATGATAATTCCACATCATCGCTGCACTCCATGGGTCTTGTGTGAATCCGCGAGCGGAAACCCAAATGAAGGAAATCGATTCTACGTTGCAACCCAAATGCTGAACTATCACCGTACCTCGTTAACTGGAGAACAGAGACGCAACTGGTTAGTCGATGATCCCAGCTTGCCAGGTTGTCAGTGGCATCAGCTCCGGCTGATGACATGCTGACCAGGCATTCATTTTATCCATTTATTTCATTCACAATCACAAAATAACCAAAGCAAGCAACAAGTTTCTACCAGCTTAGGAGCCTTTTTTATCCTGGGTAAAATCAGCCCACAAAGAAAAAAAAAGAAACAACAGCTGTGAGAGAAAAATGGGGTTTTTAGCTTGGCTGGAAATGAGCTAAATAGAATGATAAACACTTATACACCTTATAAAGAATGAAACAACCAACATTTGTTGTCTAAATTAACATTGGTTTTCTCCCATAGTTTGATTTGAGTAATTTTTTATACAGTTATAACTGTGATAATACCTAGTAAATAAATAAGAGGAATGTTTTTATTACCCGGTGAGAGTAACAATACTAATGTATTGATATAATTGCTCTTCTTTTTCTATAACAACAAATTCAACTCCTCGCTGATGCACTTTTATTAAATTGCATGAAAATCATTAGTTTTTGAAGGAACAGTGTGAAATTAAATATATGATTTTATATGTATGTAACTATATATTTCTTAATATTTCGTATTTTATGATTACATAAAAGCAGTTGTAGGAGATGTTGTATAAAGGGAGATATACTCTAATTCCTCATCTCTATTACTCTATTAAGGATTTTGGATCATTTTATTTTCACTACTAGAAAGACATGTATGTCATTCCTAATCAATACACTTTTATTTATTGTTTTGTTTCTTTGTTTGTTTCATTCTGGCTTCTTTCTTTTTTCTGCAAATATTGAATGTAAAAGCAGAAAGTAGAAAAATATTTGTATCAGTTTAAAGTTAAATAAAAGAAAATCAAATAAAACAAATAAAACAAATAAAATAAAATAAAATAAAATAAAATAAAATAAAATAAAATAAAATAAAATAAAATAAAATAAAATAAAAT
>JBAMHX010000004.1:7558560-7572000 GCA_037177515.1 Pseudomugil tenellus | reverse complement strand
AATAAAATAAAATAAAATAAAATAAAATAAAATAAAATAAAATAAAATAAAATAAAATAAAATAAAATAAAATAAGCTGTCTTGCCCAGTGACTGCTGTGATAGGCTCCAGCTGTCCGTGACCCTGAATTGGATGAAGCGGTTAGGAAAATGGATGGATGGGCTCAAAGCTGTTCTGATGAAGATGGTGATGAAGATGATAAAAGTTGACTATAAATGGAGCTGAAACTGTCCGCCTTGTCAAGTTCTTCTAAACCTGAAGTCAATGCTTACACAGCAGCAACACTCATGATTGTGAACAAAACCAGCTACGTTACACCGAACCCAGTTTCCAGATAAACACAAGTCTAACATGATAATATCCCAATTCTATAAATTTGGAGGCGACATGTGCTTGTGTTGACACACTAAATTAATATTTATTTTATACTTTGGAATAACTGTGATTTAAAAGCTGATCCAACCCTGTTTAAGCATCTTTCTCCACAGAGAAATGCAGCCGGACTGAAATACCGTGGGAGCTGAGGAACCTATTTCCTGTTTCATCACTGCCTCCTGCATCCTGAACCACAACCGCCATCATCCGGTCTCCAAAACTCATACCATGCCTCAGAGCCCCCAAAGTCAGAAGAATCCTACAACACAAAGCTGCTACTGCAGGAGTCAGAAGGAGGAAAATCCACTGTGGCAGCATCTGGAACACAAATGAAGGATAGATGCAGACTATACAAACTTTAGTGTCAATACATCTACCTCTGATTTTTACACTGCATTGTCACTGCTATCTGCATAACTGCTTGCAGCTATAAATATTCATGACTAGTAGGTGGATTTTAAGGTCAGTGCTGCATGTGGGCAAATGGTATCAAATCCATTTGGATCAAAAATGCAGAGAAAGAGAAAAGCTTCAGTATCCATTGCTTACTTCTTTATAATACACATAAAAACATGACAAAGGTTTAAGCAAAGCTGAGTTTGAAATGAAGGCTGCAGTAAATGAACCAGGGATTTCGGAAGTGATACACGTCTGGATGCACCTGAACCACTGGAAGAGAACAGAAAATCCAAGATGAAACTTGGACTGAAAATCTGCTCCTTCTGAGAATGCCAGAAGCCAAAGCTGCATCGTGGACAAAAAGGCCGACAGAAATGTAAGCCAAAGTAAGAAACAATAACTGTTTCTGCTGTTCTTACACTTCCCGTCTAGCTAAAAATATTTTTCACTTCCGGCCTAGGACACAAGTGGAGAAAACTGCCTCCAAATTCTCCAGAGATCAATCTGAAGCGATCTATGGGAATCAAGCCCAATCCCCAAAGACCCCACTCTTTCAAACCAACAGGACCTCAAAAATATCTGTTGCAGATATCCTAGCACCAGAAACTCCTGGACATCATGACAGCAACAGATGGTTTTGTAAAACAATGTTTTACAAAACATTAAAATGTATCTAATATTAGGGAGCTGGTTATAATGTCAAATATGGTGTAAAGGGTGCTTATTCTGCATATACTGTAACCAACAGAAAGTGCTGTCATTCCTTCTTCACACTGCTTTAACTGAATGAAGCCACGCATCAAATATTAAGAAAGTTTATGCAAAAGCATTGTAATCGATGTCTCAGCTGGAAGAAATGTTAACCTTGGGTAGTAACCTTTGGGGTTAAAATTTTAATGTGATATATTGATTCAGGAATGTAGGAAGTTGGATCAATTCTGTTTAATTATTGATCATTTTTGAAGCCCTATTGTTACACCCTACTGGATACTGTCAGATTCTAATAAGCTGCAGATGTTAAACACTACAGAAGAGGAGCTACTTAACCCTTTAATGTGTAATGTTGCATATTCTGAGACATTTTGCATCACTTTATGGTAGAAACTTTATTCAAAACCCAGTTGCACACTATATGATACTGGTCTCTTGCCACTGGTGAACACTAGAAAACAGAGGACTATACATTATAATAATTTGACCTATCACATGGTAATAAATGGTAAAAATAAATAAATAAATAAATATCTTTTTATTTACTTTTTTTAAGGGCCACAAAAAGACTTCAGAATTTAAAAGTTTGACTTTTCTGAGCAGTTCTTATTTCATTCATTAAAGCATTAAATAAAACCTCCTTAGTTGCCCCTTAACTCTTCACAACTCCGTCCATCTCGTTCACCTGGGCGAAGAAATGGTTCATCAAACCATGTTGTTGCTTTGTCTGGACATCCCTGAGTGAATTAGTGACTAAAACGTGCATTATTCACCAAGACAAATATATTCAAATATTAGTGAGAGCATTCTGCTCACGTTGTTCTCCACAGGTACACCTGACAGTATGAAGATAATAATTCCTCCTTCAGAATAAATAACAACATGTTGCCTGATTATTTCCACCAGACAAACATTCTGACCACAGGCAGGTCAGAGAAAAGGATGGGCCGTCAAACATCAGGTTTCAAATGACATCAGGCGTTAGGCTTAGCAAAACCATAGCTTGAAAGATGTTTCCCTAAACAAAGTGTGAAGCTGATGTAAAGCACCCTGCATCTCCAGATAAAATCTGCTGTTCTGGCTTCGTATCAACTTCAAGTGAGGGCATGTGAATGCAGCAGTCAGTCAACAGCCATGGGGACTACATCTGGGGCTTTTTCTATCACAATAACTTAAATCTTTTTTGGAAAGAAATACATCTAAGAAAACATTATAGGATGAAAAACTTGATATATAACCAGCAATGTTTGAATGACGACCAAATGTCAGCGTGTATTTAGCTGACATCTTAAAGTTGTCACTATGCTGGATAACAGCACTTGTGAGTGGTGGGTAAGCCTGTAAACAGTGCAGCTCTGATGCACATAAACTGTAAGCCACTTAATCCACATTAAATCCACCTCATACTGATCTAAAATGCTCTTTCCTGCATGTCATAACCAAATCTAAAAGCTACAGGGAGAGACAACTAGTGATTGTGGAGTAACTTTCTAATGCCATTTCCTTTTGGAAAGACTTAACACAAGGAGGTGTGGCAATAAACAAACTCTCAGGTCAGCACGCAGAGACACGTTCACATTGGATTGACTCTGATCAAAAAATATTTTTCACTTATGTATAGTGTGACAGTGTTATTTTTCTTTCCTTTAACATGTCATTTAGCTTTTTTAATTATCCAATAGTCTTCATTTTTCATCAACTAGTTCTATTCTGCAGTCTCATTGACCTCAAATCAAGTGGAAATCAAAAGTCATGACCTCAGGATGCATCCTGTCCTGAAGCCATACCGGGCTGGTAAAAGTTTCAACACCATGTGCATCTTCATATTATTGTATTGTGTCTCATCAAGGATTGGGGAATTAGATTGGGGGCAATCGGGGATATACCCCAGCCGTCGCTTGCAACAGCATAGGCATAGTTTTGTTGTAAATTGGCGCTATATGAATAAAGCTCAATGGAATTAAAATAGAATTTTATAAAACACAAACATTAACATTCCTAAGCAAGGAACCTCTTTACCTTGCTGAACAGTGCCAATCTAATCTAAAGGTCAAAATAATTTTATGTAAAATTACATGTGATAAAAGTTTACTTTCTTATTTAAATATTTAACACAAGATCATTTTTTTAATTACAGCAAGTTTAAATAAAAATGCCAACATAAAATAAAATTAAACAATAAATCTGGAGGTAAATATTGGGCAAAGGCATAAAAACACACATCAACCTCCAGGTGTGTAAGTGTTTGTACGTTTCATGAACTGTATGGGCTGCCGTCTGTTAAACTGCTGTTTGTGTGCTCTGTCCATCTGTATGTAATGCGACAGCCTGCTCATCATCCGTATGCTTTCTGTCCCAATGTCACCAGCGCAAGCTGTAGCACATTTTTGCACTTGGCAAAGGAACGCCCTGACAATGAGCCAGCGCGGGCTCATTGCTCCTATTATGTGGAATTTTTTAAGAAGAAACATCGACATCCAAACGGCAGGTTTCTAAAGGCAGAATACTTCCTATCTTCCCATTTCCTCCAACACACCTAAAGGTGTTTTATGGTCATTCTAATAAACAAATCATTTCATAGCAAAGCAAAATAAGCAACAATCCTACTAAAACTGGATGTGGTGGCCCATTCAGATGATTTTGGCTGCAACTGAAGGCAGGCACAGCAGTGGCTCAGGTGGTTAAGTCTCCATCCACCAATCAAAAGTTAAGTGGTTTGATTCCCAGCTGCACCATATGTCAACCTGTCCTTGGGGCTCCACCTCACCCCATGCTCACCCATGTTTGGAGCAAAAGGGCTGCATGAACAATGCGCAGCACACTAAATTAGTGGGTCTATAACAAACATATTGCACATGAAGGGAGCAACATGCAAGGTCAGACCAATATCAAATCCTCCCAGGATGCTTTGACATGAAAGGCCTGTCATATGACTGTCATGTTTAAATGTAGCATGTTTTTTCTGCAGCTTGCATGCAGTAAGAACGAGTGTTGCTGCTTTGTGTCGTGAGACCAATGCAGATGTGCTAACTGCTTCTCGCGCAGGTATGAGGAATCATCTCAATGAATCTCACTCACACACACTCACACACACACAAGCACTTGGACGTGACGAGCTGAGCAGCCTCATCGGTTCTGGGAGTGGGTATCAGGGCCGTTGCTATGGAAACTGGCTCTCTGTGCCAATGCTACTAGAAGAGGAAAGGCAGACGTAAACACGTGGTCACCATGGTAACCCTTTTGTTGCTGTCCGTATGAAGAGACAGTATCTCTGTGTCTGTTAACCCGCACATCATAACCTTTAGCAGCTTCCAGCTGTCGACCTGAGAATCGGACTGCGGGGAATTGGGGGAACAAGAAAGACAGACAAAAAAAATAATTTTATGAGAAAAGAAAAACAAAAATTTCAAGTTAAATTAAAATTGGAAATAAAAAAGAAATATTTATTAAAAAAGAAAATAATTACTTAATTTAATTCAAAAATAAAATAGAATATGAGAATAGATCAATATTTTATTTAACATGTTTAATCTATTTAATTAAAAAATATTTTTAAAAAATCTATTTTACAAAAACAAAATGTAACCATTCAAATAAGAATACAAATATTTTTTAAAAATAAAAATATATCTTATGTAAACAAAAAACAAAACAAGAAAAGCTAAAATAAGGAATTAGGAAGCTCTTTCCACCTAGAATAACAAACAAACTCATTTAAAAGGAACAAAAGTGATCTGTATGAGGAAGGTTAAGCTGACCTTAAGAGTGTAGAGGAAAGCTCCCTCATGTTACAGTTTTTAAACGTCTTTCTTTCTTGTTCTACTTTTAATGTTGGCTGCTACCTCCGTTTAATTGTTTGATTCTTGATGTCTGTTTATTTACTTCATGATACATTATAAAGTTGTGGTTGTGCCACCTTCTTGGCCAAGACTGTCATTTATAAAGGTTGCTTACAGACTAAAACGGGCCTGAAAATTGTCCAAGTACTTTTCTGCACAAAGTTTGGCATTCATAAAAATAAACTTGACAGAATACAGTTCGTAACGGTGCGCAAACTTTGAACTTTGCGTATTAACATTTTGGACTCTTTTCAACAGGAATTAACCGACAGGCTGGCTTATGTGCAGAACATGAGACATTTTCTGACCGAAGTATCATGGGGTAAAGCTAAATGTTGACATTTTATCTACTAGTAGGTCTGGAATATCTCAGCCATTCCTGAGCAAGATAATGCCAGATGTTTTAGATGTCATTATGAAAACGACAACTCGATACATTAAATTTCCTTACATTGTGGGAGAACAAATCAACATCAAAAGACAATTTGCAGTAATGTTTGGTTTCCTGAACATAATCAGCGGGATTGTTGCTATAAGGTTCCAAGTGAGAACAAGTTTCTCTTTGTGAGCCGCAAAAATGTGCATACAATTAAAATACAAGTTATTTTTGACTCAGACATGATCATGAATTTTGGTTTGTTATAAACTGCTTCCATGTTGGATCTGCCAAGAAGCCAGCTGATTGATTCAAAACTACCAAAATAGCCTTCCTCTTCGACCGCCATGTCGGTAGGTAGATGTGCCACCAACCAGTCTTTGGTTGTTGAACTGATGCATTGATTAGTTGATGTCTGGCTCTATTCAATCCAGTTGTGCACATGCTGATGCAACATTAGGATCAGGTCCATATTGGTTTGACAGGTTAAACCACAAGAGCAAACTGCATGTAGGAAGTCAAGCTTGGTTTAAATGTTCAAATCATTTTGTCAGAGTTCATCATTTGAATTGTTTGTCTACTCTCCAACACTTCTCTAGTGAAACAAACTGTAAAAGCAAATGTAAAACAGAGCTGACTGAGGTTTCCCACTGGTTAAAAAAGGATAACTGTAAGTGTGATCGATGTTAAAGGGTTTAGGTGCCGGAGGAACAAGAGACGCTTTCTGCACGACATGAGCACAAAGTAATGACTCTGAACCCCCGAGTGAAAACCTCCCAGAGAAAAGCCCTTTACTGAGGTCAACAGTTATTTTTGCTAACAGTGTTCAAAATCTTCAGAGGAAGAAGGGAGAGAGGTCAAATCAAGTTTATTTGGTTCTTTTTTCTCTCTCTACAAAAAAGGTAAACACTTTCTTTTAACCATCAAAACGGCCTGAATGTGCACAGTTCTCAAGAGTTTTTCATTGTACGACAACTCCAGTGAATGTTTCAAACATCACACTAATAAAATAACAATTATGTGTTTCATAACAGCTTAAATGTCACATTGCACACATCTATGCTAGAGTTACATTTTTATTTTACAAAGTGAAGACTGTTTGGTTCAGGTCAGAATTAACTGGTATACACTCATTGCCACTTTATCAGGGACTCCTCGCAGGAACCATGCTTTGATGATGTTTCCACTGATCCTACCATCTAAATGTGGGGCTTAAAGGGATATTGCACCCCAAAAATTGTTTTTTGAGGTGTAAACAACACAGTATTACTTTATGGTTATAAAAACCAATATACTGTTTTAAAAATGTTCAAATATAAAAATCTGGAATTTTGGGGTTAAAAAGGAGTCAAAATGTAAAACCAGGTTTTGTTTTTTTATGATGGAGGTAAGAGGTAAACTTTGTGCTCCTCTACATCAGGAGTGCCCAACTCTGGTCTTCAAGATCAACTTTCCTGCTAGTTTTAGATGCTTCCCTTCTCCAACACACCTAAATCCAATGAATAGCTAATTACCAGGCCTCTTCAGAGCAGGATGACATGCATATAATGGAATTGAGATAATGAATTTAGGTGTGTTGGATGTAGATTGTATCTAAAAGTTGAGGAGTTGAATTAGGCTCCCACGCTCTACATCAAAAGGCATTTTTTTAAAACTTTACGCAGTCGTTCCTCTATGTACAAAAAATGCAAACTTGCCTTGCAGGCATAGAAACCTACCGATGCATATGGATGGATAGGAACTTGGCATTTCACTAGAGTGAACTAGTATTTTTAAGACTTTAATAGAGCTTTGGAGAAAACAAGGCTGCAATGGAATGGATTTGTGCTTTTTTAATGGTGTAAAAGTAACACTGGACTTAATTGTTTACCAGTTGATCATCATCTGGCAACAGCCAGCAGGCCCAAAATCATAACAGCAGCAACTTGCAGCAAAGCTTCTGAGAGTAGCATCAGTTTACTGCGGGTGCCCTTAGCTCAGCACACAAAGTTTTAAATAATACATTTTATTCAGTTTAGATTTGATTTGTGTACTTCTGGGCTCAATATGGTGATACCTACAGCTGCCACGAGTAACCAGTTAGCCGTGACCTACTGAAATAGTCTACAACACATTTAATAATCTACTTACTGTTTGATTTTTTTTAAGCTTTGTTTTTTTTTCCAAAAATACGCTGTACCTTCGGCTGCCTTTCTGTCCTTTATGTCCACACGCAGTCATGGCAATCCGGGTCAGCTGTGACGTCATGGGAAAAGGTACACCTACATAACAGTATCACGGCAAGCCGGAAACAGAGCTGAAGAGATTGATAGCATTTCATAAAAGCTCAAGAGAAGCAGGTGGAATGCTTGCCTTCCTATGACGGTATTACACAAGCACTGAAAGAGGCTGACTCCGCCCTCAGACTAGTTTGAAAAACTCCACAAAAATGTGTGGGGCCGACAAACACAGAGGGGAACAGCCAAGTGTGGAGAAATGGGAGCCCAGAGGATAGACATATATAAAGACTAGATCCCTCATGACGGCGTTATGTTTGTTTTAAAAGTAAATGCTTTATTAAAAACATGGTGAATTGGGACATAGCTAATGTTCTGAATGAGTGAGATCACTGACAAAAGATAGACGCCAAGTGAGCCCATTTGACTCCATAGGCCAACAGTGCGGACGAGGTATCTAGTGTTTATTTTGGATATCTATGACCCTGAGCCACAGCCTGTGACGTGGAGTTGTACCATTTTGGCCACTAGGAAAATTCAACTGCAGTAGCCACTGTCCGATACAAAGAGGGCAGCAGTAAGACGTTTTTTGACCAAAGTTTGCCAAATTAAACAACTTTACAACAAAATGCCAAAAATTGCACTGTAATAAGAAGACAGCACTCTTAGAGCTCAATTTAGACATGTTATCAACAAAAAAAGTAGTTTGGTGGTTAGTTACACTTTAAATAAACACAATACAGTAAAAAATAAAAATACAGCAAAATACAGTCAGCTAATTGGCTATTTAGTTACTAACATCTGCATTAACGGTGAGTTAAACCTTTTGGGGAGGAAATTATTTTTGGTTTCAGGTGTAAACCTTTGATTTCGTGGCAAGATTTAATAATTGAAAATGTGGCTACGTTTGATGTCACACTTGAAGTGAAGAAAACCTAAACAAGTTTTTACTTAGTACTTTTTTCTTTATTTTGCTTAAAGCTACAAAGAAAATAAAAAATTGTTGAATGTGCTATCATCTGAATTATCTTCATTTTTGGATAGCACATAACACTCTGAGGTGGCACTGTAAGCTGGAATCTAATGATGGTAATGTGAGAGCAGCTGCATGATAGTGCCATAAGCTACAATTTACACATAATCCCATTCGTCCACTAATCAGCAAAATAATGGGTGACTGCTCTATTATCAAAATAATCATGTGGCAGCTCTATGGATAACTTTAATAAAAAGAAAAAATAATTACCAGCTCATAGGAGTGAAGTTGTGCTGGAAAAGAAAAAAAGATACCAACCAACAATTTTGTGTGGTATATAAAGGTCAAATCAGTAGTATTCAAAACAACCATTAGTAGTCTCAGACCCCTCGGGGATGTAAAGACTTTGCTAAGGAGTTATCCTTGTGTTGTGAGACAATGTTTATATGTCATTCCTGATGATATTGCAAAAATAGATGCCAGCATTTATCAGTAAATAATCATTTCATTTGGAACTAACATGCCTCTGTCGGAAGTCTGCCTGGGTAGATATTTTATACTAAATTTTACTGTCTAACATTGATATGGCACTAAGTAAGTCTGATTTTTCAAGATTTGAGAAACTTTGCTCTAATTCAAGGATCTTCTGTCCATCAATATGTCAAACAGGGATTATGTGAAATTCCTTGCATTGCTTTGTCTTTCCCAGGTTCTCCGGCTTCCTCCCACAGTCCAAAGAGATGCACCTTGGGGATAGGCTGATTGGTGACTCTAAATTGACCTTAGGAGTGAGTGTGTGTGCACATGGTTGTTCGTCTATGTATGTGGCCCTGTGATCGACTGGCGACCTGTCCAGGATGTACACCACCTCTCACCCATTGTCTGCTGTGATTGGCTCCAGCTCCCCCTGCGACCCCATTCGGGCATAAGCGGTAGAAAATAAATGGATGGATGGATGGATGGATGGATGGATGCTTTGTCTTTTATCTTGTATTTATAACAATTTTAATGATGAATAAAGCAATCTACGTAACATATTCTTTCTCTTCGTATTCTGCCTCCAGTTCCCCAAAATGGTCTTTTTCTCAAAACCCACTAAGCTCAAAGCTTAGTTTGTTGGACATCCCACAACTGCCCAAGATTCCTTCTACTAATCCAACATCACCTGCTTTGTCATTGAAAGGTTTCCATCAAAGCCGATGTATCAGATCCAAGATGCAGGACTCCTTGGACAATAAAGTGGAGACATTTACGTCTAACTTTAACCTCAAGGACCGGACTGGTTTTAATTAGGGATTATTGCTGATAAACCGGGGTTATTATCTAAACATTTTGAAAAGCTTTGCGTTATTTTTCCATTAATCAAACGCAAACAACAAGGTGGAAGCTATTAAAACTCTGTGAAGGACGAGAGCAGAACTGGGCCACAATGAGTTGGAAGAGATTTACTGCTTGCCAAGTAGGCCACATTTGCATGAAGCCACAAACTTTGTCTGACATGAATAAAACACATACACACACACAAAAGACATTTTCCAGAACACCTCTTTATGGATTTAATAAATTCCAGCTGCACATAAGGACTTTCTCCACCATGTCACCCAATCAAATCTGGCTCAAAATAAATCCGTCCACAAAGCATGCGGTGAAAATTCATCTATGCGTTAAAAAAGATGCTGCTACAATAAACATGTCTGTCTACATTTTCTGCCTGATGGTTCTAATGACCCAAATTCCCAACAGATCAATAACATCCATCTTATGATGTGGTTAATCTGTGGCAAATCTCATCAGCTCACACCCTCCTCAATATGGCTGCGCTCCCTGCAGAGCTCTGGAGAAATTTATTCGCTCAGTAAATGAAGATACAAAAGGCTTCTTCGTCAAGTCAGAAACACAACATTTCTGGTTCTATGAGCCATGCTGTACAGACCTTATTTATTTTTCTTTATAAGCAGCCTTGCCAGATCTCGTGAGAAAAACACCTTTACGGTTGTGCTTTTGACTCGTTTGGACGAAACATTTAAACCAGTCAGACAGTCGAACATATACACATATATAAGCTCTCCCATAAAAACTGTTATAACTGATTGTAATAGGTATATAGTGGTCTGTGTGTGTGTGTGTGTCTGTGTGTGACTAGTTTGTATGTGTACATTTATGTGGGTAATTCAAGTAATAAAGCATCAGTCAAAGGTTTGGACTCCCTTGTCCAGCATATCTACGGAGGAAGTGTGTCCAAACTTCTATCTAGTATACTTGCATGATTTCAGAGGTGCGTGTGAGTTATCCTACAGTATTTATTCATTTCTTAACCCATTTTTTTCACGTTTCAGAAATAATTTTATCCCTTCGGAAACAGATTAGCCTCTAGTTTCTTAAAAGCCATGTCATAAAAGGCATGTTGTGGACATGGAAATGAGGTTCCTCATTGCATCAGTTAGATGTGCTTTGAAGTACATAAAAAGTTTGATGTGCTACTTCACAGCACATCAAACTTCCTCTCAGTGTATCACTCCCTGTCTTTATTACTTAAAAAATGAATGAAAAAAGATGTTATTAAAATGCCAAGCACTGTGACATTTAAGCATCCACAATGGGTTAAACAACTTGATGCTACACAATGATTGAAGGTATTAAAGATCACTGATTTCCCTCCTCTTACACAAAAAACCTCACAGCAGACAGTTACAGGTAACCTAGAAGCTAAAATTAGCTTCTGCGCTAACTCAGGCTCAGTAATGACTTGAGCTGCTGCCATCCATCTCCACAACAACCGAGCGACTGCAGCCCACACACACACACGCACACACATGTGCACAGACTCACACACCATGGCATCAGGTCATGGCTAAACATGCTTACATGACTGACTACGTGAGCGTGCAAACACAGATCAGGAGTTTCTCTCCGACTCCCACACCGACACGCTATGCCTCAATGTGCTTACATGACTGGCTGCGTGCACAAAGCTGACTTACAACAGCATCCTTCCAAAAAACATACACACACGTTTTTAAAGTGTAGAAAACAACACGAACAATGCATACGTCTGTCTTGAAACACACAACAACATAGCATTTATCTTCACACAATCACAACACCTCTCTATCACACACACACAGCATCCAGTGACGTACTGCAGCGCAGCAGCAGGCCCTGTCAGTCCGCTAAAGCCGAGAGAGTAGGGCTGAGAGGCCTGCAATCACACTGCCTACGACTCAATAACACCGTGATCACTGCAGTCTCATCAATGCTGCCACTTCCCTTCACGGCTTCCAAAAAGGAGCAGAGTTAGCGAATGTGGCTCACACTCCTAGTGAGCAAACAGCATTTACACCACAGCTGGTGTGACAGATTAAAAACATCTGCAGCAGCAGCTTCAATTCTTACACACTAAGAAAACATGGCCAAAGCATTTTGCTTATTTTAAACGGCCCCTCCCTCTTATCGTCATTGTTTTTATGACTCAGTCTGACGTTGCATGTTGGGGACAAACAAAAAGCAACCTAATGGAGAAAGATTCACGGATTTCGACTAAATAAATTATATCAAGGGTAAAATGCAGAATTTGGTGGATTGTGTTCATATGAGGGTGTGGGTGAGAGTCAAACATAGCCCTTCCATTCTGTGTTATGTCACTTAAACTGATGGAAATTAAGTCTCCTACAGAAGTTTAGCAGTAAATAGGAGGCTGACAGAAATACCAAACTTGTCAAAAAGGTTAGGAACCGTTACTCTAACTGGATATACAAGAACATACAAAGTGGGCTTGTCACCACAAATTTTACTGTGCAATTAATTGTCTCAGAAATTATTGCGATAAACGATCATTTTGCATTAAGCTATTAATATTGTCATTATTAAACTAATATATATTCAACTAATATATTAATATTGCTGTAATAATGCTAAGTGCACCTTTTTCAAAGAATAAACATTCATTTCTAAATGTTATGGGTAAACACTGGGTTTGTTTGTTAATTGAAAACCAAACGCAGTGTTTTAGTGCAGCGCTGTTGTACCGACCACCCTGTATAACAGTAAAGTGACGAGTTGGATGATAGACTGACGTATAGATATATTTTTTATGAGCTGGTATCACCTTCGCGATTTATGACCACCCTGCACCAATCATTAATTCTTACATTAATTCAAGCCTTAAAACTTTCGTGTGTTGCTATCAGCTGTGACTGCCACCAGTTTTGGTGCGCATGCACACCACTGAATTGAGTTCCTGTGCAGATTGTCATGGCTTTGATAAACAATAAACGTAGACCTCCATCATAGCTGGAAAATTAAGTGGCAATTACTGTAAAATAGATACACTAAAACTATCCCCTCCAATCCAATATACAGGCTTCAGATCAGTTCTCCAAAAAGGAACAAATAGATTTTGTTAGATACACACACATTCGTCTAACTCACCCAAAGAGTAAAGCCTTTACTTAGATTGTGGTCCTTTAGCATGAACTTAAAGGAGAACTTCGCTTTTTTTTTAACCTGGGGTCTGTTGTCATCTTTCCTTCCATACATGTGAGTGATGTA
>JBAMHX010000004.1:7519027-7529348 GCA_037177515.1 Pseudomugil tenellus | reverse complement strand
TCCTCAGTTTTGATCCAAAAACTGTGTTAGTAGGATATTATGGCACTTTGGATCATTTGAATGGTAATTTTACTAGTGATAGCTTATGACACGGTTATTGGAAAGAGGTGTATTTTGAAGCTGTGGAAATCTAATTCTCCACCTTTTCTTGAAGTCTAGCTCAGAGAGCTAATAGGAGTATTGCACATAGAAAAGTTAAAGTATGAGATAGCTGGAAATTCCCATAAAATATATAGAGTATGAAGACCCATTTTATAACATTTGATGCTTTAGAGGACTCCTTTAAATGGACTACTTTTTTTAGGTGACTAAGTTTTAAGTATACATATGGACCATGAGACCATATTACTGTTATTTATTTATTTTGGATAGTTTTTACTTTATTCAATATTCTTTAAAAATACTTGAAGTTAATTGACATTTACAAGGCCATTTGATATTAACAAGTCATTTTCACTTGTTGTGATCAAACTTTGTATTAGTCACATGGTGTTGACATTACCCTTGTCCACATAAAAAAGGATAAATAAAACAAGTTTAAATAAAAAAACAAAACAAAAAACTAGAGGCCGCAGAGGGGACCATAAGGTGGCTGTCCATTAGTAGGGGGATCTGTAAAACAACCTGCCATTTGGACTCAAGGTGGGTACTGATCATTTCTGTCTGGGTCATCTGGGTGAGGGTGTAATAAGATTAGAGGCCATCGTCACTGATGATGTGTCCAAGTAGCACCTGCAGCTGTACTCTACCTTCAGGAAGCCTCCGACAGATGGACACCTCTAGCGCTGAACAGTCAGAAGAATCCACAGAGGCCCTCAAATTCACCTTAGAAACACCCTGAAGATTCAAAAAGAAGAACCCCAAGATAGTATGAAAGGAAGCGTAAACATAAAACCCCCTTCATCTCCATGAAAACCAGCAGGAACATAATGATTTATTTTAAACAAATGTCACAGGAAAATTTTTTAAAGCTAGAATAAAACTTCACGAGACAGACAAATGATTTATGATTCTGGCTGCTTGCTGACAGACGTCAGTCACCACAGTAATGAGAGAAATAATCCGGAGTCTCTGCTTTTGTAGGACTCCCTGTTTATGTGGTTTGCTTAATGTGAAGAAACAGTCAGAGAAACTTCTTTTGTGGTTTGGTTCTGTTCTGATTCAGGTCCAAAGAACCAACCGATCTTTTGGTTAAAACAACCAATCAACATTGGTGAAAGTGCAAACCAACACAAATTGGTCACTTTGACCAAAATATTGGTTAATGTAGTTCTGTAGGAAGCTACCAATATAAATTGGTTGTATTTGAACCATTCATATTGGTTAATAATTACTACTTTTATTAGTTAGAACTGAACCATTATTTTGGTTAATAGTGCCTGGAATTAAATACTAGTATTAGGAATAAAATAATGCAACAACCAAGGTGTCATTTATTTTCATCTAACTACAATTTAACAAGTTTAAACCAAAATGTGGTTTAAATGTACAACTTTATACTTTCACTGCAACACAAGAATCACATAATGATTCTTGTGTTTGTAAACTCTTAATGCAAATCCAATTTTTTTTTACATTATATGCAGCAATAAATCCCTGAATAAAATAAGTTCTTGAAACAGTCCAATACAACAATCAGGTTTAAACAACCTCAACAACATCCAGGTTTTTACATTGGCAGTGAACCAAAACATTGTAACATGCATCTTACTTTTTCAATATTGGATGTTGTATCAATACGATGCAGGTCCATGTAGATCCACTAGATTGACTTAGTTCTTTGATCCGTGGAGTCAACATATCATTGGGCGTGGCAATGTCATACACTTCCTTCTGGAGGAATGTCCAGACATCAGCAGCCTCTGCTGGGTATTCCACATTAAAAACAAAGAACACCTACATGTAGATGTCAACTGCTTTGACAAAGGAGTTCAGCTGGAATCCTCCACCCGTGTCCTTTGATAGGCAATGAGGTCGGTCCCAGGCTGGAATGAAAATAGAAGCAAACAATTTACTGTATTTCCAGGGTACAAACAAGATAATTAAACAGTCCCTGAATTTCCCACTCATTTTTTTGTGTTGGCTGTGGGGCCTCCATTTCTATGTATTTTATTTGCAATCTCACCACAAAGGTTTAGGGGCAGCCAAGATCATAAAAATACACATTTCTTTTCATATTTTACAAAGTAAACCTATTATCTCCCATCTTCCACACGAAGAACATCATGTCATGTGGAAATTACTATATCAAATGTATCTAACCTGGTAATATTGCTCATACACACCTTCTGTATGTCAATGAATGCCCTGCGTCCCTCTACAATGCTGGGACTACATTTTTTATTTCTTTTCATCTGTGTGGACACTGGTCGTGGGGGCGGCAAGGCTGGCAGCAGTACCAGAATTGTTGCTGCAATTTCTTCTGCAACATGTAAAATAAGACAGCTACCAACTATATTTTTAAATGCTTGCAAACCAGAATTTCCAAAACAACATTATCATATAGACGAATTTCAAGGTATGTATGTGAGTGATTGGCGCGCAACCATGACCTAAAACAGATGTGTTTTGCTGCTTGTTCTATGCAAAAACGCTTGACTTCGAGACAGTATTTTTGCCTCAAAAATGCCTTTTTGCTGTAATGGGGGATGTACAAACCAGGGTAAAGACAATCCACATCATCGTTTTTACTCCATACCAGGTGGCAAACATCCATTAAGAAAATATTAGACTTTTTATGGCTATAAGCGATCAGGTGGAAAGAAGCCAAAATAAACAATGTGACTATGCAGAGCGCATTGTTTAAGCGTATCTGTCATCCAAAATAAAAGAAAATCGGCACCTTATCAAGATAGAACGTAACAGTTTATTGTAAAACGTGTATCACGTTATAACCTGATACATTTATTATGGAAACATGAGACCTATTCCTACATAATAACAATAAGCTCTAGGGGGAAAAGGTGGAATACAAACCATATTTGCTTATTAATAAAGAGACAGTGCTGCAGTGGGTCAGAGAGATGTCTAAATGGGATCAAATGTAATTAACAGAAGACAGTGGGGACGGTGATGTTTAAAGAGACTTCGGTAAAGTTGGAAAGAGATCTACTGATTTTCTGTTTCAATAACTCATAAATGTTATATTCCTTCTATAAAACAGACACACTATAACCACATAAAGGTAGACTGTGATTTACAGTCTCTATTCTTTTTCCTCTGTGTTTAAGTTTTGTAGGAAATGGCGTCATCGCTTCACGTGGTGGCATCCGCACTCATATCTCCCCCATCCTCCCACAAGGTCAATGTCTTCACATTTTACATACTTATCTGAACAGGATTCCTGTACCCGGTAATTAAGTGGATATTGTACAAGGTCTTCATTTGTATAAAAACACATTTCAAGGTGTTTTGTTGTGACTGGCCTGCTCATCTTTAGGCCTACTCTGACAACCGAGAGAAGCACGTTTGTCCTCTTGTTAGCTTGTTGCTACATCGCTTCAAAACAAACGAACTGGTAGTACTTCACAGACAACAAAGCCCAGGAAATGGAGTCCTCGGCAAACAAAACTCTGCCTCGTAACGTGAATCAATTTTAAGGTACATTTTTCAAAATAAGGAAAATTATTAATAAACTATTATTTTTTTCCGACTCCGAGTTCTCACTTCCGGGTAGTTGCCGCAGGGTACCATGGGAAATTCATGATTTGGAGGGAAAACATACTTTTTGTAAGCGAAAATATAATAAAAATAATACTTATATAAGTTTTATTGCTGTTTGGAGAGTTTGTCTTCATATTAGACTCAAATAAGGTGTTTTAACTGAGATTTCACAATTTTGAATTGGCACCGTTACTAAGTAGTCATGATTCAGAAGGTGCATAAATGGATCTCGTTTCACTGTCGTTCATTGGAGCTCGGTGTGCGCTGCTGATTACTGGCTATCTTGGATACGTTGTCAGGTTACACTAAGCACCATCCATCACAACGGACAGCACATTCACATGCAGGACAAAACTCACTCTCTCTCTCACACAGTCAGCGGCAGAAACTATACAATATGGCCATAGAAGCAGATGCCCGTCGAGCTCTTTTTTCTGCTATTCTTTCAATTGTTTTCAACACTGCAATCTCCAAAAATGGCATCATCAAAGTTTAATGGCACCTTTCTTTGAGACTGATTATTTACAGTTTAAAGTATTTACAGACAATTTAATACGTAAAACTACCTCATGCTCGAACAAAGAAATCCTTGAGTAATATTCAGTTACCAAGTGATGCTAATTTCTGGAATAATGTTATTTGTAATAATGCTGAGCATGGGAAGGGTCTGCGTGCTGTGTACAACAAAACTGTAAGCTCCTTGTGTGAGGATAGCAGACATTTTACAGGCTTGAACATAGTGTTGATTCCCTTGCAGCGGTGGTGTCCCTCTGCAGAGGGATCCCTCTCCTCAGCAGACGTGGACATCATTCACACATATATACAAAACACAGGAGACATCTCTTAACCTTATTGAACACTGCGTGGTGTTCCTCCACTCCCGTTCGGTTCACTGCCAATACGCAACCCGGAAAAGGAAGAGGTCCCACTCTATTTATTATTCCATCAACATGAGGATCAACCATTGACAGTATATAATCAACAGACCAACAGAACTCACGTGTGTGTGCACAGATCGTCTATAGTGATTCACATCGCACTAACTCTCAGCCTTTTAGTTCGTATTGCTGCAGTTTACATCCGTTGTTCTCCATCTTTAGCCTCTTTTAATGGTGCTGCTAAAAAAATGACAAGTGTTTACAGATTTAAGGGGAAACATGAGGTGGACGATTGCTGTTTTTAATCGTTCTGAATGGAATCTGTAAGAGATTTTCTGTCAGAAAGCAGTGGGAGAGTGTTCAGAGAAAATGAAGTTTACAGTTTAAGATTAAGGATAAACGGCACAGCGTTTGGCCGTGGAAGAGTTAAATTACTGCATCTGTTCCATGCGTCTCTGCAATCCCTGCAGATCCTGTCTGCTTTCGCCTGCCTTCTTCCCTCCTACTCCTCCTCTTCCCTCCCCCTCCTCCTCTCCACCCTGCTTCCTTCCTTCAGTCACTTGGCCTTGAGCCCAGATGGAGCTGGAGGAAGGAACAGATTTTTTTCTTTGCCCCTGCTACACTCCAAAAAAGTTCAGGTTTTGAGAGTTTGCATTACCCAGATATAAAACCGTTGGTTTCCGTTTGAATTTCCTCCGTCTCTGGCACCCAGCTCCCCACAGGAAGCATATGACAATATGCAAAGCTCTCTGAGTGTGTATGTTTAGTGTGAAAGCATTGTGAACTTGCTGGCCTCCCGTCCCACAGTGCCAGTGATTATCACATGCGTGCCAACGTCACACCCACGCATCATTTACTAATAATCCATCTTGTAGTGATAGACCTCCACATGTCTGTGTGTTCTCATTAGAGCTCCTGATCTTGTTTCTACTGCAATCAGATAAATCACGTTAAAGATAAACTAAAGAAGGATCCAGGAGGTTTAATAATCAATAGTTACATTTTCATGTATTTGTTGTTGGTGGTGTTAATATTTGTCTTAGTTTGTCTTTGCATGGGTGCTCGTGATGATTCTCTGCTTTGTAGGATGTTTTCTGTTTATTTATTATGTTACTTTCTAACACAATCCCATACACAGCTATGATGAGTATGGTCACATTATACATATGAGACATAAAAGATTTACATCACAAAATGAAGAGTTTTGCAATAAGTCGATGAAGGTCCACACAATGGTAAGTTTGTTGTTCTTTCGCATATTGTGATACTTGATGCTGTTGTAGAAAGACGACTGGCAGGGCTGTTCTACTTTCTGGTGGTGTTAAACTGGATCCTTATGTCTGACTACAATGACATTGGAAGCTGCCAGGTCTGCTGATAATAAGGCTGCTTTGTTTCAGTCTAATATGTGTTCTTTATAAAAAAGAAAATGGAAAATGTTTCCCTTTCTCTTTATTCTTATGTTTTTCAGTGCAAAATCCATCTGGTTACAGAGTCTTTTTCTCCACATTTGCATGCTGTAGCTTACTTTACAATTAAGGATCATCTGGCTTCCTGTTTGAAGTAACTCTCATACCCTTTTGCAAAAACGTATGCTTGACATTTTACTGGATTCCCCAAGTTTTTGGTATTTTTGCCACCTATGTTGTGGCGCTATGGGAGACCATTGATAACATGTATAACCGCTTTCCCACTGTAAGAACCTGTAAGTTCCTAAAAGTTGTAAGTAAGTTTTTCCTGTAAGTTCCAGGAAAAGAGCAGATTTTTCAAGCAATAAGACAGATCTCAGAAGCAGGGTCGTTTTATGGAACCACATCTGACGTAGGTGGTAGCTCCACCTTTTAGCAGCATAACGTCTGATACGTTTAATCATAGGACATGGATAAATTGGCGCATCTTGAATGATCTAAATTTACACATTGTTACCTTTGTCTGAAGCGCTTGTCTCTTTTCTTCATCCATGAAAGAAAAAGTAGAATATTTCCCGCAGCTTGATTCTTTTTCTTCTGGTTCTTTCTGTGGGGTCTTTCAGCCTCGATATTAGCCGGCTGATATGATCGTCTATGATTAATGATCTCATCATGCAGACAAAGAACACATTGGCCTCCTCGCGCTCTATATTTGCTCCATAACAGTGTTTTCATCCTCCTTATTTTTTGCAGGTTTTATTTTGTTGCGGAGCGGCACTGAATACACGTTAAGATATAGATCGTTCCCTATCAACGTCTTGTGTGAATGCAAAGTGAAATGGTTCTCTTGTGATGGACAGCAACTAGAACGAAATTGGTGGTGAACCATTCTTAGAACTGCATTCTTAGAACGTCTCTGTCTAAATGTGACTGATGTTTGGTTAACTGATCACTAAATTGGTCAATAAATGTATCCACGAATGAAAGTGAGTGACTGTCTCTCTGTATGTTGGCCCTGTGATGGACTGGCAACCTATCCAGGGTATATACTGCTTATTGTTGGGATAGGCTCCAGCTTTTCCTGCGACCTGAAATTGGATTAAACAATAAAGAAAATGAATGAATATCTATTTAATTGCTTTTTTTGCTCACAATGAGCATTTTCATGGACATAATGTTCAGTGTAAATCCACATTTCTGATTTCTGCTCTATTAGGATTGGATCCCTTGCTTGCCCAATGGAGACTCAATTCCATCACCATCCTGTTGACTGAAAGACTGATTGATTTGAATTAGGAGTAAACGGCATTATCGTGTCTCACCTACTGAATTAGCAATACTTTTCTTAAAGTGGAGAAATTTAATCATGGTTGTGCAAGTTGATTCTTTTGCTTCATTACAGACTTTCAACTCAGATTGCTGCTTTGGAGTATAACTCATGTTATTCTTTATTCAAATAAAATTGAGTTTTTTTACTGTGTTGTCTTTTATTCTTTGGTGGATGCGTCTGTTTTTTAAAGTTCAAGTTGTTTGGGGATGCAGCAATGTTTCAATGAGTGGGTCTATCCTCTGTAAGCTCCCTTCCTTTCCATCGCCAACCCCAAACAACGGAAAATGTTTGTTTCATAATTCTCTTGGACTTTTTTGGTTTCTTTGTTTTGTTAAAGTGTTTAACATAAAATGTTAAACAATATAAAACCATGCGGCTTTATTAAAAAGTCTTTCAACTTTGATATGTTTTTGTTCCTTTTCACCTGTCTGAGGAAAAAACGCCTGGTTGTTTCCTAATCAGTTGACTAGGAGGAATGAAAGTCCACATCTGTCCTGCCTTGCTGGTCCACAGTTATCTTGAATTTCTCTCCTCCTGTTTCGCTCTCACCTCTCCCCTGACTCCAATATCTCAGTATCATGCCTTGTTCCAGATGGTTCTTATCTTTGTGTTTCTCCACCTCAGAAATTGAACCTCATTCTCTTGTCTTTGTTCCGATTGTCTTTTCTCCAAATGAAAAAGACGTCATACACCTTGAAGCTTGTTTGCGTGCACTGACACCCTAAATTCCTCATCTGTGTTTCCACCTTCTTAGTATTGAAGCATGTTGTCAATCCACAAGGCATGTTAGCCATTTTGCTCTTCTAATCACACATCTGTCTCATGTGTCTCCATTTGCTGTCCATGTTCCTTAATCCCCCCCAAAAATTCTAGTCTAGTATTTAAAAACAGGGCATTTATGCTTTAGATACTGTTAAATCCACTGAAGCTAATTTGCTGTTTTGGAATAAATAGATACAACTGAACTGATGTGACACTGATGTTTCTTTATTATTTTAATTTCTGAATGCAGATTATTTAGTCTGATGTTCATGTTTCACATAGTATTATATGAAACCTTAGACATCAAACAGTGAGGATGCTGTCAACAACATTTCCTTCCCTTCATAGGTGAACAAGTCATGTTCTGACTTTATGTGCCGCAGCAGCTTAGTAATATTTACTTAAACAGAAAAGGGAAATTGCCTTTTAGCAGGATCGTTCATTTATATTTTTATTTTCATTTAAACACAAACGCTGTCTGAGTCTGGGCTACACATGCATGTATGAGCTGTTTAGATACTGAATAGTGCTAACATGCTAAAATTGCAATGATGAGGTCTCATGTTCACATTCACATGCTAGAAAAGTATGCACCCATGGTACACTGCATGTATTTTTAGTTTGCTGCTTGTACTCTGAGCATCCCTTCCATGTCCTACTTTATTTCCAGTCACAACATAAAAAATCATATTTACATTCAGTTAGGTCAGCTTATGTTTAGCTTAGTGCTATAATTAGAAAGTTTAACATACAATGCTTATTTAGGAAATAATATATTGATATTGAGCATGATTTCAATGAGTCAAAGTGTTCTTCACAGAATTCTGGCTACATGCAAATGTAAATTATCTATGCAGCACATGTGCTCCTCCTCAGGTGACCACCGAGGCCCACCGCAGCGTAATATTCTGGACTGCAGAGTTCTATTTATATCAACAGTGTGTGTGCCACCCATGTGTCTGGTAAGAATGTAAAATAATGTAAACAAAGTCCAGTAATCTAGGTCCAGTTTTTATTTGATGGTCTCTCATTCTACGCATGATGCTTGAAAATAGGGTTTCCCTAAAGACAGGTGGGTTAGAAGCAACTGCGCTAAAATGTTGTGCTTATCGCTCATGTGTGAAGCCACACAGACAGTAGCAGCTTGGCTGCGGCAGTTCCTCTTTGGCAGCCATGTTACTTCCCTGATCTGGTCCATGGCTGTTGCTATAGTAACTGATGCTGATCTGCTGAGTGTTGGGCATCTTGCCCTGGCACCGCTGTCAAGGACATTGCAACATATTTGCAGTAAGAGCAACAAAATGATCAGAGTACAACTGCTTTCACCGAGAAATCCAGATTCCTGACCTGCTGAGAGCCAACGTCATATGAAAAAAATGCTTTTTGCTCTCATCTAGTGCATCATGGGTGCCTGTGAAAAGTTTTAGTGTGATTAGCTGAGGTTTGGCTGTGGTTCCATGGAGCTGGGGATTTGGCTGAGCTCAGCTCACTGCAGTCTGATTTCAGATCAACTTGGATTGACATTAAAATTAGCCTTTTGTCTTCAAACATTTTTCAAAAAAGAATACTTGTCTATATGTTTGGTGAATGACAAAATTATGTTCTTGGCATGGAGCAGTTCAGGTGTAAGAGGGTAAAATTGTTCCTCAATTAGTAGCATTATACTAACAGCAGAGGGCATCATGCTACAGTGGTACACGACATCTCCATGTTTACACTGCTGCTTGTTCAATAGTCGACATAAAAAGACAACAAAACAAATAACTTTATTTCTATGATATTTTTGAAAGACTTGGGCTTGAGGTTAAAGTCACATTAATGGTTTGGGGTTCAATGTTGTCTCATTGATGACTTACACTGTAAAAAAGAAATTTCTTGCTTTGGAACCTGTTTTCTTTAACATCTATTTCTGCAGATGTCCATACTGTATAAAAGGTAAAGCACCAGTAGAACTATAAAGTAGAACTATAATGTGAGCTTTGTGAGTGCCTTCTACTGAATGAACACAACATACACTGCTGAAAATTCCTGTTTCAGATTTGAAAGGTAAACTGGAAAGATTTGAAGTCTAAACTGGTTTTGGTGTGTTAAATATCCCGGTGTTTTAATGGGTGTTTGCAGGCTTAAAGATCAGTATAAGCATTAAGTAGAAAACGTGATGAGATTATGCATTAATCTGTGAAAAACCCATATGTATGTATTTGCTGAGAGTTTTTTGGTTTCGGTGTATTGTTTAGCACTGTTAGTGTGTGGCTCTGTCGTTAGCGCTTCTCCATACA
>JBAMHX010000004.1:7505772-7518927 GCA_037177515.1 Pseudomugil tenellus | reverse complement strand
CTACAGCAGTTCGACTGCACTTATCTATGATGTCCTCTACTGTTTGATTCTGTGCTTGTGTTGTTCTTATTCTCAGAGGTAAGTCGCTTTGGAGAAAAGCGTCTGCTAAATGACTGTAATGTAATGTAATATTTGAGTAACTGAAGTAATACATCCCTAAAGATTAAGCTCCTCAAACTGGTGTTAAGAAGCTGGAAGACTTAATTATTCATGTTATCTGCTCAAAATAAAATGTCTTTCAAACTTAAATGTCTTGAAATACTACATGCACAACTCTTCAGTCTGTGTGTGATAAATGTGACAAATGTACCAAAACCCATTCCCCTGACCCGCAGCCCTCCCCCTTTGCTATCAATGTGGCCCAGAAACTTTCAGCTACTAATTCAGATTCTCTGCTTCGGCAATCAGTATATATAGATTTCTTTATGAAGGGAGAAAGTCAGACAGATGATGCATTTGGGATATTGGATGCAACGATACTCCAAACAGTCCCAGTGGACCCAACCTGTAGTTAAATGCCTTATTAATGCTGGATAGTTAAATGGCAAATCTCAGTAGATAGACTGTTTAAGTTTCAGGATAACTCTTCAGAATATGTTGTAAATCACATCTTACATCACTGATTAAAACCATCATAATTGAATTTATATCTGTTTAGTTGTGCACTGACTGCAGCTAAGAATGTGTTGTTTGCATTGTTTTTTTAGTTGCCTTGACTTTAGCGTTTGTACACACAGACACTGAATTATAACTTCATGATAGTATTCAGATACTGAAAGTTTCTGAAATCTTTTCTCAGTTTATTTTCATCTCCTGAAAGTTAAACAAAACATATTTACTGGATCACAATATAAAAACAAATTTTTATAATCAACGGGAAATATAAAATCCAGTTCAAATGGCCACATCAAAAATACGACAGAATGTTTTGGTGAGAATTGTCATAAATTTACTTTGAATTTGCTAAGGACTGAACTAAAACCAACAAATAAAAACAAGACCAGACAGTTGAATCAATAAAATTTTGACTTGTTAATTACCCGCAAGGTGATTCAAGCAGTCCTCCTATACTACGTACTACACCTGTACAATGAAACTGGATTTTCTCTCATCAAGGTAACTTCAGGGTTAATTCTGGGCTTTCTGGCCTACAGTGCTGGTCCACTTCTTACCAAGCTGTATCACCACAGCATCCGGAGCAGGTTATATTCTGGATAACAGATCAGCGAGTATCCTCCTGACCAATGGGATCTCATAGAAAATGGTCCGCCCATATTTAGAAAATCCCGTTGACCTTGGTGCACGGATAGTGAGACGAGCGCTTAATAGAGAAAGATTCTAAAGGATCAGATCCAATCGGTTGGACGTTCAGATAACATGCTGTACCAAAGGTCCAGATTTTCAGGTGGGCTGAGATACATATGTCAGCTATCTGTATCAACCATGACCCATTGTACTTGCATGCTTAGTGCCCCGCAAACAGTGAGCATCACATTGTTTGTTGCCACAGGTAGCTTGATCAATCTGTCAAATTGATCCAAAATCACATGTTTTCAGGAAGTCTCAGAAACTCTACATCCTGTTTGTACACTTTCACCAGGGGTAACGAAAATAATGGTTTCACTGATTCAGCCTTTTCTACCTATGCTTTGCTATCACTTGGGATGGATTGTAAGACAAGACACAAAATTGAATAATCAATAGAATATATAGGTGCATTTATGCACGCCATTGGACACACAGAAAACTTCAGCAGGACTACATGCTGGGCTGCCGTCTTCAAACTAGCGAGGGCCCTTGCTTAGTTACTGGATGAATTTTTGATTCTTCCAGGACACCTGCCCATGCACTCAATTAAAGTGGGTATTGAGTGGGTATTAAGATATTACGCTACATACGCAATATTCACATCATGCTGCAACCCTTCTCAACTGTGTACTTCACGCAGCATGTCCTTTTCACAGGAGTTCCAAGGATAATAGGAGCCATTGACTTCCCACACATCCGAATATGTGCCAGTCTGGCGAAAAATATGATGCTGACTTTGTAAATAGAAAAAGTTTACACACCCTAAACATTCAGGTAGTTCACACAATACACACATGTGCAATATACACATTACATGTTGAGTTAGTTAAATTTCCCTTATAAGCTCACACAGTCCAAATATACAGAGATGGTGATGCACCATGTTATCATGCTTGAATTATTTAAGTTCATCGACTAATAATGTCAACCTGAAATGGTCCAGCATACAACATGTGACCATCAGATGATGGTCACCAGCCTTGTGGTGAAGTGCACAAATCTCAGATCTTCAGGGAGTCTGCACTCTCACATAAACTGCAGCAAGGTAGGACAACTGCACATGTCATAATAAATCATGCTCAAACTGTATTTTGTGGTTCTCATCTAATCATTTTAGGGATTTTTAGTTGATTTGTAGTAGCCCTTTTCAAAACACCCTCTATCCAGACCCTGGTGCAGGGCCACTAATAAGATTTAATGTGGCTCTTACAAAGACCAGGGTCAGGATAGAGATGACATTTGGACTCCAGAAAACCTGGTTCCACTGCCTCAAAAGACAACAGGTAATGCAAGATATCTGCATGTGTTGTGTTATACACAACATAACTGCCCTGACGAAGGAGAGGAGCCCTCCCATTGACTCCAATCCCCCTGATTTGGTGGACCCCATCACCCTCGATTATCCTGCAGGGGTGATCGTAAGATAAGCCATTACACAGCAATTCTTTACTTTAAAAAAGATGTTTTATTACATTGGGTTTCATGGCTGTGTTAGATTTTTTTTCATCATTTGTTCTTTTTCTCCCTTCCTGAAAAGAAGCACACATTTTGGTTCATTCAGATCTTTGAAATCTTTGCAAGGCTTGAATTACAGACCAGTCTTTCAAGCCAGAAAGGTTAAATAAAAAATATATAAACTTCCCACAGACTTAAATTTTTTTATGCTTCAGTTTCTCATGCTTTGCTATTTTAATCTTGATTTTCTTGTATTCAATGTCAATGTCCAATTTTGTTTCATAGAGCATACCCCCCCCCCTTCCCACCTCCACCATGAAGGGCATGATTCAGCAAAGCTCACTTCACAACTTTACAGAGAGAATATAGGAAAATGTTCTTCTTTTTTCTTCACAGGAGCAACTTCTTACAATGATGGAATATTTGTGACCATTAAAGCACATTGCCATGCGGGCTGCTTGGAGACAATGTTGGATATTTGGATTAAACTACTGAAGATTTCCAGGACTGGATCAAGCAGTAAAAAGATATTTCTCCAGCAGTGCTGAAGCAAACACAGACTATGTTGCAGAACTAAGACCTCAGAAAGATTTTTGTTATTATTTTATTAAGATTTAAAGTAAAAGTTTAATATAGCCATTTATATTTTTTAAAAATATATATTTTAAATCTAATTTAAAGCACTTAAAGACCATTTACTTGATACAATTAATTGCATGAATAAAAGTATTTATTAATAATTTAGTTTTGCTGTGATTGCAGCAAGTGTTTTTCAATTACAGTACAAATTGTCAGGGGGCCTGTGACATGCGAAGGCCTGGGGTGTCTACCCCTCTTGCCCCCACTTCAGCCCCGCTACAGTTTGATGACGAACCCATTGAATTCCTTCTAAACACACAGGGTACTTTCCCTTATAAGATTTAGTGAATTGAAATAGAGGTGGGTCTTCCAAGAGAAAGAAACCACACATGATGGAGTCCAGTTCAGGGCAGTGAAGTTGGATGACAATTGTCCTGTCACACTGCCCATCAACCATTGCCCCAACTAATCCCCCCAGTGTTTGTGTAAAACACAGCAGTGGAGCATATGTGCCCATATCATCCAGACCTACAGCATAAGCATGGTTGCAGTAGATGTCCTAGATTCACTCATTGCTCTTCACCAAACCACACTGTGATCTAAAACCAGGAACTACAGGATTCTGTTCCGGGTTATGGATTACACCCTCTTCTGTTACTGGCTTTTGGACCACAAAGACTGCAGAAAATGCAGCGGTCTACAGCGGTCCACAGGATGCACCGCTTCAAAAGTGATGTTGCAAACTGCCTTTTCATGGAGGAGAAGAAGCAGGAAGAACCTCTTATATTATTGAGAGAGACCTGGTAGTGTTCCAACATGCCAATATAAACAAAAAAAATAATCAAATGTTTTGAAAAACTCTCTTAAATATTTACTTGGTCTATTTTATGACAAACCTTTTCTTTTTAGCTTTTAGCAACATGATGCATACCATAGATGATTTTCAATCAAAAACTAATATTGTGGACACTTCAACTCAGATACTAATATGATGCAGGGTCTACTTTCACTGACGAGCAGTTCATGGTCACATGATCACATTGTGATGTAGTTTTGCAGCTGCCAGTGAAGATATTGGGAAAATAATCTCTTTCATTAGAGCTTCCAACTCTAATGTGGGTGTTAACAAATTAACACTCAGTCATTGGCAAAAAAAACTTATGGCTTTTCAGAGGTTTGCCACCTCTCTGTGCTACTAGTTTATTTTGTTTTGATAGATTTATAAAGAAATGTGGGCATTAAGGGGTTAATCTAGAAGCATCTCTTTAAACAAGTGACATGACAACTGTCTGCATCTTAAACTGTCCTTGAATAAACTCAATCTCTCTCTCGCACACACACTCACACACACAAAGGCTAAGTCAGCTGTTGCAGCAAGTGTCTGATGAGGGAGTGGAGAAGGCAAGGCTTCCAAATAGACTGGATGCCCTCGTTCTCCTTATCTCCCCCTAACAAACGTGTGTGTTTCTGTGTGTTTGTGTGAGGGGGAGGGGGTGGGGTGAGTGTGTGTAAAGTAAATATCTGTATTTCTTAGTTTAGATACCAGTTCATAGTGTGTGTAGTATGTGCACTTGTAGTAGTGTCTTGCTGACCTACAACACAGTTATCCCTGCTCTGTAAAGCTTTATGGGTGTGTTTGTAGGTGTGTGTGTCCGTGTCAGCAGATCATTCAGATCCATCAAGCGCTGTCAGCTGATTGGCAAAACCAACATTTTACATGTAACTGAGCTAAATCTCCACTCATGATATCCACTATGGTTAAATATTTTTGTTAAAGCTATTTTTTCTCAATGAAAAGAAATTTATAAAGTATTCTGATCTGACCCCAGACAGTTGGGTAAGTAAATAATAAAGCTAGTTGATTGTAAGCATTGTGATAATTACTTAAAGAAAGACAACATGGAATGTGAACATTTCTCTTTTACTGTTAATATATGATTGAACAATTTAGTTAGTGTGTAGCAGTGACGGTACCGGGTTAGATCATAGCCCTGTGATTGGCAAGTGCTAATGCTCTACATGGGCCTCCACTTGAAAATAGCTTCTTACCCATAACCACAGGATACTACTCACATTAAAGAGGCTAGGGATGGATTATTATAAAAATTTATTTTATCAAATCATGCTATGCAGGTGAAAAACCTTCAAACCAAAGAAAAAGAAAATTACTCCAGTGAATACTAAGCACTCTACTGTATAACAATGAAAGAAGCTAATCTAAAATGCATACATTTCTATTCTAGATTTAAGGCAAAGAATTGCATTGTATCTTTAAAGTAAAACAGATTTATGTAAAAATATTAAGCTATGTATTTTAACACTACAATGTGTTTTTAACAGGTTTTATTAAATCTTATTCATTGTTTAAGCATTTAAAAACAACTTTAAAAACAATCCCCAAATAGTTGAAGTTTTCTCAAATGTCAACCATAATTTACCACCAAATATATTAAACATTGAACACCACAAGCATTTCACCAAATTGTCCTCAAAGCACTTAAGATATAAAATCTGCTCTTCACTCTTAAACAATTCAGTTCTCCTCTTCCCCTCAGCTAGTTCACACCAAAGTACCATATTTTCACGACTCAAGAGCGCACTGGATTATAGAGCACAGTTTCAGTTATGTGTGCTTTCTTTGTTTTTAACACATACAAAAGGTGTTAAAAACATACCGGTAAAATATGAATAATATTTAATGTCAGAGCCCCCCCCCCCCCAGAGTTATTATATTATTATAAGACAGCAACACTTACTAGCCTCAGTGTTGTTGGAGTTTTAAAGCTTCCTGCACGGTATCGTCCACCATAGATAGGAGGTTTAACTTAACCGCGACAGAGTTCAGGGCGCCGGTTACTTTTTTCCATTCACAGCGATCAGAATTCAGGATGTGAAAAAGCTGCTCGTTGCTGCTGCGTCCCTGAAATCTTTTTAAAAATGTTATATCATTTGTTGATCAGCTTATCTATATGCTATAGGCCTGTCAGTTCCAGACGTGTCTTGCTCCTCCTGCAGGCTTTGCCCGATTTGTCATTTCATTTACTTTGGACCTTTGCCAAGAAACACCAGTCTGCTCCTCAAACTAATTCTGCAGTTTTTATTGTCAATTTCTTCTTTTTCATTAGGCTGTTGGTGTTCATTTGCTTCACTTGTTTCTCCACAGTGGCCACACTTCCCCCTTAACCCTTTTCATGCTGTCCTCTCCTCCGTCTTTAAAGTCATACAACACATCAGGAACACCGCACTATAAGGCCCACGGTACATTTTGGAGAAAATTTAAGACTTCAGTGCGTCCTATGGTCTTAAAAATACGGTAAGTGTGAAAGCTCCATTTGAAAGGGGAGTGCTCTGTACTAACTATCATGATACTACGATCACCTGGTGTGAATTAGGCATGCTGGGAGGTATGGTGGCACATCTACCTCCAATAAAAGTAGATGTTCTCAGTTCTCTAATTCAGGAGAAGATCAAGTGCAACAACATGGGCTAAATTCCCCAACAGTGATATTACAATGTTGGATCAGAACTCTGTGATGGTATTGAGTTGGGTCAGAGTTCTGCAACATAATGCAGAGAACTTCACTAAGATTTAAAAACATTTGCTACCTTCAGGGCCACATCTTTTCCAGCTAAATTTATTGTTTACATTCAGATGATGAAGATCTACTGTTTGCAAACATGATTAAGAGGTGCCTGAGAAAAAGAGAGGTATTGGACTGCCCTGTCTGTAGTCTTGACAGTCCTCACTTTGTTTGTTTTAAAGGCCATTCCTCCCAATTAAGCTGCAGAGATAATCTTCCAAACAAAGACTTTATCCACGACCATCAAGGAAGTGTTCACTGAAGCAGCATTCATTCATTTAATACGTTTTCTTATCTGATGAGACAGTATCGCTACCACTATCTTCTGAATTTCACACAGCAGCTTTTTTGCAAAATTTAAGGACTTGTGGAGGTTTTCACAGGACAGAAAGAGAAAGCATCTGGACAGAGTAACTTTTACAACTCTGCATGGTTCAGTTTTCGCTCAGTGATACAAACAAAAACTCCCCTCAAGTGAAACATAAATATTAAGCTAATTTACTTCAGATTGACAAATAAGTTTAAATTCCTCCCAATCAGCGACTGAACACATTTTAAACTCCTATTAACTTTTAGCTAAGATTTCAACCCACACATACAGAGGTGATGAGTCTCGTCAATGGGCAAGGTTTATTTGAACAAATGCACGACCATCAATCAGGACATAAAGCAACAGTGTTAGTGATGTATGTGGTCTGAGCCGGAGCCAAGTTCTTTAGTTTAAAGCCAAACATGATACTCACTAAGCAGAGCTGGGGGATGGGAAGGATAGAGAGGAAAAGGAGGGGAATTCTTTTCAAAGCAGTTTCTTTTATAAGTAGCAAATACAGAAAATATATTAATTGGAGGGAAGAGAGGAAGAGGAAAGACAAAACATGGAAAGAAGAACATATTTAAAAAATTGTAGAATGCTACATGAAGAATAAAACGTGATGGAATCTGAGACAAAAAGTTGAAGAAAACTTAGGATTCAGAGAGAAGAACAGAAAAAAGAAAATGTTTAACTGTATTAACTGGAGGTGTCAAAGAAAAAAGTGTGCATCTGTATGGTGGGAAGGTTCGAAAGAGGAGGAGAGAAGCAGAAAAAGGGAGTGGAGAAACAGCTGAGAAGGAAAGCACAGGCAACGGGTGAGGAAGAGCCGGGACATAAAGTGTCCAACAGAAGAAAGAGGAAAAGATATGAGGAAGAGACGTTGTGGGGAGACGAGGGACAACTTAACTCTGTTGTGTGTTTCCAGCAGCTCTGTTGTGAAATGTTCTTCAGCTGTGCTGCTGCTGCACAGCTGAACGCTATCAGGAGCGAGCAGGCAGCTGCCAAACCCACTCTCTCTCTCACACACACACACACAGAGGGAGAACATCGGTGAATATGACTCGTCCGCTGGGCCAGTTTGGTGTGCTGGAGTAACAGTGACAGTTGGGAATAACTGGTTTTTCATCCTGTCAGGTAAGTCTAAGTTGTCTCACGTGGAGTCATGTTATTAATATTTACTGTTTCTTTTATGCTTCAACTCAGAATTAATGAGGACATTGACTAGTTAGAAAAAACCTTTTAAAAAGCAGTCCTCATGATCTCAGTGGACTTTCAAGTGCTTGATAATCTGGGACATTTTAAAATGAATCTATAAATTGGTGGAAAAAACTATTAACACTCACTCTGAAAGAAAAAAAAGAAAACCTTCTCTGTTTGTTTTTCTGCACTGAGATAAAGTTTAGTGTTTGCTTCGTACGTAAGAGTAGAGAAAGTGGTGGAAGTCCTTCTGGAACACACACAGAGCAGGAGAGGGATGCTGGTTTTCCAGGATTAATGGCTCAGAGTGACTGGATTTAGTTGGTCTGAGCTTCAGGGTCCCTGGAGCGCAGACTCAATCTACTGCTGTATTAGTCATATGTGTCCTGATCCTCCTGTGTCCCGTTATTGCTCAGTAATGTGACTTTTTATTCCCCCCTTTGTCACACTATATTTTCAGATATTAAACTTACCTCAATAGAAAAGACACAACAATTTAATTCTTTGGCTCAACTAAGTTCACTTTGTTGTTTAGTTTTACAGCCTTTCTGGCTTCCTTGCACAGAGAATACGTCACATTTCTGTATTTTGGTGCTTTTTAAAAAGCAGTAAATCAAAGAATTGCTTTATTTCTGCTCCTTGACTCTGGGATCACATCTTGTTTTGTAGCTGTGTGCATCTGACCCATCTGATGGTAAGAAATGGTGCATGACATATATTTTGGAAGTAGAAAAACCATGAATATTGCTATTTATTGCATTTTATCCATCAAGTCGACAAGTCGCAACAGCTTGCAGGCTTGTTTTGTTTCTGTGCTTTTAAAACAGCAAACTGAATGAAAAAGATGGGATGTAATTCTCCAATTTTAAGAAGACTTCCATTTAAAATAAATCAGCTAAGCTAATACATTTTACCCATCAGTCTCAGAGTGTCATTAGTTTGATTTAAAATATTTACAACCTTTTACTTTTATCTTCAGGATCAGTCTTACTCATAAGTACAATTTTACTAAAAGTTGGACACACCAACATATGGATCTGTATCCAACTTAGGTTTAAGATCTAAGATCCACAACAACAAATTCATGTTTGTTTAAGCGCACCATGCAATGGCAGCATTTACAATACCATGTCACACATCAGCAACTAAACTATAACATGTTGATAGTGATGAGAGCATGTTTCTCTTCAGAGGAAGAGAGTAAAAAATGAGAGAAAGGATCACAGTGACACACATGACAAGCATTGACATGGGTCTCACTTTTACTGGCTGGAGAGAGTTCAGAGAAGAGAAAGGACGCAGAATTAGCTTGGGAAATGCTAACGTGGATCTCCTGAAGTTCAGCAGTGTTGCTGTTGAGGTTGAGAATTTAGTAGGGCTACAGAGAGCAAATAAGCTGACATCTCAGGGGCTTGTTGTTTTCTTTTAAGGTTGTGCAACTTTTTTTTCATTTTGTAACCTCACATGCGGAATGAGCAGTGCTTTTTAAAAACAGAAGGAGCTGTAAGTGTTTGGGCAGATTTGTCTGTACAGTCATTTTTCCAACCGGCATAAACCCTGTTTTTTATCATGACTAATGTATCCTGCTGCATCGCACCTGACTCAAATCAATGGGTAATTAACAGACTTGTGCAGTTTGATGTCAAGCTTTGAAAAAGTCTCCTGATTAAGTCTGATGTGTGTTGCACCAGGGAAACTCACAACACTTATAGAACTCTCGAGTGTTTCCCACACTAATGTTCACAAAAAATGCCATAAAAAGACATAAATACAGCCGAAAAGGAAAACCACAGGAAGAAGGTGTGTAATTACAACTGGGAAGACATGATGTACTTCCTGTAAGACTTTAAGCTGTGTTGTTTAGCCAGCAGTGATACCTGCTTGTCAGGTCGCACAATCTCCACAAAACATTTACTCATTGTATCCTTTTCTGATTTACTCAATGGCTACTTTGAGTCATTCTCGTGATTTCATTAGTTAATACATTTTCATCCTCAACATCTGTTAAAATATAAACTTTCAAGATCATTTAATATTTTTCTCATCAATGAACATTGTAATATCAGGAAGACAGATTGTTGCATAAATCTTTCTATGATTTCAAATCTTCCTTTGAGGCCATGTCTCTTTGTCACTCAAATGTTTCTCAAAATTTCCGTTTTAACTTTGGTTTTTATTTGGATTCAGACACTTTTTATAAGAAGGAAACATCTATGTTTGGCCATTTTTGTCTCAGCACACTTCTCTCACAGGGAGGGATAGCAAAAACAAAGTTCCTGTTTAAATAATGTCAAATTACCAGAAGATATCAACACATTCTCATCCGCCGGTGTTTTCTCTCCCGCGGTCTATCCTGTCTTGTTTCCTCCTTCTTCATCTTTTCTTCTCATCCTCCTCCTCTCGCTCTCTCCGTCTCTGCTTTCGGAAGGAGGTTTGCTCTCAGAGCCAGAGCATCAGTTTCTCATGAACCCGTCAGCGAGTGCAGCTCAAGCTGACGAGCTGCCAGAGAAAACATCAACACAACAAACCGGGTCGCAATCTCCACCCTTTCCTCCCTCTCCTTCATCCCCCACTGGGTCCTTTTTTCTTTCCCTTAGCTAAAAGTTTTGTTAAGGTTGCTAATTTTTTTTTAGAAGTTAGAGGTTTTGTTCTGTTGTTGAGGTATTTGACTGCCGCTTATCAGATGGGTTCAGTTGGACGTTGCTGGTTCAGTTGTGGTTGGAGCATGAATGTCTTTCAGACTTTTTAACAAGGCTTGTGTTAGTGGTGACAAAGCTGCCACATAATCAATGACTGTGACCTTCAGGAGATTAATAGTGTTTGTCTTTGTGGTCTATAAAGTGTGAACGTGTCTCATATCATTGTCGTCGGAGTTTTATTGTGAGCCTGACGCACTGTGATTGTTATGTTTGGGGCAGCATCCTTTGCACTTTAACAGAGTGTGTAATTTGCTCTTGAAAAGAGGGATTTAGTAGGAAGGAGACCCAGGGATGAGGCCATGCTGTGTGGTCTCTTTTTATCTCCAGATGTTGGCTTTGATGCACAGCTTTTTTTGCCAGCCAAGAAAACAATTAAGTAATTCTGAGTTAGATACAGTACTGTGTGGAAGTCCTGATCCATACTTCTTTATATTTTCCCCTCAAGCATCTATAATCAGCTTTAATCTATTAAAATGGTCTTGAGCAACAGTTCTCCAAAGTTTTTTTCTTTGAATATTTCTGCCTTTTAGTGTTTTAAGCCACTTAACCCTGACCAATGAATCACGCAAGCATAAATAATATGAACCAGTGTTCTGTGTCAGTTTCAAGCCTCGATGAAAGCTCTTCTAGCTCTGGGAATCTACAAGTACATGAGTCCTTTCAAGGAAGGGCCGATCAGCTCACACGAGAATGTTTTAGTGCTTTTTAACAGTGCATAATCAGTTTATGTGCTAATTTGGCCAAAAGAAAGCAAGTATAAAAGTTTTGGTAACAAATGAGATTAAGTGTTTACTTGGAGATCTGTGGAGGAGCAGATGGAAGCACTTGTCTGAAACTGATTTACTACAGCAAAGACACAGGCTAAATTCTTTTCAGAAATGTTTTTTTTTTTAACAAGATCAAGTTTTTTTTATAAGCATGATTCTCTTTTGTCTTATTTTGCTCTGAAATTGGCTCATCAGATACTTGCGACTGAAATGATGGAGATAAAGATGAATCAATTGTTTATGTTTTTATGTTATGTTTTTTTTTTTACTATAGTTCAGTTCCCTTTTCCCACTCAACACTGAGCAGCACATCTGGATAATCTGGCAGCAGTGAGGGCAGTACACAGGACTGAACAGGAGTGTGGTGATTAGCACCGCTGCCTGGTTGGAAACTGGGCACCCAGACTTCCTGTGTGGAGTTTGCATGTTCTCCCATGTCAGCGTGATTTCCGAGCCCTCCCACAAGTGATGTTGGTTTTGTTTGTCAGAGTTTTAACTGAGTTTCCATCATTTAACAAAATGTAAGTCACTTGGGCATATAATTTTTGTAAAAAAAAAAAAAAAAGGGTGTATCACTGTGTCAGTCCACGCAGATCTGCTGATGTTTGGGATTATTGCCATAATGCATGAGCAAATTTCAGAGAAGCTTTACTAGTCAACCAGATGGCCCCATGATTGACTCTACAATATTTTAGTTCTTGGTTCACTTAATAACTACAAAGTGTCCAAGTCCCCAGCTGCACAACAAGCCCAGATCATCCCTCCACCGCTGTGCATGCCAGCTGTTATGGGGTGTTTTTGCTCTTATGCTGTGTTTGAGTTTTTGTGCATTCTGACCCAATAATCTCCACTTCGGTCTGGACATGGTTTTCTTAGGTGCAGATTTGCACACCGAGGCTTTAAATTCTTTTAAAGGATGTGGGGGCTTTTATTTGATAGACAAGAAATGGGGGAACAAAGGTCATGGACGGTCATACAGCAAAGGTTCCTGAACCACATAGCCAGAACCTGGGACAGCTACGTCGAAGACCACACAGTCCAGCTTTAACATTAAACACGCTGTTACGTCCCTCTTTTAGTCCAGGGAGAAAGGGAAGCAACACAACAAGTCTGACACAACAAAAGTAAAAGCAAGTGAGGGATTTATTCCACCATTAAACATAAATACAAATGTAAATCCCCTGTCAGACATCAAAGTATGACAATACCAACTAACAAAACCAAACTAAGAAAACCGTCCCGTGACAAACCAAATA
>JBAMHX010000004.1:7480687-7499243 GCA_037177515.1 Pseudomugil tenellus | reverse complement strand
AAAAAGTCCTCACTATGTTGGTTAAAAACCGTCATCGGTACTCACAACATAGTAAGTACAAGAACACACACACACACACACACACACACACACACACACACACACACACACATCAGCAGAGGGTGCATCACATCTCAGACATTCATGTTTGTGTTTTATCATTTCCCAGCATGTGGTGTGGTGCCCCTGCACGAGGCCAGCACATTCCTCTGCTCTGTGCTGATAGTTGTGTCCGGTGGTGTCGGGAAGATGCACAATGTTACACAAGGGAACTGAGGACTGCAGCAAACCAAATGAAGAGACCAAAAGATAGAGATTCCCAGTAATGAGGCTGACGATTCCTATTTCTCACAGTCTTTTCTTCCCATATTAGTTTAGATTGAATCATTTCAGCTCAGTTTAGTTTATGCATGTAGTACCACAAGACCAGTCATTTTAGAACATCAAGTCAATAAGTTTGACGTGTATTTATGTGGCATCTGGTTCATTATTTCTGTGTAACATGACATTGTACCAACCAAACTTATTGTAGTCCAGAGTATGTGAAATGCGCATGTTCTTGACTCCTGAAAACAGCCTACATTTGTAATCTAGGCTGCTTCAGGATTTCTTTTGAAGTCAGAAATAAAGGAAAAACAAGTGAAGAATTTAATGAAAGCAAATTAACTTAGTCTGCAGTGATTTCTTGATTAAATCACATTTCTTCAGTTGGTTTGGGTCCTTCTCCGTTAGCTTCGTTGGCTATGTTAGAGCCAAATTAAGGGTTACAGGGTTATAAAAGATGTAGTTGCTTTCTTGTTTTACTCAGAAAGATTGTAGTTGCAAGACATTTGTGCACATTAAGGTCCCTTTAACTTGAGCTAGTGTCTTTGCTTTGTTCAATCGGATGTCCGATCAACCCTTACAAAGAAGATAACATGAATTGGGTTCCTACAAAGAATCTAGGCCGCGAGATATTGACAACCTGGTCATTGTGACTGTATAATAAATACACCAAAATATTAACTTTACAGAAACAATGGAGGATTATTCATGAAGGGTTTCCATCCCAACTGCTTTGACCTATCCAGACTGGAAGGTGTTAACATCTGCTTGGCTGTGCAGAAGCTTGCCTGAAGCAAAAGATGAACTTATGGGTTGTTGAATAATACATAAAGATATTTGCCATCACATAAATCAAGACTGTAAAAACACAATATTAGTCGTTTTAGTTTGCTTGATACCAGGGGCGATTCTACGATCACAGGTTTAGGGGGGCCAAACACCAAGAGAGAAACAAGGTAAAATCAATTTCATTGTTTTGTACATTTTAACACAACCCACATTTGTGAAAGAACACACAAAAAGCAAATACTTTTTAGAAAAGTCTGTGACTAAACCATCAAATCTGATCATTTAAATGTTGAGCCACAGCAAAAGTGAAATGGATTTAAATTCTAAAAGAAACATGTTGTAACCCTTATTTCTGATATAAAATAAGCATACGTGGGCTTGTGGCCCTTATTTTTCTTTATCAGCTTAACAGTTGCTGTTTTGAATGTCGTCCTTCTGTTTTCTTACCTGGTTGTTCCAGACTTCGCTCCTCTGCTTCCCCTTTTTCATCCTCCATCTTGGGACTGACAATCATACACAGATTATATTTAACTAGATGAAAAAAAATTACATAAACATAACAAAAGTACTACTAAGGATACTGTTAAAGTCTTCTCCATCTTTGTACGGACAACCCAAAAGGCAAATAACAAAACATTGTAATTTTTATCTAGTAAGAGATAAAGATTGATGCATTGATCAAAGTTATAACATTATTCTTGATCGACAGACCGTTTGATTTTAAACTCTTATCTGAACCTGACAGTCTTAAAAAAACAACAAAAAAACTAAATCACACACACACACAACACAAGTTATAATGTTAATGGGCATCCAGTTAGCAAGTCATTAGCACTTTGGTTTTAATATTAGTCATGCACATGGTACACCAGCAGCTTCTCTGCTTCCAGTTCAAACAGAGGAAAGTGGTGTTGACCACCCATAACATTTTGTATCTAGAAAAAATGTTGGCTAACCCTCATCTAACAACATAAAGAATAACCTCAGCATTAATAAGGATAATAATAATAATATGTGTTGACGGGTTAAAGCCAGGTACTGACACCAATACTGCGTAGTAGCCACTCAGCAAGGCAGCGCATCTTTCTGCACAGACAGACTTAACTATGTTACAACCAAGTACTTGTGTGGTTTTTACATTTTTCTAATTTTTTAAGTACATATAATAATATACAAATCTCTCAAATTTTAGGGATGCAGAGATTTTCCCAAAGATAACCTAGAAAAGTCTATGGTACACACGCAAAATAAAACTCATGTAATTGAATACAAGTAACTGTGTACAGTAAAACTGAATCAAAACAGGTGAATTTGACGAGCATGTGTAACAAGAAGAAACCTGCAGTAGAACCATGTTGATGGAGGTCTTCAGTGCTCCTAGAGATGGACTCCACCTGCAGGAAGAAGTCTAAAACCTAAATAATTATTTGCCTTCTGTGTTTCATTACTATTTCTTTTCACTTGCTCAACAAAGACAGGATAATTAGTGATCTAGAACTAGAAAACTGCTCATAGTTGGATAGTTTGAATTTTTGCAGCATAATCTCATAGATAGGACTAAACCAATAAAGACCCTTATCAAAAGCAAAACTGCATAATAATTATATCCCCAAATGCGGAGTGTCGGCAGATGTACTTTGTGTGAGAGTGATAACTCAAATAGTTTTCACAATTGGAATTTGATACTTGGTGTACCTGTTTAGGTCCCCAAGAGGATGACCTGTATCCAATTTCAGCATTTTTGGATTCATGGTTTCCTCACTAGGTGGTGATTCATGCATAAAAATTTGCCAATATCTGTGGAACTATTTACAATTGGACTTTGATACTCAGTTTACATGTTTAGGTCCCCAAGAAGACCATCTGTATCGAATTTATGGTTTCCCCACCAGGAGGCGCTTTATTCACAAGAAATCAGATTTTTGGCTATAACTCTGGAACTGTGTGTCACATTGAGCTCAAATCAAGTGCAAATAAAAGGTCATGACCTCCAGATACATCCCTTTCTGATGTCATATCGGGCTGCTTTAAAGTTTCCACACCAGGTGGAGCTTTGTGACTGAACATGTGTGTCTTTATATTATTGTATTGTGTCCATTCGAGGATAAGGGAATTGGAGAATTGGGGGTGTTCAGGGATATACCCCTAGCTGTCGCTTCCGAAAGCATAGGCCTTGTTTTTTAAATTGTTTCAATCTGTTTGGAGCTTTGCTTTTCATGCGTTTAAAAGCAAACCTCCAAATTTGCTTTCCACCAGTTTTAATGCCCTGGATAACATGTTCCGTGTTTTACGATGGCTCATCTGGTCTCAACAGCTTCCCAGAGCATCTGCTTTCTGCTTGCCCCGCAGAGGAGAAGAGACTCTGCTAAAATCCACTGCCGCTGCTGAAACATCTCATTTCAAATCACAGCTGATCTGTCTCAGCTTAAATGCATTAAGAGTTGTTTTAAGCTTGAAATCTCTGAGCCAAGATGCCCCACCTACAAGTAAAGTTAAGTGCTTGTGGCCTCAAGGGGCAGAGTAAGAATTTCCATTTCACACTTGGGTGAAGTTCCAGATTGGCCGAGCTCACACCATGGGGCTTTTTCACTGGCAGATATTATGCCAAGTGAATCAAGTGAAATCATGGGAAATTCAGCTTTCATCTGATATTTTAGTCTCCAATTCACCAGTCAAAGATTCAGGAAACGTTACTTTTCTAAAATAAGATAAAGTTGTTATTTTGTTGCTCTGGATTGTTACAGTCCTGCCTTTAGTAATGTTTTTAGACAGAATTTCCAATCGTCCACGTGTGTGGACTCTTAATTTCTTACATCAGGTTTGTGCTCTGCATGCCCATCGGCTACATTAATGCAAAGCTGTATGTTGGCCACTGGACAGAATATTATGGTGACTGCCGGGTTACAGAAATTTAGTGAGAGCTGTTTTACGTTTGGATATAAACTGCAGAATTTTTAAACCCCAGATGTCTTTACATAACCACCTCCAGCAGCAACATGTGGCACTGCGGTGGTACTTCACAGGCTCCATATGCTGCCAGTGATATGGTGACACAGTCATGAGTGTAGACTGAAATATGGAGATGATTTCTTTCCCGATGCCTCAAAGGATCACACGGCTACTGCTGAACAGTGGTTTGGCAGCCAAGAAAAAAGTAGCTCACGTTGCAATGTCTTCTTATTACCTATTTATAGGAAATCCTGCAAAAGGTTATCACAAATTATCAGTAAAATTAGGAGTAAGTTACAAAATTTCCAGTAAAGCGGGAGTTCAGTGTGCATTTGTTCATTATGTCTAGTCAGAAAACTGCTGACACTGACAGAAACCTACGCATAATGTGCATTCACAAAATGAAGCTTATGAAAAAAGCAAAATTTTTTGGTGAACTATGAAAGATTTGCTCTATAATAACATAATGGTGCGTTAAGTGACTGCTAATATCTATCCATCTATCCATCTTCCACATTTCCGGGTTTGGGTCCAGAGGGCGGCAGACTTTCCTTCTGGCTTGTTTGGACTGTTGTTCGAGCTCATCTGGTCCTTCATCACAGTTTGTCAGAGAGCATCCCAAAGTGTTCTCATACTGGCCAAGTAAGTAGTACTTCCATCACATCCAGGATCCACCTCCTGTTTGGGTGTCCAGGACCACCTCACCAGAGTTCCAGGAGGTTTCCTGGCCAGAATTCACTGCTTACCCTATAAAAACAAAAGCTTTCCAGTCATAATCAGCGAGACACCTTGCATTTTCTCCTGCTTAAGGCCCTTACCAGAGTTTTTTTCTCCTTTTTCCTTTAGAGCTTTTCTCAGGGCTTTGGGGGGATGTTGGAAAAAAGTGTTTGGACTGTTGAATTGTGTATTTTTACATTGGTTGGTTGCCCAAACATTTTGTCCCATTTGAAAATTCCTATTTCCTTATCTCATCCTAACGATATTACATGGCAATTTGTACAATAAAAGGGCTTTTTTTGTTTTAAAAGGTTTTATCGCTTATTTATTGTTTTTCCATTTGTGCAAGTGGAAATGAAGAACTTTACTGCACAATCCATCTTAAATTATTAACAATAATAAAAAAAAGCAGAGTTCAGGTTCTAGTTTTTTCTGAATGTATATGATATAAGTTGGTAATTACACAAGATTATGATCAGATAGGATTGCACGATATGAAAACTTTATCAATTAGTTCAGCTCAGTCAAGGGATTATCTTGGTTATTTCTGTTTAAGCTGGCGAGGTGGTTAACACTGTAGCCTCACAGCAAGCAGGTTGCCAGTATGATCCTCGGCTCGGGCGGTGGCCTATCTGTGTGGAGTTTGCATGTTCTCCCCGTGTTAGCGTGGGTTTCTCCGGGTTCTCCGGCTTGGGGATAGGCTGATTGGAGACTCTCACACGTAGGAGTGTGTGTGCATGGTTATTTGTCTATTTGTGTGACCCTGTGATAGTCTGGCGACCCCGTTCGGGAATAAGCGGTAGAAAATGGATGGATGCAATTATTTGGAAGTATGGAGAAGAGATCCCAGTTCTATTTCTTTAAATAAATATCTTTAAAAAAATAAAATCTGATAGATTGGACTTTTAATCCAGTTCTACAAGTTAAACTGGTTTTTGCTTTAGACACGCTTTGGGAGACAAATCCAGACAAACTGCAGGACTTCCAGGTAATGTCGATAGTATCAAACATCTGTTTTCAGCATCTTCTCCTGAATCTTCTGTTAAATCTGTGAATGTCTTACATCAACAACCTGATGCCTGCAGCACATGGGCAAATAAAACTTACAGAGCCTCAGTTGTCACATGAGCATCTCAGGAGGGTTGTGAGTGTGGTACAGTCGTTAGACTAAGTGTTATAGAGGACATTTGTGTGGTTTAAGTCAGCCCAGTCTCAGTCTAAATTGTGTAACTCCTACATTTTATCCACATGGCAAAACGTAGTCATTTCACAAAAAGGGAATGAAACTGTAGTATGATTACATTTAATTTTCTTAGTTATTTCTATGGGCATACTTTGGGTCACGTGACTACTGAGTTTCTGTCCAGCGTTTACTGAAAACATGGCGGACAACCCTTCAATTTTCGTTGGAAAATGCTATATTTTAAGATCGATTGTGGCTTTATCTTTGTTTTGATAACTTTTTTAGCGACAAAAGAACACATTATTTTCATAGTATCCATTCAGTTTATTTATACAATTTGTAGTTTTGTTGTTTTGATGTACATGCTTTCAACGAAATTGTAGGTATTGTACATTTCAGCTTGTTGCTACAGTGGTTGCTAAGGACGCTTTATTAACAAACCAGAAGGAAGTTAATATTGTGTAACGGACTGAGTCCCTATTAAAATTGGTTACATTTACCCACAAATATGATTTTATTAATTAAATAATTACTTATCTGGGTTGAAAACATAGTTATTTTTTAAACGTTTAAACAAATTAAAGCATTTTATCCGCAATGTAAAGTATATCATTTTAGGATCTTTCTATTATCTTTTATCTTTTATTAATACAGTTTCTGTTATTTGTCATTTAATAGACTATTTTAGAATATTTTAAGAAAGGTTTGATTAGACCACAAACCACAATCCCATACAAAAAAATTGTATTTATATATTATACTTTAAGGTCTATGTATTCATTTTCCTGATTTTTTTTCATTTTCCTGTTGACATTTTTTACAGAAAAGTTTCTTTTCCCAGTCAATCCAGTCAATCAAACAATCTATCTATTAGTACGAATGCATGTATTGCTGTATGACAACATATGGATAATACTTTTTTAAATGCCTTCATGTTATTAGAAAAGATTATGAAATATAAACATAACAAGTCTCCCCACCAACAAAAAACAATAATAATGGATATTAAATTAGCAAAATATTTTTTAAAAATGAAAAGAACAACATCCCAAAGAATACTGAAGGTAGCTCTTTTAGTTCTTTGTATTGTCCTTTGCTACCCACTGTGGAGGCCATGTCCTCCCACTGCAATAAATGTTAAGAAGATTCAATGACAACATAGTTTAGTTTGTAGATCATATTCACTGTGTTAACATGCTCAAACTTATATGACTTATTTGTTTACAGTCTTACGGTGATAATTTGACTCAGGCTTTTATATGTTCTCAAGCTTTACTTGTAATTTAAAATGTTTCTACAGATAAATAGCACAAAAGCATTTAACAATAGATACCTTACAGCATCCATTACATAAAAATTTCAAGTTAAAAACAATTTCTTCTATAATAGAAATTGAGACCTGTTTTGTGGCAAACAGGTCTCACAGGTCTTCTTAAGCTGGTCCAGGTCATTAAAATAATAAAGCAAAGACTGGTTGATAAACCAGTAAAACTCCTGTTGTTATTCCTTTGTCAATATATTGGCAACGCCAAAGGTTGGGATTCACTTCTACTCAGTTTTTCAGTGACAAAATGGAACTCTGACTCCAGACATCTGGGACAAATGGTTAAAAATACCACGCAGAAGTTGGATTCATCAGATCATCTCCTACTTAAGCAAATTTTCAACTGTAGAAAAAATTTGACTTCCATTTGTGTGTCCTTGCCCTTTGCGGTCTGATCTTTGATTACTTTTACTTTTGTTTCAGATTGCAGCGGGAGGCTCCTGCTACCCGCAACCCTTTGCTAGAATATACATGATGGATGGATGGATTTTGTTTTCATATATGATGTTGACAATTCAGTATTTATCTTTTATAGCACAACTTTATCCTTATTATGCATTATTGACATATCGCGCCAAAAAAATACACACAGAGGATCAAATCTGAACAATGTAAAACCAATCCTATCTCTAGTTTAACATGTTGTAAACAAAGCTAAATAAACCTCTGGATAGAGTTTTAAATCCACACTGTTCAGTGAAGTTTGTGATCTGATAAATATGTTGACATCCTTGATGTTTAGAGTCAGAGTTTGGTGGAAATGAAGATGAAGAAGTGAGATATTTCTAGTCAGATATGCAAATGTAATGTAGAAATCCTCAATTCTAAACAGCTCACAAAAGGCTTATAGTCATGTGTGTTTTCTGGCAGTGTTTTTCTTTTCTTTTCTTTTTTTTATTATACGCCCTTTCATATTTATGAGCGTGAGTGGAAGCAGTCTGGGTTAAATATGTTTAGAGCTTCAGTATCTGGTAATGTTTAGTGATCTCCTTATCTTTTGGAGTCTTATGAAGTCTTTTATGATTGTTTACGACTTCTGTTTTATAGTCACAAGAACATCTTTTCAGACTACCACAGATCAAGACATTGAAAAAGTGGATTTTAAATGTTTGAATAATTTTAATCTTGGTGTATTTTTTGTGTTCAGCTTGTTTGATACTCAGGTTAAATGGTGTTGACAGCAGGGCTAATGAACGGGAAAGACCATGGAGAATTTCTCTAATTATAATCCCAGAGGTTGTTTTTTCTCCCTTCTCCTTCTGGGCTCCACATCCTGCTCCTCACATCACAGAGTAAAAAAAAACAAAAAGAAACTGAACCAAGAGGTTTGAGTCTCTTATCTGTCCGTTATTTCTGCAAAGATGAAGCTGAGGAAGACCGACGAGAGGAAGGAAAAACGACTCCTTTCCACTCTGCTGTCAGGACCAATGAGACTTTGTAAATCAGACAGAGGAGTAGCACAGATCCCAGATATGTGTGCTTAGACTGAAACAGACACAAAAGCTTGTGGAGTGACAAATGGGGTCAAGACTGAATATACATCAGTTTCCTTTTGGAAAAAAGACAACAGAGCAGATGTGAATGGATTCAGAGTGAAGGTGACACTGACAAACAGCAACAAAAGCAAACCTGACCAGAGACCAGAGAAGTAAACTCTGTGGCAGGTTCTCCGAGTGGATCTTCTCATATTTATCCCTTTTTGTGCTTGAATGAGTTATAAGTCAGTGTAACAGGCTTAAAAAACTACTAGGTTCATTTGAAAACAGTTAGGTTAGTTATGTGGAAGTACTGGACAGAAAAAGAGCAGAAAGCGGAAAATGCTAAAAGTAAAACTCTTAAAGACTGTCACACAGCCTGGAGAATTGTTGCGTAAGACCACTTTGAAAGATTACACAAAGGTTTGGCTGCTTGAAAGAAAAACATAAAGAAATAAAGGTTGGATCAAGATATTTGCACAGCAGTGTCAAAATCCTATCCTTAGTTATGATCTCAGGGTTGACACTGCAAAGAGCTTTTCCAGCTACTTGGCAATGAGCTGATGGAATGTTTTCTACATTTGTTAAAAAAAAATCACTTAGAAATTAACTAAATTGTTTTTCTTTCATTTGAAAACTTTTGAATTCAGTCAGTGATTGAATGTCCAAAAGAAATGTGTGGCTTTGTAAACTGTATTCACTGACCATGGGAATGTCCGATTCTAAAAACTGAAAATCTTTTTTGTCTGTTACATGGTTCAGGTTTTTACATATAGAAATTTAGTTTCTTATCAAAAAGCCCTGAAAATATCCATCCATTTTTATTACCACTTTATCCAATCCAGCTTATCCCAGCAGCCATTGGGGGAGAGGCAGGGTACAGGTCGCAAGTCAATCACAGGGAAACACAGAGATGAACAAGCGCCAACCAGGGACACACACATTAACTTCTAATGGATATTATGTCTCCCACACTAACACGGCAAGAACTTGCAAACTCCACACAGAAAGGCCAGCGTCCGAGCCAAGGCTTGAACCAGCACCCTCCTTGCTGTGAGGCCACAGTGCTAACCAACTGCACCACAGTTCAGCCTGTACTTAATAACATAAAATCAGACACCAACTTAGGCTTAAAAATATTACTTCTCTAATGACTAAGACGACCATACATCCAGTGAAAGCTGAGGTAGACAGTTTGTGCTGCATCTCATGACATCATCACCTTGATACTTACTATATAAAAATATCATATTTTAGCTTCCTTATGCTGCCTTCATGTGGTATGGGAATTGTGGAACCACTTGCCAAGGTCAAGTTTGCAAAAATTATTTTGATACCTGAGTTGCCGAGGACAGGTCAGATTTAACCTTTAAAAATGGCGGAGAGCAGCAAAGAAATTGCTGATGGTAAAAAATGTGCAGGGTAAATTTTTTTATGGGGATATGCATAAACGACATATGCATATCCCCTTGATATAAAATAAAAATGCTGTTATTCTTTGCTACAACCTGGCAAAGCAAATGCTAGCTACTGCTAGCTGCTTGCAGTTAGTCAACAATCTGTAAGCTACTTTTGTAAATTAACGTTCAGGACTGTTTTACCCATGTAGCAGCTTTTCATAAAGTTTCTGTACGCCTTTTTTTTTTATTATTATGCTACGACCACAAAAGCACTTGAATAGAACAACTCATAATTTCCGATTTACAAGTGGAAAATATTATCTTTTCCATAGCACATGAAGGCAGCGTATATACATGATATGTTCGACCTTGATTGTACCACGATGCTGAGACGCTAAAATGTAAAAGCTTGGTTGCATTCTGGTGTTTCCTTTACATGGTAAAAGTGTTTTGGGTAGATAAAACCACACAGATTTGACAATGGTCTCCAGAGTGAATCCTTCTTGAAACACAAGGTGACTCATGTCTGTGTAAACTGGAATCAGAATCGACTATGGTTACGTTTTTCACATCCCCCAACTTTATTTGGTCTGTTATTGAAAATAATGCATTAAATGGCCCAACCAGATAGAAACAACTGAAAATGGTTTTACTGCAGAAGTTTGATTTTTTTTTTAATGCAGAAAATAACCGTCATCCAAACTTGTTACTGTTTCAGCACTGCGTGACGATGAAGTGACACAGTCGCCATCTGAGCCCCGACATCATCATAACTTTGATGTTTCAACCAGACAAAGGAAAACAAGGTAGGAGCAGAAAGCTTTGACTTATCCAGAACCAGACCATCTTGTCTTGGATGCTGAAAACCTCCTGATAAACACAAACAAGCTGGTTTTAATCCACATCTGGATGCCAAAGTTATCATCCACATTGCTGACATTTTTTCGGCTCTGAGCTGTGTATTGACGAACATAATCAGATAAAGGTCATTTTGAATGACTTGTTCACAGCTGTGCATTCAGTTTGAACGAGTCCTGCAGGAAGATCTTCATCATCTTCTAAACAAAAAAAGATGTTTTTGCAGCATGGTGCGTGTGCACAAGTGTTGGAAAGATGTTTGTATGTTTTGATAACACACGAAAACCAAGTCAATGTTTCCATCTTCTCAGGAAGATAGATGTGCCCTGTGTGTAAAAGAGTTTATGTAAATAGATTTAAGAGATTCTGTTACTTAGGAGTCTTTAATCTTTTCTCTGGCTCAGCCTAAACATACAGAGTACTTGATATCGCCACATAACACACCACACAGCAGGAAGATGAGGATGTGGATGAACTACAAGCAACGAGAGATATATGCACATAGAGTTACATGAGAAAGTATGAGTTAGCATACATTACTCAAGTGGAAAGAAGTGAAAAGACATGCAAAGACTGCTGAAGGGATGGTACAAGGAAGGCAGAAAGCAGCAGAGAAAATACAAGGAAATGACAACCCACTACCATATGTTCTCCCCCTTTGACTAAGATTGCTATTTTATATATTACACTGTAGTAGATTTTGATGTCCCTGCTTGTGCAGCACACTTTTACTTACACACAGAATGATGTTTCTTATGGGTTTGTGCCATCATGACAAAGTTATTTAAAATTAATGCAGCACTAATGTCTGAATTGCTCCTTCTTCCCACTGGACAGAAAATAAACTATCACCTACTATCATATGGATTCTGTCCTAACAATAGGAATGCCTTCAGCTGGCTTATTCTCAGGTCAAATGGCTCTGAGAAAGTCATGTGTATCTGTTGGCTCCAGCCCTGATTGGCAGTAATGAAAACAAGATGTCATTCTTTTGACTTCACAAAGCTATGAGCTGTCAGAGAGAACAGTGACACCATCCATTTCAGTTGCTGTCACTTTAAAAGAAGGCAGTAAGCTATAGCAAAAGCTGCTTCTGTGACTTTCTCACAGTGTATTGGAATAGTTTCACTGGGACAGACATTGTTGCTCTCATGTCATCCACTTCCAGCCTTCTGCTCAGTATTTTTATTCTCTCCAGCTTGAGCTAATTACTCACATCTGTACAGTCTGTTGGGATTGGTTTGATTGGGCAGAGTTACAGAGAAATATTTGTTTGGTTCACTTTGCTTTCACACTGCACTTTACTAAAGTGAACCGAACCACATGGATGAGTACATCCGGTTATAACAACTCCTGGTTTGGAGCTACAATGTTCACCACAAATAAACACTTATGCAAAGCAAAGTTTTGCAGTCTTGGGGTTATTTTCAGAACCAGTGCTTTTGGTTCAGGATCTGGCTGTGGCTTCGGAGGGTCAGAACCTACTACTTACTGGCACACTGGCAAAAGCAGACTTTACTCTGAGCAAGTAAACATAAATAGTTTGGAGGTTTAGTCAGGCTCTATTATAACCACAACCCAGCAAATTCATAAGATGTCACGATGTCAGCAGAAGCTTCCACAAGACATCTGTAAAAAATGTAAAAAGAACTAAACTTTATATTGAACAGGTGAACTGTTCAACGTGAATATCTAAACCCAATTAAAGTCTATTTTTATTTATTTTTACTGTTGTAGTGTTCCCTTCTCACTTTTTGGTGTGGCATTATTTTATTTTATTCTTTTTAAATACATTTATTAGAACATAAGAGTTTAATGCAGTGCTTTTCAGAACAATGCCAGCCAGTAACTTTGCAATCTATAGTTTAAAATTGGACTTGCATCCTGCTTAGACCAGTATATATAGCAGTTAAAATGAGCCAAAACATCTGTTGCAACAAAATGAGTCAACAAAACTGCTTATTTTGCTTGTTGTTATGTAATAGACTCTGACAGGACTCACTCTTTTTAAATCAGTAATTTGACGCATCTCCAACAGCAAAAATCCAACCGCTGCATGTGTAGCTTGAGTGTATTCTGACTAATGAGATACAGTGGGACACCAGTATGGTCACTATTTAAATAAAAACGGGGGAAAAGAAAACACTGATGTTGTAACAGCCAGCTGGAAATGGTCTCAGTTGGTTGTCGATATCCATCTGAGTAAAGGCTGAGAAAAATTCTTCAGCAATCACTCAGCTCTTTGGATCCAACACTTACTGTCTTTATCAGTCTCAATTGTCCCAGAGGTGTATTTGTCATGTACAGCTGATTCAGTCAACTTCAGTTTTAGAGAATAATGAGGAAGGTTTTCAGTTTAAATAGACTTTCGTCCCCCTGTGGCACTATTTTTGTTTGTGTCCTTAACCCGCAGTCATCGTAAAGCTGGCGTTGAACTCGACCTCGCTGCTAATTCATCCACTTAAAACTGGTGAAATGCTAACAATAATAATAAAAAAAAACACCGCAGGGGGTGAAGAGCTCTAATCCCAATAGATTTGACTGCAGGGGTGATTTTAAGATGTTCACCTTCTGTCTGAGAAACAACCACACACTGGAAGGACTCTCAAATGTGATTTACAAAAGTTGATGAGAATATTTCTCTCTTTTCCCGGACTCCTTGAAAACATAGAGGACAATATGTGGTGGGTCAGGATGATCAAGATGAGTCCAAGGAGAAAACTTTACATTTGGATGAAGACTTTCTGCTCACATTAGTAATTCTTTTTACTTCAGTCTTGGAAGTGTAACATTTCCTCTCTGATATGAAGTCCCACTTTCTGAAAAGGTGCTTTTACACCCAGCTGCACAGCACAATGTGCACACTAATCAGAGATATAAAGTTTAAAAGAATAAAATCTCTTTGACAGCGTTTCCACAATGAATGACGGACTAACTGTATGTGGAGTCTCACACAGACAAACCTCTGGAAAGAGCACTGAGTTTGTGTGTGGGTTTTGATCAGACATAGTTCTTTACCCCTGAGTACATGAGTCATGTGTGACCTCTCACCCCGTACAACAAGCCAGCCAATCGTGTATCAGCTAGCACTGGGTCAGAGGTCACGAGTGCCAGAAATGATCTAAAACCAGAAAGACGACTTTTGTTTATAAATGTTTTCATTAAAACTGAAGATAAATAAATGCTCGGCTATCTATCTATGCTGCTATTCTTCTGTCGTGATGAAGAATCTCTGCTATCATAAGATTTACAGATTAGAGACAGACTTACATTGAAGAGAATAAGTCATGTATGTTATTTACTTAGAAACTGAGTAAAGTCCTTGAAGCCCAATCAAAGTAATTTAAGGCTTTCTTCTGGTGATCACAGATGATCTAAAAGCCAAAAAGTTTTGGAAATGAGCAGAAACGTTCATCAGACAAGTCAGAGTCTAAAACTGAAGATCAGATAAAGGACACTGAACAAAAAAAATATCTTTTTTTATTCCCAACTAATGGGAAGATGAAGGAGGGAGGAGAAAAACCAACATGAGTGGAAACAGAAATATAAGTGAAAACAAATATAACTGAGATAAGGTATCTATGGTTTCATCAGCTGGAAGTTTGAAGGGATTGCACTTATTTCTTATCAGAAAAAAATTGCCAGGCAGGAATATGCAGTACAGAGATTTATACGTTCTTGAATAGTTGTTCCTTTAAATTACTAATAGAGCCTAATTTATGCTCTATGTTATACATTCAGACCGTATTCTGCATCGCTTATATGTGAATGTTCAGAGAACTTGAAGATGTGTTCTAGAGGGAACAAATGAAGCAGTACGACCAGTATCATGTGTGCTAAAAGTGAACAAAGAAGAAGCCAGAATGAACCACCATTTACTCTGCTGCCTCATTTTATGTCTCTTTCTTAGAATCTATATAATCATGATCTCTTCCACCCTTAGCATGTTTGCTATCTTTCCTAACACAATATCTCAGAAGGGAACTTTGCACTGCCCTCTGTTGGATCTATTAAGTACCGACCATGCTAACGGAAGGGATGGGTGGATTGGTGGGCAGTGGCACAGCATCTGATATGGGCGTACTTATGTGCATACATAAAGGCAGCATAAATTCACCTTTATATGATTGCATCTCTTCATATATTTGTCTAAGTGGATCTTTTTAGTCTCATTTCTATCCAGTAACAAAATATGTGTCAGGCTAATTATTGTCCTTGTGTATTTGCTTTTATTTCATTATTGTCTTCTTTACTTTACTTTATTTAATGGTCAAACTATTGACTAATTAAATAAACACTGGTGTTTACACCCAAAATGTTGTTAATACTTATACTTTGTCGACATCTACATACCAAAGAGCTGGTGTTACCTGGTGATATGTGCTGTCACACTAAAGGGTCAGGTTATTGTGTTGTGTTGCAGTTTCTCTTCTGGTTACTGCACATCCAGAAACCCACAAACTGACCAATCACAGGGGAGAACTTCCACGTAACTATTTGCATAGCAGGGTTGATCCAGAAGAGGTGTGTTTAAAGCCTCTGCAGACTTACACAGAGTCTGCAGCAGTGATACTCTTACCGACCTTATGCAGATGCCAAACAATGAGTGAAGTGGTGGTGAAAGAAGAAAACAAACATGTGACTTGACAAAAAATAATATTTAAAATAAGAATAAAACAGACTAGAGTTAATGAGAATTATCATAGAGAAAAGATAAGCTAATGGATGAGTGTCTGAATCATAGTTTGTGGTATTGTTTTATTGCATTGTAGGAAGTTTAATATACATAAAGTTTTGTGTTCTCACAATACAGTGTTGAAACACTGCTCACATCTTGTTATGTAGAGTTCCTTAAAAGGTCATAGACACCTTAAAAACTATATTGTGTACAGTTCCGGAATACTAAAGACGATTTATGCCAGTTGACCCACATCAAAGGGTTAGCCAAGTGTTGCTTCACACACTGTGCTGTTTACATGCAGGTTCCTCCGAAGTTGTTTCATTACCTCAGAAATGTCACTGGGCAGTGGTGCTGCAGAGATGTGTCATGCAAATGTAGGGATGTAATGATGTTAACAAGTTTGATTTGATTCACATCAAAATTAACTTGAGCTATTTCATGGCCAAGTTATTTTTGTATTTTCTTTACTTGAATATCTGGCTTTTTGTTCTCGTATCAAAGTAAAACTGTCTTGTTTAACTAACAGAACCTAATACCAAAAAAGTAATATTTTTACATAATATGGAAATTGCTATAAATCTTTTTATGACCAAAAGATGTTGTCCGTCTAATCTTGTCCGTCTGTCCGTCTAATCTTGTCCGTCTGTCTGTCTTTCCAATCTTGTCCGTCCGTCTGTCCGTCATTTATGTCAATATATCAAGTAGAACTTTTATGAAAGAAAGAACTCCCCTCATCTCGCAATAATGATGTACGAGTCAAACATGCCAGATTACATATTTTACGTACTTTGCATACTTTATGTACTTTGCGTACTGTGCATCAGGGAGTTTATTTACTGGTTTTTGTTGGTCGATTAATTTATTTTCTATATCGATTGACTTGATTTTCAACCACTTCACAAAGCATCCTCTATGAAAATGTAAAAAAATCTTCTTCCAAAACCCTTTTTCTGCATCGCTTATAACAAATCCTCTTCATAATGTGAGAAAGTTTCAAGCTTCTGGAGTCTGAGGACAACACGTAGAGTCACCAGAATAAATGTCAGAATGAAAGTGGTGATGCTAATGAGCCCACATTAAAGTTAAATTACATCTAAGAAACATCATCATGTGCTGGAAAGGATGGAGAGGACGAAAGCAGGGAGCAAGAGGAAAAAGAAAATGGATTCCTCATGTGTTAGTGGTGTGGCTACAGAGTTGTTAGCTTGCAACAGACCCTCACTAGTGTCATGAACATGTGTAATTGAAAGCAACCACTCAAACACACATGTTGTGCACAAAAGCATGTACACATGCCAGACACTTCTATGTTTACATGCTCACACACACACACACACACACACACACACACACACACACACACACACACACACACACACACGCACATACGTACATACACACTCACACATCCTAACCTCCCACATTTTAACCACATGAGGTCTTTTAAATCACTTACAGGTCAAGGCTATTTTTTATGACCAGAGCTTACCCCAGTTTTCTTCTAGATGACCCCCCGAGGCACTTCACACAAACGCACACCTAAGCCTCTTCCCTTTCGGTCCCCCTTGAATTTTTTTCATCACTTAAGGAATGTTCCTCCCTCATTTCACATTCCACATGTTTGTTCATCAGTAAAACTTTTTATTAGAGCAATAATATCTCATGGTTTTTTTTTTATTTTGGTTCTGTCCTCAGCTACATTTATGTTTCATGTTCACTCATTTTCAACCACAGTGAATCAAGAGGCGGGAGTTTTTGTTCCAGTCAACTGCACTCTGTGTTCTTCACACCTCAATCTGTCCAGCCGCAGCCATTTAATCAGCACTCAAGTCAGCTACTGCTAAAATAAAAACATCAGCAACTAAAATAATTAAAAACTTAGCAAAAAGGAGAGATCTTGTTTAAAAAAATATGGAGAAAAAGGTTCATTCATGGTGTTACTAAAGTGTGGGGATTAAAAACTAATGCATCAACAAATTTGTCATTGTCTGCATAGAGTTTTAGTTTCAGATTGTGCACATTAAATAAACTTTCGTCTAGCACTAGAAGAAAGATGAATACAAAGCCTTTCATCTATCGTCTATGTCCTTTGCTCTGTTACCAAGTTCTGGCAGATACCAAACCCAGCATCATAGAATAGTTTCATCGTAAGCTGCAGGGGCAGCGTTGAGCAGATTAACAGAAATATGACCAGCAAAAGGAACATAGAAGAAGAAGCTGTACTATATATAATAGCTGTGTCCCAATTTAGGGTCTACACACTTCTAAGTGCGGATTTATCGGCTGCATACGTCATACTGGTGCACAAAGTACGGTCCCAAATCGAAGATGCTTTTGAATCCACCCTACAGATGCGCACTTTGTTCGGTTCTAAATTAGCTTGAAACAAAGGCAACAAACATGCATCCTTCGTGGCCTCTTTTCTTCCAGAAGTCATTGCGCACCAGATAGAAAAGAATTTGATAGGGTGCTGGAGGGACGTGTTTTATGCATTTGTGATCAAGGGTCTTGTTGTGTGCCTATACTCTTATTATTTATCAAATAAAAACATGAGAGGGTCCGCGGAATTCTTACAGCAGTCCTCTATATTCCCCTGATGCCATCTCTTCCTCCACCGACACTAACACACTTGCCTTTTTCAAAATAAAAGAGTAGAAACAACTACCTGAACAATAATCTGTTACACATTCATATGCACATATTTGTTCCAGAAGACAAGCTGGGAGAGCAGCAGTACTAATTTTTCACTGATGTTAGCATCAGCTTGACAGGATGTGCTGTCAGCCAGAGGGAAGCTTGTCTCCACATGTTAAATTTAAACACACGTGAATGAAAATAAATAAAAATCATTGACTG
>JBAMHX010000004.1:7451210-7480587 GCA_037177515.1 Pseudomugil tenellus | reverse complement strand
TGAGCGTGCATGGTTGTTTGTCTATATGTGTGGCCCTGTGATAGGCTGGCGACCTGTCCAGGGTGTACCCCGCCTCTAGCCCTATGTCAGCTGGGATTGGCTCCAGCCCCCCCGCGACCCCGTTCGGGAATAAGCGGTAGAAAATGGATGGATGGATGCCTCAGTACTTTGGATTATATTTATTTTTACATGTGTGTCTAAGTAAAAACATCAACAGAAGTGAAAAATAATCCTAAAATTAATTTGTGGTCAAGGTACAAATTGCTGCTGTCATCTCAGCTTGTCTGTTGGAACAAATATGTGTGTATATGCATAAAAGAACATCCTCTCCATCACTCGACTGCTGCTAATTCTTTTCCATCTGGTGCGCAATGACTTCTGGGGGATTGGAGACCGCCAAGGATACATAGCATGAGCACATCATTTTAAGCTAATTCAGTCCCGAACAAAGTGCACATTTGTGGATCTGAAGCACCGAATTAAGACAGCACTTGGCACAGCAGTATAATTTATGTGCACTTCGAATCTGCACTTCGAAGTATGCAGACCCTAAATTGAGAACTAGCCAACATTCACTGTTGTCTGAAATGAACATCAGAACTTTGACCTCTGCAGAGCTTCCTGGTGAATATCTCATGCTACAACTTCGCCGACATAAGGGACTAATGAGAGTATGAGGACAGTGATATTTGAAGCAAACATACCAATTTACTCACATTAAGGGAGCCTTTAAGCCCTCAAATGAAGTTACTCCTACTTAAGTGTCATTGTAGCCGACCATATCAGTATGAAATGTTTTGTGCTTTTTGTGTATGAGGTTTTTCACTGACAAAGTTGGCTTTTTGTGGCACTTGTGAGTCTTTGAAAAACAGTGTAGTTGCTATTAAGTGGTATATCTGATGCCCTGTTAAGTTTGATGTTTTGTTACAAACTTTTCCAACCAGCTCAGTTACAGATATAACTAATCACAATATTTTTTATCAATAATTACTCAAACATGAATGCAGTAGATGCATACCACTATGCATGACGGACATGTCACCACCATGGCCATGACTAAATAATATGTGGCTACTGGTTGGTAATGCATGACTAAAAGCTAATTCTTTTTCTGCTGCTATTACCAGACGAGTTCCATAAGAAACGGATGTGTGAACATAGCAGTAGGATTATATGAGATGAGCCACAATACAAGTGAAATTAGGACATAAGGCCAAAAGTTGTTCATTCATGAATTTTCAAGCAGGTATCTGGAGCCTATCCTGGCAATCATTGGGCAAGAGGCAGGATACACCCTTGACAGGCCACTATAGAGCAGGAGTTACTTAAAATAAAATGGCTACATGCTTTTCCTCTCTGTCTTTGTAGTTGGACATAATTTCTAACTTAATTTCTGGTCTATTCTCTTTTACAAATTTACAGACTGTGTGTCTCTGATTGTCTCAGTTTCTTAAATACAGAAACACAATCTCGGCTGTAAAAGTGTGTATGTGATCCAGATGTTCTGGGTTTATCTGGTTCTGCTGCTCTGCATCTCTCTCCGTGTTTATGTTTAGCTTTTGCTTGATCTGAAGTCATCAAGCCAACAAGCACAACTCCGCCTCATCTCTTTCTTTCTACTCTGCTTCACAACAACATGTGGTGGACGTTTGGTTGTTCACAGGAAATCCCCAAATTCTTTCAACAGAGAGAAAAAAATCTATTTCTTTTTTATCTTTGAGAAAAACTAACAAAAAAATCTGCTGAAATTATGAAAATGTGTTGCATGTAACAGAACAGTGTTGTGTCTTTTCTTTTATACTCACAACAGTAGTTGCATAAATGTGACCGTTATGAAGACATGTTGACTGTACTACAGCGTCACTGCATGTTGTTCTTAAATATATAGTATTTATTACATATGCTTTATGGGTCTGAATGTGAATGCTTTTTTATTGCTCCACCAATACCAGCTTATTTTGCATTTAGAGTGATATTAAATATCTAATTTTATTAAATAGTATTTTACTGATAATTGTCAATTTTCAGAATTATTCTCACACAATCAGACCCTGTGACTTCCAAGCCGAGAGGTGGAGATAGATATAATATGTATGTAAAGAAGCATAGTTGATGTCTATCCAGAGAGTGGGATGTGTTGTTAATTATTGCAGCATTTGGCCAAATCATGATGATTCTGCTGGAAAATACAGCTGAGATGACTTTTTGTTTGGTGTTTATTAAAGTCCACACTCAGCATTAGTAAAGCCTAACATCTGAACAGCTGTAACGTTTCAGTTCAACAGGACTCTATGAACATCCAGTAGGTCTATGGAAACGGTAACCAGCAGGTAACTCTCTGCTGTCTCTGACTTTTTCTACACACTCTTTTGATGCATCTTTATCATCAATCTCTTCCTCCATTTCCACTCTCCTCTCTGATAAACACAATCCTGGACCTGGCTTTGTAGTGCACATGGTGACAAAATTATATAGTATCTCAAATTATCTAATATAATTTGAACAAGCATCCCAGCCATTTCTGATATCCTCATGCTATACTGTTTAATTTCAAGTTGCTTTTACCAAAAATGTTAAAGTAAATAGAGTTGATGACCAATACTTTACTTTGTTGATTCCCTCATGAAGCAACACAACCAAGTTTAATTTAGCTCCAAATCTATAGACTCACAGGTGAAGGAATTATATCAGTGGAGGGAAAACATATATAATGCTAGTTCTGATATTTAAAAAAATATCAAAATTTCTCTCATTGGATTGAAGCCATTCCCCCAGTCTGTGCACAGTGGAAATGTTCATTGTTCCTACTGCAAAGCAGGGTGAGTTCCAAATTACCAAGCTGAGCTAACAGTTATAAGGTAGGCATTAGGCCATGGCTAGCAGTATATCCCAGAATACCTCTAATCTTAAATTTCTGCAATCCTCAAATACATATACAAATACAAAAAAATAGGTATAACATCATTATGTGAGACATCTTTAGGTCATGACCTTTTATTTGTACTTGATTTGAGATCAATTGGATTAACAGTTTCAGAGATATGGCCAAAACAAATTTCAGGTTTCAGCGCCCTTAGTAGCCAACCTGAAAATGATAAATCGCTCAAAATCGAATTAGTTTGTCCTCTCTATGATATCTATACATATGCAAAACATGAAAACTGTAAATTGAATATTGTTTAACTTATCGAGTTAACATGAAGGATCTGCAGCGGATGTAGCAACCTGGGAGAAACCATGACATCCCCGACACTCCATTTAGGGACATTATAATTCTCAACAGGGTTATGAATGGAGAAAGTATGTCCTCCTCACACGTTACTCCTCCCTCCAACTTTCACAAGTCCCACTTATGTCACACCTGGCTGGGCTTTAACCTTAATTACCAGCCACACATGACCCTGCCCCACTCAGTACAACACCCAAAACTTGCAGCGCAGGCAGTGACTTGATTCATGCCTTGAGTCAAGAGAATCTTTAAGTTAAATGATTGTTAGGTCAACATTAGTGAATTAACAAAAAAGTTGTCTTATATGTCATTTGATGTGAATATGGTTTATCTGCCGTATTATGGAAGTCTCCCAGGCTATTGCATGCTGGCAAGTCTTTCACCTGTCTGTCAAAGTGAAGGTTACATTTTCCATTATCTGATGCAACGAGTGACTGGATAGCTGAGTGAAATTTGAGTTCAAACCATTTATTGATAGAGTGAACGAACACAGCTGGTGTTGACATGTCTCACTGAGCCAGATTGATTCAAGGACAGGAAGAGTGTTGAGATGCTGGTCCCTGGATGCAGATTTTTCATCTAGAACAGCTTTTATAGCATAATCATTTTTGTCTTGAAGCAGTTGGATGCTGTTGTCATGAGACCTTCAGGTTTGCTCTGAGTGGAGGTTAAATCATCCAGAGGTGATAGCTGAAGGAAAAAAATATTGTCTTTGGAAGAAAAGAGGACAGTAAACATCCTCTAAAGACAGAGGAACTTTGTGTGCTTTTGTGTGTGTGTGTCTGATTTGGTACGATATATTTTTTCTCGCTTAGCGTATTCAGGTCCAAACTAATCCGACCTGGCTTCTTCATCTTTGTATGTTATGAGTGGTTGCTTGGTGACGCTGTTGGTTGTGGCATCAGGGCCAGAATGTGTTTCCCAGTCTGTGTCAGGACTCCAAACTGGGTTGCTCTGAAATCCTTCCACTGGCAGCAGACACTACTGCTGTCATGGTGTTGGTTTTAATGCACATGACAGGAGCTCCAAAGCTGAGCAGGGAAGACCTTAATTTAGTTTGTCTGCTAATGTGTCTTTAAGGATGTTCAATCCATATTTCACATCTCTGGATAAAAAAAAGAACCTGAAGAAAAACATTAAAATTTTTTACACTTTTTCTTTTAGATATGAGCCCCCAATAACCTACTTTAGTAATATAACAGAAAACTTTCCTGCCCCTCACCCATCCTCTTAGGTTATGTTGAGTTGAATCCACTTTTTCATCACTGTTGATCTTACAGATTCAACAAGGTGTAGGAAAAATTTCCTCCATAATGACATGATAGCATCATCCAAACTTCTTTCAATTAGCAAATAAATTGCCCAATTAATATAATTTAATATAAATATGTAATATTGTATGCAGACATAACCAAAAATAACTTGCAGGTTTATCAAATCATTACTTTAAAATAAAACAAAAAACAAGTTTGTTTAACCAATTATAGCAATAAAGTATTTTTTGAGGTTTCAGTGCTGATTATAATGATCTTCATCTGCAGGACAGTGAATGATGATGGCGTTTAAACAGAAACATTTAACATACCATCTATAAAAAAAACTGTAAACCAGAGTAACAAAGTCTTTCACAACAACTTGGTCTGAACTTGTTTAAAGAAAAAAACTAAAGTTGATGGGAGAAACAATCGTAATAATGCTATTTTGGTTTTAACCAAACTCACAAAAAGACATGAAAGACACAAAGCAGATGGTGACCAGATTGTGTATGAGAGCACACTTGTTTTTTTCTCTTTCTGCTGTGAAAGTGGAACATATGTACTTTCTGCCTCGTCTCTCTTGATGTCTCCACACTTGTCATTAAAAAAGGCTTCATGGACACTTTCGGTTTGAATAATAGTATTCTACCTCAATAATGACTCCTGCAGAAAAAATTAAATCTATAGAGATTTTATTCCACAAGTTATGTAAGAAGTTCCTTTTAATCATCTCTGTTTACAGCAATCTGTCAAAAAAAGACTGAAATGACCATATTATCAGCAACTACAACCATATGACCATTTATAACGCAAAGAACACAGCTTTAAACCTATGCTATGCAACTTTCCAACCTCTAAAATTCGTGTTCCTCATTGATTTAATGGCAACTGCCAATGTATCCCGAGGCTGAAAATTACACTGCAACTTATTTTTCCAAACTCAAAGCATTACGTGACAGCAGCGCTTTGCTTTATGTCAAAGGGTCACATCCCAGCCACTGTTTATCAGCACTTTGGCCATTTTGAATGCAAACAATGATTGAATCCACAAAGAAATATAAAAGGACACAATCAGAACAATGGAAAAGAATGAGATAAAAGGGCCACTGCAACACTGGACTGACTTTCATTTGCTGGAGAGAGCTCAGAGAAGAGACAGGATGCTGAATTGATCGTTGTTAAGGACAATAAAAAAAAGTTCAGAAGGGCTACTTTAGACTAAACAGCATGGTTAAAATGAAAAAAAATATTCACAATACTCTCAAAGAAAGTTTACAAAATCTATACTATTTGTTCAGCAAACAGCTTTGTAGCATCAATGAAGCTTCACATGAAGCTTTGGCCACAGTGAGTTAATGCCTGAAAAGCTTCCGTACCTTAAAGTAATCTCACCCAACCATCAGTACGTGTTATAAAATGGTGTCCATCATTATTTTACTGCAATTTAAACAAGAATGGTGACCCCAAATACCATTATAGATAGAAATAGCAGAAATAAGAAATTCTTGTCCAAAAGACCTACATTAAAGCAATTTTGATCTTTTAGAGACTTGTTTTATGGGTGATCCAGTTTACGCTTACATGTTTCCATCCATCCATTATCTACCACTCATTCCTGAACAGGGTCGAGGAGGGGCTGGAGCCAATCCCAGCTGACATAGGGCGAGAGGTGGTGTACACCCTGGACAGGTCGCCAGCCTATCACAAGGCCAACACACATAGACAAACAACCACACATACACACACACTAACTCCTATGGGCAATTTAGAGTCCCCAATCAGCCCATCCCCAAGCTGCATGTCTTTGGACTGTGGGAGGAAGCCAGAGAACCCGGAGAGAACCTACACTAACACGAACCTACTGTGGAACCTACTGTAGAAACTCCACAGAGAAAGACCACTGTCCGAGCCGGGGATCAAACCGGCAACCAGCTTGCTGTGAGGCTACAGCAGTGAGAACAAATGTGTGAGGAATGACTCTTCTTGCCATAGTATCCACATCTGGATAGCACTTTCTAACAACTCTCCATTCAGTTTAGAGATGTTTTGCTCTGTGTGCCAGCCTTACAACGAGGTCTGAAAATCTGCTGCTTTGCCATCATGCTTTCAAGTCGCACAGAGAAATTTATAGCCGTCTGTACTCCAGTTCGGGCACATATTTGTGGGTCTCCTTCAAGATGTTCTTCTCTTAATGTGTACCAGAGACTGGATGGAGATCTGTTTCCTGTTTTGGGTTGTCTGAGAGTTGGTGTGATCCTGCTGATTTAAGTGTTGGCATGATTGCCTGTGTAAATACACAACAAGGTGAAAATAGACCAAACTCAGTAAACAGAAACAACTTGAGCTCATTCTTCATTTTGACAGCTACAGTGTCAAGATAAAAATGCCAGAGGTGCAATGAAGAGATTTTCTTTGTAAAGTGTCAAGAAAACAACTTCTCCAGACACCTTGAAACTTTATTTGTCCCTGGGACCGATGAGCCAGATCTGTCGTCCAACTGTAGCATCATTTTCTATCCCTGAGCAAAGATACAGGAGTATACAGTATGTGTTAGCTTTTCTGTCCCTAAACTTTTCCATCTGGCCTGCAGGATGTCAGTGAAGCTGCGATTTGACTTTCCGTCAGATGGAGGTCTGGTGCGCAGAAGCCGCTCCTTCACTGGGTTTACTTCTCTAACTGGTCGACAACGGTGAGTTACACTGGTTAATATTCAACCCTTGAGTTGTAACAAAGAAGGTCTTTATGTTCGACTTCACTTCCTCCACAGGATATAAAAGACTCTGTGATGATTTTTACATTTTTGAACAGTCATTTATTTGTAAAAGGTTAGCTATGATGACCCCAGGGTCAGATAACTCAGAAATGGGTGAATACATGAATGTACTGGCAAACTCAGAGCAGACTTTGATGAGAGCAACAACAGGCGTAGACATCCTAAATCTTTGGTTCTCAATAGTTCATCTCTGGAAATAAATAAGAGAAACATTCTAAAGGTTTGTGGAAATCTTTTAGGAATAATTGTCAGGATAAATCAACGAAGATTCACAGAACAATAGGTGAGTGAAGGGACAACAGCTAGCGCTCTGAAAAGATCTTTAAAAGCGATTTTAGCCCTCATGCTTTTGAATTACAGAGTTTGTGTCTGTGGGTGGGAGGACAGGCAGGCTTGGAGCTCCAGGGACAGAAATCAGGGGAAAAAAACTAAATAAGCACACACAAGATTCTTAATATATAACAGCATAAAGCTGGAAACACACATAGGAAAAAAACTGGTAGACAATCTGGCAGTGGAAAGAGGAAAGACCGCTGCTGAAGATGGAGAAACACAGGTGAAACGGATCAGTAACCACTGCTTTCAAGGGTTAGTGGAAAAATATTATATCAGCCTGAGACCATGACTTAACTACAGAAACATACTCTATAAATTTTAGTGTATACTTTTTCATCTAAGCGCCCACAATGACCTATTTCAGCAGAGGACAGTCGTCAGATTAGCATCTTATTGAATTGTGTGTACATGTTGTTCGGTCCAGTCCTGTAGAAATGCTGGGAGTAACTGACATGAAGGACAAAGCAAACACACATGTAAATCATATTTTATACATAACACAATGTGATTAGAATATATACAGTCACAAAACCTAACTCATAGTTTCTTAAATATCAAGTTCGCAAGAAAATACAAAAGAAAAACTTCATAGTTTGATTAAAAGCTTCTGACAAAAAAGGAAGTTTTATAATGAAGTTTTATGTTTTAGATAATACCTAGACTGTGGCGATGCTTATTCAGAGATACCTTTAAAAACTCTGTGAACAGACAATGAAGACATTTTGCTATATAATGCTGAGCAATGAGTCCTATTATTCCAGATATATTCTCCACGAGACAACAGATTTAACATGTTAAAATTTATCCCAGAGTCCAAAATGTTTTTATCCTTTTTTATTAGTAATGACTGAAAAAAAAAATTAAAAGCACTAAAGTGTTTTTAGCCTAAGAGACAAACAGGCGGGATCAGCAGTGACCCTTTGACCTCTGTCCTTCTTTCAATCACCTGCCCAAATCACCTGCAACCACAACATGGGTTTAAACTCTTTTGCTTTTACTAATAGTAAAAGAAACACTTGTGACATGTGTTATGTGTCAATATGGGGGCATGTTTTACTGGTAAAGAATAAATCAAAGTAGCACAATTGTAAAAAGTTTTTATCTAAAACAAAAACTAAACCATTTTCAGTATGAATATTCCTCTGTAATAGGAAATGGACTTGTATTTAAAAAAGTTCTTTTCCAGTCATGTTGACTAATCAAAGGTCATTACACTACATAGCGCATTCAAAACTTAACACCCCAAAAGGATCATCAGGGGCAACTTTGAAGTTCAGTGTCTTGCTCAATGACACTTCGGCATGTTGTCAGAAAAACCATGAAATTGATCTCCCAACAAAAATACGACTGCTCTTCCTACTGAGCTACAGTAATAACGGTACAGCTGTGTCTCTAAGCCTCTGTCAGATAATATTAGAGTAGGTGAACAGGACTTTTGCAATGGTCCAAAAAATGTCCAATTTACTTCTTATGTTTTCCAGTCTTGAATGAGTACAAGATTTTGCATTTCACGCAATGAAAACAAGATTTTTTTTTCTTTGGGGTGACAGATGTTAACAGGAATGATTTCCCCAAAGTCTCATCGGTCAGGAAGAAAGACAACAAGCAGAAAAATAGCAAAGTTGATGAATATAATTAGCAGTTGTGACCAGATTCTGGTTTTGTCTGTATAATCCTTTCTTTGTGCTTAAATCTCCTCAGCCCCCGACAAGCCTGCTCCAGACAATGAAAACATATATGAACATTTTGAATCAGTGAATAACAAACACACAAATGCAAACTTTCAGAGAGATGGAGAAAGAACTAAATGTCATGTTAAAAAAAGAACACAAAGCTCTAAACCACTTCCTGTGTGAGTGCATGAATGTTTATGTACACACAACACAAACATACACATAGTTTTTCCATATCAGAGACAGGCAAACACACACACACACACACACACAAAGTCCAGTCATTCCTGAGTTTCTCTAGTGTTGCTGCCCCCAAAGTAGCACACAAAGCAGCCCCGTCAACCAATATCACAAGGCTGTGATGGTGGAAAGGAACATGACACAAACACCAAACACACTGACAGATGACAAATATCACACGGCATGAAGGCACTTTTAAATCTTTGTTTGCAATTACAGAGAACATCAAACATCTAAGTGTCATTTTGTCAGAACTGACGCTGACAACACTTTTCCAAAGAAATCTCTGTTTTTTTTCCCTCCGGCATTAAGTGACTTTTTTTTTTTACCAAAGTTCTGAAGTACATGAACTGATCCCTAAAGCAATTCTTTCTCATTTAACTGTGAAGTAAATGCCAAGTTTTTAAAGGCTGGATTTGATGTATTTATCTTCTCCCAACCTGTGCTAACTTGAGTAAAAAGTTAGCAATTCTGATTGGCTGCTAGGTGCCCATTATTTTCAGAAAATGGAAACCTTTAACAGGAGTTCCAGGCAAATAGCCTCATTGTTCTTAATGACTGGCTTATATAGCCTTTCAGATTTCGTCTGCAACCCCCAAAGCTTATTACATATGCTCAAAAAGCAGAAAAAAATGTTGTTTCTTGAAAAGCAAGAAGTGCAAAGTTTGTTCTGGCCCAGTTATGCCATACTTAAGAGGAGATACCTGGTCACCAACCTGTACCCCATGGTGGGTACAGGTTGGTGGCCAGTTTGCGTACTTCCTCTGTACCTCAACCAGCCGGTCATTAAATCTATCCTTTTATCCTTATTCAATCTTTCACAGTTTTGGGATAGTGAAAATGATTTATTTTTTCACAACCCCACCTATCTACATCAACCATGCCCCTTCACATTTCTGGCCAAAAAGAAATACTTCCCCCCAGATAATGTGAAACAAACACCAGAGCTCAGGGAACAAGTTGACTGTTTTATTCTTGCTGCCTTTAGAATAGGGATACCCACTTCATTCCTACAATGACTGTAATCCAACAGGTTTTCCATGTATCCCTGCTCCAACACAGTAGACTCAAATGATGGAGTCTTTGTAATGATACACTGATAGATTTATTTAATTTGATTCAGCAAAACATGGAAAACCTGCTTGATTGCAATCTCTGTTGGATCGAATTGAGTACCCCTTCTGGAGAACATGAACAAAGCTCTTTTTTCTTGTGGAGTATGTTACATTGCAGGGTGTACTCTAAACTAACATCTCCTAAAGGTTGAAAGAGTTTTGCACTGAACTCTTACTGAACCATATAATTATTTATTAAATGATTTTCAAAGCATAACTCACAATTTTGATAGGAAACAGAATGATTTCTTTATAATGATGTATGTTTGCCAGCATCATAATTTTTGCCATGATACGATTCGGTTCAGGATCCAGCAGTTGGGTAAGACATCATGATTTCACACAAAACACAAAGTTCTTCCTGAGCTCAACCAGACATTTAAAATGAAAAACAATTTGTTTTTTAACAAAAATAGACTGTGTGCCACATTCTGTGTAGTGGATATTGCTGTATTCTTCAAAGTGAAATACGATATTTTGAACGTTGGCGCAAAGCAAATGAAAACAATTTACCATGATCTGTTTTAAATGACATCTTGCAAATCAGACTCACATGAGCATGTTCACGTTTGAGTAAAGATCATTATCGAGACTTTCCTTTTGACAGAGTCATCTTGAGGGAGTAAGAAGAGCAAACAGAGGTTGTTTGCGCTAACAAAGGCTAAAGGAATTTAGAACCAGCATCCATAACCAACAATGCCCCATTACTGGTTTTGGTGAATGAAAAGTCAGTATTTAATGAGATCGGGGGTGTTTTGGTGGAGAATCTCCCCAAATGGCATTGTCTATATACAGTGTTGTAACAAGCTGTTTGGAAAACGCCAATCATTGCTTTTCAGGCTGCACATAAACTGATAAAAGATTATGATATAATAAAGCTTGATCCCTCTTTGTCCCCTCCTTCCTCTGCTAATAGCTAGAAAATGTATGTTCTATTTTATGTTCAACAAAACAACTCCAGATATTGTGTGTTTTTGTTTTCAGGTCATCCTCTGTACATAGCTCTTTCCGCTCTAAAGCCATGACGGGAAGTAAATCTCCCAGGATGCACTTCTCCCCCCAGAGAGGATCTATCTGGTTGCTGCAGCCAGAGCAGGTCGACAGGGTCTTCCTTGCACTTCGCAAAGGACTCAAGTATGTCAACTTTAAACACAGAGAAAACCTTCTCGAAAAAGAGCTGAGGCAGGAGAGATGATGCAGAAATATAACCAGATATCGTTCCAGTATTATTGTTAGTGTGCTGATTAGTCTGAAGTCAGGAATATCTACTCAGTGGTTCTTATTCTGATGGTCATGCTCCTACCAGTGATAAATCTGAAAGCTCATGAGGCGATTAATGAGTGCTGAATAAAGGAGACAACTTATTTATCACTTCAAAAGTACTCAATTCTGCTGCTATTATCTGTCAAACATTTTGTCTCTGAATGGTTCAACATGTATGACACTCTGCTGCACCAATCAGCCATAACGGTATATGATCAGATACGAGCCTTTGAAATATGGAAAATTTGGCCTCAAACTGTCAGAGCAGAACCTTCAAGACCTGCAAGTCATTAAATTGGACTTCTGTAGATGAGACTGATTTGTCCAGCACATCCAACAGGACTGAGAACATGGAGGCCATGTAAACAGTCTTTCATTTCAAACAATTAATGGTATCACGTTAGAAATGTTGACCTGGCCAGGTTGACTTGCCTTCTTTCCATAGTTTTTGAATAACCAAATACTATTTAAAACATCTGTATCATGATAAAGAAGGTTTTTCATTTTGGGTGTATGGAGTACCAGCTCCCCTTGTATGAGCTGTTTGGTCCCTGTATGGCTGGTGTCAGCATTGGTCAGTGTTGATGGATTTGTATTTTTGGAGATGTGTTAGCTTTGTCAAGCCATGATCTACATTTTTCCATTGCAATATGCAGCTTAATAGGAAGTGAATTTGCACCTCCAAATCCGATACCATGGTCTACAGCTAGGAAAGGTTAAAAGACAATTCACCGGTTGATTATGATTCCTATTCTTGTCTCCGGTCCCGAGCTGTGGGTAGTGATCAAAATGACGAGATTTCGAATATACTGTAAGTTGCCAAAATAGAAATTAGCAATAGATTAGAAACGCCCCCCCTCTGCATTGTTAGGAACCACTTCAGGTGGTTGGGCCTCTTTAGAAGGCTTTATGACACCTTCTACTGGAAGGATGACCCAAGGAAGAACTGGGACTTTCATACCTGTACAGCTGCCCAAGCGACCTGGATAAGCAATGAATAGAACAAAGGATATTTTGCTTGCTGGATCCATGAATGGATGGATGGATGAATGGACGGATGAATTACCGAAAAATGACAAAAAAAATATTAGAACCATTGCCTGGTTTGCTCCTTCAGGGTAACTCAAAGAGTAACTGGGGCAGCTACAATAGATATTAAACTTGTGTTTAAAAGTAATAAAAACATGATTAATTTGATTCCAAAATAATTAATATATAAACTTAGATTTTGAATGTATTTCAGCCAGTAGATATTATACATTAGGACACTGTGACAGTGAAAAGCAGAGTTGACTTAATATGCTGGAATTCTTCCCCTGATGTCCTGGTTGGTGAAGCTGCAGGGCTGTTTTAAATTCCTCACATGTTGCTGATGTAGCTGATATGTGCAGGGAATATCTGGAGGGTCACCAAGTTGAAATGGACTTCCTGTCGTCACAGCAGAGAGAGACCAAGAGGAACTCCAGGCTGGTGAGGGGAGAGAGAGAGACAGAGAGAGAGAGAGAAAGAGAGAGAGAGAGAGAGAGAGAGACAGAGAGAAAGAGAGAGAGAGAGAGAGAGAGAGAGAAATATTCTGTGGCTGTAATATTATTGAGGACAATGCTTTAATTTTATTTTTATTTTCAGGCCTTTCTTTATGATCTGGAGAAGGTAAGATAGATTAGTATTTTTTGTCCTTTTCAGTAAACCTAAATCCGAACACAATTTCAATACCTTAAAACAATTACAAAATGCATCATATTTATATATATATATATATATAAATATACATGAAGCCACATAAATGGTGAGAGTAGTCAAAAAACCTTTCAAAAGATAAAAACTATTATAAGATCTTTTTGACTGTTAATTAGAGATGAGCTTAAATTTGGTACTTAAAGTACTTAAAATTGACTCTTTAATTGATCATTTTTACCAGGAATATTTCCTATTTCTTTTTTTAATGTTTTTAGTTGTCGCTTTTTTCAGACATTAACAGATCTTGAGTTTACAATATTAATATTTGTGTCTATTTTTTTCATTCAGTTGTCATCTAAATGCCATATGGATTAAAAAATGTGTTTAGGGAGAGATGTTGTTGAAATGGGACAAAGTTAAAATGTACTACGCCAAGATTAAAAAATTACAAAGCTTGTAATATATTACATTCGTTTTTTAATGGAGCCCCACCCCCTTAGTGGGACACTGACTCAACATGTGTCTGCTTCTAGGAAATCAGAGCATTGGAGCGATACATAAGACGGCTGGAATTTCAAATCAGCAAGGTAAATAAATTAGTGCTAATTGTTGTTGTTGGTTTTTGTGTTTGTTTGAAAGAGTCTGGGGAGATACTTTCTTATTTAAGAAATGCTTGAAAGTTTGACTGCCTTGTTGCTTTGGTTATTCTATTTGATCATTGTTGAAAGTTATATTTGTTTTCTTTATTTTGCTGCAATGCTTCTTCTGCAGGTGGAGGAGTTGTATGAAACATATTGCATTCAGTGGAGATTATGTCAGGGAGCTGTCAACATGAAGAGAGCCTTCTCACTGTCCCCATCCACCAGAGCCTCCAGAGAAAGTCTGCTGGAGCTCAGCCGCAACCACAGACACAGTCTGCAGGTATTCCGACGTATATTCTGTCCTTTTTATTGTCATGATACAAAACAAATACTTATTGGCTCAACATTCCTCAATTTCCTCCTGATTGTGGGAATGGAGTATGCTGATAGAATGTCTCCATGAAGTTATTGTAACCTGGTAGCACTGGGACCCGATGTCCTGGTAAGATTTAGTGCTTTACTTCCAAGGAAAACAGATATGGTGTTATGAGGCCATGTTGTATAGTAACTGCTGCAACCAACCTGGTTCAGAAGTGTTCAGCCTGGTTTGATTAATTGAAACTGAAAGAAGTAGGTAGCTTTCTCTGTTGCATGTAAAGATGAATCGAAACCTTTCAGAATCCTTTACTTTGAGATGGAGAAGACATCCAAAAGCTAGCTGTAGTGCCCTCTTCCTGTCTGAAAATGCTAAGCTCTGTAGCAACTCTGTTACACTGATTAAAGCTCAAGTGCGCAAAGAAAACTACTCCCCAAAAATCTAAATGTTGGCACGTAAGGATTTACCTGCGTGTGGATTTTCATCAGTAATATTTTGAGTGGTGCTCATCTGGGTGTTTAAAAATGTTAACTATTTAACCTTTTCACTTCTTAGCTATACCTTTTGCTTTGAATACACAATTTTATTATTCGATTATCTCATCAGTTTCACTCCACATAAGAGGTTATAAATAAGGGGTAATGTTAATAAAAGAATTAAATATAAGTAAAAACTACATACGCAGTGTACAACAGCATGAAGTCGGTACATACTGTCCTTTGTGCAGTGGAATATGGCACTGATGGTGTCATTCTACATAATTATGGTGTATATATATATATATATATATATATATATATATGGTGTATTTCTTTGAAAGTACTGTTTCCTAATCTCCTCCTCCGACTTCTTATTATCAATAAAAACATGTTATCATCAGAAAATAAAAATTTAAAGATGTCTTCACTGTTCCTGACAAAAAGTTGTTTGAGGAGTTTCTCCATCTCAGGCAGCAAAGTTTTGTTTGTCCAGGCGATCTTGTATCAAATAAAGAGAGCCGAAACATGAACTATGTTTAAACATCGTGTAAGATCTGAACTATAAAATAGTGTTTAAATGAGTCATTTAATTTTTAAATAAGAATGCTTATTGAGGAAGTTCATTAAGTGCTGCAGGCTGTCTCTTGCATATGCATCCAGTAATATCAGGAATAATATTATAATATATAATAATATTAGAAGGTCCAGCTATGTAAGGTCTGATTCAGATTTAGGCAGGTAGTTATTTCTTGTAGCAGCAGCACTTCACAATTGTAAAACTCTGCTACTGACTTGTTTTGATGGCACATTGACATTTTTTTAGGACATTCCTTAATGCCCCACAACATCCCAAAGCTAAGAAATTTCACTTCAGTGTTTTTTCTCTAAATTGGACCATGAAAATGAATACATTAGCTGTTTAAAATGGCCACCATAGCAAATCAGTAAAGAAACAATAACACAAAGAAATTGAGGAAACAAAGAAAGTGAGATAAGACAAGAGTTATGATCAGACTGACTTTTACCGATGTGAAAGGCATCAGAGAAGAGACAGGATGCTAAATGCTGAATGAGCTTTGTTAGGGGAAGCTACAGTGATAAAATCTGCCAAAAGTTCTCTATTGGAACGTAAAAGATGCAGTAAATAACTTTCCAAACTAAAAACTTCACATTCCTGACTTGTTTAATGGCACAGTCACATCTGTTATGCAAGTTCTTCAAGTTGTTGCTGCACATCAACACACCAGCCATTTCGTATGCAAATGTTGCTGCCCCATTTACTTTATATTGCAATTGTATTTTAGTGTAAAACAAGCAGAAGTCATGAGTCAAATGGCCCACCAGCCAACAAGCAGGTAGGCAATATTGTGTCTTTTTTAAGTACTAGGCCCACAACCCTCTCCAGTGAGAAATACTGTGGTGTAGTTGCCAAGCTGAAGCCTGTACCACATTCATAAGACCTGGGACGTATTGTAGGATCTGTACTCATGTTTAAACTTACAAGTTCAAAATAAAGAAAAATGCCTCACTACTGGTGACTTAAAGGGGGCAACAGAAAGAGTGACTGGAAGAGAGGAAAAGCAAGAGACAAGGAGACAGAGCAAGAGCAAGCATTGGACATTTATTGTCTATAGGGTGCTTACAGTATAAGTAGGATGCAAGACAGATGTTTTATGATAATTTGTTACTGGGTATGTCTCTGAGAAAATCTGCTGAAGTTCCACTCTGCTTCATTATTAAGCAGATACTTTTCTTGGATATTGGTGTTCTCTGATGAACACCAACACTTAAAGGAATCACGGGCAGGGTTTACATGGCGGTATCAAAATGCTGTCTCTGGTCTTTAAACTGACATTGTTTTCAGTTTAACATTAATGCACCAAATATAAAACCTTTGATGTTAACAGTTTCATTTCATGGAAACTTTTCATAAGAGTCCATACAGGAGCACTTGAAAATGCCATGTTGGTGGTTTAATTAACTGATTAACTAAAAATTTGTGCTCAAGATGTCGGTCATGCAGAGCTGCAAAAGGAAGTCCTCAATATTGTTCAATTTTTTTGTGGATCCAAAGCATTAATAATATTAATCTTCTCCATATTCCATCCCTTGCATCATCATTCAGCATATCCTCATATATCCCACTTCTTTTTGAGCATTTAACATCTTTTTCATGTTCTCGGTCCTCTCGGTGCTACTGTGCTGCTGTTTGTTACATTCACTAGGCCATCAACATGGCCGCCACTTCCCAGAATGCAATGCAATGTGCGAGCCCTATTAGCTCTGTTTAGTTCTCCATATCTGGTTTTCTTCTTGGCACCACATAAGTAAATTATTAAATTAATATTTCTTCCTCTTCTTTAATAAGTAGGTAGTTCATTTCAAACATGTTCCAAGGGCACGACCTGTATAGACTTTGGGATGTACGGTTTCCCCATCAGGTGGGGATTCAGGTTGCCCTCAAATCAGGTATAAGTGACAGGTTGTGACCTCAGGATGCATCTGGGAACAACATCATACCTATCTGGTTCAAATTCTAATTAGTTAAAGTATACAGTTGACTTTCTTCATTATTGAGTTCAATGAGGCTCAATGAATAAATATGATAGATGACTTATTATTATAGTTACAGGATATTACATGTGCAGCTATGTATTATTGTATTGTGTATATTCGAGGATTAGGGAATAGGAGGATTGTGGGCATTTATTTACAGCTAAACATTCCCTTCTCCTTCCATTTCTGAAAAAGAGTTGGTCCCTTCCCTATTTTTACAAAACAGTAAGCACTCTACCTCTATAACACACCGCTCAAATCTTTATTTGCACACCTAGTGTCCATGCAGCTTCACTTTGAAAATGTACCAAGATAATCTATAAAATGCAAGAGAAATGCACTCAGAGCAAAACTTTCCACTACATATCCATCATTACCCCAAAGCAGGGGCCAAAACCTGCCTCTAACGGTAATAATGTTTACAAATGAAAAAGCTGGTGTGTAAATGATGGTCCCACAGCGACTTTTCTATTTGCAACCGCAGGATACGGGCCATTAACAAAAAACTGAAGATTCATCTGTCTGTCTGTGCTTTGACACATCTAGCAGTGTCTAACATATGTTTCTGTCCTTGCTCACTCTGCCTTGCATTCAGTCTTCTGTCCATCTCACCCTTAATGTTCTGGTATTTCTCTTTCCAGTATAACTTAGTGAGCAGACGGCAGTCAGCGCTGCTGTTTGTGTTATCTGGACCACACAAAGTGTTAAACTCCATTCACATGTTTTTAAGTTCTCCTCTGGTAAACCCTCAGGTCTATAGTTTTTCTTCTCAACTTAAAGAGCATTGTTCTTTGTCCAACATTTTGACCAACATTTTGACTTAAAAAGAGCATATATGTTATCTAATTGTTTCCTCTTTTTTATATCTGAAAGAAAGATTTATGGGCTGTTTGAAGGATTGCCAATCAGGTCACATTTTTGGTTATGTTTTTATTGGTTTCAGATTCAATTGCCATGGTTTCCTGACATATTTTACACACACACACACACATTTAGGTCAGGATTGATGAACGATTTGAGCCTTATCAGTCAGAGTTCATCATGTGACTCAAGTCTGAAGGACAAACAGTTTTATTAAAGTTTATGTTTTCAACATGGGGCTAAATCTTCCTTTTGCACTGTTTCTGATGAGACTGGGTTTCACTCAGTATAAGCAATGTGGATTTAACAGCAGGATGCTGCAGAGAAGGCAAGGTAATTTGAACATTTGTGTAGTTGACCCTAAAAAAATATCCTCCTGAGACCCAAGCTTTACTTTGATTCCTACTTTAGAGATGTCTTCTAGCTATTTGGGGTTAAAACTAACCAATAAATAAAATTGTTATGTTAACAATCACATATTACGTTTATACATATTTTATTCTACATGATGTAGATATAAATATAATTTTAAATTGAACAACATCAGGTCTTCTGAAACCACTAAATAGCAGTCTAAGTGCTCAACAGATTCCAGTTACACACAATTTAGTGGTGGAGACGACCTAATATGTGATGTCCTTTTACATAGACACTAAATAATCAAAATTAATACCTCTATATACCAGAGAATTTATTTTTCCAGCACATCTACATACTAATGAGCATTTTCAACGATCTGTATTAATATTTGCTTTGTATCTTCTTATCTGTTAAGCCATTTTTTCCATTTTAGGCTTCTGCCCAAAGATTGTGTTCCCATAGTGGAAAAACAATTATTTCAGGATGGAAGGAGCTGCTCTGAACCTCCATTATATCATGGCATTCATCCATACAGACATACATACATACATACATACGTACAGACATACAAACATACATACATACAGACAGACAGACAGACAGACATTAGTTCTGCAAAGGGTAACTAATAATGGGAAGCAAAACAAAGGTTTTAGTACAAAAAGCTCAGGAAAGATTTCATCCTGAATACATTTCTAAATACTTTAAAAAACTAAAAATACTTATTTCACTTTCCTTGTAGATGAACATTTTTAAGTTTAATAGAACAACAATGCAGAAATGTACTCATTGTGATTTTTCCCAAATTTCACCAAAGTCAATAAATACAAAGAGCTGATATCCTCTCAGCAGTGTTGCATCCTGTGGTAAAACAGAGAGGAGAAAAAATCCAAGCAGTCAGGACTGTGAGGCAGGCGGGTGAGCATAGGGACTGCATGGAAAGGAAAGGAAGCTCTGCAGCAGCAAGATTAAAAAATGAAGTTCAAACTAAAGGAAAATAAGCTCAGGGAAGGACAGAGTCATGTAAATGGCGAGGACTGGAAATTAGTCAACAGTGGTGATAAAAAAGGACCTGGCAGAAAACAAAGGGAAACAGGCAGTAGATAAAATGAAGGATTAATTAATGAGAAGCAGGTGTGATGAGGAATAAATAAAAACGATACACCAGAAGGGAAACAGGAAACAAGATAGACACACAGAGGACTCCACCTAAACCAACAAAAAAGTCTAACCTGAACTGAATAGTTTACAGATTTGGGTTAATTGGGCCATTTGGGTTTGAATTGAATCCCTTTTTATTATAAATCTTGTTGTTTAGCTGTTTCCTGTCGTATCCAATTTTATTTATGTTGGGTTGATTTTGTTTTTATAAAACAAAAGAAACAATGAAGCAGGAAGACAACTGATCCAGAACATGGAGGGAAATCAGCAGGAATGATGGAGGAAAAGTCCAATAAACAAACAAAAGTTTGTTGGAAAAGACTAATTAGAGCAGAACCACTGAGGTTTGGTAGATTTACTAAATGAAGCCCCCCACCCAGCGGCAACTAATTTGCCATCCATCTTTCATCCCACCTGGACTCCAAGGTTTCTCCAGCTCATATAAGTTCATGAGGTGTTAACTCTTGCTGTATTTCTCCCTCAGTCCCATATCTCAGCCTTGTTGCTGAAGCAGCCCTGGTTCATTATGACCCGTGTGTTGATATCCAGGTGCTAACATGTGACATGCTGCCATAAAGTGAAAAGCGGTTGTAAAGTCACGCAGTATCCCGGGAAAAAGAATAGATTAAAAATAAAGTGAAGTGTGGTTTCTCAGTCCGAGATGCTGCAGAATAAAAACACTTTCTGGAATGTATGTGACTAATATCACTGTGCAATCAAAACGAGTAAAAACTTGAAAGGTCAACAAGTTACACGGTGCTAGTTTAAGAAACAGAACAAGCCTTGCATAAGATTAACATAAAGGAAAGCATGTTAAGTAAACGGAGGAGCAAAGAAACTGATGGAACCAGGAATAATAATCAGGATGTGGAAATTCACTAAACAAAGAAAACAGTATGCTAATACAGAGATGACCATATCCGGTCCTCGAGTTCTGTCATCCTGCAACTTTTAGATGGATTCCTTCTCCAGCACACCTGAATCAAATGAATGGTTCATTAGCATCCCTTTGCAGAGCTGATGCACATGCATGATTCTTGTGTGTTGGAAAGTTGCAGGATAGTAGCGCTCAAGGACTGGACGTGGTCACAGCTGTACTAATACATTAATAAAATTATACGGTCAAACTAACTGAGTTGCAGAAAGAAACCAGTCTGGAACTGGAAAACCCAACACAGATGAAGATTAGCACTAAAGCAGAGTATCAATAAAACTCCCTTTCCAGTTTCTTTTCTGGTAGAAAATGATCCGTCAGAATCCCAATTGAATCTGCTGTTTATCTCACTCAGCCAGAAGCAACATCATCTCTTTCATGCTTTACTGTAAAACTGTATCATTGTCTTCTCTGCAGGACATGTCGACCATGGAAGGAGATTTAGAAAGCCTACTCGGAGAGCTACACGTCAAGATGAAGGGTGTGCACATCCACACAGAGTCCCGAAACAGCTTACAGGTTATCAGAGCCACAGTAGCACCAACCTTTCCTCCCAACATGTGTTTTTCCTTTCAGGTCTGATTGGTTTTGCTCGACTCTGCCCCGGAGACCAGTACGAGGTGAGTTTCTCCGTTCGGTTTCATTTGAGTCTCATGGGCATAAGAACAAAATTTATGCTTCTCTTAGCAGAAAAAATGGTGGAAGAATATTCAGACTGTATTGCTCAACTTAAAAGGTGTCTCAAACCAGAACCAGATGTGAAGCATGATGTCATAAATGTTTATTTATACATGAAGAATAAGGCTTAGAGAGAGAAAGGTAGAGGAAGGGAGGAGCTGAGGGCATCGTGGGATTAAAGGGATAGCTAAAGGTTAGCCAAAAAGGTCTAAAGTCTAATCTTAAAGGAAGTTTCTGCTTCCTGAACCAAAGCTGGTGATATTCTGAGTCCCAGTTTCAAAACTGTGAACCACCTGCAGTAAACCTGAAGTCTGCATCATCTTTGATTGAATCTCGCTGTGGTTTCTGAGGAGCAGTGAAGATGTTTTTTACTTTTTTAATATCATTTGATTAACCATGTAATTAAGAAGCAATGCTCTGATCCCCCCCACCCATTCAATTTCTTACCTAAGAAGAAGTGAAAGATGATAAATGGCTGGATGAAATTGGCAGTCAGTGTCACTGAACTGGCAGGTTCAGAGTGTCGGTTCCAACTGACCAACCTGTTCCTTGGAAAACTAAAGGGCGGGTCCGGATGAGAGCAACATGGATACCACTGAGGCGTTTCAGGGCAGTTCTAACCAGCTTACAACAGGGAACTTTAGGAGACATTTGGCACAAACAGCTTTTTAGAGGAGAAGACATCTCTGCGAGCTGGACCACTGTAGATAATCCTGACATGGAGGAACAGCAGTATAGGGTATAAAAAATTGGGAATTCCTGTGACAGTGGCTGAGGTTTGGTTTCACTCTTTTGGAAATCGTTGCTCATGTAACTGTATTCAGATACAGGTCAAATAGACAGCGCAGATATAATGACAGGATGAAGGTCTGAATCTGCCTTTCAAACTAATTTTACTTCTCTCACAACATACAGAGAGTTTAATTAATAAATTTATGCTTGTGTTTTGATGGAGCTTTGAATACCCAGGATTTTTTGGAGGTGATCTGGATCTTGTTTTGGAGTGTAATTCACAATAAGTTTGGGGGGGGGGGGGGGGGGGTTGGCACGGGTCTGAGCTCTGCAAGTACTTTTCTAGTCTTATTTTAAATATTCATAAAATTTCAAACACCAGCTTCACTACTAGCCTTTCATGTCTTTTTTTTCTTTATTCTGGAGAGTTTTATTCATTTGTGTTTGATTCCATAAATTAATTTATTTTGGACCAATTTCATGCCCTCTCACCAGTAACGTTATTGTCTTCCTGTTGTGTGGATATATGAGTTATATATGAGTCTTTAAAGCATGAATGTTTAACCATTACATAGCGAGTAGCTGATGATGTGTCTTGGCGGTGTCACATGACCAGGTGGTGGTGCGTTTGGGCCGTCAGAGATGGAGGATCAGAGGACGGATCGAATCAGACGACACTCAGTCCTGGGATGAAGAAGAGATGGTCTTCCTCCCGCACATACACCACAACTTTGACATCAAGGTTTGAAGCCATGTAATCCAAAAGTATTTAAAGAAAATGAAAATCAACACAGATGCTAAACAGACTAAACAAGGCCTAGGCCTTCGGAAGCGACGGCTAGGGCTATATCCCTGAACGCCCCCAATCCTCGAATAGACACAATACAAGAATATAAAGCCATGTTTGTGAGCACATCAGATACTTCTTTAGTAAGTTTGACTGAGGAATCATATATTCCAGAGTTACCTTGATGCAGTGAAGCAGCTAATCAGGATGATTTTGTCTGAACCTATGATTAGATGTAATTATGGCGCATTCATGTCACTGCAGCGAGTTGACAGGACTGATCAGTGTGTGCAGGTGTGTGTCAGCGCAGAATGGTGAGAGAGAAGATAATCATGAGAGACATTTTATCCTCAACACTGATACGACCGAACATGGAAATGCATCTTTGTTTGCGTTGTTGGCTTGTTTATTTAGCTAGAATATTTCCTGCTCAAAATGTAACCGATGTACTTGATAAAATCGTTTGACTGCACTGAGAATGTCCGTCCACACGCTCAGGCTGAGGTGCAGTAATAACACTATGCATCTGACAGCATTGTGTGTGTGTTTGTGTGTGAAGAAAAAAATCTATACCTGTGGGTTTTAAATCCATGTAATCTGTTGTTTCAGGTGACAGAGGCGAAGGGTTTGGGTTGGCTGCTGGTCGGCATGGTAACATGTGCAAGCGCAGATTTCTTTGTGGCAAAGCCACAGCTGATGTTAGTGGACATCACAGAGCTGGGAACCATCAAGCTGCAGCTAGAGGTCACATGGAAGTACGGATACACCCACACACACATACATACACACTTTAAATCAAAGTCCCTTCTGCACTAAATGGCTTGACATGAAGCAAACTGATGAGGTGGTGGCAAAGAACAGCATGATGTGGAGTGAAGAGGAACTTCCTCTGCTTGGAAGCTTTGAAGAGATGGCGATAGAGACCAGTAGAATATTTAGAAATGAATGCACAGCTGCTTCAGCTCTTTCCTTATTTGTTGTGCAAAATATCCAAATAGATGCTGAATTTTAAAGATAAAATTAATTGAATTTCCTTCTTCTCATACCAGGGAAAAGGTAGAATGAAGAGAAAACAGACTGAAACCTGCCGTGTACTTTTGTCAGTGGCTCAGAATTCCCACAGAAGAAATCACAGCAACAAACAAGCTCTTGCTGAACAATTCATATCCTTTCAGTTTTATCAAACATAATGCTAACAACATCATGCTACACACTCATGTCCTGAAGAATCTGTTGTTTTCTCTACTCCCTACCACTAACCTGAGCCAGCTGTTTCCACGCAGCTGATCTGACGCAGAGCAAATAGTACAGTTCAACAAGCTTACACACACACACACAAAGCCTTAGATCACATGTCAGGCTTTAGAGGAACCAGGTGGATGACATTTTAGAGACCTTCGCCTGTTAGTTAAAAAAGCCTGAAACACACTCATAAAATAAAACAAAAAGCTTTTGGGCTACACACACACACACATGCACACACACACAGCAGAAATTGTGCATTTCTGATTGACGTCTGATTAAAAAAAGTTCAACATTAGCTCAAAAAGGACAGCAAGAGAAGATGAAAACATGTATGTTGATATACACACGTGTGTGTGTGTGTGTGTGTGTGTAATGACTGAAACAATCCATAAACCCCAAGACACCAAACTGGTGATGAGTAACAAAGCTTATATAACTGCTATAAATGAGATGCTTGTTCCATTCAGTGTGAGTTCTACTGTTGCTTTGCTACCCTTTAGTTTTTTTAGATTTCAGACTTGAGGCTTGGCTTATGCTGCAAATGCCCATGTCTGCAACAAACAAAATGTGTTTTGTGATGTCCCAATCTGTTCGTAAGCTTCCTGATTGATAAAGCAAAAGCTAAGCGAGCGGGACTAGAGGTGTAATTTGTGCATTTACAGATAACACAGTACTGACTATAAGTGTATACAAATGTGTCAGTCCCTATATTTATGCTGTTCAAATGCACAGATAAAATGTTTAATATTGATGAACAACTATTCATAGTTAAGGGTTTAATCAATGTTAATAGCTTATACAGTTTAAGATGTAGGGAAGCTGTAGGGAAGATGTAGGGAGCATAAACACTCCGTCAAGAACATAATCTCACAACAGTACCAGCGAATATTGTAAGTAAACAATTTTAAAAGTAAATACAAAAAGTTTGAAAGGAAGCAAGTTCATGTGAATCTTCATAGCAAAAGGTTTTATACTTAAAAAAACATCAGAAATATTTTCTGTAAAAAAGACCAAATCAGATAGATGGCCTAACGATTAATCATAAATATCATCTTGATTATTTCAAACCCTAAATAAGAAACAGTAGGGATGTTGTGTAATACATGAAGAAACTGGGAATAAAAACCTTTAATAATTATTACATTTCATTAGAAGAATAAATGAGCACACATTAAAAGAAAGGATTCAGTGTTCATGCAATGGTTTTTTACTTAACTCTTTATCTTCCTAATCTACCAGGAGGTAAAGTTAAATTTGCAGTGATTGTGATGATGTTATTTAACAATTTGTGGAAATAAACCCTCCTAAGCCATCTTTACCGCTCTGTTTTAGAATGAAAAACCCAAACTGTTTGTTTTCACACAGCTATCTCACATTTCCACCACTTCACTGTCATAATATACTTAACTTTCACCTCAACCTTTTTCTAAAACACATTTATTCAGATTCACATTTATTCAGACAAACAGAAAAATGTGGAGAAATATTTCTTGAGGCTTTTTTTCTTAATGTGGAAGTTAAAGAGTTGAAATATTAATTTCTGCATTTTTTTAAAAAAGCATGTTTTAAGGCAGTCCAGTGTAGCAGCTGTTTCCTCTTCCTCCTCAGCCATGCTGTTGTAATGTGTGCAGAATGTGGATTTCATTGTTCTTTTAAGAAGCACATTGTTACATTATGTTTATCCAAGTTATTTGTGGAATGTGTTGCAGGATTTAGAAAAATAAGAAAGTATAGTATTGATGTATTAAAAGAAGTTAAATGAACGCAGGTTGATACTGTCTGCAATGAAGCAAAATTCACTTTCATGTCAGCGAATAACAAACTGATGTTTTTTTGTTTCTAAAACGTTTCAACCTTTTTTCTGATTCATGTTTGTCTCTTGAAATGAACTTAAAGTAAAGAAGCTTCTTGTTCATCTGGTTTATGCATTTGCATCTCTGTGTGCAGTCCGTTTGACAGCACTGAGAGGCTGAGGCCGCTGTCTGTCAACAAGCAGTCAATGTCCAGCAGGAAAAGTTCAGTTTACAGCTGGACGGCACCGAGCACCCCCTCCTTCACAGAGAAATATTTCATAGTAAGTATGCAAACATGCACAGAGAGGAAGTTGATACAAAATGCAAGTAACTCGCAGCATTGTTTTCTACCTGTTTATTTACCAGTTTTTTTTACAGCATCAAATGTGTGCAGTATTGCAACACACATGCATGTTATAGATACATAGGTAAAAAAATATTGATATACATTCATTCAGATTTACTATTTACCTATATTTGTTCATTTATGGTGAAATCTACATTTTTCTTGTCCACTACAGTACCTTCATCCTGAAACCTGTTTCCAGTACATTTAAAATCAAACGTAACTTTACAGTCTGACGTGTAAACTCTTCCTTTTGTCTTCCATTAGTCAATGGTACGCCAGCTGCAGGACCAAGAGGGTTCCCTCCCATCTTTGCTGCCTAAAAGTCGTCATAGTCGAGGAGGCGTGTCTCTGCTCAGCTACCTGTCCAACCCGTCTCACTCCTCCGTCACATCGAGTCCTCAAAGCCCACACACCCGAAGGTTTGTAGGAGAGTAGGCCAAAGAATAAAACTAAACTAGAATATTGTGAAGGAACAATAAATAAAAAAATAACTCCAAACTCTCCATCTTTTTTAAAGTAAGACTTTCTAATGGTTTAGGAACTAATCGCTGTATGTGCCAATCCACCCCCACACAGCCTCACTCGGGCTCACAGTTTCCCCTCCAGCCACAGTCAAGGCACCAGTCTGGGAGGAAGCCAGACTCAGCTGTCGCTCGGAGAGGAAGAGGAGCAGGAAACAGAGGACAGTATAGATGTGAAGGCTGGTGAGGAGGAGTGGGGTGGTGTATTAGAGAGTCCCTCATCATCAGCAGAAGGGAGTAAAGCTGCTTCCCTTGCTGCCATACAGAGGTGAAGGTCACAAAAAACATGATCATTCATTCCTTTTCTTCTTTATTTAGTAGATCAAGATACAGAACTGTCAGGTATCAATGATGTCCAACTTTGTGTTATTCTGAAATTTGTTAAAAGTTTTTTTAATGTACTGAAACTGATGTATTTTGCCTTCTGAGTCTTGTTTGTAAAATATGTCTTGCTTTAAGAATCACAACTGGAGACTCTGGGAGGTAAAAACTAAATAGATATTTGACGCTACTCAAGCAGGAGCAGCATTATGTCAAAGTAGCATCCCTACCTGTCAGTTAATATGTCTGATTTGTACAAGTCTGGTTATTAGATGATACTATAATAATAATGTTATTGGTTATGTTTCCACCTTGAATGGAGGTCCAGCACGCCAGACATCCTCAGAAAAAATGCAACAGCAGAACCAGATCCTGAGACACCAGCTGGAGCTTTGCAGCAGGACAGCAAGCAGGTGAAAAGATGCTGAAACACTACCAGAAACACTAATTTGGCTATTGCCTAAAACATTAAATTACAGCATTTTTCTTAGCTTTTTTTTATAGGTTTGCTATTTGCAAGTGAATTGTAATCATTAGAGATCAAACATATATGCAAAAAGCAGTTTACGACTCTTAAACCAAGTACAACAGCAGAAGAAAGTAAATATCTGGTAGTTCCATTCCACATCTAGTAAAAACTGCTGCCCTCTGTCTTGTTTCATCACCTTTTGCCTCATCAAGCTTCATCTTTCTCACATTAACTCCAGGAGTCCCCAGACAGTCGGGGGGCTTCTGCTGCAGCCTCTCCAGCACCATCTACTCAGCCCCCAGTTGCCTCTCCATCCTCACCCTTGGCAACACCGGCTCCGACACCAGGCAGGCCGAGGGTGAGCGGGGCCCAGCGCAGGGCTCTGGCCCTCAAGCTAGGAGCCTTGATTGCAGAGTTAGAGAAAACACTACAGAGCCAAATCTGCTCTGACAAGGAGCTGCGATCTCTGGACCACCAGATACCGCACCTGGCAACCATATTAAAGGTACATATGTGTTTGCACATAAACACATTTAAACATCTGGGGGGAGCAGGGACATATTTAATATTCTCTCTGCTCCTTCAGAACAATCTCTCCCTGCTCAAAAACTCATCATCTGAGGAGACGCTGGCTGTTGAAGAAGTCTTGGAAAGCTTTGATTTCCTGTCACATGACTTCACTGCAGATGATGACACTTCCTGTTTGGGCAGTCTGAGGCTAAAAGATAGCGGGTGCGTTGACGATAAGACAGAAACAACTTCCACTATGCATCCACTTGCTCTTCAACAGCTCCCTTACCCTTTTATGTCATCTTCAGCATCAGCTCGTTCCAGCAGAGCACTCTGAGGAGTCTCGGCCTCGTTTCTCAGGACAGCCAATCAGCTTCTGAGGAAGAACTGGTTATCGCCCCACTGACTTCTGGGAACTGGGGTCTTGACCAAGCTCTGGAAACACACCTGGATATCTGTTCCATCCTGCTGCAGGTAGGATGCTCATAAGCTACCAAACGTTGATTGAATAACAGAGTAAATCTCATTATTTAGGAATTATTTTACTACGGTTATTTGCACCTGAATGTCTGAAACATGTACTTCTTTAGAGAAGCTGGTTTTCACCATAATGAGGGAAGTAAGGGAGCAATGTCCACTTGGGGTATAAGAGAGCCACAAAGTGTTCACATATCAGGTTTTAATAGAGAAGCCATCATTTGGTTCTTGCAGCCATTGTTGTCCCTCAGCGTGGAGTTAGTAACGTAGTGATGGATGGAAGTTTTCACGTTCGTATTTCTCCTCCTGCTCCTGTTTTTTGAGATGTTCACCCTAACTCTGATACCTCTTCCTCATTCACTAAATCTGCACTGTGTTTCTTCAAAAACAGAATCCAAATATGTTCCTTCACTCTGAATCCAATATTGTGCAGAAATATAAACAGTGTGAATGTTAAATGTCTCCATGATAACGATTAACAGAACAAGCATAAACCTGCTTCCTCCTGTTTGTCCTGCACTGTTCACATCTTTCCATAAGACTTCACTTCTATGGAGAGAAATTTGTTTCTTTATTATCCAATCAAATAGAATAGATTTGCAACCAAAATTTTATTTTGAGAGCA
>JBAMHX010000004.1:7437695-7451110 GCA_037177515.1 Pseudomugil tenellus | reverse complement strand
CTCAAAATAAAATTTTGGTTGCAAATCTATTCTATTTGATTGGATAATAAAGAAACAAATTTCTCTCCATACACTTCCTCCCCATGTGGATTTGATCGAACTAGAAGGAAGTTGCTTTGAAAAACTGCAGAAAGTGTTTTTTTCCTTTTCTACAACGCCTCCACTACTGGGAGTTTGCATGTTATCCCCGTGTTAGCGTGGGTTCTGTCCAGGTATTTTACTGTAAAATTATGAAGTTAGAAGTTGTAAATTAAGCTTTTCTGGGTGTGTTGATGATTTTCCCAGTTTTTCTTCCTGTTCTAATTATTTTCCTTAAAGAAAAATGTTTTCTACAAAACTGTAGTGAAGCAGCTAGTTTAGATTTTTTAGTTGTTGTTGTTTTACTATGTTTTGTATTGTTTAGTTTTTTTTTTTTTGGGGGGGGGGGGGGGTTCTCTTTCTTCCCTCTGAGACTAAAAAATACAAAAAACACAACATCAACATAGTTCTGCTTGGGCAAGACAAGATTAAAGAAAATAAATGATGTATTTGGAAATTAAAGCTCTACATCCAAATTTATCAAACAAATCCTAGATTAGTAGCCATTTAACACCCAATAAGAAAAAACATGATAACAACCTGACTGTTTCAGGTAAGTTAGTGCAAAGATTGTAAAGAAAGAAATCTTATTATATTAAAGACATTTTTAATGTAAAATCAGCTGTTTAATTCAGTTAAGATAAGATGGGCTTCTTATGAGTGAAAATGCTGAAGAAGCAGCTGGATTTTTACTCAGTTTAATGAAAATTTCAGTTTAATTACTTTATTTGTAGACTGTGTCTCATGTTTTTGTCCAGACATGCAGACAGTCTGAGCTCTTAGAACAGATTCATCTCGAATTTAATTGTTGGAAATGCTTTTTAATTTTAATATGTGCATTAAAGAAAAAAACATTTGTAACCTCTTTCGTTTTAGTCAGCAAAATTTAGTTACAGCTGCTAAGAGCTTCCAAAGGTTATAATTTTTATCAAAATGTATCTTTAAGTAATTAAGTAATATTGATTTTTCTCTGATTTGTTCTACTGCATACCAGACTGTAGATTTGAACTCTTTCATGTGAAGCTGAATGATCTGCGTCGGCCTGCAGGAACCACTTGATGGCAGCAAAGCCAACATCTCCAACATTTGTTTGGTTTATATGAAGAACACAGGAGTTTATTCATGAGCTTTGAGGAAACCAGTCTCACAGCCATCTCTCTCATTTGTGTTTCTTGCTCACAAAAGTTCTCATAATTTTTTTTCCTCAGATGATAAAAAACATGGATTTTGGGCCATCGCAGAGAGAGCTGCTGGAGGAGATGTCTCACCAAGCCGAGGTCCTGGACAGAATCAGTCATCTGCTCCTGGAGGAGAACGACGGCATCACAGTTCAAGAGAGTGAGTGGAAAAAATACTACTTACCTATAATCTGACAGAAATGACTGTAATAAATAAAAGGTGTTTGCTGGTCCAACCTGTTTTATGCTCATCTCTCCCACAGTCCTCCCCAAGGCCCAGCGATCCAGAGATACGCTTTTGTTCTGGGAGGAGTGTGTGAACGACAGTAGCTCTCCTTTCTATTGCCATGCCGACAGCTTTTCCAGGTCGCTGAAGAAACGTTACACACACAAGGTGAAGGCCAAGCAGCCTGGCCAATCAGAGAAAGGTACAACAGCACCACAATCAACCACTTTGGGCCCCTGAGTGAGGCCCTTAACATTGCAGCCCAAAGCTCTATACTGTCTAGAAATGAGTTAAAATGAGGAGTCGTTTCCCAATCGGGATTAATCAAGAAAAATGGTTATTATTAAGCTCAGAGTTAAAGTGAACAAAGTGATCAGAAGAGACCTTGAGCAGGGTTTCATATGGATGTGATGAGGCATATAAAGGGGAAGGTTGCCATAGATACCGTTCATGTGGATGATACTTACTGTATTGCTACTATACAAATATAGTATTCATTTATCTGTTGAACTATTGATCTAGAATTGTGCTTATTTATTTTGTATTTAGTTTGTGTTCATCTCCCAAAGGGGTTCTCAGCAGAAACCCTTGTCTCTCTCCTCTACAGTGTTTTCTCAGCTCCTGCAGCAGGTCCAAGCAGCCTGCAGGGTGCTGCCTTGCTGTCGGCCCGTCTGCAGCCCAGAGAGGGTCACCATCTTCCAGCTCTCAGTGTATATGAAGCGCTGGAACTTCCGGGAGCTTGGAGAGCACATCTCCCGTCTCTCCAAAGAAGGTAAACTTTTATTTTGAAATCCTTATCAAAGAGTTGCTTCTGGGGACCAAACCACATAGATCCATAATTCGTCAGTGTTCTTCTTTCAAAACAGATTCAGCCTCTTTGTTTAGTGAATAAAAAAATTTAACCAACGAAAAGTCTCATCGTGACATCATTAGACTATTTAAAGTATCTGCAATAACTATTAGGATGTGATTTAATCCACAGTAAAAACAGAGTTTTGCAGGGATGTAAATGATTTCAGGTTCCAGCTTCTACATGAGTACTAAACACAACATATACAGAATTTCTTATTGATGGAAAGGGAAGGGAGTTATAATTTAAGAGCTAAATTAGATTTTAGAACACTTAAGGTACGCACGAAGAGGAAAGGCTTTTGTGTCTCAGTTTGTAAGGTTAAATTGTGGAACACTTTGAGGGGGCAACTAAGGGAATATCTAAACTTAAACCAGTAAAAAGTATGAAGAAATAACTTTTTCCAAGTATGTAAATGAAGAATGTGTCTAATTATTATAAGTTGTTCATGGGTGAGTGTATAGAAATTTTATGTTATTGCTAATAGTATCTTTGATGTTACGTAGAATATTAATATTATTGAGGATAAAGACATATGATATTTAATATATTATTTTTGTGACAGGAAGCGTAATGAAATAACGATGATTTGTTAGCAAAGAGTGGGGTTATATAAGTTCGCACTTCCCCCCACTCCTTTTCATATATGTAATTATAATGTTTAGTGTATTATTTTTGTATTATTTGTGAGTTTTATTTGTTTTATTAATTTCTATTTATTTATGTCCATCAATCTATATATTTAGTTTCTAATTGCATATTCGAAATAAACTTTGATTATTTCTGCTCAGAACAATCTATCTTAATATTTTGTCTTCATATGCTTTAGCTGTCCTCATGTATAGAATGTGCACAAAGTAATATGTTGTTATATAAGCCAAAACTATTCCAACATGACTATATCATCTGATCTGTGTGGTAACTTTACTGAAAGACTTTCACATCTGTCTCATCATGTTTAAAGCTCATTGTGCGTTCACTGAGAACAATGTGGAGTATCCGACACCAGAATTCTTCAGAATCCGTTGTGAAGATGGTCAAGCTGACAGTTCTATAAATTATAATAAGTTCATGTTAAAAACACCTCTGTATTTAGATTTCAAAGAAAGATGTGACTCCTGAAATCTGAGGTATGAGCATGCATGTAGGAGGTGTGTTATTCCTTTTTATTCCTCGCTATGTTTTAGAGTACATCCTTTCAGCACTGAGGAGCCCCAAAAGAAGGCGGGCTCTAAACAAACTGCGAGGGCGGAACATCACGGAGCTCCTCCCGCTGGGATGCACCCTGCAGACTCTTGCTGCCATGCAGATTGACTCCAACCAGAAAATCTGTAAAGCTGCCTCCAGCTGCATGTGCAGAGCTGCCAGTTGCAAGACTTTCAGGAACAAGGTGGATCAAACAAAGACATCACACAACTTTCTGAAGAAAAAAGCTTTGTTAGCATAGCATTTACTCAATCATCTGTATGTGGGTGTTTAATCAACTCATAACAACCAAAAAAAACCCTGATATGTGTTGAATTTCTATTGTAAGCAGCACTTTAGAAGAAAGTGTGAATACCTGATGAATGCTATGTCTCAGTAAGGTAGTTGCTATGCTAATATCTTGCATTGTGAATGTAGCGGAGTAGATGTAGTGAAGCAACTTGTTGGAATACAAACTAATAATATGTAGAAACTCTGCCTAATGTTTATGTGTTGACCTGCTCCTTTAGGCTGTGGCTTACTACACAGAGAGTCTGAAAAGCTCGGATGTTCAGGTCCAACAGGGCTCCTGTTTGGCTCTAAAACGCCTTAGGGTAAGTTGCACGCATTCACTCCGAAACACAGAAACACATTCATTCATTTTTCATTTCCGGGTTCTTTAACACTAGAAGCAGGTCATTTTTTTATCCACTTGTATCTCTGTTTAAATAAAATCCACACTTCTCTCAATTCATAATTTTTCCTGAAATGGGTCCAGTAAACATATAGTGAATTTTGGTAAGTGAGTGATCACAAATAAAAATAAATCTAAGTATTAATCCCTAGAAATGCCAAGCAGGTAATTTCTACCATCTGGTCCTTAATCTGGTTTAATGCACTGTGTGCAGCTGTCAGATCTTTCCCCACCAGGCCCATTCATGACACTCCCGGTTGCTTAGTAACCTACTAAGTTCAATAGCTGTCAGTAAGTAATATGGTTTTATAATCATTTAGGCCAATCTACTGCTAAATTTGACAAATGGATTAATACAAGAGATGGATGAATGCCAAAGAAACCTGGTTATTATTCCAAGACATAAATGATAGAGAGTCGGATAAAGGAGAAGTCACTCTGGATGTTGGTGAAGTGGAATTTGATGAAACAGTAGACGAATCAGAGGTGGGAGAAAGCAATCGACCCGTCAATTTTACCCGTTAACGAGTCATGTACTGAGGATGAGGATTGGACGCATCTTTGCGTAATTTGCGCTGTTCTACCAGGGGGTGGTAAAATGTACTCGTCTTGGCGGTTCTAGTATTAATGAGTATCTTCGTGTTTGTCAGGCTACAGAGAGCATGGACCACATTGCAGATTTATGGAGATCACCTGATGAGGATCTTCGTAGCACTGCCAGAGAAACTATCCTCTCCTTTGGTACGTTTAACTAGTTTAGATTCAGAAAGTTTGCTTTTTCATCGGAGAGTTTCCATTATGTTTATTTTCTGTTTTTATGAAGGTAAAAAGGGATACCAGGCCTTCCAGAGGATGGACCAGCTGTATGCTGAAATGGAGGAAGAGGCTTATCAGAACCAAGAGACAGAGATTACTATTCTATAGAAACAATCCAGGAGATGTGACCAGACAAAGAGACACATGATCCCAACTGTGAAGACTCAGGAGTAGATGGCAGCAGGCTTCTGTCTGAGTTGGATCAAGTTCATGAACCTGCCAGGTTTTTCACAATGGTACGTGCGCAGGAAGATCGTATGATGATCGCTTCATTTCTCTCTGGATGGACTGTTTACTCGCTGACGATGATCAAGAACTTTGTTTTTCCACAATCCTGTATTAGTTTACTTGAATTCATTATTTGTATTTAAGGTGCCAGTACATCTTATGTAGGTCTCCCGATGCTGGGATTTACTATCAACAACCCACTTATATGATTCTTATGCTGGAAAATGAAGGATGGATATATTTTGATTTCACATAAAATCTCAAGTGTGTGGTTGAAAGAAATAATAAGTTAAAATCCAAAATATTTAATTAATAATAAGCCAAAAGAGACTGAATAAATCTGGATTGATAGCCTTAAACTGTGTCTGTGGGCTATTTGAGAAAGAAAGTTTGTGGTGAGATTATTTCTTCTATTTGAGAAAAAATTCTGCTTCAATGGGAGATACCAAGATATCAAACATGAACAAAGACATCAGGAGGAAAAATGCAAATGATAAAAATTATTTTTATGCAGAGTAATATGGACAGTAAAAGAAATGAGCTGAAGAAGAGCTGTTGTCATCTTCACTGGTTGCCAAGCTTAACTAGCCTGACAGACCAGCTTTGCTACTGGGTGAAGTCACTGCTCCAACTGGGATATTTAAAAATGTTATGGTCAATAAGAAGGTATTAGAATAAAATATGTTGGCCAACTTTGTTCCTGTGAGAGAAAAAAAGAAGTTAATATCAACTTTGTTGCATGTATGATCATTTTCATGCTTCCGTAAGGTTTTAGTGCAAGAGAAGCTCTGGAAAAAAAACAAGATGAAGAATCTCCAGACAAGACCTTTAACTAGAAATGATCACATGATGAGCTAATATCTCAGAGTTTCAGGAAAGTGAGACAGCTGTGTAATTCTTATATCGGAGCATTTCTTCCCAGATCTGCAGACAAGCGACGTCCGATTTGTTCCTGACAATCTAAACATTTCACCATCTTCATATGAACCAGACGTTCCAGGATCAGAACCAAATATCAGATTCCTAAATATGCGAAGTCGCCTGTCAGGACAAGACGTAGCAGAAGTGTTGAGAGAGGTTAGAGGAAGTTTAGCATGAATAAATGAATGTAGATGAGAAAGATGTTCAGCAGATGTTTGTATGTTAAACAGCTGCTTATAAAACTCAACATATTCCTGAAAAACAGGGAATGTTTTGCATATATTTTCCAACAAATATTAAAGTAGTGGATGGAAATGATGCAGGCATGTGAAATGTTTTGTTTTTAGTGGGAACTCAAGTAATCAATGTAAAATTTTTCACACTCAATCGAACTTTGTGTCATTCTTCAGCCAGAAGCAAACGTCCCAAGCTACGATGCCTGATTGGATTTCTTATGCAGAATACAAAACATATAGAATAAATACTGCTGGAAGACGTTCATCCTGCTGTTTTAACTGCTTATCAGCAGACGGATTTGCAGGATGGAGGCGTATTAACCATATTTTAATTTGGTTTTTTTTATGTATTTTTCTTTATGATACTGCAGAAGTCACAAGTCATCTTTTGTTTTGTTTGTGCTCATGGTGATCGTTCCTCTACACTCACCACACAGCCGCAGAGTAATCAGAGTATTTCTGTAGGTGTTTTCTAAAATAGAAATTATAAAGATTCTAAATCATTAGCAAAAGAAAAAATTTTAATAAAAAATATTAAATGTTGTCATATTTGAACATTATATGTATATTTCAAATTTAATAATAGAAAAATATTAAGGTGTATCATTTAAATTTTGCATGGAACGAAAAAAATCAAATAATTTAATTAATGTAAAAAAAAAACAGCTTAAAAATAAAACTTTACCCCTTTGGCCTATAAACCAAAGCTTTATGTTCAGGAAATGATGATGGAATGATGTTCTGTAGACAGTTTAAACTGTGACTAACACATTAATCACCAGCCTCAAACTGGCATAAAGAAATTAAATATATTGCAAAACTAATGATGAAATTATTGCAGCTGCTTTGTAGCTTTCCTGCTTTTCTTGGCCTTTCTGATGAAATGGTGCCAGAAACGCTGAAATATTCTGCTTCACAGCTTATCAAAGACTGGAGAAGTTTCTAAGCATAGCCCCAAAAATAAGACACGATGAAGAAGTTCGTAGATTCTCTACAAACCTCTGTAGAGTAGAGTAGATTCTTGCTCTTCTCTGCTGCAATGGTTGCATCGCAGCAGAGAAATATTTCTGGAGCTGGTTGTGAAATATAAAATTCAGGATAGGAACTGTAATAAATCTGCTGTGTGGTAAACACACAGATCCTCTCAGCTGTTTGACAAGGATGAAAAGCTTCAAAACACAGTTGGATGAGAGAAGCTGTGTTGTCACCTAAAGCTCACATGCAGCTGTTTTCTGTTCCGTGCTGCTTCGTGATGCTGATCTTCCTCTTCGTTTTTATTTGTTTACTTTAAACAGACAAACAAATGCAAGAAAAACCACCAGCATATTTCATAAAATGAAGAACCATCTGTCCCTATAGTCCCTGCATATATGTGACGTGAATCATAAATTACATTTTTTTTTAAAAAAAAAAAAAACAGTGACGTTTTCCAGGAGAATTGCAGCAGATTTCACAGCTTCTCTCCACAGAAATCATCTCACATCTGATTGTTCTTATGTTCAAGCGTCTGCAAGGGTCACAATGACCAAAATATAGCAGATAATCTGATTAGCTACGATCCATTTTGACATTAAAACAGCTGTACTGGTGAAAGTGTTGGGAGTTTCCCTGCAATGGGTAATTACCCGTTGGTTAGAGTCAGGTGTGATGCAGCAGGGAAACTCCCAACATTACAGGAGTGTGGCTCTGTAGGACCAGAGTTTCCTACCAGCTGGACCTGCAGGAGGATGCAAACTGTTTCCGATCAGAGAATCAGTTAGTAGATACGAGTTGTATAAGCATAAGCTGAGCCGGGGGGTAAAACATAAGGACCAGGGAATAAAATCTGTTCAATCTGGTCCAAAAAGGGAACTTGGTAAAGCAAATAATATTAAGGTGTATAGCTGGAGCTTATCCCAGCAGTCATTGGGCGAGAGGGTCCGTCACAGGGTTATATACAAGTAACCAAGTCCTACTTTGTCCATATGATGTTGTGTCATGAGATTATTTGAATATAAAACATTTTTAAGGCAATGTGGGTCAGTTTATGTGGTCAGGATTACTACACTGATGTTTAAATGTATTTATTGTACATAAAAACAATACTGTAATACTTTCCAATTCCAGATACCGATTGTTGAATATTTTCTGATTTTTCATGTTATAAACTATTCGTTTTCTCTACTGCTTAGTGGTCCAGTTCAGGTCACTCGGGGCTGGAGTCTATCCCAGTAACTAGCAGCTGGAGGTAGGGTTCATCCCAGACAGGTAACCACTCCATCACAGACTTGAGTTATTATCAGGAAGTTGTAATGCTTGTGCAAATAATAAATTAAGTCGAAACAGTATTAAAACTGCAATGAGAAATCTGAGCGAGTGTAAATATGCTGTAAATGTATTTTGGACTGAAAATACATTACTTATTGGTTATTTTCATTACTAGTCCAGGCATTCAATATCAAATCATGCTGTTATGTGGCCTAAAACTATAACGATAACCTTCATGCTCCCAATGCAGCCAGTTAATCAAATGCGAAACACAATTTTAACTAAATGTCACCTGAGAAATGGACAAGACTGAGAAAACAGTAACTGATTTTAAGCTACTTGTTCTAAAGCTAACAGTAAAATGTCCATCAAACTTAACTCCCTTTGGTCCTTCAACCCCTCAGGAACCCCCATTAAATGTTTGTGGTTTAGAGGCGTGCCTTCATTGGGGGGGTTAATGGAAAAAGAAAGGCGTATGTATATTGGATTGTATATTTTCAACACATAAGTTTCTTTAACTGTGTTGGCAGGATCTTCTATCCATCTGAAATGTAGCCGAAATGTCCTGACAAGCTTTTTTTTTTAACTTCTGCTAAATTATGAAGAAATGCACCAACAGCATTTGTGATCAACACTAAACAAAAACTCCACTGAAAAAAAAGAATTATACTATTAAAAAATCTATTTAAAAAAGTCCAGGTAAACTTGTAGAGAGAAAAAACTTTATTTAAATTAAAACCAATGTAATCATGTTGCAGTAAACATGTTTAAACTGCAACGAGTCTACACACACACACACACACGCCAGTAGCTACACACTATAAACATCTTAGAGTGTATCTGACAGCGAAACATTAACACTACGAGTAGTGAAACAAGGAAACATGATAACTGTCGTGTTGCAAGTGAAAATCTTCGACCAGCTTTGCATATCGCTTAGTGCTCTTACACTGACCACCTGCTTGTTTCCTTTTGTGTCACCACACTTTTATACTTATCAGCATGTCAGATCACAAAAAAAGAGACAGAGACGCACACCTATCGCACGTTACAGAAAAATCTCGCATTCAACCAGCACATACCCACACGTCCTGCTTTTTCTACCCTTTGGAAACTTTCAGCATTTTATTTAAATTCATTAAAACTTGTTTGTAAACTTAAAAATAAAAAGATAAACATTTCACCATGCACAAAAAATTACTTTAAAGGAAACAAAAAAAAAAAAAAAAGAAAGGAGGTAAACAAAGTGGGGATGACATGTGGGGTGTTGGGGGACTTTTAAACTGAAGGGCGCCGAGCAGCAGGGTGGGTAGAAACAACCTTACAGTTACTCAGCATTTTACGCCAGTGTGAGGCGTTTGTGTCCAGACGTGGGGAAAGGGGGGGATTTTTCACAGCATGGCTACTGATTGTCCAGTGTCGGTGTGCTCTCCTTGTTGAGGGGTGACGTGTGCAGAGCCAAAGAGGCGACGGAGTTTTGGACTATCGCTACCGGAGGGTGTTTGTCCGGCCCGTGTGCTCAGCGTGGTTCTGTTTACGGACTAAAATAGTTCCTTTCTAAAAAGATGAACACATTGAAACATATCCTATACTGTATACGGTTCTGCTTTTCATTCAAATGCTGGAATCCAGGTTGCTGGGAATGACATTGGAAAAATTCTCTCCTCAGCACCAAGTTCACACGCACACACACACCTTTCCTTTGCGTTTGGAGTTTGGTTGCCCCGTCTTTCCTGCATGTTACAGCACACGCCTGCTGAAATTCCTCCTGCAGTGTCCTTATTCTCCCAGAACTGGCTCTACTCCTGAGCGTTCCTGTTATTCCCCTCCAGCATTGTTTCAGCGCTGCCTCTTCTATACCGAACCCTTAAACGTGTAGTCCAACTCCTTAACAGCATGGCAGCATCATTCTACAGCAATTCAGTCTCCACACCTCCTCCTCCCCTTCCCAGCGTGCCCCTCATCCTCCTCTAGGTCCCAACTATTGCCGGGTTGTGCGCAGCGTCTGGCAGTACAGCATCCTGGCAGTGATAAAGGAAGCAGTTGCCCCAGCAGCTGTAGCAAATGAGGAAGAGGGCAGCCAGGAAGACCAAGGCACAGATGGTGCAGGGTTTCCTTTCCAGCAAGAAGCTGAGCAGGTAGAAGCCCATAAACATGGAGTGGTTGAACCACAGCGCTGGGTTCAGTGGCTTAGGAATGAGCAGCACAGGGAGGAGCCACTGTAGACAATACATTCTCACTTTTGTTTTTGACGGGGGTTTTTACAGGATTTCTGTTTTGCTGACGGAGTACAGTCCTGGGGGGGGGTGACTGAGGTCTGCAGAGGAAGGAAATACAGTCCTGAGCAGATGATTTCGATATGAAAGGGCCGGTCTAGCCGACTGAGCTGGGATGATGCAGGAAGAGGTCAAAGCAGCCGGGTGTTGCAGTTGTCAGGTCATACCTGGAAAGAGCAAAAGGATGGAGAGATGACTTCATGTTGTCAATGTTTGGGCAAACACACAGCTCAAATGAACTTTATTTATAATGATATAGTATCACTGGCACTATGACCAAACACAAAAACAAGAACCAACGTTTCAGAAAGGAGATAAATCAGGATCTTTCGCAGCGTTTGTGCTGAGACAACCAGAACAAAACAATTGTGCAGCAACATTGTGTCATTTAAAGACTCCCATTTCCTGCTGACATTGACACCATCAAACATTCATTTAACTCAGCAGTATGACTGCAGAACGGAAATGCATGATGATATATACAATGCACCAAGGGCCTTTCATGCACACGCATGGTAATCTAGTTACACATTTTAAAATAGCTGCATAGTAGAAGGTTGGTGTGCAATCTCGTGTGTACTCCACCAATACACCACTCCATATAAAACATAGTCCCAGTGTAAAGTCAATAGTTAAGAAAGAGACACAATTCAGATTCTCACTCAAATACTTTTCCAGAAACAGCAATGGAAATCAGATCGAGACAAAATCTACTTAAATATTATCAATACTATTATGGCATCCTTACTTCATTCATACTTCACTCATATGATGCAAACTTCTTATCCTTTACCAACATCACCACTTACAACAAATTAAGTTCAAAATATAAACATAGAACATAAAATGTAATTATTTCAGTCGATTTACTCAAATAATACAGCGTTTACGTCAAAACAAAGTAACAGTGTCCTCACAGTCACTTCTTTTACAGCCATAAAATGTAAACATTGATCTTATGATCAATAAGCCATTTTAAAACCCAAGATTATAATGCGTCTGAAATAAGTGAGTACATATTTTACCATACTGCAACTTGTTTTAGACTCATAACTATTGTTCCTGACTTGCTAAAGTAACAAACTAACAACCAGGAACTTCCTTGTCTGGGCCTGATATTCACCCACTTGGCTAATGCTGACTAACTCTCCTGCTATTTCAAAGTCAATAACTTGACTTACGTCCTCCGAATATATCGTAATAAACACGCAATTAGTGTGAAATTAATGCGAAATATGATAATAGTTTGAGTGTCTGATTTCAAAGGGGAAGCAGGATGCTAATGGCAGGAAGACAAAGGCAGAGTTATTACTGTCAGAAGCAGCTGCTAGCTTTTCCTGACTGCCACATGACCACATAACCCTGAAATACACCCCGCTGGACGAATCCGACGTGCAACAGTGTTATCTAGTCAGCCAGTTTGCTAGGTTAAATTAGCAAGTGTAAGCCAGTTGAGTTTACTGGTGGATGTAATGACTGCTAAATGTAAAACAATGACTGCTTTATTCTTCCTGGACAAAGTCGCTGACTAACATAGCCTGGTTATTTTGACATACTTCCTTATGCATTTCGACGTAGGAGACAAAACAACCACTATAGTTGAAAATAATGCATGCTAAAGTATTTGTTGGTAGACTTTGTACACAAAAGATATTTATACTGGTTAATTCTTCCTGCTCAATTTGTTTAAAGCTCCATCGCAGTGGGTGGTAAACAGCGGTTGTCCAAATACGGTTTGATCTTGTCTAATCTCTAATAATGCCTGTATTTATTACTTAAAGTGCTACATTTAAGCACGGGTGTACATCAGGTCTTTACGCTAAAGGCAAGGCCACTGGACGCTGACATCAACATCGTCAGCTAGCGAAACAACAGCATGCAGGCTAACTAGCTAGCCTAGCATCATAAACAAAGGATTTATCGAATTTACCACTTGAAATAATCACGATACCCAGGGTCGGTATATGTCTGAATGTGCCCCGAATAAATTCTACACGAACATCAACAAACCTGGCACTCTTATGGTTCATTCTCAGCGAAGACGAAACATCCAGTATCATGTGTCAGCTACTGACTGCGAAGTGCGTACGTAGCCGCTAGCTAACAGACAAGCCAACGGCTTTGCTCTGCTGAAAGGACCCATGCTGCAAAGCCGAACAAGGACATATAGGTGTCTGTGCTCTGCCTGAAAGTTTCTATCTGAAGAGATTTTTCACTTATGCTACAGAGAACAAAAAAATCTTCTCATATGTAATTTGTTTTTGTTCAGCCTTGTTTACATTCTCGTCTTTCTCCTCATTATTTGAAAATCAGTAAATTGCCTTGATTTTATATTAAAGATAACTACCAGCACAAAATTGACCAACACACCTCAGTCAATGCCAACACACTAGGGTCTTTATCGTTCATTCATTCATTCATTCATTCATTCATTCATTCATTCATTCATTCATTCATTCATTCATTCATTCATTCATTCA
>JBAMHX010000004.1:7366627-7382445 GCA_037177515.1 Pseudomugil tenellus | reverse complement strand
ACATTCATATGTTACAGGCTACATGAATATGCTATATGATACATTCATATGTTACAGGCTACATGAATATGCTACATGATACATTCATATGTTACATGCTACATGAATATGCTATATGCTACATCCATATGTTACACGCTACATCAATATGCTATATGATACATTCATATGTTACACGCTACATCCATATTCTGCATGCTACATCCATATGTTATACGCTACATCCATATTCTGCATGCTACATCCATATGTTAAACGCTACATCCATATGCTACATGCTACATCCATATGTTATACGCTACATCCATATTCTGCATGCTACATCCATATGTTATACGCTACATCCATATGCTACATGCTACATCCATATGTTACACGCTACATCAATATGCTACATCCATATGCTATACGCTAGTTCTTATGCTACATCCATATGCTATACGCTAGTTCTTATGCTACATCCATATGCTATACGCTACGTTCTTATGCTACGTCCATATGCTACATGCTACATGGATGCATACTGTGGCTGTTGTCTTTCGGAGTGTTACAGATGTGCAGTTCATTTTATGTAAACAGACGTAACGGCTAACTCTTCTGTTCTGATGCTCCTCAGGTACTGGCGTCGTAAGCTGGGACTGGTGGTCCGTTATTCTCACAGGGGAAGTTACCGCTTCTGTTATTCCAGTCGCGGGACGCCAGACGGGACCACACCATCACTGCTGCTGCTGCACGGCTTCTCTGCCACTAAGGACATGTGGCTACCAGTCATAAACGTACTGCAACACACACAGATAGAGCTTATGTCATATACTTAATAACAGAGAGTAAAGATGCAAGTAAAGCAAATTTACTTGCTTCTATAACCTGCATATTTTTTTATTCTGCTTTGCATTGTAGGTGAAAATAATGATGTTATGCAGTGAGTTTTATGCTCACTTCTTGCTGACACAATCTAACTCAGTCATGTTGTAAGTTGTGGGTATGTGTGTTTTGTCCTCCAGTACCTCCCTAAAGACCAGCACGTGGTGTGTGTGGACATGCCAGGACATGAGGGAACAAGTCGGACCAGTGCAGAGGATTACAGCATTCAGGGTCAGGTCAATCGAATCAACCAGGTGGGTGAAAGTCATTTAAAAATAGTTCAAGCTGGTTATTTGTATTTTTTGTCTACATTTTAGGCACATATATTACTGTTCAGCCACGTTTATTCCACAATATTAAATTCATTTAAAGTGCTGCAGCTCACTGATGAATGCAAAAATAGAGACTAATGTTTCAACATTATGTGCATCTTCTTTTAGTATCACAAGGTTATACGCCAACCGGAGAAGTGATTATAGACAGTCTGTTTAGAAAACTAAACAAGATTAACTAGTTGTGCACATTAACTCTTTAACTTCCATATTTTAAAAAAAGAAAATGTTTCTCTTCATTTTTCTTTTTGTTTGGGACAAAATAATCAGAATAAATGTGTTTTGGCATAGAGTTGAGATGTAAGCTGGTAACAACATTACGACCGTGAACTGGTGGAAATGTGAGACAGCGGCGATAGAACAAACACTTAGTTTGGGTTTTTCATACCCAAAACAGATACGTCATTCTGACTTTAGTCATGAGGTTTTGCCAGCGAAATGAGCTTTAAAATCTGTACTAGGTGGTATTATAAGGGTCTTAAAATGTAAAAATGTCTAGGAACCATGAATCAGATGCTGGTTCTAGGAAAAAAAAACCAATAAAACATCCTTTTTGTTATCTGCTGATATTTGGGTCTTGTAGAGTAATAAATACAATTCCAGTGGATGTCTGTGAGGAGTTTTAGGTAGGATATAGGTTGAACATTGCCTAACCAAAAAACCAAAACCTGCTGCCTTCTAATTTAAGATGAACTGAGGCAAAGTGAACAACTATCCTGTGATCTGCCGAAACAAATGTAAAAATTCATGCTGGAATTATCCACATCCATAGCCCTCAGCGCATCCTGCAGGCTAAAGAAGAGTCACGGTTTAAAGGCATTTGTGATGGAACAGAGTATTAAGACTCATCAGATGAGTAAGAGACATTACTTGGGATTATAGTTATGTGCAGGATTTGGAGCAACATCAGCTATCATCCCATTTATATCTATTTCAGGAAAATACCAACATAAACCACAAGCAACTATGTAAATTGTTGCAACACAGTAAAGGAAACTGTAAAATATTTAGTTAACAGTAAATAATAGGCCATTTCAAAGAGCTTATAGTGTATGACAGGGATTTTATTTGTCTGATAATATTATTTAACTCTGTGATGGACTGAAGGAGAAGCAAAACAACCTTTTGACTTAATTTGGTCTTTGTGGCTACACACCAGCCATTAATTAAAAAGATGGTAATTAGACCCACATAAACCTGTTGTTTTCATTGCATGTTTCACTATATTTATTATGTCTCCTGCCACAGCAGAAGTTGTGCTTCAGAGTGTTTCCAAACCCATCCATCCATTTTCTACCGCTTATTCCCGAACGGTCGCGGGGGGGTTGGAGCCAACCCCAGCAGACAATGGGTTAGAGGCGGGGTACATCCTGGACAGGTCACCATCCCATCACAGGGCCACACATATAGACGAACTGTGAGGCTACAGTGCTTTCCACCTCTTAAGATTTTAAGGGTATAGAAAAAACTAGAAAAGCACTCAGAGACTGCACCCCCCCCCCCACCCCCTCATTTCCACTCATATTATGAAGAATCCTTTGAAAAGTTCCTGCGTCCACAATTCCTCCCAGATTAATTTAATCTAAGTTAGAAAAAGATGCATTCTCAGAAATAAATAAAAAAAATCAGTAGTTTTTGTCACTAACAAACAAGAAAGATGTCAAACAGACAGACGCCATGAGCCGGCTCTCCGATTCAGGGGACCCTAAGCCAAATAATTTTTGGGGGCCCTACACCTCCATGCTATTAACAAGGTTTTAGAGTAGACACAGCACCCCAAGACATAATCTGAAGTGTAATAACTTAATCAAAACCCTGTAAGGAGTAAGAATATGAGCACACTTAGCAGACAGAAAACATCGTATTGGTGCAACTTATTTATTTATGTTTCCAGTGGTATCATTTCAATATAAACTAAACTAAAAGAAAACCCATCCTAATGCACAGATTATATTCTCAGGACGAGTCAACAAAAACAATGTGCATGTGTCAACATCTGCCCGACAAACGCAAAAATAAAAAATAGAAAATAACGTCACATACTTGAAAATGGAAATAAGCTTTAATATGCTGTATAATCGATACCACCAACTAAATAACATCTGTTTGTGTGGAGTGAACAACAACTTTGGAATATTAAGAAAATAAATTGAGAACTTAATGTAACTTTTAGTTAAAGTTACGTTATATTTTAAAAATAAATGTTTTCTGTGGACAACATTTATTTTTTGACTGTTATTAAATTATTCTGACTTTCTTTTAAAATGTGTAAATATAATGTGTATAATACTTATATTAATTAATAGTACTGAATATTAAATAAATAATCAAACAGCAGGCTGTACCGTGCTCTGGATATGAAGAACTGCAGCTCTAGTCTTCCTCGTTCCTACTGATGCACGATGTGTGACGTCAGAAAACACAGAAAACATTCGCGGACTGATTTTATAGTTTGTCTTGTACTCACCTCCGCTGATGCTGTCCAGATAAAAAAGCCTTTTTTCTTCAGAGGATATGGTGGATTATCAGATCTCAGATCTTACCAATTCACCTGCCTTAGTATTTCCTGTCTTTTATTTAGTTCATTATTATGAAGTTTTGTGTTGATGTGTGCCTGAAAGACACTTGTATTGGACTTACAGGACAAATCACCTTTAGTCTCTGTTCAGTATAGAGACATTTAGTCAGAATGTTGTCAGCAGTTATGTTGTTACAAATAGTACAAGATGCAAATCAAGACCCATGAAATCCAAACAGTACACAAAAGTAGCACTGCAAAAATATTATAAATATGCAAAAAACCATAAACCACTCACAATTCTGTTCTTTAGGGGGTCCCATAGTGGTGCGGGGCCCTAAGTGGTCGCTTAGTCTGCTTAGTGGCACTACCAGCTCTGCAGATATTTAAATGTGTGTAAAAACATAACCTTCTTGGTGGAGGTAAAAATGAACGACCTGGAATATAGCGTGGGAAACAGAAAAAGTTTTAGAAAGTGTTGGACAACAGAGACACTGCAAAGAAGTGAACGTCTGCCTACAAGTGACAATTCACCATGTCTGATATATGAAGACGAAGGGTTCCAAATGAAGTGTCTCTGTATTTGGGGAAAGTTTCATCTTTCATCTTGGTAGTTTTTTTTTAAGCTTGTTTGTCTCCTAAACAAACATGGGAAAATGTCCTCTAGTCTGGTGAGACCAAGGTTGAACTCCATAATTCCAAAAGAAAAATCACTTTGCTACATTCCTACAGTAGAGCATGGTGGTGGTGGTGTCATGCTTTGGGCAAGTTTGTAGCAAGAGCTTCAACAAAGTTTTAGTTTAAAGGAGTTTATTCTGCCATTTTTATTTTTTCTAACATGTTTCATTACAAATGTGCACGTTTTAATTAAATTTTATGGTTATAACTCACAAGAGAAAGTTCTCAACTCCATTGTGGTTGGATTGTAACAGGGGTGTTAAAACCTTTTATATCCAACGTAAATATTGTGCTTCTTTTCAATACATTTATTATTACATTAGTCTCATGAAAACACTTCTAACTTAAGCATAAGTTGCAAAAAGAACACAATATTATCTCAGACATCGCATCAAATTAACCCTTTATGTTCCCACTCAGCTTAGTTTTTATTTAATGAAGATCAGGTTTACACAACAGGGTTTTCTTTATTCCTCTTCATCTTCTGACAGGTCCATCCATCACAACAGCCGACCATGAGGCCTTTTCACACTCCTGCTTCTCTTTCAGTTTAGAAGTTATTCTGTCTAAAGGAAAATATATAAACATTTACCTAAATATGCAAAAGACACATTTTTATCCACATTCTTGTAAGTTTTTATGTAGTTGTGGCCTCTGTGGTGAAGCCTTCCTGAGATTTCCTCTACATTCCACATATATCTGCTATATGACATATTAAAGCTGTTTGCCCAAAGACGTGAAGACATCAAAGTGATGTTGAAGCAAACAGAAAAATCTCTTTAACTCATCTCTGTGTGCAGTTTGTGCAGAGCATCGGTCTGGATAAAAAACCCTTCCACCTGGTCGGCACATCGATGGGTGGGAACGTCGCCGGCGTGTACGCTGCCTGCTTCCCCAACGACCTGTCCAGCGTCACCCTGGTGTGCCCAGCAGGTAAACTCATCACACATCTGGCATACAGTATGTGTTGTGTGATGAAGCAGGGGAGCTACAGATCCTCTTCCTCTGCAGGTCTGGTTTATCCCACAGACTCCGAGTTCATCAGCCGTCTAAGGGAGCTAGAAAACGGCAGCATGAAGGACGACTCCATCCCTCTCATCCCCAGCACGCCTCAGGAGTTAGACAACATGCTGAGGCTCTGTTGCTACAACCCCCCCAACCTCCCCCGACAGGTATGGAGATGGTGAAAAACCTCTGACGGCAAGGCGTCGCTATCGGTTACTGAACTGTTTGTGTGTCTCTGCTGTCAGGTGCTACGTGGTCTCCTTGCCAACCGGATCCCAAACAACGGTTTTTACAAAGAAGGTCAGTCTTGAACACTCCTCCCCACCTCCTCCTGCATCTTTCCTCAAACCACGATTCTCCAGACTCTTCTCTAACACATTTACGATAAGGTTGTTCCTTAAAAATCTAATATCTGTTGTTCTGAAGTCATTCCTTTAAAATACCATTTTACATTGCTGAATTAATTCATCATACTGTAGATTATAAAACTATTCTGACCAGTTAAAGAGCATTTAGCACAAGCACTGGACCAGAATTTCTCCCAGTATATGACGTAGCAGCTTTTTCTGCATGTCCTCAGTTGATTTTAATGTGTGTGTTTGTAGTGTTTATGGAGATCGCAGGGGAGAAGTCCCGTCATTCACTGCAGGAACACCTGCATCTGATCACAGCACCGCTGCAGGTCGTCTGGGGAAAAGAAGACCAGGTAAGGAGATCACAACATGGAGGGATACAAATGAAAACTTTAACGCCTCATGAAGTAAAGCTCAAAGAAAACAATCATGACTGGAAGCTGAATTGAAATAGTTGAACAAAAAGAATCTAAATGTGACCTGAACAAGTAAAATAGAGAGAAGTTATGAAGACTCTGCAACAGTTAATGAAACAGCAGCTGCCATGCAGGTTGATATAAACGGCTTATTTTAAGAGAACCAGATACTTTTGTTTTGTTGTTGATGGTATGAAGCATCTCTCTGAATCTCCGCTCTGCTCCTGGGCGCTAAAAATATATTTTTATCGTATTTTTAAGCTATGTGTGAAATCAAAAGGATGCTCTGAATATTATTCACTAAAGTTTTACATGTAAAATATTATACATTCAAACTAATCAGAAGTGTTAAAGTTTTACAGCTAAAACCTTTAAAAGTGTTTAATGAGGCGCGAAAATATTCTGCGACACATTTCACAACAATCCAAACAAAAGCTGAGGAAAAAGTCCATCAGTGTGTTTTAATAGAAGAAGAAAGTTGCTGATTAACCAGCTGAGTTATGATGTCTGCTCTCTCAGGTGCTGGATGTTTCGGGCGCTGCGGTGATCAAGGGGGTGCTGCCTCACTGCCAGGTGGACGTGTTGGAAAACTGTGGTCACTCTGTGGCTTTGGAGAGGCCCAGAAAGATCGCCACACTCATCGTGGACTTCCTGTCTGCTACTCAAAAGAAGATTTCCTGAATAAAAACCCTTTTGCACCAGAGAATGGATGAGTAGAGTGCAAAGAATGGAGTATGATGAATGTTCGGATGATTTTAAGTATCTGTAACTGAAAGTGATGCTAATTTATAGTTTCCTAAAAAGAGTTTTCTATGAAAGTTAAACAAACGCACAAAAGTACGACTTACTGTAAACCAGTGGTGTTCAAAGTCAGCCCTTAAGACCACCGTCCTGCAGATTTTTTCTGTGTCTCTGTTCCAACACATCTGGCTTCTGTTAAATAGATACAAAAGCCAATGAAGGAAGAGGGAAACATGAAAACCTCGCAGGCCAGAGCTGGGCATCCATTCTGTAAACTATTCCTGAATTTTTGTGCTCCAGTTTTCACTGGAGTCTCATTCTTGTTATAACTGCATATAAAATCATTCCATGTGAGAAATTAGCAGATTTTTCATGTTCAGTTTCCTGTTATCCTCAGTGGCACTTTGAGTAAAATCTGCTCCTGTAAAGCAGCTTTATATTTATGCTCAGTTGAAAACTGAAAACCACAATATGACATGCACTGTTGAAAAAATTATCTGGATTTTATCCTGTATGTTTGTTTGTAAACTGAAAAGAACTTTAATAAATAAGGTGATTTAATCATTTTAATTCTTACACAGATGTTCTTTATGGACCAACTGACCAACGTAAAACTGATTGACATGAGTATAATCTTAGTCTGATTTATTGAAAACTGCAATGCACTGACCTGTCCAGGGTTTACCCTGCGAATGAATGAATGAATGAATGAATGAATGAATGAATGAAGTTTATCAAGGTTGTCAAAGATGTGTTGTGTTATGAAGATGTTTCAACACCACAACCAAAGAACCCACAACCTGCATGCAATGGGTAATAAGGATGATTAGAACCGAAAGCTAAGTTAACAGACACAATCCAATTCAGTCCAGATAATTGTGGATGTATGATTGTTGTTATAAGAATTGCACCTTTAAAATGTTGAATTTGTTTATTTGATTGAGAATCCAACTTTTGAAAATAAACTACAAGTTAAATCTGTTTTATCACCTTTCTCCGCCAACGTAGTTTCCATAGAATGATGGCAAGCTCATAAGTAACCTACCACGGTTTAGTCTGGCTTTGATTCTATCATTCGCGTTACCTCAAACACAAATAGACTTTGACGTTACATATAGTTGACAGAGTAATACCTCTTGATATTTTAAACCTCTTTGGTGCTGCTGCGCATGCGCCTGTTTGTCAAGACGTGCGGCTGAAAGTTTTCATGGCGGCTTAGCTGTGTGTGTACAACACGCTGTTGTCACGGTTCCATGTTGGTGTAGATAAGCGACTACGTTTTTTAAAGGTGAGTGTATTAACTAAACCAAATTTATGTACCGTTTGCTGTTTAATTGATGGTGTTGCTGCTGACAGCTTAAGTTTAAGGTAACAAATTCGCCTAGCTCCTGTCTGACCTAATTTCATTTAAGCTAGCTGAATGTTCATTTGAAAAGCTTTGACAAAGGCATTTGCTTCCTGTATCCTTTAGTTCTAACTTGCTGTGCAAAAATCTTTACCCACCCACCTATATAATGTAGCATACCCTTAATATTTGTCTGCTATAATTGCTTACTTCCATAGATGAAACTGTTTATGTATGACAAGCTAGAGACAAGCTATGCTCACTGAGCTGTCTGCGATGTGTTTACACAACACAGATTCATCCCATGTTTAGGGGTATTGATGCTTGAATGATTTACAAGTAAATGTTGGTTAGGTACACAGACTGGCCTGATGCCCCCAAAATACATTAAAAGACCTTCAGCACTACTGTCCAAAATCACCCTGAAAGCTCAAAAGAAGATTTGATCACTTGCAAGCAAATATAGAGAATTAATGACCAGATGTTTGGACAGTAATGGAGTTATAGACATTTAGGAACTCTGTATCTTTATGTCTTAATGTCGTATGTGGTTTCTTTTTGGTTCACAGTCAGCTGATCGACCAGCCCCTTCTCACCTGAGGAAGCCACTGATGTTTCAATAGGATGAGAGGCGTTGAAGAGCAGGAAGAATCCTCTTCTTACCAACGGGTTGTGTTTAAGAACGCGTCACCGTACCACTACATGAAAGTCCACCTGTATGTCCCTGTTTCACTGCTTGATCAGTTGTTGAGCAGGAGCTGATGATTTTATTCTCTTATCTAAACATTAAAACAAAAGTTCACAACCCTGATCTAGTTATATTTGCGTGTTTTAGAGTGTTAGAAGATGAGTCAACCAGACTGACTGCAGTGGAACTGAAGCACTTCATCATCACAGGCCTGAATAATCTGTATGGAGAGGTGAATCTTCCTCATGACTATACGTAAAAACCTAAAAAGAAATAGCTGAGCAGATGACTTTTAAAACAAGTGTGAGTAAATGAAATAATAAATAATGATACTAGATGCTGATTAACAGTCTAGCCAGCAAATATGAAACTTAAACTTAATCAAATTTGTCCTAAAAAATCTCACTTATAATCTACAATTTTGGATCTGGAAGAACCAAAATACAGAACTTGGTGATATTAAAGCCCGGGATGCTGCAGACTGATGTCACGTAGTCTGACACGGAAACATCTTATCATATTGGTCTCACGTGGTTACCGTGGCGCCGTCATCTGGGGGCTTCTTACTGCTGTGCTGTTTTCTTGTTTCTAATGACTTCTACACATTTTTCTTACTTGAAGTTATTTTCTGTTTTCATTTCTCTTCGTGCATTTGTGCAAATCACTCCAGGTGGGAGCAGCGTTGACGTTTGACGTGTTAAAGTACGATGAAGACACCCTGACAGCTCTTCTCCGTGTTTACAGCAGGTGAGCTTCAGCAGTGCGATGGAAGGAAATTTCAGACTATATCAGGAAGAAAGGCTGAACTTGACTCACTTGTTTGTTTTTTTTTTATGTGTTTTCAGTGGTTTGGTGAAGCTGTGGAGCTCGCTGACTCTGCTGGGCTTTTATCAGAGCCGGGCCTGTGCCTTCAGAGTGCTGCAGGTCAGCTGATCTCATTCTGAAACAAAACCCTCAAGCCTGTTATTTGCTGGTTTCCTTTGTGTTTTCTTTGAGTTTAAAGTTGTGCTTGTTTGACTTGTGATGAAAGATGAAACATGACTTGTGTTTTATTACCTTATTGACAGAAATTCATCTAAACTTGATTTGATCCAGTTGAAAGAAACAACCATCACATTATTATTATCATGACTGGAAATGTATCATTTTGTGTTGCTTTTACTAACTTGTCAAAAAGAAAGCAGAGATTATTCACCCACCGTCCTTTCAACAGGCCCGTTAGCCAAACACGGTGTGTTCAAGTGTTTTTCCCATGTTTTTCTGACGTACATAAGAGCGTCTATCAGCTGTGGCAACCTAACTGCCCCTCCCAACCACATCCTTATCTCTGCTGTCAACCCCTGAAAAAGTCATTGAGCTGAATAAAAAATGAAGCATTATTCATCTGGTACAACTTAGTTTTGCGGCAACAGATAATGTTTTTTAAATAAAATTGGATTTAATTTGATTTAGTAATCCGATGCTTCCATTTTAAAGTGTTTCTCTTCATTACGTTGTTGGAGCTTCACTGTGCAGAATGAAGTCTCTGAAGTTTGTTTTCACATTCTCGCTGAAACTCCACCAGATAATAACAACCACTCATCTTTATTTGTCATTATAAGCTAATTTCACTACATTTATTTTTTAGTTTATCTATTTAATCAGGAGAATGCAGGTTAATGATGCTCTGACTTCAACATGCTGGGTTCAAAACTCAAGGATATCAAATTTGAATTGAAAAAATATTCAGTGAGTCGGATCTGCTGTATTTTTATCGTATGTTTATTAAAACTCATCTCTCCTCTAATGTTGCCTTCAGGTGTCTCCGTTCCTTCTGGCACTGACAGGAAACAGTCGTGAACTGCAGCTCGACTGAAACATTTTTTCCCTTCACAATGACTTCTCTATGGAGGAGCGTCCTCACCAGGCTCCGCCCTCCTCCCGTCACAGCGGCTCCTCCCCTCAGCCGCCTGCTCCATGTCGGCCAGCGAGCCTCCCTCACCAAAGCTTTCTCCTCCCGCGATGTGGAGCGTTTCGCCGAGCTGACCGGCGACACCAACCCTCTCCACCTGGACCCGGCCTACGCCAGCACGACCTCCTTCGAGACCCCCATCGTACACGGCGTTCTCATCAACGGCCTGATCTCGGCCGTGCTCGGCACCAAGATGCCTGGACCCGGCTGCGTCTTCCTGTACCAGGAGATCCGCTTCCCGGCGCCGCTCTACGTCGGAGAGGAGGTGGTGGCCGAAGCCGAAGTGCGTAAAGTGAAGATGTCGTTCGCCTTCATCGCTGTGACCTGCTCTGTCAAGGACAAAGTGGTGATGGAGGGGGAAGTGATGGTGATGATGCCTGTAGAGCAGCAAGAAAGATGAAGGGTGATGTGATGATGCAGAGAGAACATTTAGTTAGGTTCATTTTTCCTTTTAAGACAAGAAATGCATCACGTGTGTCTGGAAGCTGATGATTTATCCGAAAGTTTGTGTCATTTTATTAATTCGTGTTTTTTTTTTTTTTTTTTTTTTTAAGTGTGAAATGTTGTGGAATAAAAATGTAAATTTGCCCACTTATTGGTCTAATCTGTGATGGTAAGAGGTCCTTCATGGAGGTGTAGTGATAGTGTGGTATTAGTCAAACTTTGATCATTTCAACTCACACAGTTCTGTTACATAAAATTAATTTGCAAATGTAGATCCATTTAGATTAGAAATGTGCCAGCATCCAACTAAACCCTGATTTTCCTCATGTTTTGTTTATATTCTGTACGTGAACTTATACATACTCATTTCTGTCTTTGTAAAGATATATCTCTTATAAAACCTTTTTGAAGTGACTCGGTTTATCTCGGGTCAAAATGAGTTTTTAACTACCCTCTGAAAGGAGGTTAATGATCTCTTGTCTCATTTTGATTAACAGTTTTTTTAGGCCTTTTCCATTAGTATCGACTCATCAGGATATTTCTGCTGTAGATATTGCGTACAGAGTAAATACTTATTCAATTTCCTTGAGGATTTAAGTGGGGAGAGTTTGGCTCAGATCGTGACTACAGCCTGGAGTAGTGATCAGGCCGTAGTTTTGACAGTAATAGTGATCCGGGCGGCAGCATCAGAACCAACACCGATGTACTTTCTGCAACGGATTGTTTGCAGCTTTATTATATCACTGATCATTTGGGAACCCCCCACATCAGATGGTCCCAATATTATAATGTAAAACCAGTAGAGTAATGGAAAAAGCCCATTATAGAGTCTATTTTCCATCAGTATATGCAGCAGACTATTACAGTCTGCACCTCTCTCTGAACTGCAAACTTCAACACATTTTTTTTTTATTTACAAGTATCCAAATTACAGGGTAATTACATATTTTCTTTTATTGATTTAACTAATTTATTCCAACAAATATTCACCATTTTCTACAGATAATATTGCTTCACTTACACAATTTTTAGTTTTTGTTTCATATCTTTGGGCAATTTGTTTTTTATTTAGTCACTTTTATTTAGGTTTTGTAGAAGTAACTTCTCCTCCTGACCAGCAGGTGGCGCAGACGTTTTCTCACGTGGTTTCCTGGCACCAATTATTGACAAATCTGCGCTTCCTGGTTACAGTAAATCCAGCTAACAGTTAGCCAGTTTATTCTGTCCTCGTCGATGCTCACCCTGCACTTAGCAGGTTTCCGTCTCGGTGTCACTGACAAACGGACATTTACATCAAACCTTCGCCGTTAATCTTCCGGGATGTCTTTCCGGGAGAAACCGGCCCCCGGCAGGCTGCTGCTGGATGACACCGTGCCTCTGACGGCGGTGATCGAAGCCAGCCAGAACCTCCAGTCCCATACGGTGAGTGATTACTGGAAATAAATTGAGATCATTCTCTGGCTTTTACTGTGAGTTTTTCATTATTGCTTCTCTCTGTCAGACACACGTCTTGGTCCTGCAAGTACTAAATCTGGCAAAGTTTTGAGAGGGGGCGTTTTTTTTTTTCTTCTAGTTCATTAATCGGACGAGGCTTCTTTCCCACTCCTTATCTTGAACCTACTGTTTAACTAAAGTCCTCTAAATACTAATCAATGCAACCGTGAAAACGCCGTCATAGCCCCTCAGAGTGCCTTATTATTATTATTTTATCCCTTGAGGTAACTCCACAAACATTACCCGTATAACCGGACATCTGACCTAAGATCTGTGTTTCTGCCACAGATAAAATAATATCATGGAAACTATTCAGCGCTCAGCAAACCACAGATATGATGAGATTTTAAAGGAGCACTGACACTATCATCACAGCCCGAAAAAGCCCCGATTTCTTTGTATGATGAGATTTTAAAACGACGTCTCAACAAACAGCCTCGTTGTGGTGACACGATGTTGTGTCTCGTGTCCGATAATGGGCTCACGGTGCTGTGTTGTTGACAGTCCGGCTTGGGGAATCAGCTGAGTTAGCCAGTTAGCTTAGCATGTCCATAACCGTAGCTGCTATTGTAAACTGGGAACGCGCGCGCAGCAACAGCACGAGACAGAACAAGAAAACTGCCCCTTTTTATTACATTTTTTTGTGTGTTCAGGTTATTCCATAGTGTTGTAAATATTTTAACTATTTCACTCCTTTGTAAATAAGCTTTTACCCATAAAATTACCCATAATTTTGCAGTTCCTTTTAGGAAAATTACCAGAATTGCTCAACTTAAAAGAAGTTTGAAAGATTTTTGTGTTATCTTGTGTTTTAGGAATTGGAGGCTACTTATCATCATTTCCCCTAAGTCACCATTTCTAAGTAATCCAGATTACATGTGTGAAAGATTGAAGTAAAACTGAACCAGAAGCAGAAACATGACATTTGGTACAGATAAGCAGATAAGTCTGATAAAAAACTATTGAACATCTCAGAAGAGGCAAAGAGAAAAACAATTAATGGAAGCTGGTCTTTAATGACTTTCTCAGAATTGAGAGATCATTTTACAGCAGGAAGGGATTTCAGCTGTTTGGCATCAGTTTGCTTGAATGACCACAGAGTTGGAGCAGGAAGCTGATATTCTGGAAGCAGGAACGAGTGTAAAAGCTGTGAGAGGGTTTAATGAACAGAAAATGCTGATTCTTGTTTTCATAAGTGTGTCCATTGTGACAGTAGGTTGTGGAAGTGTGTCACTGAGACGTTTTGTGGTGGAGATGTTTGAACACAAAAGCATGAACAGACAGATCCTCTGAACTTTATCTTCAATTATTTTTTAAGAAATGAAACTAAAAGCATGTTGGAGGAGTGTGCAAGCCTCTTTGCTGTAGATTCAGCTGGGGTTTAATGCTTCTCAGTGGTTTAAAAAAGTTTTCCTTTCTTATCAGATGTATAATAGCAACTAATCCAGCATTGTAGTGTTTTAAGGAAAAATATAAGATACATTTTTTTGAGACAAAATAATTTAAATGTGATTAGATTGAATATTTCATGTTACACAACCTGCTTGTTTTTCCTGTTTTACCAAAGGAGCACTAAATAAATCCAATCAGCTGATTTAAGTAATGTTATTTGTGCTGTAAATAAGATAAAAATGTAATTATATTTACATATTTAAAACTGTTCTTCTCAAAGTGAACCTAGATCAGAGAATTGGTTGCCCTGCTCATATGATGAAAATGATTTACTGCTTTAATTTAGTTTTTTCAGACAAAGAAAAAAATTATGTATTTTCCTCTAAAATAGTTGCCTTTTTCATATTGTGATGATCACAAGCTAAACACTGTTATAAAAGTCATTGTTCAAACTATTTTGATTCTTACTGGTTAAATAGTTGATTATGCTTTACACAGAGGAACATCATTATTATCCAGTTGTAGGATAGATTTCTAGTAGTTACTCTCACTGATTATTTAATAATTTGAAATGTTAATGTCCTGTTTTAATGATGGGATTGTCTTTATCCCTCAGGAATACATCATCCGAGTCCAGAGGGGTGTTTCTTCAGATGACAGCTGGCAGGTAAATGCACCAATCATCAGAGAAGACTTATTAATCACAGCAGAAATATTGATCTATGAAAGAAGGGGATAAAAGGTGACAGAATGCATCTGGTGAATGCATGCAACAATGTTGCATAGGATAAGATTTAAATTATTCTTGTCTGTGTTATAATAATAGCTTTTAGCTTTATTTGTATAGCACCATTTCACGACAATGTCATCTAAAGGTGCTTCACAGAGATCAAATTGAGCATATTCATAAAAATACTCTATGTAAGGGAATTAAAAAAATTTTGCAATGAATCTTGACTTCGATCCAATCTCCCATCCTGAGCAAGCATGAGGTGACAGTGGGAAGGAAAAGTCCCTTTTAACAGGAAGGCAAAACCTCCAGCAGAACCCGACTCAAGTAAGGTAGCCCTCTGCCTCGACTGGCTGGGGTCGGAGAGGACTGTAAAGTCAGATGAATATACACTGCAGCTGTAATTCAGAAACACCTGCAGAAAAAGGAGAAATATGTTAATGATGCCAGAACCACCCTATACATGGAAAATAAGCAACAGAGAAAGTAACAGGAAGTGCTCAGTGTATCGTGGTATGTCCCCATGGCTGCATAACTAATGGAGGGCTAGACTATCTCTAACTATAATTTTAAAGATTTTAAATGGAGATAGGGCGTCCGCCTCTCGTACCCATACTGGAAGCTGGTTTCATAAGAGCGCGGCTTGATAGCCGAAGGATCTTCTTCCCATTGTTTTCTTATAGACTCTGGGAACCAGAAGTAGATCTGCAGTCTGAGAGCGAAGTGCTCTGTTTGGAATAAATGGAACTATGAGATCTCTGATATACAATGGAGTTTGGTCATGGAGAGATTTATATGTAAGGAGAAGGATTTTAAACTCTATCCTAAATTTAACAGGGAGCCAATGAAGAGATGCTAAAACTGGAG
>JBAMHX010000004.1:7352951-7366527 GCA_037177515.1 Pseudomugil tenellus | reverse complement strand
GGCCACCGCCCGAGCCGGGGATCGAACTGGCAACCTGCTTGCTGTGAGGCTGCAGTGCTAACCACCTCGCCACCGTGCAGTCCGAATGTTAAAGTCACCCAGTACAATATCTTTATCAGTATTAACTAACTCTGATAAGAAGTCTGAGAAGTCCGTTAGAAACTGTGAATAAGGTCAAGGTGGACGATACACTACTGCTAACAGAAGTGGCTTCTCCGATTTCCATTTTTGGGTGAGATAGACTGAGAGTCAGGTGTTCAAAGGAAACTAAGCTAATATTAGGTCTAGGACTAATCAATAGCCCTGATTTAAAGATGGCTGCTATACCCCCTCCTCCACCTGTAGTCCTAGGAACATGAAAATTTAGATAGTAAAGTAGATTCATTAATACTAACATGATCCTCCTGCTGCAGCCAGGTTTCTGTGAGGCAAAATAGATCAATATAATGTTTAGGTGCTGTTTTGGTCATTGATGTAAAGTAGATCATCAGTAGATCAGCTCTCATCGACCTTGATTTAATTTAAATATCTATTTAAGCTAACTAACTGTGCGCAACAACAACATCAAGGTAACAGGTTTAGACAGAACATCATGTTTTCTTTGAGATTTGATCCAAAAAATGTGAATATTTGGAAAAAAGTAAACTTCTGACCGTGTGTTTGTGTGTTGCAGGTGATTCGTCGCTACAGTGACTTTGACGCTCTCAACAGCGGTTTGATGGTGAGTTTTACAGGTTTCAGATGGATTAATGGGTTTTATACCATTGTCTGTGTGAATACTTGATTCTGATTGGCTACAAGGTGTTCTTTAAAAAGCGTTATAGGACACCTATAAAAAGGTTCTGGTCAGATAGCCTCGTCATTCTAAATTGTTGCGCAGGCTTAACTGCAGTAGGTAACCTTGACAACAGGAATCAATTTCAGATGCAGGTTCTATAGGCAGAGCCAGTTACCTTGGCAACGTGTCACAATGACAGATGTTAAATAGTCCACTCAGCCGCTTCTTGTGAAAAACATATAATTTTATTGGTTTAAAAAAACATAAATGTATTAATAAGTGATTTAACATTTATTTCTTTAGTGAGTGACTATGATATAAACGGGATAATGCCCTACGAGGTGTCCATTATCAGAAATTACTGAACTACTTGAAAGCAACCATCGAACGTTTCACTCCTCTACGTCATCCATTAATTTCTGATAATGGACACCTGGTCGGGCATTATCCCTTATTTAAACTTTACAAACATTAGAACAACAGTCTGTTATCTTTCAGCACACACATGTCTTTATCGTTGGCAGTTTCCTTCCTGGTTGAGAAAGCTCAGTTGACGGGTGATTGCTTCACCCTCAAGGCTTTGCTGTTTCAGTTTCCCAGAAGTTTTGGCCACTCTTTTGAGAGGCCAGGGATCATCTGTAGGCCGATCAACGGTTATTTTTGGACTGAGATGCTGTGTCCCGCATGTTCGTTTCCTCACCATTCACAGTGTAATACTGTATAGACCAAAACCAGCAAATATTAGTTTTATCTTAGAGCGTGCTGATGTTTCTTAGTTTAGAAAGTCACTTTGCTAAAAATCATTTGTAAAGTATTTGATCTAATGGAGGAGCACAGGATCAGCAGCATCTGTTGTGAAAGCATGGATCCCAAAGTGAGTTGCTAAAAATAACCTGTGAGTCCTTAATGACATCATTTGTGCCACTCACTTTGGGGGAATGTTTATCTTAGATTATCAGTGGAATTTGACCCGTTGATCACAAGTCTCAGGTCAGTAAGGTTCAGTCATAAATGTATTTAAGAAAGACTGTTGACACTGTTTGAACATTAGTGTCATTAACACATGTACATGTGTATTTCAGAGTACTTTAGTACCTCGCTACTTTGTGCATTATTCATCATTCAAATTGCCCGTTTTAATTAAAATATCTATTATTTTGCTGTAGTTTTATCTGATTAATGGGATTTGATGGTATTATGCAGATGTGACTTTAAAAAAGAAGGAAAAAACTTTTTGAAACCCAGTTTTTCATTCATTTAATTAAAACTGTATAAAATAAAAGACTAATACAACAAAGAAAAAACAAAAAACAAACGCAAATGTTAAACACCGGAAGATGTTTGTTAAAAATGTCTCAAACATCATTGCATTATCTGTCACCATAAACATTTTTCAACTAGTTGTCTTACGGACAGTTGTATACCTCCCTTTACACCCACATTTGCATAAACAATGGGTTTAGTCTCCAAAACCTTATTTTATTTTAGGCGCTAACGTGCTAAATTTTATTGTCAATACAGGTTAATAATATTATATGTGTTGATGAACAGCGGCGGGGCAGGATTATAAAGGCGTGTGGGGCCTGCAACGTGAGGTCAGGTGTTGAAACGAGCGTCCCTGCCATGAAAACGACAGGGCTGTTCATGGAAGGGGCGCTTGTTTCAGCACATCAATGGGTCTCCTGTAGCTCCTGTGAATCAAGGGAAGGGTCTAAGGCAGCGCTGTTGCTCATAGAGAAGTACAGAAGTGTAAGAAGAAAGTTTATCCATCGTTCTCGTGCACCACCTTCTTTTCCATCCGACTTTAGTTAGACTTTTGTTCAGTGTCTTGCCCAAGGACACTTTGACATGTAATCCGGTAAAGCCTGAAATCGATCTCACAACTTTCCGGTTGAAAAACAATTCTTTTCCTCCTGAGCTATAGCTGCCACCCTATGACCCCTCCCCAGGTCTGTTTTGATCATTGAAATCCAGTGTAATAGAGGAACTTTAGACCCCACCTTAATCATCTCATTATGGCAAGACTGTTACAACAAGAAAACTGTTATTGTGCAGGGTAACAAAAAATTAATTCAGCATGGCTGCTCTCTTCTTCCTTATTTGCTTCATTTGGTTAAAGTAGCTTCTGGAAAAAGAGTTTCTAGAGGGTCTAAATCAGGGATGGGCAACTCCGGTCCTCGAGGGCCGCAGTCCTACAAGTATTAGGACTTTCCCTGCAATAAAACACCTGACACACATCAGACTTCTGTGCAGAGCTTCACATTAAACTCACAGTAAATTTGCTAATTACCCAATGATTTGATTCAGGTGTGTTGCAGCAGAGACATTCCTAACACTCGCAGGACTGCGGCCCTCCAGGACCGGAGTTACCCATCCCTGGTCTAAATAAATACTACAACCTACATTTTTCTTTTCTTGGGGAGTTTGTTCAGGCCTCAAGTGTGACTGGACTGTAAAGACCTGTAGACTGACTTGAGGTCAGTGCTGGTGAGGATTCTGTGACTTTTCATTCCATAGATCTGACTTTGGGGGCATTCCTGTTAACTGCCCCCAAAGTTTAAATTAAGTTTGGATCAACTCCATTAGTTTCATATATGAAGTTATGTATTATATTTTAAACCTTTCAACAAAAAGTTGACCTCTAGTATGTTAAGTGTTGTTTAAAGGCTCTGTGTGTGTCATTTAAAAGTGTTGCGAGAAACGGCAGAAAAAGTGAGACTGCATTTAAACTTGGTGCAAGGAGGGGAATGCACGATTAAAAGATATTTTAACAGTTGCAGTTTGAACAAACTATGCTAGTAGTCAAGAAAGCAACGTTAGCATTACAGCCGTCTTCCCGTTTATACATGAAGGGGTCGTTACCTCTTAACAGCAATATTACCAGGTTTTTATGTGCAGAAAGAAAAACATTTAGTTGTAGTAAAGTCCAACAAGAGTCAACATGTTGTTTTTGGGATGTGAGACAATTAGCAGGTTTGCACTGGTTGGGTTATTGACCCTTTTGAGACTCATCTTTGAGTTGGGATAACAGGAAGTTGGCAGTTTTTTTCTGCTGAGGCTTTGCCTGCTTGTTTCCGTTATGGAGTCTCACTTTGACCCCCTCAACATCCCCCCATTAGTCAGTGATCAGCAGAATTGTGGGAGACCTGCAGGCTGTGTAGGTTTGCTTTTAACTGTATTGTTTTGTGTTGATTTTAACAGAACAAACTAAATGAGCAGGTTTGCATCTCTCCAGGTTTGTGGTATCAGCCTTCCTCTCCCTCCAAAGAAACTTATTGGAAACATGGACCGAGAGTTCATAGCAGAGAGGCAGAAAGGATTGCAGACTTATCTGGACTCCATTACCCAGCATCCCTTCCTCTCCTCTTCCTTGACTGTCAAAAAGTTCCTGGACCCCAACAACTACTCTGCTAACTACACAGGTTTGTTCAGACATTTTACTAAACTTTGTTTCTTCTTGTTTTTCCCTCCAACGTTCTGTTTTTGTGAACAGAAAATGTAATAAATGGTTGATTTTTTTTTCATAAACTCTTTTCACAGATAAAATTGCTCTTTTTTCTAATTAAAACAATGAAGTAATAAAGCATTATTCTTGTTATTTAAAATGTATAATTATGCATATATAATGATAAAGAAGTACACAGTGGGAGTCGGTAGTGTGTGCTGCTATCCTTCTTTCCTGAAATAAAAACTAGACCCTCTTTAAGTTCCATTTTACGTTGTTTTGAGGTGACTTATAGCCTCCCATCTCTTTCTGTCTGTCAGAGATCGCCCTGCAGCAGGTCTCCATGTTCTTCAGGTCCGATCCAAAGTGGGAAGTTCTCGAACCTCTCAGAGACATGGGTAAGATTCACTGATGCCTCATATTGAACCTTCCGCTGATGCTAAATGCGAACACGGATTAGAATATTATTAGTCTGTGCTAAAAAAGGAAAGTAAGTTATTATTATTGTTATTATTGTTATTGCATATTAAACATAATGAATATGGCTGCTTGCTCTGGCCTGGTAACCCTACATATCACTTTCTCTGGAAGTGATATCTAAAGGAAATCTAAAGGGAAAGGAACACCTTTCTTTCGTCCAGAATGTGTAGTAAACGTCCTGATTTGCTGTGTTTAGGCTCCATGTTAAATTCTTTTTCTGAGGCTGTGTGTCGGATCCTGCTGTCTACTCTGTAGACTTTTTCTCCTTCTCCCTTGAATTATTAGATTTTACATTACATTACATTACAGTCATTTAGCAGACGCTTTTCTCCAAAGCGACTTACATCTGAGAATAACAACAACACAAGCACTAAATTAAACATTAGACGACATCATAGATAAGTGCAGTCGTACTGCTGTAGTGTATTGGGGCACAGGTGTTCACAGTAAAAAAAATAAATCTGTGTAACCCCTTAACTGCTAAACAGTCACTATATAGCCAGTCACAACAACAAGCGGTTGATATACACTAAATAACTTACAATCTTACCATATCTAAAGCAACCAACCAGGTAAATAAAGCAAATTCCTGCATGTATTGCTTATATGATTTAGCAAAAATGTGTGGACTTGCTGTTGAACTGTATGAGGAATACTGTGCCAGAAGGAAAACTGTAAATCTTGAATAATCTGCTTTTTATCCTGGCTGAGCTTCAACTACGTTGTTTGTTTTTCAGGTTGGAGGATCAGGAAGAAATATTTTCTAATCAAAAACAAAGAACAGCCCAAAGAGAGGTATCTGCTGAGCTGGGTGAGTAAAACAAAATACAACACACGTGAGAGCGAATCCAAAAATATGCACAAACAGGTGTAGTTATGTGTTTGGGACAGAGAAGAAGTTCTTCTCTGTTGTGTTGGATGTAAAAATAAAACAAATCACTATAAAATGTATAATGTCTCTTTAAATAATGTATTTAAATCAATTACAGCATTTTTATAGTGTATGAGTTGAATTACATGGCTATGCTAATTAGCAGTCACTATTAAACTAATCAAAACATCTATAGCTCCTGCAAAGCAGCTGATTGGCACATCTGAATGTGTGTTTCTGTGTGTGTGTGTGTGTAGGTGGATCTGGGTCCTGATAAATTCCTGTCAGACAAAGACCTCCAGTCGGCCATGAAGCTACTTACCAGTCTCTCTGTACGTACCCTCTGTGTGTATTTGTGCTGTACACCTTACGATAAACTCTGCTGTGCCCTGCAAAACATCAGATCGTCACCCCGGTTCAGTTTGTCTTGCTGTTCTTTGCATTTGAAAGATAAATATTAGGCTAGTTATAGTTTTTGTAAGTGCAGATAAGTCCTGAGCTACTCCAGTCGTTATCAGGAAAGACTTGAATGAGCCTTTCCGCTTGGCTGACAGATACAGAAACTCTTGTGAGGCATTTACAAACACACAGAAGCTTTCAGGTGAAATAATCGAGGAAGTGTCCTTTAGTGTTTTGCTTTGCAGCAGCAAAACTAGAGCTACACAATGACATACTGTAACTCTGTGTGGTCAGATGTCTGAAGGGAAGCTGCAAACAGACTGCTCTGTTCTTGTGAGATTACTGATAAGAGTGAGTCCAGAAGTTTGGTTTTTAGGCTCCTTTTTCAGGTGTGAACAGCATTTTCCTCCTTGTAAAATGAAAATAAATCTGTTCAAATGCTAATTGAACTAAATCCTCCAGAATCTTGCTGTTTTTGCCTTTGTTAGCTGAAACATCCAGGTTAAAGACCCACCCATTCTTTCCCCCATTTAAACAATCTTATTTAAAAATATAAATCTGTGCTGTTTCCATTAAGCTCGAACTTTTAGACGTTATCCTGTTTCTCATTTTTTTTTCTAATGTTTTCTTTTTCCTTTCTCGTTTTACATTTTAAGCCATGCTTCTGTTTTTTATAATGTTTCAGTGTCTCTGTAGAGAACCTCGAATCACCCTGTTATTGAACTGTACTTTACAAATGAACTTGCCTTTATTCCACACATGAAGCTTCGTAGCGACTATCCAGTGATCATCATCTTCTCTTTCGCAGACTCCGTATCTCTGTCCGTTGTTGTTCTTCAGCACCAGCGAGTCTTCAGCTCTTCAAATCCGGCCCTTCAGTGAAAAAGGCTCTCTGAGAGACCACATCTGTAAGGTACGGTGTCCGTGTCTCAGTTTCATTTAAACCATCAGGTGGACAACTTTAACCAGGTTGTAAACATGTTTATTTCTGCTGTGAAGTTGGTCTTTTTACATGGGACTCTACAGAGCCCCTAGTGGACGATGGTTGAACTGCAGTTTTGGGCACTCCTGCATTGGCTTCACTTTTAACCACCAGCAGTTGCTGCTTGGTTTCACCACATCCCAAAGCTGCTCTGTTGGAGATCTGGTGACTGTGGAGGCCATTTTAGTTCAGCTAACTCATTGCCATGTTGAAGAAACCAGTTGGAAATGACTTGAAATGTGTGACATGTTGCTACTTCCAGCATTATCCTGCTAGAAGTAGCCTTCAGAAGATACTGCACTGTTATTTTAAAGGGATGGGAATGGTCAGTAACAATACTCCTGGTGCTTAAACCATGAACCACTGATATAAAGATGGATTCATATGTTATTAATCTGACCAGAAAACACTTTTCCATTTTCTATTGTCCACCTTTGGTGAGTTTTTTGTGAATTGTAGCTGCAGTTTCCTGTTCTTAGCTGACAGGAGTGGCAGCTAGCGTGGTCTTCTGCTGCTGTAGTTCTGCTTCAAGTTTAAACACATATTATTGTCTATAAACCCTTGTGATGGTTCAGTGAAATCCCAGTAGGTTCCTACATTTCCAAAAGACTCAGACCAGCTTGTCCTCTTACACAAACAACCATGGCACGTTCAAAGTCCCTTAAATCCCCTTCCTTCCTCATCCTGATGCTCAGCGTGAGCTTTAGCCAATAATTTTTACCATGTCTATGTGACTAAGTTATTGAGCTGCTGCCACGTGATTGGATGAGTAGATAATAGCGTTAACTAGCAGTTTAACAGGTGAGGAAGTTTGGTGGCACGTTTTTCATCCTGCTCAAATCTGATAGAACAGACCGAGCTGGTGGACTTATTTCCCTTTTCTCTGAAGAGAATGGTGAAAAGTTTTTCCTTCTCATGTTCAGGTGAAACCCAGAGAGAGTTACTTGAAGAAATACTGCAACCCAAAGAAAAGTCAAGGTCTCGAACTGGAGCAGATCAAACTGTACGGCCGTCAGATCCTAGAGGTATTCACACACTCCTTGGATTTATTGATCGTCACTCTAAAACTGTCGCCCTGGTACTTATTGTATTCTCTTTCAGGCCCTGAAGCAACTCCATGACAGCGGCATATTTTTTGGTCACCTACATGCATCTAATGTCATTATGGATGATGGTGTGTGTCGACTGGTGGATGTGGAGAACGGCATTCTGGGAGTTCCCTCAATGCTGCGACCAGCCTTCACCCAGCTCAGAAAGATCAACGTATGTGAACTGTATCAAATTAGCCAAGTTTAGCTGAGTCTGACGAAACCATGACTCAGCAAAAACCTTTTTTGGTGGGGAGTACTAGTTCCTCTGTAATCCCGAAGCTTTATGAAACACAGCTGTATGTTTTTTCTCGTGTGTTTGCAGACCACAGAGAGCATTGACGTGTTCTGCTTCGGACATTTACTGTACGAGATGACGTACGGCCGACCGCCAGACAGCGTCCCCGTTGATCAGTACCCCACCGCTCCTTCCACAGCTCTGGGTCTGTATATATACAAACACACTCCTGACATCTGTATGTGGACATCATGCTTCAGTTCAGCTCAAATGTATTTTTATAGCGCATTAAAACAGCACCAAAGTGGTCATGGTAGCATCACAAATTTAAATGGAAGAAATGAATATTAAAAAAACAAAAATAACAATAAATGTACCAATAAAATAACGCTAAAAGTAACAGTAGCTTCATCTACGTTGCTCCAGATGTGAACAGTGTCTGCTGTTTGATTCTTTGTGTGTTTATTCTGTGTGTTTGTTTTTGTTCAGTGCAAGTGCTGCAGTCCGTTCTGTCCACAGAAGCCTGCAAGAGTGGGATGCCAACAGTGTCGGCTCTCATCCAGACCCCGTGAGTATCTGAAATGACACTCATTTTTTTTTACAACCACAAACCTGCACTTAAACCAAGATACCTGCTGGTTATCTGCCTTAACTAACACTGACAATGGAGATATTGTTGCCATGGTAGTTATGAATTCAGCAAGTCAACCGCATTTTTCTGACTATGAATATAAAACGTATTTCTGTTTATAAATAAAGGAAAGAAAAGAGAATTCAAAACCTCATGAATATTGCTGCAACATCTTTAAAGCACATGTAGATCGGATGTGAAAGTGCTTCAACTGTTCTTAAGGGACAACGGGAAAGTCTTAATATCAGAGGAGTCCGACTTTTTAAATTCTCTGCATCAGATAAGGATGTACCCTGCCTCTCGCCTGATGACTGCTGGGATTGGCTCCAGCTGACCTGCGACCCTGAATTGGATGAAGCCATTAAGAAAATGGAAGGGGTGCATCAGATAAATCACAGATATTCAAACAAGTCACTGGACTTGTTAGAAATATTTAAATCCATTTTCTAACAATGATTAATTCAACTTTTCAGCAATGTCACAAAGTGCATTACAGAACAAATTAAACATAAACAGTAGTGAATGAATGGTCATGAAGTGGTTTTAAATGTGTTTATCTCTTAGCTTGATACTATCTATATTCATAAGTTGCCATGGTGACACAAATTGGGATAAAAGTTCACTAGCTTTGTGATATTGAAAGAGCAGAGTTAAACCTAAACTTCCCTGCAGGGAACAGCTCTACATTGAGCCAGTCTCATTTGTAAAACACTCTTTTTTTAAGTGTTATTGGGTTAGATTGGGGCTTAATGTGTAATAATTATAAGCTTTGGCTTTAAAGGACAATAACTTATTTAGGTTTCTTTGTTTTGCTGAGTCCTGTTTTATTTCTTCCAGGTTCTTCAATGATGTCCAGCTGAAACACTCAGAAAAACTTCAGATCAAGGTAAGAGATTCCGCCAGAGGAATTCCCAAAAGCAGGAACGAAGAAAAGTGGCCACATTTACATGAGTTTTAATTTCCATTTTAATGCCGAATAAAAGTTAATTCCGCTTAAGAGATTAAAAAATAAGCATGTAGACGCCTAATTCCGAATGAAAACAGTAATTCAGAAACAAACTTAATTCCAAAGTAGCTGGTTTATTCTTATTTTAAAGCATTTTAATTCCTCTATTATGTAAACCTTTATTGATTTTAAGTCCAGTTGTTCTGCAGATGCTCGTTATCTTGTCCCACCCTGATGACACACGTTTTGTCTCCAGCCTCCTATAAACTCGAAGAATATTTTTACTCTGAATTATTTAAATGGTAAATGGAGTGCACTTATAGCGCTTTACTTTTCTCTTTCAATGACCAAAGCACTTTACAGATCCTGCTATCACCCATTCACACACACACCTTGAACACCGCTGCTAGCCTGGCCACCAGGAGCAACTGGTTCAGTTCAGTGTCTTGCTCAAAAACACCTCGACATGCAGAGTGAGAAGCAAACCCATAAGCCACCAATCAGAAGTCGGCCCCACTATACTGGCGTCACAGTCGCTCCTTGATTCAGAATGAATTAAGTCTGAATAAAAGGACACAATATAACCGTAACTAATGTCAACTATGCAATCGCCTCGTCTCATCCAGGTTCCCAGCAGGCTGAGGGAGGCTCTGAGGTTGGCAAAGGAGAGTCTGGAGAAGAGGCTGCATGAGGAACAGAGACTGGTGCGTCATTATCGATGTGCGCATCCTGTTCTCTGCAATAACAATGTGGCCTGAAACTGGGATAATGTTTTGCATTAATGTGTGATTTTTAGCTCCTCCAGCACCGAAGACTGACCCGAGCTCAGTCTCACTACGGCTCGGAGGAGGAAAAGAAGAGGAGGAAGATTCTTGCAAGGAAGGTGAGCAGCAAGCACACAGTTTGACTCCCCCGACAGCTGCGGCTCTAAAACATGTCGTCCTTTTCAACTTTAAGCGCATAGTGAAGGAGTCAGGCCTCCACTGTACAGACTGTAAAAGAGTTTTTGTATTTTCAGAAGTCCAGACAGTCGACTTATGAAAATGAAGAAGAAATCTCTGTCAGAAACAACAATAACTCTGGTAAGAACACATCTGTAGAAATCTCCACATTTCTGAGCAAATGCTAAAAAAAAGACTCAAATCTAGTCGTAACAGGATCAGCTCTCCTCTTTCTGCGTCGCTTCAGGGCTGCTTTTAAACCGGTTCCGTTAAAAAACCAGCATAGAACTGAATTGCTTTTCTTCTATCAGACTTGAATTTCTTTAAACGTCTCACTACAAGTTGAACCTGATGTCCTGAACTTGCATAAGAACAGTTCAGAGGAACTGTTCATTGTGACAGATGGGAATGTTTCTCTCATCTTCCGGCATGATTCACTCCAGAGATCCATGAAAACCAGATAAACTGAGTTTAAAACCTCTGTGTGCAAATTTTAACTTTCAAAGTTTATAAATGACGATAGTGAACGCAGCTCTATGCTTTCACCTGCGAGTCTGTTCATGTTCTTTCTGTTTATTTGACTTGACGTTTCCTGCTGAAGCTCCGTCTCAGACTGGTTGATTTTGATGCAGTTACAGCATTTTTAGTTTGACTGGTTTGTCATCAAGTGTTTGTGCCAGTCTTACCAGTTTTCTCAGAGTTGGAGCTGTGAGTAGTCATAACAAACAGCTGGGTGCATTCACAACAACCTTTTTAGCTTAAATCTCATCTTGCAAAGTGCTTTGTTTGTGGGATTCTGAGTGTTTAAACAAAGATGAATCGGGCTCTGTGCACCTGCAACTATAAGCCGACCAAACCCAAGAAGCGGACTGCAAAGTGCTTTCTACGTTCCTCGTACACCGCCAAACTTGCACACGTGTGGAACAAAAGGCGACTGGATGGAGAAAGGGATTGTGGTTTGACATGGAAGAACTTTTAATTTAAATATGATAAAGCCAAGAACTCTAGGATCTGATGTAGCGCTACGTTTAGCAGTTTCGTACTAGAAACTGAAGTTCTACGTTAACCAAAAGATGAGCTAGTTTTCTTAGCATGCCTCTTCTTCTATAATATTTAATACAGTTTATTGTCAAACATTTGACTGTTTTTTACACAAACGTGTGAAAACATAGAAATCTAGACCATTTATTCAGATCCAACGCCCATTAGAGTCCAGTTAGTGTTTATATGTTGGAGTTAAATGAGATCCAGCTAAATTATCTGACTATTTAAATCCAATTTCTAGAGCTTAAATAAATTTCTGGCATCATACAAACATGCAGACAGAGCAGCAAGTCTAACATAAAATTCCCTGTTTACTACTTAGACGTCTTGTTTAAAATGCCATCTTTTATTCCGTGATTTTAATCATAATTTGTACTTGAAGTGTGGAGCTGTGAGCTAAACGGACCCTAAAAGCTGATCCACACACAGCCCAGCTGCCAAACCTTCTGATGTTACAGCAGTTGTAAGAGCTGTTGCAACACTGACTGACTCAGGAAGTTTCCCTTTATGCTGCATTGCTTCATGACAAAACTGTATTGCCTGGAAAAGAAAACCTGTTAAAGACATTGATTAAATATGTTCTTTTTCTGTCATCCTGCAGGTTCTGGAGCAAGTTCGCCTCCCACATGCCCCTCCTCCCCCACCCCCCCATCCACAACAGGTACACCTCCCGTCTATTTGTTATTCAGCTGTTTTGCAGTCTTTCTTCCAATGTGTGTCTCTTTTTGTCCGTGAGAGGATTGGACTGTAGCGGCCTCTTGTGGTGAGCTGTTGACTTGCATGTGCTGTGACTCAGCACACCGCTCGGGTCACATCATCCGGAATTTCTGTCCTTTCTTTCAGAATGTGCATGTGCGATTGGAAAAAATGTGTTTATTAACTGGACTTGTCCTGTCTCTGTCTCTTCACCTTCTCTCTCACCGTGGTTGCAGACAGGTATCTGACTCTGCTGTAGAAACGTGTTTGTTAACTCTGTTGTGTCTCCCTGTAGCTGGATGCATGGTGGGAAACTTTTTAGAGATCTTCGAACTGATAATTCATCAGTGCTCCATCAGTTTCCAACCCTGCTTTAGTGTCTTCTCTCCTCTTCTTCCTGTTGATGAAATAAATGCTGATTGGTCCAGATAACCGTCCTCTCTCTCTCTCTCTCTCTCTTCCTCCTGTGCTGTCTCCACCATAGAGCATGCACCATTCTGAGCGTGTCTTTGGGTAAAGTAATGAATCATGATATTAATGCTAATGATGATGATGATGATGAAGAAATTAGCTTGTGGTTTATTTAAAGACGTCATACACCCCGGCCTCTCAGCAAGCACCCAGCCACATGTTAGTATGGAAATAGATGGGTTGAACATTTAGTGAGTAGTAAAGAATTCAACTGGTTAAGGAGGTGGGGGGGTGGGGGGTGGGGGGCTCACCAATATTCTCATTTTGCTGTAAAACCTTTTTTTTTTTTTTTTTGCATTTTTTGTCACAACTATCTCCAGATATGTTCATTTAAATGGACTTGCAGTCGTGGACAAAATTGTTGGTACCCCTCAGTTAAAGAAGGAAAAACCTGAGACAACTGGAGCAGTTTGCTCATGAGGAGGGGGCCAAAATACCTGTTGGCAGCTGCAGAACGCTCATTGACAAATACAGAAATCGCTTAATTGGAAAATATTAAGTTATGGGTACCATCATTTTTGTCCAGGCCTGTTTCATTAGTTTTTTTTTTTTAATGATTATGTTAA
>JBAMHX010000004.1:7330886-7343374 GCA_037177515.1 Pseudomugil tenellus | reverse complement strand
CATACATACATACATACATACATACATACATACATACATACATACATACATACATACATACATACATACATACATACGCACAATTACAAATAAAAAACAGAAAATCCTACAATTATTTAAATTTAAATAATTGAAAAATAATTTAACAATTTAAAAATAATAGTAGAAGTAGACGTGACCAAAGCAGGTGTATCTCTATAATTCTTTTAAAAAATATTGTTAAAGTCATAAAAATATTTGCTCTACCAAACATTGAAGCAGTTTTAAAGTTAACTAAACTTAACAGCTATTAAAACACTGCAGTCTGCAGTCAGCTGATGTGTTTTGCACTAAGAAGGGAGGCCATGTGTCTCCTCCTCTTTCATTCTGACATATTCAGGTTAAAGGGAGGAGTGCAGAAGAGAACCATACTGCCAAGTATAAATGGTGATAAATAACTACTATAATTGTAGATATTTCTATGTATCTGCATGATTAAGGTACTCCTTATTTAATGGTTTTGGAATCGTTCTTTGTACTTTCTTCATCTTTGTACTTTTTTCTTTCTCATTTTCTATTGTCTTTCTCTCCCTTTACTTAAATCTGGCACCCACCATCTTTGCCTCACGCTGCATCCATTTCCTTCAGGTTGGTGGTTTGATGCCTGTGGTTTCTCCAACCTAAATGGGATCTACTATACGGTTGGCCACAATATCAGGAAACTCAACGGCATCAAGTGGCACCACTTCAGAGGCCCCAGCTACTCCCTGCGATCCACGTCCATGATGGTACGACCCTACGACTTCTAAGAACAGCCCTCTACTTCCATGACGGCTTGACCCATCACTTTCAACAGCAGCCTTTCAATGTTATGATGGTACAATCCTATGACTGAAGGCTGCTTATAATAAAAGCATTTCGACTGATGTCAAATTTGTAACAAAACCCTTGACTGCAGTATTATTTTGGTACAGCCCAGGATTAGTCCATAAAACATGGTACAACTCTCAGTGTATTATACTAATGGCATGAACATTCATTGATCCATCCATGTATTAGTGTTTAAAACTCTGAAACTGTTTTCACCAACTGGCTCATACCCACAACAGATGGAAAAAAAACAGGTTGATTATTTCTGAATAATAAACATCTTGATGTGAAGATAGCTGCATATTTAAATGAAATGGTCATAAAAAAGAGACCTAAAGTGCAGGGATGAAAGCCAGATGTTACCGTCATACGTTGACCAGTCAGTGTGATGGATGGGTATGATTTCAGAGTAAATCCTAAATTTTACATGTTGTGCTCCACAAATCTTACTGAAAACCTACAGAGAGCATTTCTTTTAAATAATTCAAGGAATGCCATGTTTGTTGCTTAACATTCCATCACACAAACCTTAAAAACCATCAGCAACATTTTCAAATCAATTCAGACAAACATTGTGAGCCATTCTAATAATAGATAAAAAAACTGCAATGGAAAGATTCCAATCATTGTGAACAGCCTGGGAGTTAGGTCCATTCTGAAATGTCGATAAAAAAGTTTTTCAGTTATGCAAATGAAAAGCTTTGTTCACCAATGAAAAGTCTACATAGATGACAGAATGTAAAACACTATCATTTTGGGAGTTTGAAGTCTGTGTTTAGGTTGCAGATGGTTTGTATTGGTCAAAACAGAAATTACTTTAAAACAGGTAAAACTCTTCATAAGAACCAGATAAAATTTCTGCAAATGATTTCTCAGATAAATTGAATAAATGATCATGATCAGTAGGAGAACTGCAGAGTTATTGATGTTCGAGGACAACATGTCATTCTCCCCTCAGATTTTTGGTTGGCTTTGCATGACTGAAAAAGTCACCTGCAGTAAATTAAATCATTTGTATGATGCATGAAGCATCTCTTAACAGGGTGATGTGGAGAGATAGTTGCAGCTGTAGCAGATTAATTCATCAGTAATGCAGAAATGAGGGAAGATCAGAGCGATAAGAAGCCGAGGAAATGATGATCTGATGGTGCACAAAGACATCAGATGACTCTTCTCTGATGATGCAGAGGGACAGCCGATCTTCTGTGCTCTGAAGAGGAGGTCAATCAAAACTACGCAAGACTTTCATGGATTCAACATGGACAAAGTTTTATGCTTCAGACTTAAACACTCAAATGTGAGTCTTTTTGAGATGCAAAAACAGACAAATGGATATCTATCAGTGCATCTCCGGCTCTTTCTACAGTCCATGGCATAAACAAAGGAAAAGACTTACAACTTCGTTCACTATGAATGGAAACGGATGGGTGGTGGAAAGATGGACTACTATGAGACAGCTGGAAAGAAACTAAGAGGTCTGGATTTCATGTCATTCAGGAAAGAATGGCAAACAGTCAGGATTTTTTTACAGAAACTTGATTGCAGTTTTTGTCCATTGCAACGCCCACTGGACTTTCAAGAAGAGAAGGAGATAATAAAGCAGAGAATAAGCAAATAAACAAAACTTTTAAAAAGAAAAAAAAAACAAAGATATTCTTTTTTGTTGTTGTTGTTTTCTGCTGAAAAGAAATTCGGGGCAATGAATGAAGAAAAAAAAGCTTGGATGATGAGATTTTGCACAGTCCAGATTCTGAAGCAAAGAAATGCTGCTTTGATTATTGCCTAAACTGAACAGTCTGGTGATTTTATTGTTATGTTATTGTTGGACTGCATTTTATTACGGCCTACAAATCAATACTACAAAGGCAATAAATAAGTTACATGATATATTTATTGGACTGAGAGGATTTGTTTGTTAATTTTTTTATTTGAACAGTGTTTATCTTTCTTTAGCATATGCACACACTTATTTGAGAAATGTGAATTTCATGTGGTGGAAAAAATGTGGCAGACAGCTGTTACTGTAGCTGCCAATGCTTATCCACAGTGCATCCTTTCATGCTCCTCAATTATTTAATATAACACGTTATTCTAATAGCTAATTAAGCTAATTAAGCTTCATACCTAATAAACACCCTACACCCTACTTGCTAAAGTTCCTTTTCTTCCAATACAGGAATATATATATCCATCAATCAATCCATTGTCTACCACTTATTCCCAATATAGAGTCTCCAATCATACTATCCCCAAGGTGCATGTCTTTGGACTGTGGGAGGAAGCCGGAGAGAACCCACGCTAACAAGGGATGAACATGCAAATTCCACACAGATAGGCCACCAACCGAGCTGGGGATTGCTTGCTGCAGGTTGCCGGTTCAACCTGCAGTTCAGGTTACCGTGCAGCCCTACATATATATGAACACAAAAGACTCATAAATATTAATGCTCAATATTTTTGGAAGTTGGAGTGGGGCTTGTTTAGTATATTAGGAGGATATCTGTGTGTGTGCAGGTGACTATTACTGTGCATATTTATTAGGCAACTTAAAAAGCATATATACCCATTTCATTTGTTTATTTTCACACCTCAAAATGTACGAATACACACTTCTGGCATTCAAAACCAACCCAGTGATCAATAAATTGTTTCTTTGTGAGGACACTCACAAAGCCATCCATAGATTCCGTCGGTGTCTTGATCTGTTCATGATCAATATCGCAGCAGCAAGCGCAGCCTCCCAGACACTGTTCAGAGAGGTGTACTGGTTTCCCTCCATATACCCACTAGAGACCACAGGTTCTCTTTGGGGTTAAGATCAGGTGAACAAGGAGGGCATGTCATTATTATTTGTTCTTTTAGACATTTTCTGGCCACACAGTGGAGTACTTGGATGTGTGTGGTCCTACAAGCTCATCTTTCTGGCGTCTGGGTGGAACTCTCCTCTTTACTGGTCCAGCCACGGGCCCATCAAGACTCACTCTGATTTCATTAGTCCATAAAACTTTAGAAAAATCTGTCTTATGATATTTGTAGCTCCAGTCTTGATGTTTTTATCTTGTGTGTCTTGTTCAGTAGTGGTGGTTTTTCAGCCTTCCTTACCTCAGCCATGTCCCTGAGTATTGCACACCTTGTGCTTCTGTTGCAGCTCTGAAATATTGCAAAACTGGTGGCAAATGGCATTTTGGCAGCTTTACGCTTGATTTTTCTGAGTTCATGGGCAGTTATTTTGCACCTTGTTTTTTCAACACGCTTCTTTATGACCTTGTTCACTATTTTAAATGAAACGCTTGATTGTTTGATGATCACGCCTCAAAAGCTTGGCAATTTTAAGAGTAGGCATGGGACACTCGAGCCGTCTGCTTGAGCAAGCGACATGGAAATGTCTTATTGCTACGATACATTGATTCAGGAGGCCAAAATTACATTACGTCATCTGGGCATGTCAAGCATCTTGTGGGAAATTAGTGTCAAGCGTTTGTGGGTTTCGCTTTCTTGCTAAACTTGCTAAAAGTTGCTAAACTTGGTTAAAATGATTTAAGTTTAAATGAGTGACCTGGAAGTGGAGAGTTACAGACGGACAGTGGCAGACTGACGGGAAAAAAATGAGACATCACACAAGCAAGACAAATATTTTTTATGCTTGTCGGTCTTTTATCAATTGTTTACATGGTATTATAAAAAGTATTGACTGATTTTACTTTCTTCACACTGCAGAGGCTTATATGTGATGATGTTATTTAAATATTCCGTAGTTTCTAGTTTTTGCGATGCTCCACGAGACATCAGTACGAAGCGTGGAGTCTTTACAACCAGGACAGATCTTAAGATATACCTGGTGATTCTCACACACATTTACATGTAGTTATATAGTCATATATTGCGAGCGGGTCTTGTTTAAAACTAAAGAGATAGTTTACCAGAGAAGGAACAGACTTTTTTTGATCTAAAAATCTATGTCAGCTCAAAGTTGCACAAGCATTTGTCAGAAATCCATTTATTGAACTCAATAAAACTAAATAACTGAATAAAATCAGTAACATGATCACCGTTACACAAGCATTCCTTCCCTTATGTTTATTTCAGGTGCTACTTGTGATTACAGATTATAAAATATCTTATGTCAATCACAATAATGATACATAACACCTGATTTGAACATGTCTATGACAAGAGAAAAAAAGACGAAATAGATAATATATTGTTTATTAAACATGTAGTCAATATTTTAAACAGTAATGACAGATGTGAAGTGATGCAATTGCGTCAGTGCGAACCCTGATGCATTACACACCCGCAGCCAAGAGATGGCGCTCTTGGCTGCGGGTGTGTAATGTAATGTTTTGACACAATGTTTTGACACAACTTAATGATGTTTCATTAGGCCTCGGTTTTCCCATCCCTATATAAGATTGTTGCATCCCTCTGCAAGACATCTCACTATTTTTTAATTTTCAGAGTCTGTCAAATCTTTCTTCTGACCAATTTTGCCAAAGGAATGGAAGTTGCCTAATAATTCTGCAAACCTGATATAGGGTGTAGATGTCATTAGACCACACCCCTTTTCATTACAAATATGTACATCACCTGATATGTTTAACTCGAAGAATGTTTTCAAGCCTGTACTGCTTGGAGTAGGAAAACAAGCATAAAGTCTCATACATCCAATTTCGCTATCGTTTCCTTACTCGCTGCTGTACACTCTTCATCCTACTATACACATAACAAAGCAAGCTACACAAACACTAACAGAGTGAGTCGCAGGAAGCTGAGATGGGGAAACAGACCACACATTGTTGTTGTGGATCTTTTTTTTGATGTCGGCTCTCAGATGCTTGTATCTCAAAATTTGTTTCTATCTCAAGGCATAAATTTGGTCGAATCATAGCTCGTATCTCAAAAAATGTGTATTTTGATGCACTCGTATCTCGAGGTATCACTGTACTTTATTATGGTTTATATTCCAATTGTACTGGCAGCAGGCCCTCTACAATACAATTACACCAATTTTCCTGCACTGGAGAACCAAATTAAAAAGTCCTACTGTATTTTAAAAACATAAATATAAAAAATGTAAATAAATATAACCCACATTGATAATTGTGACTCCCAATACCTCCTAATAAATTAAAAAAGTAGACAAATGTGTCTGCAACTGTCCATGTGGAAATTCCCAGGTAGTGTGGAGGCTTTATGGAACAGAACAATCATCATACACCCGTTTTTTTTTTTCACTCATTGTAAAGACTTAAAAACACAGTGATCACTGTATTAACCTAACTGACTAAAGTAATAATGTTGCATGTCCAAGGCATACATACAGGCAGATACATTTTAACCTGCTAAAGAGTGAAGCAGAAACAAGAGATGTTGTTCGACCGGCAGCTCTTATTAGAAATACGTGAATTAGCATCTATAATTTTCATTCTAGTTTTCAGAAGCCAACCAGAACAAAAGCGTTACCACTGGAAGCCTACATGGTAACCAGAACATTACACACTCACACAGACAGACTGCACACAGGCAGGTGACATTTTACTTATGTGTTCTGGATAAAAAGTATCTAGGAAGACATCTGTATACTGCCTTATGTTAGAACAGTAAGATGAATCAGTTTATAACATGACATTTTTCATGATTTTATTATAAAACTACTTCGTTATAACGTGATAAGTTTCACCATTTTGTAATAAACGTATCATATCATGAAAATATGTTGCAGGCTCATTAATAGTATCACTTTATAATGTGATACGGTCACATACGGTTTTTTATAGAGATGACAGCCTTACTCATGGATAGCATTAACTTTATTTTGAAGGGCACTGCACTGGGAGGATTCGATGCCCTGTCTACCAATGAAACAAAATAAAGAGTGGTATTTTCTATTAAACAAAAGAAAAAGAAAGGAACTATTGTTTAATTTTTTTATGCTTCGATCCCGACCTATGGGCCCTTGACCTCTCTACCCATGGACTCGGGATCCCCTAGCCAATCCCACTCCCCTATCTGGACGAGGACAAACGACTGCATGCTACGAACCTCCGATGTATTACTGTAGATTTTAGATGAGTTAATCAACAACAAACGGTCCTTGGTACATTTGCCTGTCCATCCTGGGAGAGGATCTCTCCTTCACCTGGGGCTCCATGAGATTTCTTCTTTTTTTTCCTACAGCCGGGTTATTTGGAGTTTTTCCTTACCGCGAAGGAGGGTCTAAGAACAGGAAGTCCGTGATCTGTTTAGTTTAGTGTAGTCACCAATTGTGTGTATTGTGACTTATGTCTATTGTTCTGCTATAACCTGCATGTGAAGCCCTCTGAGACAACTTGTTGTGATACTGGGCTATATAAATAAAACTGAATTGAATTGAATTATTTGTGGGGTTACTTTGCTAAACTCAAAACAGATAAACTAAACCTTTTTTCTTTTATTTTGGATTAAACAAAAACAAAACAAGCAAACAGCACAGTTTGTTTTTAGGTTTTGCTGGTGCTTTTTATGCCCTGAATACGAGTTATGCTTTTTATCTTGGTTAATACAAAGTACCCTGGTTGTCGTTGTTCTTTAACCTAAGTTAAATTTACACTAAATACAATCATTTTATAGCCTGTTTTACTGTTTTGGTTAATTTTCCGAATTTAGATAAATATCAAAATGATCCAAATATAATAAAAAATATCAAAATATTAAAAATGAGAGGGGGGGGCATTATTGGTCTACCATACCATATTATATCTGTGCGGTGTCCTTGGATTTCCTTCTATTCCTTCAGATAGTGCCGCCTTACTCTGGGCTACTTTGCTGTGATTGGCTCATTGTTATGACACATTCCAGCCGGCGTGAATCCTTGAATTTCCATTGGTTGAATCTCCTGACCTTATTGGAGGTACCACCTTCTCTCCGGCAGAGGACAGGGTAAAGATGGCGACGTCCCTGAGATGCTTTCTCCGCTCTGGAAAGGTATGAACCCTTTCAAATAACTTGTTTGACATTATTTGGTTTTTATTGACAACTAGTGCCAGTAAATTTTTCTGTCTTTCTGCAGAATGCTGTATTGGTTCTAGGACGGCGGACCTTTCACAGGAGCACTCCGGCCGCCGTGCAGGTCAGTGTTAGCAACGAACAGGTTAGCTTAGCTAAAGCGAAAGTGATTTCCGCTGCATGTCCATGCGTTTAACTGCAATAATTTAGGATTCGGTAGTTAACAGTTTCATGTAGCGGTGACATCACTAGATTTGCTGTTGACTTGTCATTTAAAGTTGTGGAGGTCACAGGGTTGAGATGCCGGTTGTCACACCATGTCCCGCCATAGTGAGAGATGCTGAATGCTGTTTAGGTAAACTGTTGTTATTCACCGCATTTGTTTTTAAAAACAGAGGAAATATTTTAACTCCCGGTCTCCATTTACAAGGTTTGTCATCTTTTATAACTAAGTAATACAATTAGTTAAAAACTGTTTACATTGTATAATTACTAGTGAACATGGAGAAGACGCTGCATATAAATTCAATCAGTAATGCAAAATAAGCCTAATTTATACAATTACATTCGTAAGCTACTTGTTAAATATGTATTACATGTTTCAGAACAAAAACTGAGAAATAAATTGCGTGAAAGCAGAAATTAGTATTGTGCATGTTATTTAAGTAAACGCTCGATTACTAAGTTGCTTTCCGGGAATTCAATATAGCTTTATTTGTATAGGACCACTTCACAACGATGTCATCTGAGGGTATTTTACCGACACATCAGTTTGAGCCAATTCATAATGAATAACCTACCAAAGGAAAACCAACCGATTATATCCAATCTCCCATCCTGAGCATGCATGAGGCGACAGTGGGAAGGAAAACTCCCATAAGGAAGCAAAACCTCCAGCAGAACCCGGATCAGGGAGGGCAGCCATCTGCTTCGACTTGCGAGGAAGGGAAAGAGCAATATACACTACAGCTTATATCCAGGAAGACCTATACAAAGAGAAAAAAATATGTTCTATATTTATTCATGGAAGATAAAACACAACTGTCCAAACTATCATTTTCATTGTGGCACCCGCTCTGTTATAATCACAGTTTTATGTCATCCTGTGTGTTTTTATTTTTTGGCTTTATTATTATAGGTAACCTTGAGTGCAAGAAAGGCACCCATAAATACAATTATTTATTATTATTAAGGAAGAGAGGAAATAAAAGGAAGTGCTCAGTGCATCATGGGACGTCCCCATGGCTGCATAACTAGTGGATACCTAGACCTGATCTTCTATAAGATAGGGGTCTGATAGCAGAAGGCTCTTCCTAAATTGTACTCTTATGCCCCTTTTCCACTTGTACCTACTCTATCCAACTGTGCTCGACTACATGATTTCAGGGTGTTTTGGCCTGATGTACTGATGTCACTAGAGAGAGTTTGTAAACTTGATCCTGGGTGTTTTGTTTGGCCCTTTTAAAGCCTTCTCTCTCTATTGGTGGTTTTCCATTTTTACATACTCCGCTCTACTTTACTCAACCAGCTGAAGTCATCTTTACTCAAGAGGTTTTCTTTTATAACCTGGGTCCCTCCGCTGTGGGAAAAGTCCAGCGTCTAGAGCATATATATATATTGGCATCTTATCAACAACAGAAATGATTCATTTCTGCCTAAACGATGTCCAGAGTGCAGTATATTTGAGGAGAGGCCCTTTCCCCTGTTAAAACATGACATACAATTGTGATACAAAAACATAATATTATCTGGATCTACACAGCAAAACTCACAGCTGTATTTTTTACGTTTGAAGTGAGATTATTCCCCTTTTTATCTTATAAAAATATCTATTTTATTTTAACTTGATGTTCTGTAGCAAACTGTATTATTTATAAGTATTTACATTAAATAATGACGGGCACAAACATTTTTTTTCCAGCTTTAAGTTTTCAGATTTTCAGACTAAACTAGGGACTGGCCATGTTTTCTGTATGTTGAAAATACGATGTACATCTATATTTAAATGTAAGGGATGTACAGTCATATCATTATTTTTATTTATTTTCCTTTTTTTTTAGATAATTGCACATGTGTGTTAAATAGATATTATGTGGAACGGAAGTTGGGGCTTTCTGCATCAGTAGGGGTTTCTATACTGATTAGTGCTGTTCTCCATTAGGTGACGGTCCGTGATGCTCTGAACCAGGCGATGGATGAGGAGCTGGAGAGGGATGAGCGAGTGTTCCTGATGGGGGAGGAGGTTGCTCAGTATGACGGAGCCTACAAGGTCAGTAGACGCTCGGAAAAGGCGTTCAACACGGATCGTAAAGGCAGTTAGACGTATATAGATCTGGGACACTAGATGTTTTTATTGGTAAGAGAGGAATTAAGCCATCACATCATGGGTGTGTTGGTCGTTTACAGTTATTCTTTTGAGGATAACATACTAATCCGAAGGGTTCCCTTTCATTTTCTATCCAATATAGAGAAACACCTCATATTTTCTAATTCCAACAAAGTATCTGTAACAAGTAGTTTTAATTAGTTATTTAAATTATCGCTGAATAAGAATTTAATTTATTGTGTGTGTGGTTGTCATTTAAAATGGATACAGGCCTTGACAAACACAGAGATCATTTATCTTAACGCAAAGCTTGAATGTGTGTTTGCAGGTGAGCAGGGGTCTGTGGAAGAAATATGGAGATAAACGCATCATAGACACTCCTATCTCAGAGGTAAGATTCACACATTATATCTGTTGTCTGAAAACCTGAAGTCTGAACTCTGGTGCAAAGTTTACGGTGTGTCTCTCTACAGATGGGATTTGCTGGCATTGCAGTGGGAGCTGCTATGGTGAGTTCAGGTTCACTCGCAACACCACATCTCTAGGTTTTATTTGTAGTCATGGATTTGGATCTCGAGTCAACCTGGCTCTGAACCACTTGGCTTTATTCTGAACTCAATGCATTTCTGGATGTTTAATCAGACTGTTTCAGGTGTTCATTGCATCAGATTAGTGGAGGATTCTTCCTGATTTGCAGATACACTTGACTTGGTCACCACTTGGAAGGATGGATGTACCTTATTAATTCCATATTGAAGAATATTTAGTTAAAAAAGTAGTCAGAACAACCAACACATTTATTATTTTTCTTATTTAAGTGTATGTATAGGAAGACAAAGAATAGTGCAATGATGGTGTAATGGTGCATTGGTGCAATTTAAAGTTAAAATGTAGTTCTAGTCTTACGTAATGTTATCAAGATGACGTAGGTGTGAGGGTGCAGCTGCTAGACACAGTTATGAAATCAAACCATAGTGTTGATGATGAAGATGGATCTCTGTTAGAACATCTGTTTGGTATTAAACTACACGTCACTGTAAATGGCGGCTTAAACAGTGCTTGATTTTATGTCACACTTCCAGTTTCTACAAAATGTTGCATTTTTAGCAGAGTTTGGTTTCTAAATATTAGACGTCACTTTTACAAAGTTTTTAATTGAAACCATATTTCTATTAGAGGGGGATTGAATTGAGGGGGAAATGAATAAAATGATTGGATCTGAACTGTGTGAGGATATATCTGGGCAATATACCAGAACATTTTACAGGAAGAAAGAAATGCTAGTTGATCATTTAAAAAATAAAAAAGCAGTAATCCACAAGTGGGAGTGTTAAAATGTCCCCACTAATAATGAATGGCTAGAATTATTTCAGTGGATGCAATGGAAAAATAAAGACCTTCAATATTTAGTGTATGAGGTATAATATCCTAAAGTTACTGGAGTCATGTGACTCATGTGAGTGAGGATGTTAAGGTACTGGTTTGGAGTTTAGCTCTGGTTAACTCTGGTCTTTGGGAGTTTACCTGCATCAACACACAGGAGTCACATCAATGGATAATTAGCTACTAATTAATAACTAACTAATAATTAGTGCAATAATTATGCAGAGTTTAATGTCAAGCTCACGAGTCTGCTAATTAAGCGGATGTGTGTTGGGTGTGTTGCAGCAGGGAATGCTGGGATGCTGGTCTGGAGGACCACCCTGGGTCAGATGTTACCAGTAAATACCAGTAGGCTTGCTCGATTCTGGCAAAATTTATAATCGCGATAATTTCGACTGAAATTGAGATTATTTAACACGATTATCTATTAACTTCAATAACATGAATTTATTTGACATCAAACACTGGCTTTTAAATATCTATAGAATTCCACAAATTTGAGAAAAGTGAGACAAAGTGAAGAGAAAAACATAAACTATGTTGTTGTGAACATCTACAAATCATAACGGTACAAAATCTATATCATAACAAAATGGCCACATCAAAACTACAGAGATATGAACAAACAGCTCATTTAAACTAAACCAAGTCTAGGCTGAGCCAAAACCATATTAACCCTTAACAAACCAGCCATTTATTGCTCTTTGTGTCCGCCTGGCCTCTCTGTATATTATTGCATTTATTTTCTCAACCTGTACAGTCAAGTAATTACTTTTTTTACAGGATAACATGAACGATAATAATATTTAGTCTAAAATGATGTCACATGAATAAATCAATAGTTATACAAATATATGGAAAAAAAACAGAACTCAATTTACAAAAGACACAATTCAATGTACAAGCTTTTTACTTTTAAATTTGTTTCACTCAGGTCTATCAGGAG
>JBAMHX010000004.1:7298789-7311203 GCA_037177515.1 Pseudomugil tenellus | reverse complement strand
TCTTGTGTGAGGTCAAGATGAAAAGGGGAGTGTCCTATATCAGTGGCATGATTAAAACTCTCTTCCAATTGGTCAAATTTTGACTGTTACAACTGTCCCCGTGTTACAACTGTACCCGTAACATCTGTTGCCAAATGACAAACAATTGTCCCTAGTTAGCAACAGATTGATAAATTGTTTAGCACTATTTACGGGGTAAATGGTTTGTAGTGAAGCAAGTTGAATATTTTCATTTCAATAACCATTTGTAAATACTAGTGCTGATTCTGGATGGATGGATTTGTAAATACTGCTGCACATGAATTTGCTGCTTTTCGTCCTCCTTATTTTTAATTATCATTATTCTGAAAAAAGAGAGATTCGTTTATGATGGTGGTGAGGAGATTATCTCGGTAATCAAGAAAAAAAACTTTTAGTATATTGCTCATATTTAATTTAGTTTAAGTTAAACCAAAATATCCATAAGCCCTGCCCCTTTTTGATGTCACGTGACAAATAAGTTTCTGATTTGCTCCAGGTTTTCACACAGATTGCAGTATCATTTCAAAATGTCTTGTAGTTTTCATTTCTTAATTTATATTTTCCCTGCTTTTACGTTGTATTACATTATCGTCTGGCTTGAAGATTTTCAGCCACTCGAGCCCGCTCCCCACCCCCACCCCTCGGCGGGGTTAACTAAGCCCGCCTCCCGTCTCTCTCCCCGCCAGCCTCCGCCTCTTCTCACTGGTCTGCCATCCACACCGCTGTTGTTGCAGCCATTTTACCGTGGAGCTTCGACACAGCGGCGACCGGAACATGCCGAGACAGCACCGTTAAAAGGTAAATCTACTTTCTTTTAAAAATGATATTCTATGTGTTCCGATCACCGCCACATTTAGAGTTTGGTAAACGTGTCGGTCGGCGAGGAGAGGCCCGGCCGGCTGGAGGGGCTGAGCCAGCCTCAGAAACTGCTCAGACAGAGGAAAGATTGCTGGGAGTGTTTGGTGATCATAGCTTCTAGCTCGCTGTTAACCAGTCCATGTAAAAAATGGCGTCGTTTTTCACCAAATCACATAAAGTTGTAAATGAGCTGCCACGGGGAAGCTTACTGAATGTGTGCTATATTTGGTCAAGCTAAAGTGCGCAGAAAACAGCTTCTTTAGCCAGGGTCACAGGCGCGCGATAAGAAGGGGGCGCTCGAGGGCTGCTGGAGGCGGAACATTTACGTACACACCGTACTTCGACGCCATATGTACTAGCTCACAGTATCTGACTTTATTGTTGAAAATTGGGAAGTTTATTTGTTCCTCAAACAGAAATAATTGTTTTTGTGTTAGTTGTATGGTGTTAGTGCCATGCCGTTAAAAATTAGATGTTGTCCAGACATTTCTTCCAAAATATTTGCATTTTTGCAAGGACAAATTCAATTTATGAGGACAAGCCAAGTCTCTATGTTGAAGTGTCCTTGAGCAAGACAGTGAACCCTGAATTGCTCTGGTGGCCAGGCTAGCGCCTGTGTGTATGGCAGCTCTGAATGTGTGTGTGAATGGGTGATAGCAGGATCTATAAAACGCTTTGGTCATTAAGAAATGAAAATAAAGTGCTATATAAGACTGCATACATAATACGGCAAAGGGAAAAAATGCTAAATATTTTACCACATGTCCATATCATTTAGATGGCGACATAATTTTGGAGAGTGGAAAATGCAAAAATCGCAAAACGGCTTCATGAGTGGAAATCCTGACAAAGTTCCACCCTTGCCGTCGAAATGGTTGATAACGCAACAGTGCGTTGCGGTCACATAAAGATGATGTCATAACAAGCCAGTTAAAAAAACAATAACACAATGGAACTTTAAGTTACGCTAACAGCAGTAAATGCGATGCAGGAGTCATGTCAGCAATTGACTACATTCATCACACTACATTCATTCATTATTCTGGCTGTTGCACTTCGCCATGTTGTTTGGATTTACCGTGCTTGTCTAAATAGGAAAAAGAGCAGGAGGAATGAAGGCATTTGGGTTCGGTGGTGCTGCCATCCATACACTGGGCGTGCATACTAACACGGGTAGTATGCACGCCTCCGTGTGCAGATTTCCCCAACCAAAACAGTCATATAAGTAAGTTCACAGAATAAATGTGAGAACAAAACACTACTTTTGCATTTTATTCTTCGGACTGTTTCCGTCTAAACGTAGCTTAAGTAAACGTCATTTGCCATGTAGTCTATAAAACGGTTGTGGTGTACACATTTGTGAGAAGAGCTGTTCCTTGAAATTTGAGCGATTTATTATTTTCCGGATGGCCACCAGGGGGCGCTCAAGCCTGGACTGTTTTGCTATATCAGAAACTATTTATTTGATTGGACCTGTAATCAAGTGCAAATTGAGGAAATTTGAATATTAAAGGTGTTTCAATGCTAGGTAACTTGCCCCAGGCTGCGGTGCTAGCAACATGAACTCTTGGCCAGCAAGGAAGTTGGTGCATGGGTTGAACCAGTATTAAAAGACAGGAGCCGGTGCTCAGGTGGTTTTAAAAAAAATAAACCAATAAAAAAAAGTGCTTTGTCTGGGTCTGGCTCTGAACCAGCACTGTAACCAGCTTGGACGACAAGGGCCTCCTAGAAACTCTGGGAACCACAAGTAGACCTGCAGTCTGAGAGCAAATTGCTCTGTTTGGAATGTATGATCTCTGATCAATGCAATGGAGCTTGATTATGGAGAGCTTTATATATAAGGAGAAGGATTGTAAACTATTAAATTTAACATGGAGCCAATGAAAAGGTGCTAAACTGGAGAAATATGATCTCTTCCATTAGTTCTCATCAGAACCCTCACTGCAACTTGAGACTTTTCAGGTCATATTTGGGCACAGCCCATAAATAAAGAATTGCAGTAATCCAATTTTCAAGAAGCAAAGGGTTGGATTAATTTTTCTGCATCACTTCGAGACAGGATGTCCGTATTTTATGCAATATTACGTAGGAGGAAGAAAATGAAGGACAAATCCTGGTCAGTACAACAATAGGGAACTCTAAGGTTCCCTACTGAAAGCCAAGTTAATGTCATTCAGATGTTACGGCCTTAGCCATGCTCAGGGTATGCAAGCGAAGGACTTCCACCGCACCCTGTGGATTGGCTGTTCTCCTGGTCTCCGCCCTTCTTCACCTGGCCTCCGGATTGATGGATCCACTTCATGCTCTCACCCCATCGGGTGAAAGCAGGAATCTGTGCTTTGTAACACAGATTAATTACAAAGCTAGACAATTTTATATTAAGTTTTTGAGGCCCAAAGATAACGATCTTCGTCTTGTTTGAGTTTAAAAGGGGAAAAAGTCTCCCAGGTATTTTCTTTAAAGCTGCTTTTCCATTAGTTTTTTGCAACATAAAAGCGATATTTGTTACGTTTCTAAAAAACGTTGAACAGTGTTCGGTGCATAAGCGCAGATCTCGTAAAATCTCGTGAGCTGAATGCAATTTTACAAGAACTACGGGGAACACAATATTACCATGAAATATGATTTTGGGGGTTTTTGACTTGCCATCTCATTCTCCTTTCTTATTCTTTGAAAAAATCCCATTTTTAATTTTTTTTTTTATTTTTCATTTTTACTCTATACTGCGCCAACTCAACCGGTCACTTGACTTACCATGTCATATCCAGGACACAGAAATGCAAAAAAGTGTTCCCTTTACACTTTTGCGATAAATGTTGATATAAAATTTCTGAAAAACCCCCTCATAGGATATTTGCGTTTTCCCGAATAGTTGGCGAAAATTGAGGCTAATGGAACTGCAGCTTAAGACAAACTACATTTTCTCAAGCTGGAGTTCCTGGAAGAAATGGGGCTATTGTTTCCTGGTCTAAGAGTACGATCGCACCAGAATGGACACATTGATTGTTGTTTACATTTGGTTAATCCAGCACATGCACTCTAGCTGGTGACAAAAGATTTTATGCAACCCATAGTGTTTACACAATGGAAATTGCTAAGAAGCTAAAATCAAGTCGCTTAAAAGCAAAAGAGAACCATGTTGAACATTTATCGGACAGGGATAGAGAAATTCAGAAACGGAAGTTGTACGTGGTTGATGTTTTGTTGCCTGATCCGTTTGAAACTGATAAAAAGCTGTGAGACAATAACCTGTTGAAGTGGCCACCGGTGCAGCAAGGCAACATTTAGAACTATTTATAAACACTCCTGGGTTGTACACAGTCGAAGCCTTGAAAGCTTACAAATCGCTGTATAGATATGTTTTTGTTTGTGGGCATGTTCATGAATTTTTAAACTGCAGTGCAAATGACTCACTATGCTTCTCATGGAGTTACATTCTTCCATCCACACCTCTTGCTAAATGACCACAATCTAAGGGCATCACTCTTTGGGTGACAAAAAATTACATATGTACATTTTTGGAGAACTGATCGGAAGCCTGTATGGACATTAATGAGGCTGAAAGGAGCTGACTGCCAGCTGGTGTGTCGGATTGCTGCGCGTCCATGCACAACACACGCTGGGGTTGCATATAGGACTCAGAGGATCATTTTAGTTTATCCATTTTACAGTGATTGTCTCCAAATCTTCAAGCTTTGATGGAGATCTACCAGACTATTATGAGCAAGGGGGTTTATTGTTTATCAAAGCCACGACAATGTGTGGATCAACTTAATTTAGTGCTGTGCACGGCAAACCAAAAGGAGTGACAGCTGACAATGACACTCAATGGTTTTAAGGGTGAAATATATGAATGCATGATTTGCACAGGACACACGAAAAAACACTGTATATTAACATACATTTTGCCCAAGATCTATCTGGTTCCTCTTTCCTTCTTTTGAAAATACTGAGTCATTAAAACCAGTTGATAATGTTCTGGTATCCAAATATAACTGATGAAGGTTGAATGAACAAGTGATTGGGGCTGTTGAGAAAGTAGAAAAATGCCAAATAAAACCTGGCCATGGAAGAAGTTAGATGTGAAATAATTAGGTCAATTATTTCGGCCTAATTATTTCGACACAGATGACCCCCACTCCCATTGCAAACAAAGCTTCTCGTGGAGAAGGCTTAAACATTGCATAGGCCATTGTGCTGTAAAAGAAAAATTATACATTTTTTTTAAAAAGATTAACATTTTAAGGAAAACAAGAATTTTAACCAGCTTTTTAATATCTGACACAAGTGCACCTGTAACTGCTTGTTATATTTCTAGCAGAGTGTTTCCATGTAGCTGCCATAGCTTATTCCCAAAAGGATGCTCCAATTCAACAAGATGAGAAAAATTTAGTATAAGCCACCAATGTCATCACTGTTATCTTCTATTGGTCAGTGTTTACCTGCACCAGCGTTACTTAGAGACTCAGATAATCTGGGTCATTACAGAAATCAGTCACTAACATTGTTACTAGTACTGGTCTCCAGGAAAGGACGATATTTGTTGATGGTTATACCGGTGTACTTTCGCTCTACCGGTGCAACGCTGAAATCTCACGATATAATTCTAACAGAGCGTGCATGTTCTTTGCGGATGTTTTAGTATATCAGCATAGGGGGGGAAACATTGTATCTGCAGAGCAAAAGACCGGCTCAAATGAGGAGGTATTAATTTGCAAAATAAAGTGACATCAGTTATCTGGAACTGATTTGTGTTTTAACGTTTGGACCTTGACCAGAACACGGTTATTTGCAAACAATACAAACGAACTGTCAGTGCCAAGGTGGGAAACGCGACGAACCTAATTCACAACCTGAAGCCAAAGCACCTGGCGGAGTATAACAGAGTACCGTAAATTCTGGAGTATAAGCCGCTACTTTTTTTTTTTTTTTTCCTCCACTTAAAACATTGCGGCTCATACTACAGTGCGGCTTATTTATGTTTTTTCTTTTTTCGTGCCGGTAAAAAAGTTTGCCTAGCAACAGCAGACCAATAAGATTGATGAGAGGTCCAGACAGAGGTCCAATGAAATTGTATGGTCGACTAAGAGCACTATCACAGCTTGTAAATCAGTCATTTCTACCAACTCATGGAAAATTATCAAAGAAAAGCATATGATGCAGCTTTTAAGTTAAAAGTGATCACTATGGCGGTTGAAGGAGGAATTCGAGCTGCTGCCCGTAATCTAGGAATAAATTAATCAATGGTGAGGAGGTGGACACGCCATCATGAAGAACTCAGCAAATGCAAAAAGACCAAAAAAGCTTTCACAGGTAATCGTTTCAGGTGGCTCGAGCTGGAAAACTTTCTGGAAGATTGGGTCAACACACAGGTGGCCGGTGTGTTTTTACTGTCCAAATCAGACTGAATGCAAAAGCAATCGCCACCGAGATGAAAATTTGTGCTAGCAGTGCTGTGTTGCAAAACATACAAAGTGGAAAAGTGATCACAGAAAAGGGAACATGCTCAGGTACCCCCATCTACTCAGAAGGTCAGAGGCAGGCCAGGACCATGAGACCAGGATAAGTGGCAGACAGTCCCAAACAAGGACCCCAGCCACCCCAGGACCAGCCCACTGTCAACCCAGTAGGCGGGACAGGGTGGTAAACGCGGACCCCTCCGGGGGCCTAGAGCAGGCAGGGCAAAGGGCCAAGGCCCACAAGAACCCGGAGGCAACCCCCCTTACCCCCAAAGGCCGAGGACCCAACCAACGCCAGCAGACGTTCAGGGCCCCAACCCCGCCACCAGACAGGAGCCAGCCCGTCCCTGGCACACCAGATGCCACTAGATGCCAGAACCAGCCCCTCATTCACACATATACACTGATCCACACAGATCCAACCCCGGCCCCTCCTAACCTACAGGCACACACATCTATACTCGCACCCAGTGCACCAGTGCGCCGCTCCACACACACCCCCATACACAGTCACACTCACAAACGTACAGTGATTCATCTATACCAACCCCTCCTCCCTTCTCCACCCAGCACCCCCCACCCCACTTATCCCCTCACTCTCTCAACCCTCCCAATCACCCTTCCAAAAGGCACAGATTCCCATTCACCCACACAGCCCTCTCCCCATGCACCCAACCCCCGGCGGGCAAGAGGACAAGAAGGCCAAAAGACAACCCCCCCCACACGCACAGCAAGCCCAGTACCCTGCAGGGTCCACATCGGCCTCCACCGGCCAAGCCAGCCTGAGCTCCAGGTGGATGGGCAGCAACTCACTTTGATCGAGGCCTAAGCAAGACCGGCAAAATGACCTTGTCACTCCCCACCCGCCCCACCTATTCATGATTGTGAGGTGTGCTGTCTGTAGCTAATTGACGGGCAAGGACCACATCATGCTGGGGGCAGGGCAACCTAAGTAGCCACGCCCACCATACATTTTGTGGTCCACCCCTCAAGAACTCTATGTTTGCTATCTGTAGTAGTTGTGTTTATGTATAAGTGCGATTAAAACTGAGAGGCGATCGGATACCGAGTGCAGCAACAAGGGCCACCCTAATGGTCCCCATTACCACAACCAGCAAACATAACTGCCCCCCATGTCCCTACTTATGTGTTTGCTGGTGAGTGGGAAGAGGTGAGGAGCCCAAGGAATGAGAGCCGCTATCGGCACTAGGCACCTCTCATTCTCAATATTTAGTTTGAATGAAGAGGGAGAAGAGAAGGCCAGAGCGCAAATCTGTCACAGAAGTCTTACTCTTCAGGTTTAGTTTTAAAGCTCTGATGCAAACCATCACTGCACGTTACACATCATTATTTGTATGCAGGATTTCTTGCATTATTTGAACAATGTTTGTGGGAATTAATTATATCGCAATTCCTGCAGTGAATTTAAGACCATGTATAGATGAATTGATCCAACCAAAACCAACTTATTTCTTCTTCTTGTGGCCTGGAGAACAAAAACAAAGTTCTTGCTTCATATAGAGTACATAACAAGCTTTTCTCTGCTCCGTCACCTCTTTCCACTCTCTACCAAACCACAGTAGAAACTACCAATCTAAAGCTCTGTGTGTGAATCATAGACCATATATTAAGATTTACAGAGGCTCCCAGTTGGTTTGCGAAGAGCAAAAGTCAAGCTTGTTGGGCAGTTTCTTCTCTCATCAACATTTTAGCAACATCAGATGTACTGGTTCTTCCTGAAATTACAAAAATGGGCAGAGAGCTAGAGCTGAGATGGGGTTGTGAACGTGGGGGTGGATAATTGACACAATGACATGCCCATAATTATTCTGAATTTCAAGAGTAAAAAAGCCCTATGCCTTTGTAACGACGGCTAGGGGTATATCCTCGAACGCACCAATCCTTGTATTCCCCAAACAACAAGCTCCATGATTGTCGCTGTTGAGTTAAACCTCTTGTCCATGGTGGACAACTGGTAGGTGTTGCTGTCTTATAATGTTGCTTATATGCGACGGGTGGATAGTGGTGTGTGTGTGTGTAAATTCTATTCTAACATGTTTTGTTTTGTCATTGTTGTCTCTGACTCACAACGATGCATCATATCCTGTTTCCAGGATGGCCTTCTAACACGAACGTTTACCGCCTATGTCTGAACGGAATTTAGCATGTAATCTCCGGTAATGGAGTTGTATGTCTGAAGAGGCATGTCCGGGTAACGTGCGGGTTGTCAATGGCCGGACATTACCCGGTTACTATGTCTGAAAAGGGCTTTAACCTGTAAGGTAGCCTGTAAGTTCAGCATCTGCATGAACTCTCAGGCATGGGCGATTGCGGTGGTGGCGGTTGTTTGCCACGTTCTGCAGTTAGGCTTCTCAACAGCGCGGTATTGTGATATTACGGTTATTGTGACAGCCCTAATAGGCTCGTCAAAATGTTGGAACCATTTTTGATATTTTTCATCTGACTGGCTGCCATTCATAACACTCAAGTGACAGAATGGATGATAGGCCGATGTCTACTTTTCTTTTGTCATGCGATCTACCAATACTACCTTTTGCAATCGATGTATTGAACATACCTGCCTTAGCTTTTTTTGTTTGTTTTTTTTTTTTTTTTTTTTTTTAGTTAATTGCTTTAGTTAATTGTTTGAAGGTTATCCTTTTGGAGAAGATATTTTCATCTTAACCATAAATGATGTAAAGACTAATCAGCTACTCAGTTTTGATTTACTTAACTTATCCGCTTAATTGCCCATACTTATTACAGGCATTGCAACAAGGTCAAAGTAAATTTATAGCGAAGGGGAGATATCTACTGGTGAACATCTGTATAAATGGATGTTTTTCCATTTGGCTTTGTGATCTTGAGTTCTTTGAATTATAGCTAGTGATTTGGTAAGACTTGCTGCAGTGAAAGTAATCAGTTACAGGGATAATTATGTATGCAACCAGGAAATATTGAACCGTCAGGTAGGTGTTAAGCCTCAGCTACAGCAGCGGGGGTCACTAAGGAGAAAGAAGCTGGGCTGGAGTTTTATTAAGCCTGCAGACTGACTGCAGTTTCTCCTCTGATGGATTATTGAATAATTCTTCATATCCCAGAGGAAAAATACATTTAGAGAACTGTTCATACGCTTTTCTAAATTGACAATTAAAATCATGTAGTACTGCCAGCTAAGCATGGTTTTAATCGAGAATTTGTATACATTTCAGAACATGCACCTTTGTTTTCAATTTGTTCAAACTTGATTTTGAAAAGGGATTAATCCTACTGATCCCACAAGTCCTAAATGCAATCTTAAGCAAATGAGCTTCCTAGCTTGTTTTCCACAATCTTCAGTTTTAAGTTTAAAAAGTTAAGTCAGTTTTTAAAATAAAGTTGTTACAGCAGTACTGTTTGAAGAGTCCCGAAGCACCTTAATTTTTTTCTCTATTGCCAGGAAAATTGGAAATGTTGCTGCAGTTTGATTAAATGGTTGCAGAAATACAGGAAAATAAAGGAATTCTCCTGATTGATTTAGGGCAGGGGTCTCAAGTCCAGTCCTCGAGGGCCAGTGTTCCTGCACATTTGTGTTCTCCATCCTCCAACGCAGTGAATGAAATGAATGAAAAGGTTGATAAGAATCTCTTGGATCCATTTGATTTGCATCAAGTGTGTTGTGCAGGAAACGACAAAACCTACTGATACAGGTCCTCAAGGACTTGACTTTGACACATGTGATTTATGGGTAATGTCTCCTATTTGATGGAATACCTGAAAGGACCATAGAAATCCAGATTTAAGAATTAAAATAGAAGACATGATGATGTAATGTTCACTATAAAGCAGAGATGTCCAAAGTTCATCCTTGAGAGCTAGTATTCTGCAGGATTGGCAGTTCATTCAGATTCAATAAGACATCAAAAAAGTCTGTGGCAGCCAATGAGCAAAAAAACTGGAGTCCTGGAATGTTTGAGACGTTTCTGAGCAGTCCATATGCAAATGCAACATTCATTCCAGATTTTCGGCAGATGATTTCCTCTTCGCGCTCCTTGTAAAATCTCTTGAATCATAAATGGATGTGATAATGCACAAGGTCAGCAAATATTGCGAAGCATTTGCTGTGGATGTGCAAATGAACATGTCTGCGCTCGTGACTTTGTCTTTTCTGTTGAGCTTAATTTTTTTCTGTTTGGGTTAATTACAGCTTAAAATTGATCCACTATTCTTGGTGGGTTTTATTAACAGTAACACGTTTCTATATTCTAGAGCTCCATAGTATATCTTTTTTATATGTGTAATCTTTTAGGCACCCTTAAATTTCTAGGGTACAACTGATTCCAGTTATCACCAGTGATGTGACACAGATGAAGGTCCCCAGCGATCAAAACATATTTGCCTCCCATCAGCTTTTCTGCTTCATTTTGCTCAGACAAGGTGGAAAACTAAATGAGTGAGAAGAGTGGAAAACAGCCACATGGTTAAATTCCAAAATGTTACTATCTATTCCGGTTTTAGTCATTGGCGAACAATGACAAACGACAAACTGGATGTCTGATGTGGGATGTTCTTAATTTCTAACAAACGTGGTGTGCAGCTGTGTGCTTGGCTTTTTATCACAGTGGTGTTTTCTGAACTTGGGTAAAAAAGGAAAGAATACAGATTAGGCAGATATTCAGAGACGGAATTAAAGTCTTTCACATAGAGCTGTGAAATGTTAGATGCACTGGCGCTATACTAAAGACACGTGGTGCTCAAATCTTTGGTTGCATGTGTTACCGAATGGGTTGCACTTTGTAGATCTGTAAAACCGCAGGGCTCTAATGTTCCTGAAAATGCACCAATTCTGTGTGTAAACAATGGAGATTATGGATGAAAGTGTCTTCAGGGTCAAGCATAAATTGGCATTTAGTTTTAGCTGTGTGGACAATGGAGCTAATATGCTTGCAAAATGAACTACCATATTATCTGCACCATAAGGCGCACCAGAATAATATGTACAGTTTCAAATATGGGGTCTATTTCCGTACTTAAAAGAGAACTCCGCTTTTTTTAACCTGGGGTCTGTTGTCATCTTTCCTTCCATACATGTGAGTGTGTAGAGATGAGATAGCAAGATAGCTCCAGTATTTAGCTGGGCTGGAAATTAACGGTGCAGCTAATGACAGGTAGGGGGGCAATTGTTCATTCGTCTAAATTTGCCAATAAAATGTACTTGTAGAACAAAAAATAACCGATAAATATCATGTATCCCTACTTTTGATTGGCCTTAACAATGAGTCTGGCTGGACACTATTCTTTTGACAGCATGGCATAGGTAAGCATATGTACTGTAAGTGGTCCGACAGTCAATTAAGAGGAACCCTTAGCAAAGTTGTACAACAATATTTTTACAGGTTTTGGATCTCGGTGCACACACAAAATGCACCAGATTATTATGCACAAAGCCCATTTTTGAGAAAATGTAAGTTTATTTATTGATTTTTAAACATGCCTCATAAGTGCAGAAAATATGGTACAATTCAACGGTTGACTTGATCTATATTTCACCTTCCACCTACTGCCATTGTCGTGACTTGCCTTTTCAGTGCAACATACATCTTTTGGAAACTGGCTCAATGTAATATCTATATAAAAGTATAGATTTCTGTCTAAAGCTTCATGGCAGAAATGGACGTCTATGACGAGGCTTCATCCTGCAAAGCTGATGTGCAAAAAGACGAGTAGAGTCCACTTGCCATTGACATAAAATTGCCCAACATCTCCAAGAGTTGTAGCTCCATTTTTTTCCCTGCTAGGTATTGTAGTGGCTAGCACTTATTTATTTAAATTAAGTTTGTACCTGGTATTGAACGTAGAGAAGGGTCCATTGGCTTCCTCCCATGAGCTCAAACCAATGAGCCAGCTGCCATGGCAATGGTTGGCAGGTGTGTAGATTTTGGTTCTTGACATTTGCTGAGTTTCTGTTGGTTGGTCTGGTAAAGAGAAGTGTCTTATTACACTGTTGCTGACAGTAAACTAAGAGAGGGGGGGGGGGGGGGGGGGGGGGGGGGGGGGGGGGGGGGGGGGGGGGGGGGGGGGGGGGGGGGGGGGGGGG
>JBAMHX010000004.1:7277740-7297596 GCA_037177515.1 Pseudomugil tenellus | reverse complement strand
AAAAAGTTGAAACATATATTTTACAAATGGTGACATGCGCTCAGGACTCGGCACACACACACACACACACACACACACATACACAAGCATTAATCAGCTCATCTCTGTGCTCCCAGCTGCAGCAGTAAATGTTCTTTGTGGCATTTTATGCTCAGGAGCCTCTTTTATTAAAACATCTGAGAGCTCAGCTGCATAGGAAGCTCCTCAGGATGATGTTTTAATGAGCAACAGAAGGTCATAAATCCCACAGCGTTAAATGCAACAGAAGTGGATTGAGGCACTATTGTGAAGATACTGAATAAGAAATTTTTTAAAGTGCCACAAACTATTCACATTGACTAAATCAGGGTAAAATAGAATTTCTGGATGAAATGAATATTTTAAGGCAGTCATCCTGTGGGTCACAGGAGATTTCATGTGAGTCGCCAAATTTTTCCTTCAGTTTTCTGAACTGATGATGTGAATATGCAATTCACTGATCAACCACATGAGACGGGTGAATCTTTTTCCTCCAGACTTGGATTTTCTGGAGTTTCAGCCCTGAATGTTTGAGTCTCGAAGAGCACTAGGTGCAAACATGTTATATGTTCATTGTTTACAGTTACATTATATACACTTTTTTATGTGGACTAATTTCAGCTAGCGTCCAATGTCTTGTGCAGATCTTCTCTTTAACGGTAACATGTCCAGGATGATACCATCGCTGGTAAACCAGCACTGCAAATCCGCCTCTATTTAGTTTTCTGCTGAGTTGTTTATTGTGGTCTGCAGGGACCGCCTTGAAGCCATGTACAGATGCATTGCAGTCTGGGATATGTTCCGTTAGTTAGTCCGGTCAGTTTTGTTAGCTGGCTATATAACGTTACCATCACAACATTTGGAAGAAACTGATTAAATCTCCACCTTTTATCTCTCTGCCTCGCTCCTGCCCTGCATCCTTTTCTCTTTCTTTTCTCTTTCCATTGGAATTTTAGATGCTATTTCACTGATAATCTTGAATTTGGAGAGCATTATCAGTTAATCTCGGTAGTCTCGTTGCCATGCACACTCGCAATAACAAGTCTTAAAAGAGCAGAAAAAAATGCAAAAATCTCCTGTGCAGCACAACTTCTCACCAGTGTGAAAAGTTTTCTTTGACAACCTAAATTGACAGCCTACGTCTTAAAAAGATGCCTATATTACAAAAAAATGCAGAAGTTACTACAGTTTGCAGCCACCTAGCAGCGCATTATTTAGCAAGTAATTATGTTTTTTGCTGGAAGAGAGAATTTTTGGAGTTTAAAGAAAGTTGTCGTATTCAGTGCTAGGGATGTACTTTAAAAGATCTAGCTAACCGTCACGTAGTTATGACATCGTAGCCACACTGCCGTCAATAGGTGACGACGCATGTCCACTGGCTGTTAGCCAAATGAAACTCCACAGTGCTCTGTTTCCAACAAAATATTAAACGGTGTTTATTATAATATATTATAATTATATTTTCAGAATGCTTTCTAGTTACGGGAGTGATTATGATCTATTCAAAGTCTAACGAATCCACTTACAACTATGGTAAAACCTTATGGCTTCCATCTGTTTACTCCTCCGCAGACCCACTCTCGCTACATGCTGCAGTTTGCCCCTCCCAGCCTTCCTAAAGTGACAGCTACATTGCATATCAAAAGCATTACAAGTTAAACAAAACATCTTTCTGACACTCATTTATCCTAATCTAAGTTTTTTAAAACACCTAAAACCATAAATAAACATATTATTCTCAGTCAGAAAAAAACGTAGCAACATTGTTGTTAAAAAAGTTACGTTATAGACAGTGTTTATCAGTTTTTCTGTCTGTGTACAACATAATCAAAAAATTATGGACAGACTTTCAAGAAATTATGAGGATTTTGTTTCTAGAATGGGAAGATAAAGAAGTGATCCAGATCTCCATCTGGATTCGGAATGTTATTAAGGATTCTTTAATATTGCAATCTAGACACTTTTGTTATTTGCTGACCCCTCCTACAGGCCATTTCTGTCTGCTGTTTTTCACTCTGACAAATATGTGTAATTAAGTAATATTTTGGAAAGCAAGTGGGTTGTAGAAATGGATTAAACTTTCAATTAAATTCACCTTTATTTGCATAGCCCGATTTCACGAGAATGTTGTCTCAAGGTGCTTCATAGGGATCAGGCAATTAATAAAAATAGCCTGTTTAAGTGAACCAGCAAGTTTGCATCGAATCTTGACTTTGATCCCATCTCCCATCCTGAGCAAGCATGAGGCGACAGTGGGAAGACTAAATCTCCTGCAGAACCCGGCTCGGGTAAAGTAGCCATCTGCCTCGACTGGCTGGGGTCGGAGAGGATACAAAAACATATACGCTGCAGCTGTTATCCAGGAAGACCTGCAAAAAATGAAAAATAAGAAATAAGACCTGCAGGAAAAGGAGAAATGGGTTAATCATGCAGAAAGAGTCCTATACATTGTAAATAAACAACAGAAAAAGTAACAGGAAATGCTCAATGTATCATGGGATATCGCCTATGGCTGCATAATGGACAGCTATACTATTAACTATAGAATTTCTCAAAGGAAGGTTTTACGTTTAATTTTAAGGGTAGAGCGGGTGTCTGCCTCCCGTACCTAGGGCCGTTGCAATATCGTAATACCGCGCTGTTGACTAACTGCAGGACGTGGCACACAACCGCAACCACTGCAAGAGTCGCGAGAGTTCGTGCAGATGTTTAACTTACAAGCTTCCTGCACGAGGAGCCCATCGATAGCAACGCAGACCCAGACGCCTTTTGGTGGCACAACAACCAGAGTACCCTAGATTTCCCCTGCTCGCTAAAGCAGCCCGTGAGGACATGTGCATGTGTGCAACAAGTACGTCACCATCTGAGAGTTTTTTAATGGGGCTGGAAACATTGTTACCTCCTCTCCAATCCTATTTAGTTCACAATAAAATCTGAAAAAAATTGCTTAATGTAGAATAACATAGATCTGTATCTCTTTTTTTTTTTTTCTTCTTCTCTCCTTTACTGCGGTAAAAGCGCATGGGGGGTCTGGGGATCGAGTTGGGGATGGTTGTGTGCACGTGAGGGAATGGGATGGTAGGGAGGGACTGTGGCGCCCCCTTTGTGGGCCTGGGTGGGCGGGCCTGGGATCTTCCTCCCCTGACTGCACATGTGATAGGTGGGTGCTCTCTGGGTTCGCTGGCGGCTCCCCGGTGGAGGTGGCTGCGGGCTCTGGTGGTGGGCACAGTAGCGTTTGGCGGGGCCTGCTGCGGGGGCCTGGGGAAATGGGAGGTGCCTAGTGCCAACAGCGGCTCATATTCCGGAGGGGAGTACGCTCCCCTCTGGTCTTACATCCTTGGGCTCCTCACTCTTTCCACTCACCAGCGCCACACAATTAGGGACATGGGAGGCAGTTATGTCGCTGGGTGTGGTAATGGGGACCATTAAGGTGGCCTTCGTTGCTGCACTTGGTACCTGATCGCCTCTCAGTTTTAATCGCACTTATACATAAACACAATTACTACAGCTAGCAAACATACAGGTCTTGGGGGGTAGGCCATACAATGTATGGGGGGAGGGGATACCTAGGTATCCCTGCCCCCAGCATGTTGTGGTCCCTGCTCCTCAGTTTTAACTACAGACAGCACACCTCACAATCATTAATGGGTGGGGGGAGTGGGGAATGACAGGGTCATTTTACACCCCCATTATCTTTCGGCCCTCTTGTCCCATACCTGCCGGGGGGGTCCCCACAAGGAGGATGGGAGGGTCGGAGTGCATAAAGGGAGAGGAGGGATGTGTCAGTTATTGGGAGTGTGTGCCTTTTGTGTGTGTGTGTGTTTTTTTTTGTTTTTTTGTGGGGGGCGTGGGTGGAGAGTGGAAAAGTGAGTAGTTGGGGAGATGAGTGTGTGTGGGTATAGGGGATGTAGGGTGGAGAGGGGATGAGCTATGGATGGGGGCACTGGGTGTGAGCACGAATGTGTAGGTTCCAGGGTTCCAGGGGGTGGCAGTGGGCTCTGTGTGTATGAGTTGATGTGTGTGAGTGCGTGGGGGGCTGGTTCTCGAGGGGCCATCTCACACGCCGGGGGGCGGGCTGGCTCCCATCAGGTGGTGGGCTTGTGGTCTTGGGCATCCGCCGGCGTTGGTAGGCTCCTCGGCCTATGGGGGTGGGTCGCCTCCGGGCTCTTGGGGCCCTGGGCCTGCGCCCTGGACATCCGGCGGGATCCGCGACTGACGACCTGGGCCTTCTGGAGTCCGTTCCCCCGGGCTGCGGGGGGCTCTGGCCGGGACCTCCGTCTCCCGCCTCCTGGGTGCACAACGGGCTGTTTCTGGGCTGGGGTGGCTGGGGTCTTTGTTTGGTACTGGCTGCCGTGTGTCCGGGTCTCTGGATTCTCTTTGCCGACCTCTGAACTTTTGAGCCTAGGGGGTTGCCTGAGCATGTTCACTTTCCTGCGAGCACTTCTGACCTCGTGCGTTCTGCATGATGACACAGTCACCAAGATTTCTTTTAGATTGTTTAGTAACAGTCATTCTTCCGTATTTATATTCGTTTACTTTGTTGGAGCTCATGAGATTCTTTATTTTTTTTCAGTCCCCTCCGGTCGTGTCCAGCAATACATGGAATATCTGCCGAACTAAGATATAAATGAAATAAATAAAGGATACAAATTGTCAAGAGGAAATGTATGTACAAGTTATATACATATAGTTCCTCTTGCCAGAATAAATGTGCTCAGCATGATATAGCTGACAGATCCTCATTCTGCCTGCTTCTATGCTGGACAAGACAAAAAAAAAAAGCGCATACCTTACTGTTGAGACAATATTCAATACCGTTGTGGTAATTCCTTAACCGTGACAGCCCTACCTGTACCCATACTGGGAGCTGGTTCCATAAAAGCTTGGTTTGATAGCCGAAGGCTCTTTGTCCAATTGTGGTCTTGGAGAACCTGGGAACATGCAGTAAACCTGCGAGAGCGAAGTGCTCTGTTTGGAATATATGGAACTATGAGATCTCTGATATACAATGGAACTTGGTCATGGAGAGCTTTATATGTAAGGAGAAGGATTTTGAACTCTATCCCAAATTTAAGCAGGAGTCAATAAGGAGATGCTAAAACTGGAGAAATATGATCTCTTCTGTTAGTTCTCATCTGAACCCTTTGCAGGATTTTGGATCAGTTGCAGATTTTTTCAGGGCATATTTGGGACCGCCCACAAATAAAGAATTGCAGTAGTCTAGACTAGGAGTAACAAAGGCATGAACTAATTTTTCTGCATCACTCCAAGACAGGATGTCCCTAATTTTTGCAATATTACAAGTGGAAGAAGGTGGTTCTAGAAACATGTTTTAAATGTGAGCCAAAGGACAAATCCTGGTCAAGAATAACTCAAAGGTTTCTCACTGTGTTACTGGAAGCCAAATTGATGCCATCCAGATTTATTTTAAAGCTAGACAATTTTGTCCTAAGTTTTCGAGGCCCAAAGACAACGACCTCAGTCTTGTCTGAGTTCAAAAGGAGAAAATTTAGGGTCATCCAGGTCTTTATGTCTTTAAGACATCTTTGTAATCTAATGGACTGATTGGTTTCATCGGGCTTTATGGATAAGTAAATCTAAGGATCATCTGCATAGCAATGAAAATTTTTACCATGTTGTCTAGTGATATTACCTAAGGGAAGCATTATAATGTAAAAAATATTTCTCCAAATACAGAAACCCGGAGGAACACCATGACTTACTCTAGTGTGTGAGGAAGACTCATAATTTACATTAACAAACTGAAATCTATTGGATAAAATATGACTTAAACCAGCTTAGTGCGGTCCCTTTAATAACAATAACATGTTCCAGCCTCTGTAGCAGAATGTTGTGATCTATTGTGTCGAATGCAGCACTAAGATCTAACAACATAAGAACAGAGGAGTCCTTTATCTGGAGCCATAAGAACATCATTAGTAATTTTTCATTAATTTCATTCAGCTGTGTTGGAGCATGGAGACAACAAAAACCCCCAGGGACACCGGCCCTTGAGGACCGGACTCTGACACCCCTGTCTTATGATGTGTACATGTAATAACCCTGTACATGTGGTGATGGTGGTATTTGTAGCAGTTATTGTCTGTGTTTGGGCTATGATACTCTTGCAAAGACTGAATGTGTTCTCCTTGTTGCATCAAGTTAAGATAGTTAAGTTTTGAGTCTAGTGAGAAAACCCAATGAAAGGCGTTGGTACACATAACAATTGTAACTCAGCTCTTTGCAGTTATCCCACAGTAAACATAGGTGTAACAATTTCCATGTCTACTTATTAAGAAACCATAAACTTGTAAAAAGATCAATCTGCTGGTAACCTTGAATTTAATTTACCTAAACTGTGTACAAATCTGTTGCTAATTGTTAGACAGTTTGCGCACTGTGAAGGAACAATCATAAAAATGCCAGCAGTTCTTCAAAACTGTCCACAATTGTTTATCTCTGGTGTTGTGTTCAATCTCCCTTTGACATGAACGCCGGTAGCGATCCAGTCACCATTTGGCTTACACGTCAAACATATGGTGAGGAAATGTGGGCACAATTATACGTACGCAGACTCCCACGCGAATCCCAGCAGCAAGTATATCGAAGGGATAAGAGGTGATAGGTGTTCCTACGTTTATCTCCCATCAATGAAACTTCTAATAGCCAAGACATTCTAGGGTCCGTGACATCGAAAATTTGTGTTTTTATTGGAAGACTTTTTTTGCTTTGTATATTTTAGTTTAATTTCTGCAATTTTGTGTGTGTGTGTGTAGAGCTTTCTGTAGACCTTTTTATTTATATTTTCACATATCTTAATAGTTTTAATGGTGACAGTTATTCTGGAAAAATCCAATTTAGTATTGTCTATAGTGGGCTTGAGTATCTTTAAACACGGCAACTAGAAATTCCGCCGTCTGAGGCGACTGCTAAGAATGTATCTCCGAACACCCTCAATCTTTAATTTCCCCAATCCTAAAATACAAATTTAGAAACATTCAGGTTTAACGTCATTATGTGACACAGCTTCAGGTCATGACCTTTCATTCAAACTTGAATTGAGGTGAATGGGATAAATAGTTTTGATTGTCAATTTTTGTTGACGTCAATTAATTGTTGTAGCCCTAGCAAAAAGGCAAACTTTTGTTGAATTTTAATAGATTTCAATGTGAATGCAGATAGAGCATAATGAAATAATCATAAAATCTGTTTTTCTGTTTTTTTTATTCTCATTTCTTGGTTTTCAGCTAAGAAAAGAAAAAAAGTTGATCAGGTGATGGAAAAACCTGGTTTTTGCCTGTGGTATCTTGCCTAAAATTAAACACTTGGGGCCTTGGCGGGGGGGAGAGAAAAAGCCCCCACGGTGTGACAGAAATTGGCTCAGGGCTTGGTTTTCAACACCTTGAAGAAAAAAAAGGAGAGAAATTCTCTGGAGAAGACTGAATTCTGTTCTGCCGTTTGCAATTGATCCTATTAGAAACAAAAGAAATAAATCCTTTTGACTGGAAAGTAATCATACTCGGCCCGTTTTTCCTATTGGTTGAGCCTTTATACTACTAGATGACCGTCCATATAGTCCTAATTCAGTTAGTCTATCCCCCCTTCTGTTAACAAGATTTGTGCTATTAGATGCCAGTTTCTTCGAGGAGTTCAACACAAGGGTAATTAATTTTAGTACCCTGGAGGTAGATGCTTCAAGGTCAGTTCAGCCTCTGCTTCATTCTTTTGCCCTTAGCTAGGAGAATTATATTTCATTCTTCAAAAACTTGCAGTATTTACCAGAATATATGACAACCCTGATTTCAACAACCTCAACTGTCCAATACACTTTTCAGAAAAAGACTGAAACGAAAATACATTGTTTATAGAAGCCGCTATTTTGTAAATTCTGAGAAAAGCAGTGAAATAATAGTTTTTCTGTTTTTTGGTTGTTACTGATTACCAAGTTCTGTATTGTATATGCAGACCTAAATACAAAGTACCTACTGAATTTCATTGACCTTAATGCTGAGATAGTTTTGTCAAGCAGTTTGACTAAGAAAAAAACGAAAACACAATATTGCATTAATATCTGTGCAACAATACTGAACAGTATCACAAAATGCAACTGAAACTAAACATTTAAGTCTTGCAATGGTGCAGCTAGTTTGCAAACTTTCAGATCTTTGCTCTTTAGAAGGCTTATCAAAAGTCTGCACAAGGCTTTCATTCAGATGTTATCTGGGTTGCTATGCTCTGTGTCCTTCCATGTTGTGGTCCTGTCTCCTCACACAAAACCTCATCATTGCTACTATCCAATGCATTTGATATGCAGCACTTAGCCACTGTTGATGCTTTCTGGCGTTATTTTCAGTTACGTTGATATCCCAAAGGTGTAATGGAAGCAATTTTCACATTTGCATGTCCCTGACATGATGTGGGGCGACACCTGATCAATTCATGTTAGGTAAAAAAGATGCTGTGTAAATTGACTGAGGAGGAGACGGAAAGCTTTTGACAAATATTAAAGAGTAAAATATAACCACCATACTTGATAGTAAACAACTGCAAAATGCATGGTTTTACAATGAATAGGGAAAAAAACAGGCCTATGCCGTCGGAAGAGACGGCTAGGGTTATATCCCCAAACGCCCCCAATCCTATTCTATTCCCCAATCTTCAAATAGACACAACACAGCTGCACATGTTGTCACAAAGCTCCACATGGTGTTTGGAACCAACCTTGGAACCAACCTGGTATGACCTTTTATTTGCACTTGATTTGAGGTTAATGATAGAAATAGTTCCTGAGATAAAGCCAAAAATCTGATTTTTACATTTTTTAAAGCGCCACCTGGGGGGAAATCATAAATTCAAAAATTGTGATATTCGATACAGATCGTCCTTTTAGGGACCTAAACATGTATCATAGGGGAGAAACTAGGGCTGGGCAATATGGCTTTAAACTAAAATCTCAGAGTGAAAATAATTCCACTACTGTGGAATGTCTATTGGTGGGGTTTTGTAGGCTGTTGCTGTTTTGAGGATGTCTTATACTGCACAATTTCGCCCACTCCACTGAGTGCCTTGTTTCAGGTGTTGAAATAAATTCGCAAAATTTGGTAGCAACAGCCCTTAAACAGATATTGCAATAAGGCATTTATTGCTCCAAATCCATGTTTGCAAAACCATACCAGTTCCAAATAAGAGAAACTGGCCTTTTTTAATTACAAACAGGTACACCGGTATTAAATTCTAATAAATTCAGAGTTTTAAAGTGACCCAAAGTTAGCAACGTCATTTTAAAAAGCGCAAGATTTGAGGAACTCTTCATAAAGTTCTTTGTGGTTGTGCTGTAGATGAGAGCGAAAATTGGTCGCATTTCCCCGGTGTTTGCCACAAGTATTCGACACGTCCTGCAGAGTAATGGCATTTTGTAGCAAGTCATCTTTCTTGTAACCGAAGTAGTCCCAAATCATCAAAGTGCTGTGTTTTTTTTTGCCACAAGTGCTTTTATATTCCCAGTCTCTCTGCTTTTTGTGCATTCTTCCTCTATCTTGACCCTCACTTGCTCTTTTTAATAAGGGCGGGTTGTGGTGCATTCAGGACAGTAAAAGCCGCTTTGATTGGCCGTTGATACCTAGTGCAAAAATGTACAGCTGTGATTGGAATACCACCACATAAACTCCTTGAAATAAACGCAAGCGTAATCGCGTTTAGTTATTGCAGGCTGTCTTTGCAATATGTATATTGCAGAAGCTAATGTTGCGATTAAGGTAAATTTTCGATATATTGTGCAGCCCTAATGGAAACAATTCTATCCCTGACACTCCACGGTCAGGGATATGAGAGAGTAGGCATGGTCTAAAAAAAAGGCATGGCTTTTGTGGGCATTGTCAAACTGATAAATAGGTTATGGGTGTTTTTTTTTTCTCAAGCCAAAAATAATTTGCCATGAAAAGACTGGAGCTTTTCTAGACTCTGATGGCTGGTGCTGGGCAAGGCCAATTTTGTGCCATTATTCAAGGCCACTGCAGCACTATAAGCGCAAGCTGATGCTGGCTTTAAACGTGGTGGTTATGTTTAAGTCCCTTGTGATATTCTAGGCTTACCAGCTGCGTGAGAGCTCTGATAATGGCAATTTCTTTGTTACCCCAGGGTTCCATTGAGCATGGATACATAGTGGAAAGGCTGCAGAGATCCTTTTCCATCAGGAGCATTTCAATGTAAAACATTTGTGTTGCTGTTTCATTGTGCCAGAGTGAGTGTAGGTCTACTAAAATTGTTTTCCAAGAAGGCTTTAATCTAAACGATAAACAAGCAAATATTTATCAGGGACAGTATCTAATGTTTCTGCTCTTTATTTCTTTTTATTGGGGACGTGTGGTGTCAAAACAATAGGCTATAAAACGGCACAGCTTTTCTCTATGTTAAATGCATGTTTTCTACGGTATCATTTAAAAAGTGAAACCCGCTCTAACCTGATGGCTTGGTGTCACTAATGAGGAAATGTGGATGCTTCAGACTAAAATGGGGTCAAAAGAAAATGTAGTCTTTTACTGGGGAAATCCACCAGATACATTTTTGTTTGAATCAACTGATTTCATTCCTGAACTATCCGTTCTGCTCTAGATTGACGTGATTTCAAAGCAACAAGTGGCAAAAATGGGACAAACGCATATTTTAGAGAAGCAGAGAGTAGCGCTTCTGGGATGCACACAATCATCGCGGCACTCATGGTAGACACACCCGCCTTTGATGCGATATGCCGCGAAGCTGTGACACTTTCTTGTTCGGTGGAAATTCATGGTTTGGTTTTTCGATTTGTAAAAAACAAACAAACAAAAAAAAAAAACAAACCACTTCTAAAGGTCTTGAAACTGACTGCCTTGGAGACCACAAAAGGCTCCTCTCTTATTGTTAGCATTTTTAAGAGCACTCAGCAACTTTCTTGCCTGCCTCACAGTTGTTTGATGCCCCTGCTGCATTTACCACTATTATTTTAAGATTAACTCTGGCTCAGGTTCCTGTTAACTTGCCCCACTTTTGATTCACACTCCTGGACAATCACTGTGCCTCCATTTTTATCTTCTGTCACTGCTCTGCTGTGATTAACAGATGCCTGCTACAAAAATGAGGTCACTGGCTGATTAGAAAAGGGTAGTGCCATCTGCTGCTGCAGTTGTGTAGCAACCCCAAGACTGCGAAAACCCGGTTATATTATGACTCTACTTTTTCGCCAGTATTTTCAACAAAACAAATCTCTACGTAATGGTAATCAATGGCATTAAAAACAAATAATGACAAGAATACTTAATTGTAAATATAACACAGTTGAATGTAACAGCTGAAAACTTTTTTCTTTTGGTTTAACTATTGTTGGGTTCCCCTTTTTGTCTTTCTGTTTTTATACTGAATTTTTCCATTTGTTTTCTTACAGGTCTATAAAAATGGCTGACACATCACAAGGTCCCATGGTCAGCCGGCCAATGGTATTTGCCAATGAGGAACGGAGAGCCGTTCACTCTTGGTCTCGGATCTCGTCAGCAGGTCACAATGTCCTCCTGGATGCTCTGAAGATCCTCAGTCCGATGTCCAGGGACCTTTCAAGCACAGAGGAGCTTGTAACCTTTCTGCAGGAGCTGAGTGAAGAGGGTCACAAGCCTACTGTGCTGCGCAGCAAGGATGTATATGCCTACCGCTCCTGCACAAGCCAACCCCTGACTGAAGACATGCTAAAGATGGCCAATAAAAATGTTAGCAGACCCACAGCCAAGAAGAGGAAGAGGAAACCTCTGACAAAGAAGAGGGAGGTGCACCCATCTTGGAACACACCCGAGAGTAGCAACCCTAGAATTCAAGGGATTCGACCTCCTGAGATGTTGGTGGACCATCGTGCCATTGTCTGCAATAGGACATCCTACCAGACAGTAGAGATGTCGCAGATGGATGTCCAACCATACCTCAGACTGACCAACATTGAAGGTTTTTCTGGCTTCCACACAGCCAGACTTCAGATCCACACCATCTGTGATTCATCTGACATGCCCTCTATTAACTTTTCCCCACAGAAACACCCTCCAACACTTTCAGGAATACCTTCTCAGCCTTCTCAAAACGGTGGTGGGGCGTCCACCAAAGCCGTGGCCTTGTTCAGCCAGAAGAGCCTGTCCTGTCCAGTCCGACTGGACGGCGCTCTCATTGGAGATTCTGCGCCGGTCTTCTACACCAACGGCCGGGTGTTTCCACAGACTCACACAGAGCTGACCAGCAATGGCTGGAGGGGAAATGGCCTCCACCAAGCTGTTCAGGGCTCCAAGGAACTGAGCAATTCTACACAGCAGAGGAATGATTGGAAAGACAAAAAAAGTTTCAGGCGGAAAGTTATAAAAGTAGATGACTCTCGCTCTGTGGCTGAGGCCTGCAGAAAAGCGCAGAAGATCCTACAAGTCAACCTTTCCCCGGTGATTCAGATCCAACCCCTCAACCATGTGCTGAGAGACTTCAGATTTCAGAAGTGACAACATCCCTCCCCTCCTGTCCTTCCTCTAAAATCAGTTTTCATTAGCAGATGTGGGTGTTTTTTGTCCACGTGGGTGTGTCTCTGTGCTCATAGCAGATGTCTTGCGTGCATTTTAAAGGTTGCTGGTGGGCCTTGAAGATGGCACAGAAGGTTGTCTCCATGTGAAACTTCTGGTTCCTGATGCCCCCCAGTGATGAAAGGGCATTTGAAGTTAGGTGGTGCTTTTCCTAGCAGGCTAGGAAATGGCCGTCAGCCAAATGCTGGTACATTTTCACTGTTTGTTTAGTTTATGCTATACAGAACTTCAACAAAACATCACTTTACCTTCAGTTGTCCAGCTGTTCATTGGGGCAGAGCATCCACTGTTGCTGTTGGAAGAGTTTGGAAGTTTATTTTCTTTTCCTTAAACAAGATTTATGTGTGTTTCTGCCGTAGGAAATTTCTTTATTTCTTACAGTGCTCAAAACAGTTCCGTGTTATTGCAGCGCCACAGTATCTGTTGGAAAGAAGGAAAATATTTAAGCTATTACTGGTTTAAGACTAACCCATTTCCACAAAAACAACTGATACAAACTGAAATGAGGGGGGAAATGTCTTCCTTTTTATTTTTTTGTAGGTTTATTTTTTTTTTTTTTTTTGCACTGGCAACGAAGTGGCTCTGAGAAGGAGCACAGCAGATATTCAAAGTTGTGGTATTAAATTATGTACATGGGACAGTTTGCTTGAGCAATGAACAGATAAACAGATGCATTACAGTCCGTGACTGCTGGAAATACTTGGTAAGTGACAGAACAGTAGCAGGAAATACTGAGCATAGGAGAGGATGCAGGCCTTGTTCAAACGTTTTGGAGTTTTAATTTAGTATTTCAATCTTAAAATTATCATCTGAGGATTAAAAATGTAACTGAATTCAATCTGGATCAGTGGTGTTATTCTTCCATCAGAGCTCATTTGAGCTGAATTGTCCAGCATCTGGAGAAAGCACTGGTATGATCATTGTGTTTTGAGCCCCTCTGATCTAATTTAACTAGGTCTTTTATAAATCTAAAGAAACGCACTGTTGACAGTACGATGGTGCTTCATGGTCAGCTGAGCCTGAATACAGGAGACGTCTTTTTCTGTATTTAGAAAATATCTGAATTAATCTCTAAACATTTGGTTTTTCTTTTTCCACTTCTGTTTTTGCTAAAGGTGCTAACTTTGCAATGTTGGTGCTGGCATAAGAATGTCATCAATTCCCTCATTTCGAGTTTTAAATTAGTGCATTTAGGAGCAGCGACAAAGTGCTTTTCAAAGTGTTCATATAATGAATCCTCTGAATCCATTTTTATGTCTTCATCCGTGACAAACTTCTGTGTATTTCCTGCAACAAAGTCACATTCCACAAATCAAATACAGGATTTCCGAGAGCTAACGCTAACATAGTCTTTAGTCTGGAGCCTTTACTTGTTATAAACATTAAATGAAGAGAAAATTATCAGAAAATGTCTATTTCATTAAACGGAAATGGTCGTAAAAATATTAGGAAGAGCGAACTTCTGAATGAGACAGAGTTTAAGAGATCTGCTTATTCTAAATGTCTTGGGTCTAGTATAGAACATATGGTAGAAGGAACCAATCAGGCTTCATGTAGGAACATGAGGTCTATCCCAAACTCTGGTCACCTTATTAAATTTATTAACTCTATTCCCAGTTGAATTTAGATCACGTGATCTGGTGATCCCATATTTCACATCTGTTCTGCTGAGCGTCATGTTGCTGAGGAGTCTGCCTGTATACCCCTCTCCAGTTGGTCTGTATGGAGTCATGTTCATGCCCTTTTCTAGATCTTCTGTTAGTCTTGTTTGTGCAACACTTGTATTATAATGTATTTCCTACATGATCTTTGAAGATGTTTTTTGTTAAATAAAAAGGAGCTGAAAAGAATCATTTAGCTGGTGGCATTTTTCAGATTCTGTTAACAAGAAATAAACTCTGTTATAGTTTTGGAAAAAAAAATAGTTGAACTTCAGGAAGCCAGAAGTTAAGAATTTAGTATTTCCTGTTTTTTTTTAATTTGTTTGTTTGTTCGTTTGTTTTTGTCTCTTTGTCTATTGCCCCAATTTGAAGGCCAGATAGTCCATCTCAAGGTTGCTGTTCTTGCAGAGAAAAAAGGCCCACGACGCATCCGTCCTGGAAAATGTTTTTTTTTTTTTTTTGTTGTTGTTGTTGTGTTTTCGGTTTTTAGCTTCACTTTCACTTTCCAAGGACGTTTCAGGTGCTTGAAGAAGTTTTACTACTCCTGGCCTTATTGGGGCACAAATTGTTATTCATTATTTTAGACTGAGCTTTATTAAAGGTAGAAACTTGATCTAACTGATAAATGCGAGCTCTGCATATTCCAGGCAAAAGTTGAATTTTTCTAACTGTTCGTGAGTAGACTGAAGAACTTTGTATTCTTCCTACCATAATTGAAATGACAATGTGGGTAAGGTGATCACTAAATGTGAAGGACGTATGCGCATCCTTTTGGTTTTCCACAGGAATACTGGGTTAGATATGTCATGCAGTTGATCTACTTTCATGGTTTTTTGGGTGGTTTTTTTTTTTTTGCCGTTGCTATATTATCTCAGTATTTTAATATAATAGAATGGCCCTGTTTGAGATCGAATGTTCCAATTTGCTTTTTTTAAGCAAAACAAAAATCCTTCAACATCTTACAGCTTTTTTTACGTTAGTGAATTAACCATAATTCTCAACACATTGATTTTTTTTTTCCTTGTATCAACAGTTAAAACCACACAAAAATACTTCTTTAATTTCTCAGGGAAATTGCAGTGTTTAGGTAATAAGTATTAAATAAGTAAATATTAAAAGAAAAAATGAATTGGAAAACAAGATTTTTGTTCCAAAGGGTGATTGCTGCAGGAAGGTATGATCTTTCTGTATCATTGTCTTGCAGGGAACTTGAAGGAGCTTTGCACCAACCACACTGTTTTGTCATTGTGCTGGATAAAACGTGAAGAATCGGCAATTAATTTCAGCAGATTGTGCAGTATTTTCTGGACAATCAGGTCATTATAGGTCAGTCCTTTGGGGTACTCCTGTGTTGCTGACCACCATCTCAGATACACAACCATCTCACAAACTGATCTGTTAGGTTAAGTAGTCATAAATCCAGATGGTTGTGAAGTTATCCAACTGTAGTCAGTATGGAGTTTTTCACAAAGCCTGAATTGTATTAAAATCATTCGAGAAATGAAAGAACACAATCCTTGAAGTGTTGCTTGATTGGCGTGGATGAGTGGGCTGCCTTCAAGCCCATTATGATTAGCAAACTATTAGGAGGTTTATTTGCTTATTGATCCAAAAACAATGAACATACATAATGTGAGAGGTTAAAGCGACTGGTCTGTTGTCTTTTGGTTCAGATGGTTTGGATTTTTTAGGTACTGGAACCATAGACTATATAAAAGATGGACAGAGCCTCTGTGATGTCACCCGTAGGTTGCTGAAGAGCTGATTTGAAGCTCATAAGCCGGTCCAAGAGTCACCATCTTGGTGTGCTATCATTACAGGAGCAAGACTGGGTGCTTTCCACTGAACAGGACTTATGATTCAGGCTGGGGTTGAAAAAGTAGTGAAGAATCCAAATTTGTTGTTCTGAGCAGGTTTTCAAAACCCTGGGCAGCCTTGTTCCAGTTCAGTTTCTCCAGTTGTTTCCTCAGGTGGAACTAACCGTCTATTAGTTATGCTGCCATAGGGACCTCCCGTGATGCACTGAGCTCTTCATTTTACTTTCTCTGCTGCTTATATTCCATGTATTGGTCGGTACTGGCATCAACACATTTCTCCTTTATCTGCTGGTCCACCTAATAACAGCTGCAGAGTAGCCTGTACTGATCTGTCTTTCCTGTCCTCTCCGACCCCAGCCAGTCAAGGCAGATGGCTGCCTTACCTGAGTCGGGTTCTGCTTCCTGTTAAAAGGGAGTTTTCCCTCCCACTGTCACCTCATTCAGTTTAGGATGGGAGATTGGATTGAAGTCAAGACTCAATGCAATCTTTTTGGTTTCCCTTGGATAAGCTATTTATTATGAATTGGCTCAATTCGATCTCTGTTCCTTGAGACGACATTGTCATGAAGTGATTCTGTACAAATAAAGCTGAATAGAACTACGTTCTGCTGGGGAGGGAGATGAGTCTGTGTTAGAACTGCAGGTTCAGAGTGGAAGGGAGCCTCTGGAGGCAGAAATCTGGAAATATAGTACTAGACTGATCAGTCACAAGGGCGCACGTCTGTGTAGCTGCACTGAAAGCAGTGGTATCCGTCTGGTTGATCCTGGAAGAAAAAGGTTGTGTGATTGTTCACACATAACAAATGTGGTGACACAAAGGATCACATGATCACAAATCACATGGTAACTACAGACATCTTGTGACCCCACTGTCTCCATGGCAACAGCCATTTGACTGACCTAAGTTTACTGAGTTGTGCAAACGAACAGTCAGTGAATATGAAATGCGTTTGAGGCGGTGTGCAAGAACCTGTGTAGCCTAAAAATACATCATGCCAGAATGAGATGTTTAGATCAGGAGAAATGCAGCACACAGGTTCTGAACTTATTACGACGCAGGAGGCATTTGGCCCACAAACACACTACAGTAGTAGAAGTTAATGGAAGAAGTGGCATCTAAACGAAACTTGACAATAAAGTCGCAGCTCAAACAAAAATGAATGTTTGTTTTTGGGGGGGGAGCTGAAAAGGGAATGAGACAAGGATGTCTGACTTACTGTGTCAATGCTGCCCTTTATTTATTGGTCAAATAAGACAAAATTGTCAAATCCATTATAATGTCAAACCGTGACATTCACAGATAATGTTATAGTATCCACCACTTTCTTGGCAGATAACCGTTCCCATGATTCACTGCGTAAATTAAGCAAAAGTCGGTTTCCCCCTTCAGTCTACGTTAGCGATGACTAACTAGTACAGTTTCAAAACGTAATACTACTTCAGAAAAATCTTAAAAATAACATTTCTATTTCTCAATCACAAAATCTCAAAGATGGGGACATGGGTTGCATTATTTATTAAAAGAAGACAGAACAGAGAGAGTGTCCCATCCGTCTAACAGAATGGGTATCGATGGCAATGAACTATAAAAGCACAGAGGCTTATAACTACAGGGAAAAATAGGGACATTATCATGAAAAGGAGGGAAGATTTACTGTCTTGAAAGCTGTAATGGAGCCAGGTCAATGCACTAACAAATGTAAACATCGCAATGAGGAGAGAGAATGTGATGGAAACCGTGGACTGTTCCTTCATGATTGTTAAAAAAGTACAAAATAAAAGAAACCTCATGAACTAACCAGCATTAATAATTAGAGTACTTACGAGGCTCTTCTGTTGCACTGCTGCAGGTGGAAGCAGGTGTCTCATCATCTGCATTGTAGTATCTAGTCAGCTTTCGCCTCTAATTTGCTGGTGATCGTTTGTAAACATGATATAATTCTGGATCTGGATGCAAATCTATCGGTTTATGATCAAGAAAATAAGAGCAGATGGAGACTCTTAAGGTGAGTGTTTTAACTTTAGTGCTGCGAGCCATTGTTGTGAATTCGTCTCATCTCTCTCCATCTTTCAAGTGATTTTATGGTTGTAAAATGCTCCATTCATAACATCTTTTCTGCGAGTTGTGTATGTATATACAGCACATGTCGTCCCTGAAGACATTTGTGACTATATCAAATCAAACTTCTAAAATAGACTGTTTTCTAGTTAGCGAAGACTGGAAGTGAACAACCGAGCTTCCTGGGGGACACGGTGTCATAGTGATGGATTCCCAGAGGAGGCCGAGAACTTATTTAGAAGATTAATTACATTGTTGAGGGACCTTTGGAAACTATCTGGTCATGAACTCAAAAACCTGGGTCATAAATAAATAAATAAATTTGCATGCCTCAAAAAGGTTATTGGATAAGTACAACCTCAAGGGTGAAGTCGGCTCTATATCTAATATCTCTCTAAACTATCAAAGGCAAACCATGAAACAACATCAGAAATTAACTGTGATATGCAATGATGGAACCTTATCTCTTTTGGTAAACGTTTATATTCAAGGATATGAACAGTCACCTGTTTAGTATAGATTTTATTTTACTTACCTGTTTAAATTTGCAATTCAATTCAGAGAATGGGATGAATGAGTTTGTCATTTCACGTGGCAGGGAAAGAAAGCAAAGATATACTTTTGCTATTATGTAGCCAGGGAAAGAAGGATTCTTACCCGAGAAACAATCATGCATCCCAGCTAATTCCAGTAAATGTAGTGATGCAACAGGGAGTATAAAGCTAGAGGGAAAGAATTGCAGTCTGGATTATTTCCCCTTTCAAGCTGTAATTACTGATAGGGAAATTAGTCACAAAATTAGAAACTATGAATAACCTAGGGATTAATCAGTCGTTGGGAATATGGCAGAAAGTGGCTAAAGCTTGTGAAACCCACTGTATGTTAAAAAGTTTCAGAGGGCGTTTCAGAGGAATGATTCTCATTCCAATACAGGAGACAAAAGATTGGATTCTTGGACAAGAGGGGATTAGAAGCTCTCAAAGGTTGTCTGACAGCTCATTGAAATGAAGAGACCATATCTGGAAAAATGTAATAAGATATTCTAAAGACCTTATGCTTGATGGAAAAGACGGATATGCAGACAGATGGACAGCTTAGTCCTTCTCCAGGATTGATTACACATACAACTTGGCCATGTTTTCAAGGGATTCAGCTATCTGTAACGTGATGCAGAAACAGAGAAATGCTAATGGAAATCCCAGGAGTTGTGTTGAGTTGCTCATCTGGTACACAACCAATAAAAGGAGAAATTTTGTGCAATTTCTATGTCAACTTTCAATCACTAATCAATAATTACAGTGTGTGTCAGTTATTAAAATCAGTTTATATCTGATGGAAGGAGCAGTGACCTTCTACCCATTACACCTGATATCAGCCAGACAGCTTATGGAATAAAAGCCTGCGTCATTCTAAAACAGGGGTAACATCGGTCCTAGAGTGTCGCACTCTTGCAAGTGTTTCCCTGCTGCAAGCAATGACTGTATAAATTACTGGACAGTGCATACGTCACGTGACCCATAGGTTTCTCGTGAGCGGATAGGAAGCCAATAGGTGGGTCCTACCGTCGCCATATTGGTGTTTCGTCATTACCGGAAAATCCCAAAATGGATGAAAAGGTAAAGCTGAGAGGGCTCCGTCATGGTGGAGCCAACAGGAAGTACGCAGCTGTAACCAATGATAGCGCTCTAACACACATCAATCAAAAGGACACACCTCTCTTTCA
>JBAMHX010000004.1:7262103-7273112 GCA_037177515.1 Pseudomugil tenellus | reverse complement strand
TTAATGTTTTTATGTAAAGCACTTTGAACTGTTGTGTACATGAAAGGTGCTATACAAATAAACTTGCCTTGCCTTCTGAGTATGATATAGCTTTTATACCTAAACATGCTGCTCCTTTTCTGTAGGTTTAGGTTCAAAGCTAACTTCAAGGTTTCTTCCTGCACTGAAAGTGTGAATGTTGTTATTTACCTTTAAGTTAAATAACTTGTGGGAGGCTGCAGCTCAGGAGGTAAGAGCAGCACCTCAAAGTTGGTGGTTCAATTCCAGGCTTCCCCTGACTACATGCCGAAGTGTTCTTGGACAAGACACTGAACCCTATGACCCAAAAATCTGTAAAGTCGCTTTGGAGAAAAGCGTCTGCTAAATGACTGTAATGTCATGTAAAGTTGCACAACTTAATTACTTTAATATGAATATCATTCATTGACAGCCTGATTTAAGGTTAAAAAAAGTTTTAGTTTGGTGTGTTTTTGCTTTTAAAGACATGTTAAACCCCACATTTAAGTGTTTACTGTTGTCATAGTGACAGACAAACCTGCAGTATATTGGTAGCAGAAAAACAATTCAAGGCTTTTTAATCTGTGTGAACATTGACCAAACGTTCACACCATAATTGGATCGACTCACCCCGAATGGCTCGGAGAAGGCTCTGGAGCCACTGTATAGCGGATTAGGGATGGACACCAGTGTGGGTTTGGTCTTGCTGCTGGTCACACCATCCTCATCCTCATTCTGTCAAAGAAGAAACAACACTGTCTCTCAGAAAAATGCATTTTATGTGATCCTGATTCTAACTTACTTAATAACAGCGTCATGTCGCTTATCTAATAATGACGAAATCTGAAAGTTTGTATTCATGTCATGTTTAAACGTATTCACAAAAAAAGTTGCTTGAGAAATGCTAACAGCATTACCAAAGTCATGATTCATTGTGAGGAGAAGTATTTGTATTCTATAACACAATAATACAATGTATATGTGTGTGTGTGTCCTTGTGTGTGTGCTTGTGTGTCTCACTTTAAAATAGTGGAAGCGGAAAGCATCTATCTTGTGTTTGAAGATGTAATAGCCAAGTGCAGCCAACACACATGCCAGAAGCAGAGTCACCAAGGTGGCAGATGCTGCGGTGGTTGAGTGTGCGTGGACTCGGGAGATCATCTGGAGACAACAGGTATCACAAACATATCACAATCACTACACACATCTGTATTATAGTAATTACCATAATGCTACACTTTTAAGGAAAGTACCAGTACTTGTGGTGTTTCTAAGGAATTAGAAACACAGCTACTGAAATGTTGGTAATTTTCCTCCTAAATGTTCTAAAATCTTCTGCAATATTCTCCTGGTGGTTTTCACTCCTTTAGGGTTCAAGCAGTTCATGTCAGTCATGTATGAGTAGAAACTAACTGATAGATTGTTTCTCCAGAATCTGGATCCTAACCATTTTCCTCCACAGAGTCAGGATAGTCACAGAGTACCCCCACAATTTGGGAGAGGAGAGGATAATAAAACCAGGCAGCAATCTCTGGCTGCCGATGGTGACGCCAATACGGAAATGGAAATACTTGCACTTCACCCCTCACCGCGAGATGACTGGCTGCAATAGAGAGCAATCCCCATAGACTTCCATGTTAAAATGTCCGATTTCACAGCTGAAATAAACATGTTTACAGAGTGGCTCCAACTGGCTTTTTTCTAACACTTCGGTTTCGATGTTATTTTAATCTTAAATTTAGTGGCGTATCTTTTTGATTGATGTGTGTTAGAGCGCTATAACTGGTTTACAGCTGCGTACTTCCTGCTGGCACCACCGTGACTGAGCCCTCTCAGCTCTACCTTTTCATCCATTTTGGGATTTTCTGGTAATGATGAAACACCAAGATGGCGACGGTAGGACCCGCCTATTGGCTTCAAATCTGCTCTTCAGAAACCTATGGGAAACGTGACATACACGCTGTCCAATATTTATACAGTCACTGAATAAAACCTGCCTGGATTCTAGACCTCAGGCCAAATGAACACGAGGAATCAGCTTGGTTATGTACATACCATATGACCAACACAGCAACAGTGGTTGAGCTTCAACAACTCTTGGTTGAGAAGTGTGATGCAAAACCACAGCTAAATGTGACCAGACTGGTGATCAGCATGAAGAGGAAGTATAAAGTTGTTGCAGCTGTGTATGAAACTTCTACATGCCACTTTAAAAATGGTCATGTGTGTTTTTTTGCCTTATAACTTTGGGAGAGTTCAATCATCCAATCCACCAAACAATGTTTATTTTAATCTCCAACTGAAAATTGTGATTAACTGCAGTTATGTGTAGTTTCTGTGTACACTCACTACAAACTACAGTATATGGTTTCCCCACATAACTGGAGTAGGACTGCTACTTAGTTTCAGGCTAACATCAGGTTAATCGTCTCATATAACACTAATTGTTTATTTGCACTGTAACTCAATATATTCTGGAAATTTGCAACTAAATTACAATAGCTTTCAAAAATGACTAGTTAGGAAACTACTTTAAAATTTTAGACTGGTGTAATGATACTAGTCCATGTTTGCCTGAAAAGACATTTCTGCCTTCCTGCTTCCTGCAGTATCAATGACCTGAGGTGCTATCTGGGGAGGGCAGTCAGGTTTTAGAGGTGGCCAATGCCATCCTGAACACCTTTCTAGCTCCACCCCTGTTTTTCAATATACATACAAGTTGTTTTTATTACTCAACCATCACTTAAATACAGATCTAATTTAACTTCCTAAAACATTTCTTCTGTCAAAAGAATAAGAAATTGTGTGTCCATGTTTGTGCTGCTCCCATGCCTCACTAAGGGGAAATAAATACACATACTTACTTAAACCAGCTGAACTAAATGGACACTGCAGCCATCCATGGTTGCCATGGAGATGTGACTCTGTGCCAAGTCCAGTCAGAAAACATGTGGAAAGGATCTTCCTAATCCTGAGCAAATGACATGTCTGGCAGCCATTTTGTTTTCCATGACCAGAAGAGAGGGAGACTAAGATGGCCACCAGTTTACAGGCTCTGCCACATCATACTGTACAAACCTGTGAAGTGGTGCCTCTTAGGACTGCAAATGAACTAAAATGAGCTTGTAGAACCTTACAACAATAACTTGAATTAATGTTTTATATGTATACATGTTATACATACACATGGTTGTGGGGAAATTTTGGTCAACTCGCCTTCTCCTTTACACTTCTTTGCTTTAGTTCACTGGGTTTCATAGCTTTGATTTCTGCACAGCTTTCATATCATGTTTCAGTTAACATAAACCAAAGCCACTTATCTCTAAAAAATGCCTCCAAACAACTTTAAAAGGAGAAAGTGCAGGGTAGTGCATCTGCAAGAGGTTGTACATGTAAGGCCATGTCTGGACCTTTGCTTTGCTACTGAACCCTCACACTGCAACATAGTGCAACACAATTGTAACACTGAATTTTTAATTTAAAACGTGTAGAAAAATTATTATATCCCCGAATGCGTAGCGTCTGGATATTATGGTTTCATCACGACCGAAACGGCTGGAAATCTTTTGTGTGAGCACAATAACTCGAACAGTTTTCTCAACTCAGCCCAATCACCCTCACCTGCCAGCACTCATCAACCTGAATACTTGCATCCTCATTCCTTCACTCCCATATATTCCTCAGCTCACCAGTCATTCCTTCGTTGGACTTTGTTGTTATTCACAGCCCTTTCCTGTCCTCAGCTCCTTAGCCCGTTTCCCTTCCCTGGGTCTGACTCACATCCTCGCCTATCTTCCCTTTCTCCCTCTTCTCGACTCCCTGGCTCTGACCCAAGACTGGCTTCCGACTTCCTCTTTGTTCCCTACCTCGACATTGGACTGGCTATTGGACACCCAACCTGGATCTCCATATATCTGTTTGGTTTATAATGAACCTTGAACTCTAAATCTTCTCAGTCTCCTGGTTCCATATGTTACAGGAGGAATGCGATGACAAATGGTTAAGTTGATATATTGAACTGTATTTATTCACCTCTCGTTTGATTAGGTGTAGTCATATAATCAGAACAGTTTAACAACACTACCAAATTCACTTAATAAATTACCACTTTACATAATTTCCTTTTAAAACATTTTGACAGAAAAAACATAAAAGTCTACAAAGATTTAAATCCAGGAAATGCATTGGTTATAATTTTTTATAATTTTATATTTATATTATATTATATTATGTATATAATTTTTTTGTCCATTAAAGGACAAGTCCGTATTTTACGGTACAAGTAGCAACCTTGCACATTGGGCTAGGTACAAATAGACCAGCTTAGAAAGCATCATGTGAGGAGTCGTCTTCACCAGGAGCAGAAGGTCACCTGTAGCCACCGGACACCAGCCCACTGCCCAGACAAGAGATGAGCCCAGCAGCCACAGCCAACCACAGCTCCCAGTGAAGAGGCTCCTCAGAAGAAACACTGGAAATTTAATAAGTGATCAACAATACGCTTAGCTTACTTTTGTTAGCGCGTCCAAAATCAATTCTTGAGGCTAAACACATGCCTGTGCAAACCACAAACCACTAGTTTTTTTTTCCAAACCACAGCGGAACAATAAAAAAAATGCAACAACTTATAGGTGAGGAGAAAAACCAGATTGGGTGATCAATGACTCAACAGGAGAGGAAGCATCCATACTGTGTTGACACAGAGAGCAGCTAGAGCAACGACGTTTGTGCAAAATTAAAAAATACAAACCTGAGAAAAGAGTGGACTAAACATGCCCTCATTCCTCTCGATGTGACGCGCATATGAGCAATAAAGAGTGAGTAACAATAAGTCGGTAACGTTTTTTTCCACAAACCCTGATAGGAATCTTTCACTTTTCATTAAACATCTTATGACAAGAGAAAATAAAAAATAAAAGGGTTTATTTGTAAAGATCCTACTCAAAATACTTCACAATGTTTCCTCTTTATTTTAACATTGCATACATGTTGGACTTTTGATAAAAATATGTCCAATTTCAAAGATTTCTTCAGGAAGCAGGTCCAATTACAAAAAAATGTAAAAAAAGATTTGCTGTAAACTGGGATCTTTACACTGTGTATGATAAACACAATTTAATGAAATCAGTTAGTGCTCACTCTCCATCACACCAATCATAATAAAATCTTCAAGGGCTTCGAGGAGTTTTGATTTGATAAGCATCATAAATGGCATTAAATTCCAGTAAAAATGTTCCTGTTTCACTGGTTTTAAGGGTGCAAATCCAACACCAAACCAATCGTTCTGAATCTGAGCTTTCTGTGATGATCATCAGCACTTTTCTCCCTCATCATGTATATTGATCAGAGTTTTGATGTTTTGGAAATGAGGCAGATTGAAATCTTCATTTCCTGGAAACTGTTCCAAGAAACTAAGCAGAACCATCTGCTCTCCCGCACAAACCACCCAGCAACAACAGATACTGCAGCCTATCAGAAGGAGCTGCAGACCAGGCAGGGAGAGTTAACACAGTGCGCCCTGGTGGCTGAACTCAGACATACAGCAACTTAGAAACCACTTTTATTCCAACATGGTAACAAAAAATGGCTGAAAATGAAATAAGTTTAGTCTTTTGGGCAAGAAATGTCACTTTACCAGTTGAGTCCATTGTCTAAAACTGAACTGACAAAGTGTAATCAGTGGAGCAAAATTAGAGATGAGGTGAATAAATAATAAATACACTAAACAATATTATTAAAAAGTAAGAAAAGAAAATATTGCAAATAAGTAAAGTAAATAATTTAACAGGGCATTAAAATAAAACTAAACATTTAAATGCCATAACAAGCTAAATTAAAATGAAAATACATATAAAAAATAACATCTAAGGTTCTCAGGAAGGTTGTTTTCCTAATACCCACAGGAAGACAAAGATTGTCCCTCATAGATTTTAGCTTTAATCCTGGGAATTATTTTTTAAATAACTCGTCCTAAAGGCCAGGGGGTGTAACAGGCTCGCAGTGTAAAAGACTTCAAACTAGTGTTATATGGGCTCACTTTCTCATGTGGATAGGAACCCATGCAGCTCTGCTCTGGAGGAGCTGTGGGGGAAATAGGAATTTGGAAATTAACAATAGTAATAATAATCTATTTAAGAAGGAAAGAAATAAATAGGCTACATGAAATAAGAGACCTCCAGAGCAGAAGAAGATTAAATGAGCAAATCCAACATATAATAGCAGAGAGGATTTATCAGGAAGGGGTCAATCTTAAAGAGAAAGGAGCAAAATCTGCCTGTTTGAAATCCACGATGATTTAAAGAGCTGCATAAATGGTTGGAGTATTTTTAAACTGTAAACTACATAAAGATGACCCATATAAACTTATTTAGTTTGATAAGTGCCTGAAATACCATGCAGCAGAATTCAGCAGCATACTGGCTCTGAGGAACAACACTGGTTTCGATGTGGTCACAGGCACAGACCTGAAGGGTGAAGCTGAGCTTCTGCTTGATGACTAAAAACAGATGAACACCGCTGCATATGTCAGCAGCTTGGGATTAGGTCACGTTCACTCACCGGTGCGTCCGGAGCTGTCAGTGGGGCCTCGATGACGTGGATGATCCCATTCACAGCAGGAATGTCCCACTCCACTAGCAGCCGCTGGTTCACCATCTTATAGCTCTGAAAGGAAATGGGACAGGACAGAACAATGGGGTGGGAGGAGCTGTAATACCATAGTTTAATAATACTGCAACAATAGTAATGTAAAAGTAATATCTAAACCTTGTGTTTTCCTTACAAATGTGGCAGCATTTTAAAGGGATATCAGGCTTTCCACCTGTTTTATTTCAGGGAGGGCTTTACAACAAAGAAATAATCCACCAGATATTAGTTTTCTGTCTATTGGAGTACAAGGTACATAGCATAAAATCTGTGATGGACCTGTTGGCTTCCTAAAAAGAAGAAAGAAAACTGAATGCTCCCTATCCCAGCCTGGTGTGGCATGTGTGAAACATTAAAGCAAAAATGAACTGACTAAACTGGGTCAAGCTGTGCCTCTTTTTTTATCCTGGATTGTTGCAGTTCTGCTTTTGTGAAAAAGCCCTCGGGTTTTTCTGTCATTATAGGACTCAGCACCAACACTGATGAGAGGTAGAAATAATAAACAGCTCAGTAGGAAAGCTAAAGCAATCATAATAATTTTTGCAAAACGTGACTAATTTGTTTGAATATGTTAACAGTTTATATTTTGCTAAAACTCTTGTTTGCTTGTTGAATTTTGTTTTATTAACAAAGTTCTACCTCCATACATCCTGACACTTCCCTCGTGGGGACCCCTCAACAGGCAATGGGACAAGAGGGCCAAAAGATCCACCCCCCCACATGCACACACACACATACACACGCACAGCAAGCCCAGCAGGATCCCCAACGGCCTCCACCACCCAAGCCAGCCCGAGCCCCAGGCAGATGGGGCAACAGCTCGCCCCGACCGAGGCGCTAGCAAGACCCGGCCCAGGGAATGGGGGTGTAAAATGACCCCGTCACTCACCCCACTCATTGATGATTGTGAGGTGTGCTGTCTGTACTTAAGATTGAGGAGCAGGGACCACATCATGTTGGGGGCAGGGACACCTAATTATCCCCTCCCACCATACATTCCATGGCCCCGCCCCCCAATCAGTGAGGGTTTAATTGACTAACCGATGAGATGAGCGCAGACTGGGCAGTGCCAGTACTGTCTAGTCTGTGACCAGTTTCAACAATGATAGAAAAAAAATCATTTCAGCTGTGCCACTAAATGTTAACGATACTTCACAAATTGTAGGGTTGTTGCCTTCTGTTGTAGAGTAAAGTAAGCAGCAAGATTGTTCCTTTGTTGAGTCAACAAAGTGTTCAAAACAATCACTGTGATGCAGTAAAGCAAACACAGTTGTCTTGTGATGTCCTGTGCTGAGAAAAAAAAGTTGGTTTCTCAGCCTCAGAACCCTGCTGTGTGAACACTCCAGGAATCTACATAATGAATGTCAATTTACAATCAAAATGAGATAGCAACACAGACTATTAGGGTTACAAAGTCATACAGTGCTGGTTTAAAATGGAAATGGGCCTAGGGTGAAGCTTACGGAGTCGTGGGTGATGAAAAAAATGAAAAACATTGATCAGAGTGTAGTGACAAAATTTTGCCAAAAAGAAGGATCAATAGCAGCTCTCTGTGGCTAAACGGCTAACAAATGATTTAATAAAAACCTCAGCAGTAATGCTCTGTAATCTAGTAGTAACTTACATTACATTACATTACATTACATTACATTACATTACAGTTATTTAGCAGACGCTTTTCTCTAAAGCGACTTACTTACTTCAAAGATTGTTCAATACCATATATCTTAATACAGATGGATATGATTAAGTAAAATGGGTGGATCAATAACATCTGAGGTTACATGTGTGAGTTAATGGTTTTAATATCTCATTTTGTTATTTTGACCGAAGCATGTTAAATATATTTAATTAAGACCTTAGAACAAACTTTGGGGGAGGGGGACATAAAAATGTGTCTCATTAGCAGTTTTATGGACAGACCCTGAGTGTGTGTGGGTGCACTGACCTGATTGTTGCCATGGGTAACAGTCAGATTAAACCCCAGCCTGGAGGTAATGATTTCCTGATGTTTCAGATTCTTAAATGCTCGTCTGCTGTGATTGGTTGAGAAGTGATACTCCAGATCTCTTTCAGTCATAGTCTAATTACACAAACAAGAAACAGAACAATGTGAGCTCTGTAGATGACCGTTATTCCTGTCAAGGACGAGGACACTGGTTTCTTTAGATTGAGAAGAATATAAATTTAATAATGAAGAATGAAAGAAGTTGAACATACATTAAAGACATAAAGACATGGTATGTGGTTATAACCCGGGGAGAATCTCTCCAAAGATCTGTGGTCACACAGAAGTTTGGAGCTATTCTGCCCTGGTCAGATAGGGGAGCTTTGTTTAAAGACTTTGGTCACGTCAATCTGAGGCCTGTTCTTCAGCTACGACAACAAGTCCAAGGTCTCGTCTAAACATTTCCCTGATGGAAGGACGCCGGCCTTGCCGACGGTTTACTAAAGGTCAGAATGACATCATTTTAGGAGCCTTATGGTCGGACCTTTCAGCTAGACATTAATTAAGAGCAAGGTAATTAAGCTAATACATGAAATTCCTCTACAGCTCTAAAGACAATTTGTAAAATAATGTATATTTAGAGCAAACATGTATATATTTCTCAGGATATTCTAAAAATTTATGCTTTATATTTTTGATGTTGGCAACCATTCTCGTTTGCACAATAACAGTTTCCAGATAATAGCACATTTACCTAGAACAGCACTCGGAAACCGCAGACCTCCGCCAACCATGACCAGTTCCCTTACAACAATTCCCACTAAAAGAACAGTCCTATACTGATTTTATCTTCTCTATTAGATTTTTTACCATGAAAACACAGCCTTAGACTTTGGAATGAAGTTGTTATCATTGTTATTAGTTGTAAACAGTTAGGTGTAAACAGTTTTCCACTAATGTAACTATTGAAGATACATGAAGTCCGTTGACATATTTCCAATTCACCATGAATTCAGCGACAATTTGGTTCTCATTACATGTCTTTAGATAAATTCATGTCTATTACTTGTCACTGTCAAAAACATAACCTTCTTGGTGGAGGTAAAAAAAAAAAAGATCAGTTCCCACGTAACTGTTTTATCCAATCAGAAAGTGAATTTGCTTTTGTTCGTGTTAGGATCCAGACGGCGATCTGGGTTGCCAACAAAATCTAATAATTTGTTGACCTTCCTATTATTAACATTCCCTGAAAATTTATCAAAATCCATCCAGAACTTTTCAAGTTATTTTGTACACAAACAAACAAACCAACAAATGCTGGCAAAAACATAACCTCCTTGGTGGAGGTAACAACTGTAAATATAAAAATAATTTTCTCCATCAAACACATTAACCTTAAAGAATAAGAAAGTTCTTTAGAATTTAATACTGGAAATACTAAAACAACTGTACAAAAACTGATGATTTACTCATTTCAAATATTGACAAATAGTACATGAGATTTAATCATTTATTGATACTTTTCTTTATTGATAAAAGTATTGTTCCTCACTTGATTTTGTGCAAAGCCGGCATTATGAGGAACAAACAACGTGATTTCAGACTTCCTGTGAGACAGAACTTCAAACAGCTGTTTGCCCTCCGAGGACGAGCCGCTGTAGTCCAACAACAGCTGCAGAGACAAGATGCAAGACAGTGAGTTAATATTTAAAGACCAAAAGGAACATCTGAGGTTTGTGTGCATGCTTCGTAAAATCATAAGGAAACAAACCAATTAAACATAAGCATCAATAACATTAATGCATGCACTAATTCCTGAACATCACTTTGACAAAGGATCCTCCTGTTTTTGGTAAAGTAACGATTTAATATAATGGCAGTAACTCCTCAAGAGACATGAACTTATGTGAATTTAGTACAGTTACATTTGTACTGGAGGATAATGCAATCCAGGGTAACCATGTGGATTTAAACTGACCTCTGAGGTTTTCAGAACTAACAACACCAGTTTTGACCAAAATTTTAAGCATAAAAACTAGAGGACATCCAGGGTTTTGAGGGTCTGAGACAAGCTGGGCTTCAAGTAAAGGAACCTTTTGACAACCACACCTATTCATTTTCATGTCCAAACTGGGATCTGTCAACCAGTCCGAAACAGTTAACTAGAACCTAATGATAAGCCTCTGAAATGAGACGTATTTAATGATAATATATATATATATACATTTATATAGAAATATCTTTGGATGCCCTGATTGTTGGCTTTAACAATATACGACAATAAGGAAGAAAACAATATATAACGTATTAAATCAGTTATAAACAAAACTATAAAATATAATATACAGAAAACTTCACAAATCCCCTTCACACAGTTAAAACAAGAGTATAATAAAATATATAAAATATTTCCATATAT
>JBAMHX010000004.1:7245072-7258596 GCA_037177515.1 Pseudomugil tenellus | reverse complement strand
AAAAGGTGCCATATGATTCTGTAATCTTACAATATGATTAGAAATGTCTTTATTGTTTTAAAAAAATATTTTTTCATTACTGACTCATGTACCCCAAATAAAACAGCAAAACATGATTCTGTGATGCTTCATCTTTAACATTACGTGATATCGATAATTCTCAACATTACTAACAGATTCAGAAAAGGTGCCATATGATTCTGTAATCTTACAATATGATTAGAAATGTCTTTATTGTTTTAAAAAAATATTTTTTCATGACTGACTCATGTACCCCAAATAAACTAATAAAACAATGTTTCTGCATGAGCATTTAGATAAAGAGCAGATCCATGATACAAGCTTGTACAGGCTGCAGATACGTCTGTGCTTAAAGAAAAATAAAAGAAAAAAGGCCGAAGGTAACATCTGAAATGTATCTGGTTAAATGTCTCTTATCAGAGGGCTTGGAAGCATGGACAGCAGGATTCATGCACGTGTGTTGAGCATTGAGCTGGACAGCTTTACTATTATTGTTACTATAATTTTCCAGAACATTGTCACATGTATATTCACTTCATTTCTATATCTTCACTACTATTCCATAGTACGAGTGTTACGAGGATATTTTCAAAAGACTCGACTTGTTTTCAGCAACCCTGAGACATGGTTACTAAACAACAAATGCACGAATGTGCTGGACTGTTTATGTGCTCTACTCCTATACTATTTCCGAACAAGATTTATGACCTATGCCGTCGGAAGCAACGGCTTCCAACGGCGGTGATATCCCCGAATGCCCCAATCCTTAAATTGTCAATCCTCGAATAGACATAATGCAATAATATAAAAATGCACATGTTCGGTCAAAAAGCTCCACCTGGTGTTGAGACTTTGAACCAACCCAGAATGACACAAGGACAGGATGCGTCCTGAGGTCTTGACCTTGTATTTGCACTTGATTTGAGGGCAAATAGTTCCAGAAATTTAGCCAAAAATCAGATTTTTCATGAATAAAGCGCCACCTGGTGGGCAAACCATAAATCAGATAATTGTGAAATTCAATACAGATCATCCTTTTGGGGACATGAACGTGTATACTGAGTATGAAAATCCAATTATAAAAACGGTTCGAGTATCCAGCAGCGGTGGTCATGATTAAACCAATATAACCAATATAAGCGCTTTGAATTGTCTTGGACCTGAAAAGCGCTATATAAATAAACTTGCCTTGCCTTGCCTATCCTAACACTCCGAGTTCAGGGATATAACAAGTCTGTTAGCTTGCATGCATCATTGTAGTCCATATTTGATGTAAAATTTAGTTAAATACTCTGGTCTTTGTCAGGGAAAATTAACCTCCCCGTCTCAGTCTATTAGGACGCCGCTAGTCAGACTAAAGCTGGTCTGCTGTCAACAAAAAAAACAAAAGCAAAAAAATATAAAGAATAAAATACAAAGACATTATAAAGGTTGATGATGGGATTTTCTCTGAAGGGAGTATGGGGTTTTGTCTCAGCTCAAGATAACAGAAAGGAAGAGTTGGTCTATTCAGATATAATTCCAGGTTGCTGATAAGGTCAGAACTTCACAGACTCAATCTCTGAACAGAAGACAGAAAAAAGCAGTGAAACTGGAACTTGTTTAATCAGTACTGAGCCTAAAGTCATCTGCATCATCTCATTACGGCTCATTAGATTCATGTAAAGCTAATTATTTCCTCAAGGTCTTGTCTGTTTTTCTCACAAAAATTTTAGGCCTGTTAATGGACCATGGATGTGTTGTACGTACGTATTGCATGTAAAGCTGTCAAAGTGAACACGTTAATTACGCGTTAATGCAAATCCTTTCAACAATTCTTGTGTTGTATTGTCGCAAAATTAACGCACGCACGTGCAGTTTCAGGATGTGATGCAGAAGTAATGTAGCAGGTCTGAGGCAGAATTTTTTTCTAATCAGAGTATTTAGCTTTAAAGCTCTGTAAGATGGTTCTCTGGACTAAACTAAGGTCATTTTTATCTACTGATGTGAGCTGAATTACCACCGTACTGACACTTCTCAAATACAGCCGATTCAGGCAGCTCTCCACCTGCTCGAAATACGCTCCATGATGGATAGATTCCAGCAACGGCATCCTGATAACTCCACAGACAGCAACCTTTTACCAGCTGATCTGGATAAAGACGTTGGAAGCGTTGCCTGGTCACCACAGGCTATTTACTCCTGTTTATAGTACGTTTGTTTCTAGATGAAGATGCGGCTGTCAACATTGGTATGCGAGAGAGAGTTTGTGTGTTTATGTGTGCCTGCACATGTGTCTTTATGTGTATAGTCATGTAACTTAACTCAAGGTGAGTAAATATAACTAAACTAAAGTTTTAAAGTTAAATAGCTTAAAAAAGTATAAAAGTTATGAAGTACAACAGTCATAGCAAGATATTCCCGAACGAGCTGGACGTTTTGATACCAACATTGTTGAAAATTGGTTGAACCTAGCTGCAGTTGTCGACGGACAAAAAACAGCGGAAGATAATTATGTGAATGCTAAACAGCATTCACATAATTAATGAGAGTACTAATTGTGTGCAAATGTCTTTTTCAGTCTTCTGACAACGATTGTGTTTGGACAGCTGCTTTATTCAAGGTTAAGATGACGCTGATGACGTCTGAGCTGGTGAGATGCTCATTTATTTTCTGATGACAGAGGATGCGACATGCTGCTAAAGCACACTTTGACAACTAAGGAGTTTCTATAGCCGCTTGTAAAAAAAAAATAAAAAAAAAATAAAAAGGAATCACCACCAATTTGGAGGATGTTTACTTAATGGTTTTATTTAGAATAAGAATGTAGATGTAGAATAAATGTTTATTTAGCAACTGAATTTAGTTATTCTTGAATATGAGAACGATATTGGCTGCCAGCTGTGTCCAAAATTTGGAGTGAATACAAACAACAAGAGAAAGCTTTTAACCCTTTAAGACCTGACACATAAAATATAGTAAGAAAGAAAAATTTTTAATAGCTAAATAGGAATATAGAGAGACTCCAACTACATGCCAGACTTCATTGGAAGAAGTGGTAAAGATAGTGGATGGATCCCCTGTTACTCAATGAAGACCCTAAGGCCCACAAAGTCATTTTAAAATAGGATGACGATTATTTGGATTTGACTTTTCAGCAGCCTGCAGTGAAAACACCATCAGAGACCCATCGAACATGGTTCAAACTAACTTTCTGTGATGGTGTGTAGTAGCATCATTGACTTTTATTGAACACTTTGTGATGCTATTTGTAAATAAGAACAAACAGCATCACAAATACATGATGATGTTTTTATCATTGCTGAACTAAAATCTACTTTTGGTTGTTATAGTGACGCTGCAGGGTGGTGGAGTGAGGAATGCAGCAACAACATTTTTACCAAATCGGAACACAGCTCTGAACATTAGTGGAGCATGACTTTGTGTATTAGAACACTGCTATTAATATAATAGTATTAATATAACTCATGTTTTTTGACCAGCTGGGAGATAAACATCTGATGGAAACACTGAGATGCACTTAAAATGCAGTCTGTTACTCACCTTATAGAAAATGGAGAAGTTGCTGTATGTTGCAAGGACACTGGTCAGGACACCGTTACAGAAATCTCCATCTCCAATGTAGTCAGGAGGGCACACGCATGAAACATCTGCGCACAGCAGCTCTCATCTTTCAATCTGTCATGCTAAAATTTCTACTGTAGAGTTAACTAGTTGATTGTTTGATCACTTCATAAAATGTTATTAATTTCATCAAACAGGACACATTAAAGTGATATAATAATATTTACAAAGCAATCATTTAACCAAATAATTGGTTTAACACAAACCAAGCAGCACTGAAACATTTCACTTCAAGTGTTTTGTGAAGCAAAATTTTCACTTTGATTTTTGACAAGCAAGAAATTAAAGGTTTGCAGGAACTAAAGACAACAAGCACTGCATGTTAAATAAACCAAACGTACATCTAGAAGGGGGAAAAAGCAGGTCAAGATGCTGTGCCAAGGTAAGCAACACAAAAGCAACAGAGCAGCGCTGAGGCAACACACCTCTGAGCCTGTAGCAGTAGGCATCGTAGTTGTTGCTCTGGTCCACCGGCTCTTTGTACATAACCAGGCCTACGTGGTTGCCTCCACAGTTAACCGAAGGGTATCGGGTCGGATATCCCACCTTTGCCTCATCCATCCATCCAGCAACACACAGATGCATCCCCATCTGTCAGAACCGGAGAACAAGAACTGATCACAAATTCTAGACAAGTTTTTATATGTACAGCCTCTGAGACCAACACCAAAACATTCCTGCGCATTCGTAAATCAGCAATGCCGACACTGCAGGCAAGGGGGAAACGTTTTTAAAGGAAGTGAGGATAGAGGCTCAGAAAGTCCCATCAGGAAGAGGAACCAGGCGGTTCAGTGTGTCCTGGAGCTGAGCAGCAGGAAAAGATCAGGATTAGAGTAAGATGTTTGTGTGTCTGTTGGGAATGATGCCAAGAAGATGAGAGGTTATTTAGATGACTGAATTAAGAGAAAAAACATTCTTCCTACAAGCCCTTGAAGGAGTAAGCGCTCCTGCTGCTGTGGACGAACAGAAATCCTAAAGAAGTCTTTTGGAGAATGAGCTGAGCTGTGTTAGGATGAATGAACTGTGACCACAAACAACTGAGGATTTAGAATTGGACTTCTGCGTTCTCGGGCTTTCTCGTGTGAAAACGAAGCGCAAGAACTTGTGGATTTGAAAGGATTTTAATAAGATTACACTACAGTGGAGAAGGGTTCTTCTGCAGGAGAAACAGATTTACATCCTCAGTTTGGATGATGATTTAGGATTAAGTTCTTTTTCAATGGAGTTCTGTGGTTTTCCGTTTAGAGCTTTTAGTATCAGATTGATTTAATAACTTTGTTTTTGTTTGTTTTGATTATTATTTGGCTTTAGATTATTTTACATTTAGTCAGACTAGAGTTTATTTTTCTCCCTTCTATCTGGGAACCAACAAGTTCTCAGATAATAAGAAGGCAGCTACCATTAACTTGTACTAGCGAATCATAGAGACACTTGTTTAGATTAAAGACAGACACTTGAATGGAAGTGTATTTAGGAGCCAATCGAGGACATTTGATCCCCTTTTGTTACAACAAATGCTTCATCAAATTTTTTAGGACCCTGCTGTTGAGGTCCCAATCTTACCAATCCAACTGTACAGGGCAGAGCTTGACACTGTTAAAATATGGTGGATTTTTGTTTTTTTTTAAGCCACACGTTAAAGACTCAATGAAACAGAAGTTATTGAACCAAAGTATCCCATCTCAAGCTGGAGTCTTTGGTGGTTTCGATTGATCATTTTATTTACTTCTTTTACTTATTTACTACAGAATAAATAATTTTTATTTGTTTATCTATCCCTAAGATATCAATAAAAGCTAAAATGCTACTATGAAATAGACTTTTTTTTTCTTTAATAATCATCTTATTACACACTCTGTTGCACAGAAAAAACTGAAATCAGAGAAATCAAAATATTAACAGAGGGTTCAGTTATTCATTAATTTATATGAAGGAGATAAATAGACTGGTATGGTGTCTCCATGGAAACCCCAGTTGTGTGTGGGTTCACCTGCTGTGCATCTCCCAGCTGTTTAAAGGTGGCCAATGTAGCACCCTCGGCCTGGCATGCGGCGTCTGCCTGACTGAAGTTCATCTTGTACCTTCCCTCAGGGGAGCGCAGGTGAAACACGCCTGCTGTGTTGGCTGAGAAACAAAAATGCGTTGCCTTTCTCAGATTATTAACCATTTATGTCGCTTCACAACGGTATAATCTTTGCCTGTAAGACACGAATGACCAGACTAAAACCTCACTTCAACAGTTTACAGTGTACTCTGATTAGTAGTTAAGTAATTGTCTCCCAAAAACTACACAATAAAGGGATTTTTACTTTGCTGTTGTACTCTAAAAAATGGACATCAACTGATTATTAATGAACTCTATTAATAAGCTTTGGACAAAAAGTTTAGTTCAGTGTTAATGTTCTTGCAACTATGCCCCAAAAAGACAGTATTCAAATCAGAACTAATGAACACTGTTTTCAACTATCTCCATGGTAACAAGAATGCTATAAGGTCAAAATTTAGCAGTTACCATGGAAACAGTAATGCAGGAGGAGCGTGTAACCAACGTGTCTCTGAATCAACACATCACGTGATGAAACTGCAGCAGCTTCTCATTCATTGTTTCAAACATGTTTCCATGGTAACACAAGTGCAGTCACACTAGTAAATATAGATGTATTTCAAAGGCAATGTGAGTTTTATTCAAAATCCAATTTATTAACTGTTCTGAATCTGTAACTTTGAATGTTCTGTGATTGTTAACGGCAATCATAGGCTGCGTCCGAGTGTGCACCCTATGCCCTAACCCCTCATTCACTACATAGGGCTACACTACATAGCACATTCTATAGCGCCCTCAATCTGCTGGCGATTCAGACATGAAACTAATTACTTTCTCCCTGTTGCACATCGTGACTACCAGCTGTAACTATGGCAACAACAATGGACTTAAATTTAATGTCTTATTTAATTATAATACATTTTTTCTTGCTTTTTATCATATTGGTTCAGTAGAAAAGGGATCAAAATTATACTTTATAGTTTTTTTGTTAAGCGTTTTTGATGTTCGGATCATTTCCGCCATTGTAAGCTCCAGCCCGCAATGCACTGTGGTCCATATTGACCCTTGTAGTTACCACCAATGCTCACTACTTTTCAAGATGCATTGTGGGTAATTTTGAGTGCACTACTTTTTTCCAAGATGCGGATGTGTTTGGTCACCACAGTAACAAGATGCCATCGAATAGGAATTCAATACAAATGTGATACTATGCTAATATTTTTACCATGATAATGCAGGTCCTTGCAGGTGGCCACAGGGTGGCAGCCTCCATTGTCTTCCAGGCAGCGGTCAACAGGCGGAACCACTTTCTCCAGACACTGGACTCCATTACCCACGTACCCCAGCAAGCACACACATTCTCGTTCATTCTGACGAAATTACATAAAAGATTGATGACATTTAAACTAGTTACAGTATGTTTGTGTTGTTGCAGTGTGATCCTGTTTCCCTGTTTTGCCTCTTTTATGTAAAGCAAAATTATACACTTTGTGAATTAAAAAATCTGGTTTCATTTTACATCTGCTTGGGCTAATTTTAAGCTACTGGAACGTTTTCACTCACCGGACCAGTAAACTTGCATGTAGCAAAGTCACTGCAGCCACCATTCTGCTCTTCAACACATCTGCACAGAAAAACAACAATTATTAAAATAAACAAGGGAAATACAACGGGAAGTCAGAGGGAGTGTTCAGCTACACACCTGTTGATGGGCTCACAGGAGACTCCATCTCCTTTGTAACCACTCTGGCAGGTACAGCTGACGACCAGTCCAGTCTGGTTGCAGTCTGCGTTCAGGTGGCAACCTCCGTTGTATTCAGAGCAGAGGTCTACAGCTGAAGATAATAATAAAACATTTATCTGATTGGTTCAGAGTGTAGATTCATGACAGTCCTGAGTGGTGGGTAAATCAGTATCCTATGATAAAAACTTATATTAAAATTCAGCTTAATACCTCCCTCCACCCTGAAGTGTGTAAAATGAACCTAACGCCTTTGTTTGGTTTGTCTTTTCTGGGCTACTGTAGCAACACAGCAGGTTGAGCGAAGAGGAAAGAGACAGCAGCATTTCTTAACAAACTAAATCTGACGTCAAAAACTTTGTCTGATGACTGTACCGTGCAAGTAGGGTCAATTTATCTGATCGACAGAAAAAATACAGGTGAGAAATGCAGACTCAGAGTCCGGGTTCAGATTAATTCCCATGTGACTCCTGGTTTTAAACAACTCAGGGCTTAGCCCTGATGGTTTTTATGTTCCTTCAGTCATTATAGTCTCCAATGACTTTCAGATCTGCAAATCTGCTGATTTTCTCAAAAATTAATCCATACTGCATTGTACTTTTACTGTGACCTATGAGCTCTCTCCAGACAGTAAAAGTCTTATCTTGATTCTTGTCTTATCTCTTGCTGTTTCTTGTTTTTTTCCCTCTCTGTTAATGTTGTCTTGCGTTTCCTTGCTGAATAAGCCACTGTTCACGTTCAAAATGAAAGTTGCAAGAGTGTGACGTGATGTGTAAACTCAGCTGCATTGACCCAGACAAAAAATGGCCAAGTGTGTTTTTTTAGCATTGGGAAGCTATCGGACCATAATGGCTTCAGAAATGTCCCTAATAAATGTTAATGGGCCATTAAATGGGTCAGAAAGTTGCATACAACAACTTTAAAATATTTTATTCTGCATTTATAAATCTCCACCCCATGGAGCTAATGTTCAGTGATTCGTTAGCCTTGACCACCCTCACGGGGCCGACGCATCTCGTTCTCATGCTCTAAGACAATCCTGCAAGTGTTGTGAGTTTTCCTGCTGACACAGATCAATCAGGTAATCAGCAGACTTGTGCAGAATTTGAGAACAAGCGCTGGACAAGTCTATTAATTAAGTCTGATAAGCTGTGCTGCGGCAGGGAAACTCCTCACACTTGCTGGATTGTGGCTGTAGAGGACCAGGGTTGGCCAATCTGCTCTAGCGGGTTGGAGGAATTTCCCCTTTCTGTGAGAGAGCGTTGTTATTACGTGTTTAGCCGTGTCATTGCAAAGAAAAGCCTTATGAACTCTCTCTGAACTTTTGTCTTCAAAGGGACATGATGGATCTCCTATGACGACTTTGCATTCAAACATCTTGCTATGTTACATCCACTACAGCCACTTTAAAAGGCGACGGGTCATTGGGCCTGATTAATGGCTCAATAAACGTAATAGTTAGAACAAGCTACAGTCAGATGTTGGTTAAGAATTTTTGTAATTGTTTTATGACATAGAGTTTTATAATGGCCCCATAAATTTAACAACTGTCAAACTAAAAACTTTTCCCAGTTTACCTGCCAATGGCATTATAGCAACACAGCTTTTGCTCTCAACCAAACACAACAGCAACCAGAAGTTGAATGGGGATAAAAAAAATTTACAAAAAAGTTTGATTGAGAAATCCAGCTGCCTGGAATTTAGGTGTCTGTGCATGCAAACCAGCGCAGAGGAGAACTGGGAACCATACACACAGAACATCATCCCAATCATCTAAAATTAGATGACTGGGATGATGCACCAATCTGAAACGGAAAATCTGGCACTCACAATATTTTCACATGCCAAATGAGTTTTGAACGTTCGTATAATTACATCTTTACTCTTTATATCAAATAAATCCTGTTTAAATGTTCTACAAAATCATTTACAAGAGAAAACTTCTATTTTAAAGACATTGCTGGTTTAAACTGCTTGATAATCTTATGTAAACTAAAGGCAGTCAGAATTTAGCAGTAGAAACATTTTTTATCATAACTTAAGGTTCAGGTGAATGCGTTTACAGGGAAACAGTATGGCTGTGATAAATCTGGGAACACTAGAGTCTGAGCACGCTGCAGACAGATTGTGAAATAAACCCGTCATGCTTAACAAGCTGTAGCTTATGAGCAAAACAACTCAAGCAGGAAATTCCCATATTTTCCTTCACATTCCTCACATGAGTTCCATCACAGCATTTTAGCTACCATACATCATACTTGTATCATACTTATAATCTGGAAACACAGGACTATGGAAGGTCCTTTTGCGGCTCGGTAATGTAAAAGCAACAGTCAAACAAAGTGCATCATCACATTGCAGCTGTTTTCTCCCTCCGAAAGCATCAACTTGTTGTGTCACAGCTCGGTTAGGGTGAGCTGGCAGATTGCAGCGGACCATCAGCTAAATTGTTATCAGTACAAGATTCAAAGTTTCTTGCGTGACCGAAAAATGTGTAATTTGTTTTAACCCTATGAAACCAAACCTATCATATTTGATACATACAGTTTGACACATTTTGCATCCCCTTTTTGTAGAAACTTTATTCAAAAGCCAGTTTGAGTAAACTACACCATAAGCTCCCTGGTGAACACCAGAAAGCAGGAGATTACACTACAATCATTTTTATCTATTACGTGGTAATATACAGTAAGAATACCAAAAAATAACTACATTTCTTTTCAGATTTTGTTAAATGTGGAAATAAAAACTTTTAAGTGCTAAAAATCTGACTTTTCATGTTGGGCTTAAAGGGTTAAATGTTATTTGTCTTTTACATTGAATTGACCAGACTCTGTGGCTTGGTTATAACTCTGCTGCTTCAGTTCCTTTAAGAATCACAATGAGGATGCAGTAATTCAGCATTTCTGGCTGAACAAAACACTCACGTGGAGCTAGACTGCAGAACGTGCCGTTGCCTTCATATCCAGCTGCACACAGACAACCAATACCTGGAACACAGCGGGCCTGCTCGTGGCACTGCCGACACTCCTCAGGGATCGAGCCTGGACACACGTGATTGATGCAATCAGCAGCATCCTTTTTGTATTGACTAACAATACATTTTTTAAAAAAATAACACTTTTAGTTAATTTAATCTCCAGAAAATATTCTTTAATCTACAATGAGATGACAACACACACAGGTCAAAGTTATCGTTATTAAATTTTAAATGTGTGTGCTTCTGTAAAAAGCTTTGCAGATATGTCTCTCACAAATTCAACAGTTCAGTATTTAAGAATTTAAACAGAAAAATCCAGCAGCAAAGGTCCAGGATTGTTGTATACCTGCATTAGAGCATAATGGACAACATGCCTCTCCCAGTAGCTGCTCGTTTCACTTTGAAGACATTTACAGACAGTTAAAAGAACAAGGGATCCTACACACCACCCAACATTTTAGAGATTTAGATGGACACTAAGCCGATATTTTCCATGAAATTGCAATGTTACATAGTCCATAGTGTTTTAACCTTTTAGGAATTAGAGTTGCACAAATTCATTACGAAGTCCAATCTTTAGGTATCTTATAATTTGATTATAATTCAGATGACCATGATGTGATTGTAAAGCAGTTTGATGCATCTTCCTCCCTGCTTTACTACTCTAAGTGGAAATGTGCAACATGGTTTCTCATATTTATCCGACAAACAAAAACTCACTCATGTACTGGTGAATGCAGGAAGACTTCTGTTTGATCCAGCACATCCTAGCGATCTCTTGACCATCTATGTATTATAACTTTCATCTGGCTCTTCAGCATCCGGCTGCGAGTTTTGTTTGTCTTTATCCACAATGCCCATAAGCACAGCGCTGAATTATCAATACTCCCAAATTTTTATGTACTACAGGAAATGTATATGTTAGAATGTTGATAGTTTAATCATTTGGGGTAAATAGTATTTCACTAACTGATACAAAATGAAAACTATCATTGTTTAATTGTTGTTTAATACTAAACGTTGGGGGTTCGATTCCAGGCATCCCAGATTACATGCTGAAGTGTCCTTGGGCAAGACATTGAACCCCACTTCCCAAATATAAGTTGCTTTGGATAAAAGTGTCTGCTAATAGAATAGAATAGAATAGAATAGAATAGAATAGAATAGAATAGAATAGAATAGAATAGAATAGAATAGAATAGAATAGATCAGGTATGAAAGTCCTTCATTTCCTGGATTTAGGAGGAATACTTACCTATATCTCTCTCGCAACGATCACCTTCCCATCCTGGCTCACAGACACATCCAATACCTTCAATGCCTTCATCACACCTCCCATGCTTCGCACAGTTGCAGGCTAAGAGACAGAAACATGATTTCACACGTTTTCTAGTTGAGCAAAGGCGTGAGATTAGGAGTTATTTCTGACATTCAGGATTTCTGCAGTCTGTGATGATTATGACTTGAAGCGTTACTATCACAGCGAGGACATTCCTGTAGACCGAAAGACGTGGAGTTAATCACCACCACTAAACAACTGTTAAATGGTTCAAAGCAAACATGGCCGAGTGTTTTGCTTGTGCTACAGCCTTCTTCTCCACAGTGGAGACACCTGGGCTTCCCCACTGACAAACACAGAGGGGATTGTTTCAAAGGGTACTGGGAAACATAAGCAGACAATCTGCAGCTGTTTCGTGTTTTTAACTCGGTCGGCTGAGTGAAGGCAGCTGGCGGGTTTGTCAAAAGCTCCAAGCACATCCAAGCATGGCGAGTGTGCAGTGTTGCCATGGTGACAGACTGCTGGAGAGCTGATGGGGTGAGATTCTTTGCTGGTTTTTGGTTGGGTTTCTTTGGGGTGTTTTCTGGTGTTAAGTGGTAATGAAAAGTCCAGATTGTCCATGGAAGGGTGGAACATGTGTACGTTTCAATCTGAAATCCTGTTTATGTCCACCTCATTGAGGTAATTTCTTTGTTTTGTTACCAAATTTACTTTCATATGTGATTTGAACGGATCTGAATCACCCGTTTAGGACAAAAAGATGTTATTGCCATAAAATGATGGAGCTCCCCCTGTAGGTTGGAGGGAGCTGCTGCTTTAAGTGAAACCCTGAAAGTTGGATCCTGGTATCAACAAGCTTTCTGGTGCTGGATCTGGGGTCCGTTTAACAAAGCAGGTTTTCTGAAAACCCTGAAATGAGGCCAACTCAGGGTTTTCAGTTTCAGGAAGAGGGTTTAAATAACCCAGAAAAAAAGGTAAACTCTAACCTGTTTCACAAAGAAGGTTAAGTTTAATTCTGAGTCAGTTGCTATGGTAACAGTGTCTGTGAAGCTAACCTGGTCAGGAGGAGGTTTTGTGCATGAAATGCTGAGTTTATTTCAGTCTCCTCCAATTTCAGAAGTACATTAGCTCAATTTCCATGAATTAATATCTAACTCGCTTTGTCCGTTTAATGATCATGACATGTCAGTTTATTGATGTGCTTCTTCACAGGGAGTTTGGTATTTGGTAAAACATAAGAAGCATCAAGAGAATGCGGTGGAACTGATGAAGGATCAGGCAGGTTGGCACAGTGAACGTCTCAGTTTGGCAGAGATAAAGCTTATTTGGGTGCTACCCACATTTTCGATTCCGCTAATGCTGTTTCCTTACAAATGTGGTTAAAGTTATCTTCTTCATCATTTACACTGACTTCTGCGACCCCCTTTTTAATTTAATTCAGTAAAGTAGTAAGAACCTGGAATCATATCTGATTAATGATTTGTTGTCATTAATTTTATTCAAAGATTATTTACAATTTTCACTGTTTTATTTGTATTATTTGTTCTGTCCCGTTAGTGTATCCTGTGTTGTGAACTAACTGTTTTTATTGTGTAATTGTGCTTTGTTCATTTATTTTTGTTATGTTTTGATGTTTGTTCTTCTTATTTGTATCTGACATGCCATGGACAATATACAAAGGTGCTTTTCCGGTTATTTGTATGGGGTGCCAAGTGTAAAAATTCAACTTTAAATTCATTGTTGACATGTTTTCCTTAATTATCTCACTTTTCTTATATTTAGTACTTTTCGTTCAACATTTTTTAATATATACACACTTTCATATACACTTTTAA
>JBAMHX010000004.1:7222189-7238541 GCA_037177515.1 Pseudomugil tenellus | reverse complement strand
AAGCTTAATTTTAAGCCTCATTCAGTAAATTATTGTGAGACCACTTCAAGAGTATTAATACTTTTGACTTTAAGCAGAGAAACAGAAGAAAGAGAGCAAAATATGAAGCCTGATCTAAAAAAAGATTCCCCTTCATGCCTTAGTTGCTAAAAAAAAGAAGCTATCTGCAGAATGAAGCTGTATCTTCTTGCTCTTACCTTAATGAGCTTAAAGAACTGAGTGTAGCCATAAACTTCAGCTGCCATGCTGAAGTTCATCTAAAAGCAAAGAAACAGAAAACACCGTTTAACTTCTTTGTTCATTTATCCAGATTTATCATTAAATTAATCTTTATGTAATAGCACACCTGTTTAGTGTCAAGAAAGGGTTTGTCCTCCAGGTTGTAAGGCAACAGCACTTTGTCAATGTAGTGTATTACTCCATTGTATGTGGTGTAATCACTCTTTACAATCCTGGATCTGTTGTTGATCCAGACAGAACCCTGTTCAGGAAAGAGTCAGATGAGGAAAATATCCCTAAAAATGCAAAAGACTCCCCGCAAATGTTTAAAGCAGACATACAGGAGGACAAATTCTATGCAATATTTCAACATGTTACATTAAACAGTGAAGCTTTCTGTAACTTTTCACTTTGAATAAAAATGGATGAAAGATCACAGCTGACTAAATGTGATCATTTCCCATTTCAGATTCCCCTCAGTCAGAGTAAAAAGTGAAATATAAACTCGAGCTACAAATTTAAAGTAGAAATGAAATTTGAAACTCAAGGTATCGATTGTTTTCCTGTATTTAAGTTCCTATATTATTATGAATTTTTTTAAGCAACTTGGGTGTCATGGGTGCATTATTATTATACATTATTTTTAAAGTGTATCAACCCAAATTTAGCCTGGATTATTTAATTACAGCCATTGCAAATGTAGCTGTAGTGAGCTCTACTCAGAACTGGCTTTTTCTGTGTCTGAGCCTTCAAATATTCATCAGGTGTATCCATCTATGCCCCTCTCAGGAAGAGAGGGAAGCCTAACAGGTTACGCTAACTGAAGATTTAATGAAGCAAAGCATAAGTTAAACTGTTTACAGACTTTAATACTGTTATTGAAAAGTGAAGTTTGTTCATACACCAACATTAATCTCTGCTATGATTATTATATAAAGATATTCAGCTTAATAATGTCCCTTCATGGCAGGTGTGTGTTTTACCTGCTCCAGACTGAAGTGCAGAGTATATCCTGACAGGGAGACTGCGCGCTCAGTGGTTTTAAGATCACTTTCTGTCAGAATCTCACAGGAAACAACATGGTAACCAACCAGTTCCTCCAAAACACCCTTCCCCTTCCATTCATAAATCTGCAGACCAACAAGGCAAATGTCAGCAACCAAACTCCAGACAGACTGCAGATCATAGATCAATGCGCAGTTGTTGCTCTCACAGTTGTCTCGTTGTTGTTTTCCTCCAGAGGGGCAAAAACGGTGAATGGCCCATTACCAGTTGGCTTACTATACATTGAGTTCTATGAAAGACATAAAACAAAGTGGAAATCTGGGATAGTGAATGAGGGAAATGTCTGCTGAAACAACTTGTTCATTTCAAAGGTCCTGCATTCTCAATCTTCTGAGTTGTATAACTTGTTATCCACTGATGCAATATCTGTTGCTTGGTTCAACTTTCACATTATCAAAGTCTTGAAGCAAAAGGTCATGCCCCTGAGTTGAGATGTGGCAAGAGGTTTAGACTAAGTGTTAATGTGAGACTCTGAGCTACTGCGCAACCCTGAAATGATGCATTATTATTTCGTAATGACATATGTTGTAGATGATGGATGGCAGTGTGTTGTTAGAGTGTGATGTAAATAACTGCTTCACAATATGTGATTTTTCCTCTTTCCAATTTTTTTTATTCAAGTAATATATTTGTGTTATTTTAACTCTTTATTTTATCTTTGAATCAAATAAATCAATAAATACATACATACAGTGATAAGTTGTATAGCTTGTCTTTGGGGATTTTAATTTCAACTCACTTTCCACAGATTTAGCACATTTATAGAAATGTTATAAGCTAAATATAAATATAAATGTGAATCTAAATTATCTAAATTAAACTTTAACATTTAGATATCAACTTTATATTTAATATATAACGGACCCCTGATGGACTGGCGATGTGTCCAGGGTGTACCCCACCTCTCACCCAGTGATTACTGGGATAGGATCCAGCTACTGGAATTAATGGTACAGATAATGGATGGATTGAACATATACTGTAGCACTTGTATCTAAATTCAACATTTAGATTTGGACTTGGTATTGAAATTTCTAGGTATTCTTAATTTCATTTTGCACATCAAATAAAAAGAAAAGCAGACTTTAAGTCACATTATATAGCTTTCCAGGCTTAAAATGTTGTGTTCTGGACTTGATAAAAGGCAAAGTGACATCTTTTCACTGTCCAGCTTTATCCTGAGACTGAGGAAGCAACTTTTTCATCCGGGACGCCTCGTGACTTTGCAGCTGAGTTTCACTTCAATAGTTATTGGTGGTAAAATGAAAAAGAAAGACAGAAAGGGACAGAACAGTTGGCTCAAAGTAATGTTAAGTTGCAAAATGGATGCCGTATTAGCCTTCAACAGTGGGCATGTTGCTAGGAAAATTGCAAAAGTTCTGTAGTGTTTTCTTTTAGGAAAAGTGACTGAAATAAAACAAAAACAAACATTAGCTGATATTAATTATGTCAACTGCTATCAAGATCAAAAGGAGCAGAATGAAGTAACTACTAAAAATTACACTTCTCCTTATCATGTCCTGTTCCAGCTCGAGACCAATCATTGTCACCTGCCACTAGACTTGTTATCCCTGATCACCTGCACCTGTTCCTGATTCCCTCACTGCCTCATGAAATGAATGAAAATGAAAAATACTTTATAAATCCCAGAGGGAAATTCAAATTATGTAGTCATTTGGTTCAGCCGGTTGGAGATTTTCAGGCACTGGAACAAGGCAGGATGTCTTCCACATCACCGAAATTCTTTTCTGACTCAGACTGGTGTTGAACTGGTGCTGGAGAATCGGACATAGTTGCCTTTTGCAGGGAACTCTGGCACTGACACCGTCTGGACTTGACAACAGGAGATGTGGAGGAGATGAGTTTGTGTTCAGGTCCTTGACTGAACAGCGTGAAAAATCTTCTTGGACAACCCAAATTGAAAGCTCATGTCTTAAAAAAGATGCCTATATTACAAAAAACACAACAGTTAAGACAGAACTACTACAGTTTGCAGCCACCGAGCAGCACATTCCAGAATGTTCATGTTGTTATATCCTTCAGCACTCCAGTTAAATCAGCTTGGACATTGAGTAAACACCCATGGTTGTTCCTGCTGCGCCTGCTCATGCCTATCCCTGGATTTGCCTTCCCTATCTTCCTGGACATCTCACAGCCTGCCTTCCTGTTCCTCGTCCCTGTAACCCTCCTGGACTCCTCCACCTTCCTTACAGGTTTCAGTTCATCCCTCATTACCTTCAATAAATCCTGTTCACCTTCCTTCTGGCTCCGTCTTACGTTCATTACACTCCTATATGGTCACAACCTGCTCTAATTATTGTTGCAACAGATCAAATAAATGTAATTCAGATTATCCAGAAAACAAAGATGTATGTAATAAATAAACAATAATACCTTTGTATAACCCTTACAGGTGCACAGGTACACCTGTCTTAATGGTGCACAAATAGGAAACACGTAAAAACCAAAAATTTAAAACCATTGAAAGTAAAATGTGAATAATCTATAATCCATTATCTGTACCACTTAATCTAATGAACAGCTGCAGGTGGTTGGAGCCTATCCCAGCAATTATTGAGCGAAAGGTGGGAACACATTGGGCAGGTCGCCAGTCCATCACAGGGTCAACACAGTGAGACAAACAACCAGACACATGCATTCACTCATAAGGACTTTGTTAAGTGATCAATCAACCAAACATGCATGTTTTTGGATGGTGGGAGGAAGCCGGAGTAACCGGAGAGAACCCCCGCTAACACAGAGAGAACATGCAAATCCACACAGAATAATTACCGTCTAAGCCGAGCTAACGCTTACAGTGATTCAAACCCTCTATGTCCCTGATTAGAAAAAAGAGCACAACTAATGAATTACTACTTAATTACTTCAAAGCAGTCACAACAAATCACAGATTCCTGTAGAAAAATAATGAGAAAAGGTTTAAGTTAAACTAGCGGCAACATATGTGACCAATGAAATAAAGAAATCACCAAAAAAAAGTCAATTTCATGCTTCTGATTGGCCAGATGTTGTATGTGTATCTGCCATGTGTTGGGTAATTTTAACTCCAAAAAGCATGGAAATAACCAAAAGATAAGTTTGTTTTTGTAATGATATTTAGCAACTTACCATCATCATATGGGAAAAGAACATATGTGAACTCCTTATCAACTCCTGGAGACAGAAAAGAGTGTCCTGTAAAGGGTCGGGGGGCAACAGAGAGAAGTCAACAGGAAGTCTTTGATGATGAGACTCACACTGTTGGTGCTTCCTCGGCAATCAATGCCATCACCCACGTGGCCAGGAAGGCAAGTGCAGTTCCTCTGACCCATACCAATATATTGACACCTTGCATACTTGCTACAGTCACCATTGTTCTAAAGAAAGAAAGAAAAAAACGGCATGAAGAACTCTGCAATCCTGTTTATTAAAATGTTTCAATTATTTAAGCAGACTTAAATTTAAAACATGACAAATTAATTCATTCCATCTGCTAATTTAATTCTAGTTCTTCTTAGAAAGCAGATGTTACTTTCATGTAAGATGATCAAAGTTAAGCAGACATACAGTTTTGCAGGGGTTGACAGGGTAGCAGTACTTCCCAGACCCTTGGAAGCCAGTCCGGCATCTACAGGCTGTCTGCACACCACAGCAAAACAAGAAGCAGTCAGTAAAACAGCCGTTCCAACCTACTCAGCTCAGCCAATTAAGTTTAAAGAAGTATTTATACACACACAATTAAATATATATTATATATATTATTGTGTATGTGTACAGATTGCATTGCTAATCTCTGTGTCTATTTATTTCTGGGTTTTTTTTTATAAAATGCATTTAAATAAAATGCTCTTTTAGCTAGGTTACCTCGTTGGGTCCTGTTCTGATGCAGTTTGCTTCTACATGGCAGCCGCCATTGTTAATCAGACAGCCATCAATCTCTGTGAATAACAAATCAGGGATTCCCTTTAATATACAATTTAAGAAGAAGTTGCTTTGCTAAACTCTCCTGGCTGATGGACATTTTATAGGACTCTGGCTGTGTGGTTTTTAAGTTTCCAACTGAGTATTAGTGACCTGAAAGGGAAAACCCGGGTTTAAAATATCCCAGATTGCATGTCAACGCTTTAGCAACTTTAACCCTGTGCTTTCATCTAGAAACTTCATTATTTTCTGAATTTCCCTAGCCTTGTAAGCATCAATATGTTACCAAGACAGATGACCCCGTCTCCAGTGTACCCCTCTTTGCAGGTGCAGGTCCTTTCCACTGCTGACACCTTTGTACAAAAGGCAAACTCTGAACAACCACCATTAGAAATGCTGCACAAATCCAGCTCTGAGAGAAGGCGAAACAGACGAGGACAAGGTCATTTGATGAGCTTTATGGTGTATGTGTGAGAGTGTGTGTGTGCTTTTACCTTCGCAGTAAGTTCCGTTTCCTTTATATCCAGCCACACAAACACAGACAGCGGCTGATCCCTTTGGCCCCGTTATACAACTGCAGCAGAGGGAGATGGTCCAGACTTCTTCTTTAAACTTTATCTTTAAATGGCCTTGGCCTTGTAAATGGCAAATGGCCTTGTACTTATATAGCGCTTTTCCAGTCATGTTGACCACTAAAAGCGCTTTACACTACATAGTATACATTCACCCATTCACACACACACTCACACCCCGATAGGCACATCGGGGGGAAGTTTAGGGTTAAGTGTCTTTCCCAAGGACACTTCGACATCAATCTCACAATTTTCCGGTTGAAAGACGACTGCTCTTCCACCTGAGCTACAGCCGCCTAATTAATAGTCTTTTTTTTTTTTTGCAGATTCTTTTTTAAAGTATTAACATCCCTGTTTTAATGAAAATTACTTTCAGTAAGTGTCTCAGTATATGGGCTGCATAATGGAGACCAGTAGGTTGCATTATGATCCAGCAGATGGACCTCTAACATCAATCCCAGCTGTGCAAACAACGATGACTTTTAGTAAAATAAGCTAATGTCGCTAATTTGTGTTTTGTTGTAACAAAACAAACTAGTGAACAAATCTGACCTTACGGGAAAATCATGAAACCTAAAAATCTAAGTTAGTAAGCGCTCAGATTTTCACACTGTCTGTCCTAACACAGTTTTATGTGCTCAGACACATCCTCAGTGGCACTTCTAAATATTTCAACATTTTAGAAGCAATTTCAGGCTCCTGGATACAGACAAGCCAGATTACCTGCCCTGCCAGGCTCTAAACCACCCACCAGTGCCTTTTACATCAGATGTGTTAGCAGCCATTTCCACCATTGTCTCTCCTCCATTTTAACCCCATCTTTACTTCAACACATGCTGATGAACCCTTTTGGCCACTGCAGTGTAATGTGTAATGTTAACAACCATAAACTCTTCCAAGAAACCACTCAAAAGAAGCTGCAAGTCTTGTTAAAGGTAGAGTGGGGTGTTTTCCAGAAGGATTCAGTACTGTATTGCTTAAACTCATTGTTTAAAAGTGAGTGGACGTGCAAGAGTGAGAGAGTGGTTGATGAGAAGCAACAAATCAGAGCAACTTGAGGTAAAAAGGTGGCAGGTAACTTATTTAATTTATGTAATCAGAGGGTCTGATTTCATAAGAAAGTAAATAAGTAATAGTTTATTAATATAAACTATTGGGCAAACTGGCAGCTGAGTTTAACAGTAAATACCATACAGGTTATAATGGTTTCGACCACCTGAGGGAAAATCAGAAACCATGAATCTGGCAAAAAATATAAATGCTTCCTCATGTGAATAACCCCTTGTTTATTTATGAATAGCATATTACATCTAAATACTATACATACACTTGTAAACCCTTTGGGAAAAAATAACATGTTTTTGTTGTTTGGGTGTTTTTTTAATTAATTGATAGAAAATTATACTTATTCTAATCTAATTATTAAACCATATAAATTATTTTCTGTGCTGTTTTCCAAGGCTACTTATTGAGTGACAGGTGACAGCCAATACGATATGGTTCACTTACGGTACGTAGCCAATAATAGCAGTGACAGTGCATTATTAGATGCAATGTGCAAACAGTGCGCCATTGCACAGGCACGCAGCTTAGGGGGAGTACTGTACCTATGCTACCTATAAGGTCTGAAGCTGGAGAAAAGGCCCACTTACAGAGAAAAATGTCCATCTTTTGTTTGAGTATTCAAAATCCAAGCCGAATTTTTCTTCTTTTCTTTTTCAGCTGATTCCTTCGGCTCACCGTTTGACTCTCACTAACCCTATCCTCTGCTTCCTTCTCTTTTAAACCAACTAATTTCTTGTTCTTTATGCATTGATTTTTTTCTTTAGTCTTTCTCTAGACTGCCTGCTAGTTCCAACCTCAGCATCCTTATAACAACAGATTTATTAAAATAAGTGAGGAGTTTACATTCCTCACAGTGAATCTGAGGATACGGTTGTTTGACTTTGTGTTGATCCTGTGATGAACAGGAGACTATGTCTAGGGTGTAGCTGCCTCTCACCTACTAGCTCGGCTCCAGTCCCTCGCAGCAGTATAGAAAATGAATGGAAGCTTATGCGGAGGTCCTATAAGGCTCTTTCCACACAAACACAGGTATTTTGCAGGGTTGTGCACCATTTCATGAAACCAAAAACAACACATACACAAAAGTCTACATTGTGGATGATGACTTCACACACTCTTGGTTTCAGTGGCTTAAAACTGTTTGTATGCGGATGAAAGACGCAAAACACTTAAAACACAAGTTGTGTGTTGTGAAGTTTGTAATAAAGGCAAAGCAGTTGTGTTGAAGTCCATTCCTCGTTCAAACAAGACTACTTTGAACTGTCCACAACAATGTAATGACTTACTTGGCATTTTCGTCGCAAATCCCTCCACAGGCATCGTCTTTGATCTCTATTTCAGATGACAACAGGTTAGAAGAACATCTGTGTTGTATTCATAGTTTTGTTGTATGTGTCACCTACCGATAGAGCAGGTATCTCCTTTCCAACCTTTGTAGCACTCACATCTGCCGCTTCCCGTCAGACCTTCGGCACATTTGCCATGCATGCACGCACACTCTGCAAAACACAAAAGATTACTCTCCTCACCACTATTCTATATTAGCCTAACATGGTAAAGTCATAGGTATGTAACCCCTCACTGTAGTGAAGTTTATCAGCCATCAGAGAAATACAGAAGGTTTCGTTATTAACCCATTGTGTCCTTCTGTTATTTACTTCCTCTAGTGATCTTTGTGTACCAAAAAGTAAACATAAAAAGTGTGGTGAAGAAGTTTTAAATAGACGATGATCAAAATTCTTCCTGACACTAAGATGTTTTTGTCTGTAAGTTAATACATTGGTCTGAGGTGCAGCTTTAGATCCCCTTAAAACTATCAAACATTTAATCATTATCAGAATATTTTAAATGACAGTTTAATTACCTGGCCCAAGAGGGTTTAATTTGTTTGTTTTTGTGTGTGCATGAAAGAATTTTTAATAATTAAAATGCTGATTGAATGTTAATTAAGAAATTAGGTCACACGCATATTAAAAATCAATCTTGAGGACTTCTGGTTGTCATACAGCTCCACAATAGAACAGATAATATAGTTAGTAAGGATAAATAATTGGTAAATAGCTAGTACAATATTTATCTTTGCACATTGATTGTCACAGTGGGTGCAAAATGGATCAAAAAAACATAAAAGATGTGGAAAAAAACTAATTATTTAAAAAGTTTGACTGAAAAGAGTGTTTGCTAAACAAGTAATGGCACTAGCTGTAAAACAGCTAGTTGGCAGCTGATGAAAACGGCTGATGATTAAATAAAGATAAAAAAAAAGTTGATAAATATGTAGAAAAATGTCCAAAGAGGACATAAGGGTTGAATTAGTAAATGCAAAAATATAGTGTCAACTAAATTTCCTTCTTACATGAACTCAATTTCAATAATTAGGTCATTTCTGTCCCTGGTGTTTTGTCCCCTTGTGACCAAAACACATAATGGCTGTCTGGAGGTTTAATAAACGTGCATGTCCATTGTGTGTTGCTCACTGGAAGAGCAGTTGGTGCCGTAACGTCCCGGCTCACAGTCCTCACAAGCAGTGCCATGGAAACCTTCATAGCAACGGCACTCTCCATTGCCATGGAGACCATCTTGACATTCTCCATGATTAGAGCACCAGCTGCCGACGTCTCCTGGGCATTTGAAGCACTCATGGCCATAGTAACCAGGGCAACATGAGTGATCCTGTGTGGCACACACATCAGAAATATGATTGTCATTAACAAAGCCTTTTCACAATGGTGTTGGTGTTTCATCAACATTTATAACCCTTCAGTCTGACTTCTTTAGACCATTATGTGGAAGAGACAGACACGTTTGTCATCCGGTCCAGAGAGAGGGCAGTGCTGTAGCTGCTGAACAACACAGGAGACCACTCTGTCTGAACTAAATCATACATTCGTACAGTATGAATCAATACACAGAAAAAAAATCATCTGCTGTGTTACATTTGAAGTATCCATATCAGTCTCACTTATATGGATCTAAGTTCTTTGTGTCCCTGCTACCACTAACCTGCTAACCACTAAAAATGGTGCGTTCAACTGAGCTCCACAATCCTGCTGGAGTGCTTCAATACTCCCACTGGAAATCTTGATTGTGTATAGATCTATTATAAGAACCCCATGGAGGGTTCTTATAATAGATCTTATAGAGATCACCCCATGATTTACACAGGAAAGGTTTCCTTTTCCTGGGCACGAACCTTAAGACAGACTTTTCTCTAAATTTTCAATCCACACTTGAAATTTAACATCAAAACATTTAAAGATTCTTAGTAACTCTTTAGTATGTCTTCACATCTTACTTGCCTTCTAAGTGGTTTTGTTAAAGTAGCCTATACATTTGGAGCAGAAGATGATTTTAGCTTTTGAAAACTCTACTTTTTTAATAACCTGTAAGACCATTTAGAAAACCTTTGCACCCCTCCCCCCCAAGCAGCTGCTTAAAATCTTAGGAATAAAATACCTAATGGGTAGATAATTATGGGACTGTAAGCCACTGTAAGGAGGACAGATGATCAAAATGGCTTGAAGGCAAGGTAAAGAATCTCAATAACAGGGTGATGCAACGTGCTTTACAGAGACATTAAAACATTAGAAAATTAGAAGCATTATTTAAAATTAAGACATGAAAGAAAGGAAAATGAACGGACATTAGATAAAAGAAACATACAGATTTGGAACTTAAAAAAAATTTCAACCAATTTTTTTTAGATTTATTTAAATAAACTGTGTTTTTGCATATCTGAGACTTTCCGAGAGTCGTCAGACATTTGGACAATAGAGGCTGAATGCAGCTTCTCCATGTCTCATTCTGACTGGGAACAGATAAAAGAACAGGTTTGGTGGATTCACACTGGGTCAAGAGGTCTCTGATGTATTTTGGACATAAACCAACTCCTGCAGCAAAGTTCTGGATAAGCTGCAGGTTGGTTTGTAAGGAAGACCGTTTTTCCAGGTCCTGCTGTGACATCAGATCTTTTACCCTTAATATATTCCTAAGTTAACATTAGCCTGAATGTTATTCCCTTAATCTTTTTTATTATTATTATTATTTTATTATTGTTATTAACACTACTCCTGGGTTTCTGGCCTGATTGGTGGTTTTTAGGTGTATAGAGTGAAGCTCTGTGACGACCTTTAATCGTTTCTCTTTGTCTTTAAAACCAATCACCTCAGTTCTGTTTTTGTTCAGCTAAAGAAAAATTAGACACATCCAGTCATTACTGTCCTCGATGCATTTACTAAGATCCTGTACAGGAGCTCGGTCTCCTGGTGACACTGTGATATAGATCTGTGTGTCATCTGCGTAACTATGGCAGCTAATATTGTTATTCTGTGTTACCTGTCCCAATAGAAGCTTGTAGGTGTTAAAAAGAAGAAGTCTGAGGATGGAACTTGGGGAACTCCACATGTAATTCTTGACAGATGAACTTTACCTGTTTGTAAACACGTTTTGAACCAATTTAGCCCACACAGCTCTCTAGTCTTAGGAGTAATATATTGTGGCCTACTTTGTCAAATGCAGCAATGAGGTCCAGTAACTAACTAGACTTTTTTCCATTATCTGTATGTAAATGTATGTCATTAATAACTTTGGTCAGAGCATCTCAGTGCTGTGGTGCTGTCTAAAACCTCACTGGAAGACATCATAGCTGGTGTTTTGTGTTAACAGCTTTTTTGATTATCTTGATCAGCAAAAGGGAGATTTACCATTGGCCTGTAGTTATTCATCTGTCTAGATTGCTCCATTTTATTAGAGGTTTGATTACAACTGATTTCAGAAGATGTGAGTAGATGCTTCTGTTTGTGCAATTTTATTATCTCTGACCACAGAGTGTTTCTGGAATATAAAAATCACCAAAAAGATCATTATAACCTCATGCTAGAGGTCCTACAGTGTTCCCAGATGAGGAATTGCCATTCTACAATAAAGTATTGAGGGAAGGGCTGTACAGTACGTAAGTTTGTGCATCCAAGCTGAATGTTAGTTTAACTTGTCTGTTGGCTTGTGTGAAGTCTTTGCAATTAAAACCACATGCTTTTTTATCTAAGTGTCTGTTATTCTTTGTGTTATTCCTAAAATTGACACAGGATATCAGTGTATCATTAGTATCAAAATCGCAGTATTTTCTTACTATTGTCAAGAAGTAAATGCATGCAAATACAAGAGCAAATCATCAGTGGTGAAGGTCTCAGAAGTGGAAGTGAATGACAGAACAGCATAGCAGAGTAGTGCAGCAGGTACTGTGCAGATCCACAATATTGGAGTCAGCTGACCATCGTTAAACGGAGACATTTGATGACACAGCCTTGCACTGATTTCCTCTTATTTCCAATCCGCTTCCTGTACATGCAGTTGGGCGGCATGTTGGGAGGAAACTGGGGTCTGATCTGCAGCAGAACACAAACAAACCATGAGCAACTCAAACTGATGACTCCAACAGAACATCAGCACAGTTGCTTCTACAAACGTTTCTGTTCATGAGGAACACAATCTAAAAGTGATATCTGTAATGTCTTGGCAGAGAAATACAAAAAGTACAGAAAATTGTTTTTCTCAGTTGAAATAAAAAACTTGATATTTAAACTCATACTGCTGGAAAGCCTGATCCATTACCGCCAGCAAACTCTCGACTATGAATTTATCATCAGTTAAGGAAAGTTATAAATCAATGCATTATCTTTATTTTTACATTTTACACAGGATCCCAGTTTATTGGGAGGCTGTGTTTACTTGATCAATACACCAATGACTGGAAGATATTAAATCATATACAAATCGATTTGGACATTCAGCTGTTCTAATTCTAACATACTACTTTTATATAATATTTTACAGGTAGAGAAAATCATTTATTGTTAATTCTTGGTTAATTATACAGAAACTGACAACAATTGTGCTCGGATGTTTTTTTTTTTTTTTTTTTTAAGACAGTCATGTCTGCTAACAAACGCTCAACTTGAACATGAATGAAAGTTTAGCCATTATCTTCTTCTCTAACATTGACCGAGACATCCCAGAAAGACTTGCCCGGGTCGTCCAAGCCAGCAATGGACGCAAGCTGACGTCAAATGGAGGAACATCTATCATTGATCAATACAACTGATTTTAGTCTATCAGGTCTGGCAAAGGATGAAATTGCGATGTGTCTCGCGATTAAGTTTGGCCATTCGCTCATTCCCAAAATTACACAACTGTTGCCCCTCCAGCTGTTGTGGGTCTATTTTGATGAATGAAATCGTTTCTAACACATTAACCACTTTCTGGGTACATCTGAATCATCTCGGTATCTCCAGGAAATTAAATAAACAATCCTTATCTTGAGATGATGAGAAAATTAACTTGTTTTCTCAAGATTAAAAAAGATTATTAGTCAAACACAAGTCATTCTTGATTTCTATGGAAGACAATAGAAGTACTAACATCCAAATGATCATGACAGTTTTTTTAGAAAAGAAAAATCACTAATAGATTTATTTCCATATAATTCAGGTCTAAATGAATCATTACATTTGTTATGTCATTTTTTCATAAACCAACATTTTTGCAATGATTTTAAACGTGTTATTTTGTTCACTGCTTCCTTACTGGTTTGTAGTTGAAGAGGCATCGAGGAGATCCACTGCAGTCTGTACACCGACCCTGTAGATGTGGAAAGATCAACAGGTTGGAATAATTTAGACAAACATGCATCTATGCACGTGATTTTCCAACTGGCCAATTATTCTTATTCTTTAAATGCTTTTTTGTCATAACAGTATATGTTCCTACAACAGGTTAATACTTTGTCCTTTTATTAAGTACTGCCTGATGCTATTTGTGTGGTTTACAGGGAGGCTGTAGCTCTGGGGGGTAAGACAAGTTGTCTGTCAACCAGAAGGTTGGCAGCTCAATTCCAGACTTCCCCTGACTGCATGCTGAAGTGTCTTTTGGTAGGACACCCTGTGACCCAAAAAATGTAAGTCGCTTTGGATTAAAGCGTCTGCTTAATGACTGTAATGTGATTTAAACAACAGCATGACATTTTGGTCTGTTCATGTGCTTTATATGCAACACAGTGAAGTTCAACGCTGATGTGCACACACAAACCAGTGCTCCCACTGACAGACCAAATGTCAGAAAATGTCTCATCTTCCACTTAAAACTCAAACAAAACTACCTGTGTGTATTAAACTCTCTCAGGAAGGTGTACACGTAAACACTGGCTGTCCTGGAAGGAGCAGCTGAAGGAGAATCCAGCTCTATGAAGAGAACTTCAGCTCCATTATAACAACAGGCACAAGTGCACAAGCAAAAAATGTGGACTGTCTCTTAGAGCTTGTCTCTAAAATGAACATGGCAGCACAAACACCTGGAACAATGTCGTCTGGACACATCAGACCAAAGTTGGGCTGTTTGGTCAGAGTGCACACACAAAAACTAAACATATCAGCACACACATCTCACACCAGCTGTCAATCAAAGATGTCAAAATCACTCTACTACAGCTTTACACACACTGCTTGTAAGCTTGGCTTAAATGTTCACCAGTGAATGATGTGGTGTACCCAGGTGTAACATGCTGTTTGTCTGAGGTGACTTTCACTTCATGTGCAAAAACACATACTGGCCCATGCTAGCAAAGGACAAGGGACAGATCAAAGATAAAATGAATTGGTGAATTGGTGTTATGAATTGGTGTTATATCAGCACAATCTGAATTTATTTGACCAATATAAATTATATCTGATCATTATTTTATTTCTCATTATATCTGAGAACTGGGTTTAATTTGATGGTTAATGGTTGAAATGAACCACATTCTTAAAACTGTGTTTGTGGAGTGATGAAGAGCTCAGTCATATCACTTAGCAACATAACCATGGGTAGGTTTAGTTAAACCTGATAACCAGAAGTTAACTTGTCTTGGATCCATGTGAGTTACTTTGTCGTGATGAGAAAAACCATAATTCACATCTAGAATCTCTGTTCATTCACTGATTCATTGTAATGAATAATTTGATCTCTCAGTACATCTTTCTTTTTCATCATTTATCCCATCATTGCATGCTTACATTGACTTGTAGGGAGATTTGTCTGCTGCATCTGTTGCGACGGACTTTGAGGACTTGTGGAACAACCATGATGACACCATTCTGCGTCTCCGTAAAACTGCCGTCAAGAAGGACGTCGTTTACAACCGTCTGTAGGACAAGAACACCAAAAATAAGTAACTATGTAGCAATAAAAAATCCACTCTTATCCTTAGACCACACTAGAACAATTATCTTGTTTTATGTGCGGGGTGGGGGGGTTCTGGTTTAGAAAGCCTCTAAATGTTTGGTCACATGACTGTGAAGCCTTTGCTGGTTGTCCTTACCTGATTCTTGTTGTTTAAGTGGAACTGGACCTGGTAATCACTCCCCAGCAGAGTGCCTTTAACCATGCCGTCATACAGGTTGTTGGGAAAGAGCAGTACACTGGGAATCACGTGGTACTGGAACACACTGGAGCTCTGGACGCATCAGAGAAAATGATACCCAACATAATTTAAGATCATTGCATGTACATGGGGGGTGAAAAGAAAACATTTCACTAAAGCAATATTCATGAACCTACCAGCAGGGAGGAGTTTGTACTGATGAGGTGCTGCTTGATGGCTTCATCTGTCGGCAGCAGGATAGTAAAATCCAAACTAATCAGTTGATCTGATAGGTTGTAGATCTGCATGTGTGATCAAATATGTGCAAAAATACAAAGATCAGTTGATAAAATTCTCATTTCACCCCAAATTGGATTCATTCAAGCTTTTTAAAATTGGCAAACAGGGTTTATCTGCTTAACGTACTTCTTTCTTTTTTCCAAAATGTTGAACAACTTGAAATAAGTATGGTACTTACAATGGCATCCATATGTGCATATGACAGACAATAGGAATTATTTTAGATATTGTGAATATCAGTGGAAAAATCAGAAATGCAGCAGCAGGAAGACTGCAGATTTATCGTTATTCTACACTCAATTCATTATTTCAGACAGGAAGGGGGCAGGAAAACGTAGGAAACAGCACACCCTGCAGAGAGCTGCAGCACATCTTTATCTTCAGTTGCCTCTTGTCTACGATGTTATGCGTTTCGGAGGGATCACTATAAAAAGGGGCATAAACAGCTTGCTCAGACTTGCTGACTGTGATGGACATGGAGCTGGTGTTTGCTGCAGGACACAGGACAAGCTGCTGACCATCTCTGATGATGTCATACCCCCCCCTCCCCCCACCCCCACCTCTGCATGCCATCATCACAGCTCACAGCTCATTCGGGAACAAGCTGTTGTCACTGAGCTGCTACTGACAGTAAAGCCTTCCTATGCAGAGCTATCACTGCCTAACAGCACAAGGGGCGGGGGGGGGGGGGGGGGGGCCCCTCCCCCCACCCCCCCAAACACACGTATAACCTTCTTTTCCTCTTCTCACAAACTAACTTTGTCCCCCCTTTACCTTCCCCCTTCCTCTATCCTTTTCCCTTCTTTGGCAAAACC
>JBAMHX010000004.1:7201228-7221101 GCA_037177515.1 Pseudomugil tenellus | reverse complement strand
CCCCCCCTCCCCCCCCCCCCCCCCCCCCCCCCCCCCCCCCCCCCCCCCCCCCCCCCCCCCCCCCCCCCCCCCACCCCAGATAATACTATGAACAGCATGTAGAACTGTCATTTCTTCTGTTGACAAATGTAATTTGTCTGACTTTTAATTTGCCTATGTATGTAATTATTTCACTTGTTTGTAGAAGTATATTTTTGCCCTATTATTAACCTAATGTCACTTTCTTCAATTGCACTTTATTTCGCTTACTTTCCACTTGTGTTTGCTTTTCTGTATTTGTTCTTCATGGTCACACAACCAAAGTCTTGTGAAGAAAAGATTCTATTCGCTGTTGTCCTGTTCTAGTTCTGCAACTTTCTAACAGAAACGTGAAAAGAATCATAATGTTGAAATTTATGAACAAGAAATCCATCCATCCATTTTCTTAATCACTTCATTCAATTCAGGGTTGCAAGTAACTGGAGTCAACCCCAGTAGTCATTTGGCAAGAAGCAGGGTACACCCTGGACACATTCCAATTCACTCATAAGAACAATTTCGAAATAACCACTGGACCTAACATGCATGTTTTGGATGGTGGGAGGAATGTGGAGAAAACACACACTAACACAGGGAGAACATGCAAACTCTACGAAGAAAGGCCACTGCCCGAGCCAAGATTCGAACTAGCGACCTTCTCCTGTGAGGCTGCAGTAACCGCTGTTCCACCATGCAGACCTGAAGAAGAATTCACTGGCTAAATTTGCAATGTGGTTCTTGGTGAAAAAGAACCTGTAAATAAATCCTTCAAGTCCAAATGCACATACAAAAACATAATGAAGAAAAACTGAAGAGAACGGCGTGAGCTGGACTTCTTACCTGAGCATATTGTCTAAACAGAGTGAAGTTGGAGGTGGAGTTCAGGAAGGCCATCAAAGTGGGGGGTTCTGGTGGGATGTCTGTAGGAGATGGTGCCAGAACCTGTCACAGAAAGACGAACATGGTGCACATGTAGGCCAGTGAAGGACTTGAACACTCTTACTAGTAAAAACATGGAAGAAAAGGTTTAACTTGAAGGTATCCTGGAAAACTGTTTATAAAAACCCTCATGAAGATGGATATTTTATAAATGTGTATAGTTACTGTAAACGCACAAACAGCTGATGGGCTTAATGATGACAAATAATTTTATCACAAAATGGCAAAAAAGTAAAAAAAAAAAAACTTTACCATCAACATCTGCTTCATGTAGTGAATCAATTTTTTATAAATCTTAATTTTAACATCATATAGATATTCAAAGCTTTTAGACACATTCAAATAAACAAATAGATAAACATAAATAAACATTTTTTCTGAAATATCATCTTCTACCTTGTTTATGATGTGGATGTAACCGTTGATGGCAGGAAGGTTGTGAATAATGATGGAGGCATTTCCAATGTGGATTACCTGGCGGAAAACAGAAATTGCCGTTTGTGTGCATGTTTCAGTCTCAATGAGAAGATAAGACTGCAAGTGGGCCAGGTATCATTTCACTGTTGTAGTATTTTACTCTTTATTGCACCGTCTACTTGTGGAAAGGAAATGTTTTTGTAAGTAAAGCCGAATCGAGGAGGAACATTATTAATATAACACAAGGATCCAGCAATCCATTTCCTATACAGCTTGTTTCATTGCAGGGACATGTAGAAGGGATTGAGCTCATTCTAGCAGTTACCAGGAGAGATGCTGGGTATAATACGGACCGTTCACCTGTCCATCACAGAGACACACTCATTCCAGTTCACCTAACATCTGTGTTTGGACTGTAGCAGGAAACCGGAGGGAAGTCATTCATACGTGAGGGATCATGCAAACTTCACACAGAAGCCTGAGCTAAATGTTGCTAACTTTTCTGAACAGTGGAAATACAGAAAACCTCTTTCAGGAGAGATGATGAAATGTTTTTATTTGAATACTTTCAGGAAAACATACTGTTATTAATTAAAAGATGACATTGTCATCATTAGAAACACTGTAAAATAATATGAAGTTTATTTGCCTTGTCTTAATTCGGACGTGGCAGCAACCGTGATGCACTTACATAGGCCTACCTCGAAAAAATGCAAACCTCTTACTGCTTCTCACCTTATCGGCTACGTGGAAAAAAATATATTTTCACTTCAATTTTGATCATATTTGTTAAGTACTAGCACTACATGAGTGTACTATATCACTTTTTTTACCAGCTGAGGAAGAGAGGAAAAATAGACAGGACAGAATATACTGAAGACGGGAGAAGACGGCATATGTGCATCATTGTGGTGGGAGAAAGTAAACAGGTGCTGAACAACTTGAATTAACTCAGAGCGGAATCAATGTTTATATTATAGAAGAATTAATTCATTCATCTTTAAAAAGAGAATAAACCAGCCGCTTAATTCAGAATTTGGTTGAAATTATTATGGGGTTTTTTTCCACGTAGCTGATAAGGTGAAAAGCAGGATGTTGTTTATATATTTACGTCAGTTCCGCCGTCACATCAGAATTAAGAGAAGGCGAATAAGTGTCTTTTCATGTTCATCTGAATTCAGAATTAAAACTTCCACGTAAATTCAAAGAACAATTATTTAATTCAGAATTATTTAATTAATAATTATTAACTTTGAATTGAAAAAACATCATGCGGCAGTCGTACCCCACTGATGTTCCTGATCTCCCACTGAGTGAAGGGGTTCATGGTTGGTAGCTTACTACCCACCAGAGTGTCCAGGTCTTCCACGGAGTAGATCCCCTGCAAAAAGTGAGCACTGAATCCAAGAAGAACAGAAAGATTTATACATATTTTACCAAGAAAAACTCTGAACAAGTCAATCTGAACGGTGAAAATGGGTTAATTGTAATGAAAACTCCTTTAGATTGTTTAAATGTTAGCTTTTTATTTTGTGGGTCAAATGTGACTCACATCACTCACAGGGTAGGATTCAGTTTTGTGTTTTTTGATGTAAAGCAGGGGTGTCAATGTTGGGTCATCACGATCTGCCATCCTGCAACGTTTAGATGAAACCTTCTCCAACACACCTGAATCAAATAAATGTTTCGTTATCAGGCCTGTGCAGGGCTTGATGACATGCAAATGAGGAAATTCAGCTATTTGATTCAGGTGTGTTGGAGAAGGGTTGCATCTAAAAGTTGCACTATGATAGATCTCAAGGACCAGAGTTGGGTTCCCCTGATGCAGAGGTAATCTTGGTGCTCCTCTTCATCATGAGAAATGTTAATAAAACTCACTGTTCCCTCCCTCCAGGTGTAAAAAAATCTTACCTTGCAGGCATAGAAGCCACACCCCCACCAATGCATATGAATGTTAACTTGCTATCTGGTGTATATTCACTAGTTTCAGACTTCCAGATTTTTATAAAGCTGTTACAGAAAATATCCATGCATGGGGGCAGATTTGTGCTTCAGCGGGCTGGTACAGTTACTTTATTCTTTGCCTGTTGATACTTCTCTAGTGACAGACAGCAAGCTCAAACCATTGCAGCTGCCACAATCTCTTGCGAGTAAGAATCTGCTGCTGTGCAGCGCAACGTCCTGATACAGTACAGCCACATTGTTGTGTAACCAGGGGAACACTAGAGGGAGAAAGTCTTCCAGAGACCACTATGTGGTGTTGGAGCTTTGTGAATCTCTATTGTTTTCCATTTTTCTGTGATTGCTGAGCTGCTGTCTCTTATTCAATAACGTTACCTGTATATTCATGACCCTCCTACTCTGCACCAGAATGTCCCCTGTTATGGATTTTTCATATCTTAGCTTTATTACATTACTCTTAACTGGTATTCTGCTGAAAGGTCTGACCATCCTTTATTCCTGCATGTTTCTAAACTGATGTCATTCTGACCCATTGACTGTATAAATTACTGGACAGCGCATATCATCACGTGACCCATAGGTTTCTGAAGAGCTCATTTGAAGCCAATAGGCAGTTCCTATCGTCGCCATCTTTGTTTTTTGTCATTATCGGAAAATCCCAAAATGGATGAAAAGGTAGAGCTGAGAAAGCTCCGTCACGGTGGCGCCAGCAGGAAGTACGCAGCTGTAACCTGTGAGAGCGCTGTAACACACATCAATCAAAAGGACACGCCTCTAAATTTAAGATTAAAATAACATAGAAACCGAAGCGTTAGAAAAAAATTCCCCACCCCCACCCCCCCAGAGTTTACATGACGGAAAGTTCGACCTATTAAACCGAAAAAAGTTTTTGAAGCCATTCATGTTTATTTCAGCTGTGAAATTGGACATTTTAACATGGGAGTCTATGGGCATTGCTCTCTATTGCAGCCTCTAGCGGTGAGGGGGGAACTGCAAGTATTTCCATTTCATTTAAACAGAAATTATACAAACCTGTGTAGAAACATGTGTAAATAAGCAAAATAATCCAATACCATCAGTTTACAGGCTGGTTTGACTTTTAAAGGTTACAGTTCAGGAGCCTCAAAATCTTCTCATGTATTCAGTGTTCTTCACTTTATGTAAGGACATACTTCCATAAACCTTTAGCATGAAGCAAACTCATTTTTAAACAAGACCAGCAGGTAGGACAGGTAGCTTATAACAAGATGATTTACAGATTCTAACACAGGAATAAAAACACAATCCTAAGCTTAGCTGTAAATGTGAATATGCGTATCTGTGTGCTCATAAAGTTGTGATCACTGACCGCAGGAAATGAGGCAGGTGGTGTCTACTGGTCCAGAACGTGTTCTCTGTTGTGCTCATGTTCCTCAGAGCTTCTCTAGATGGAACCAGAACTGTGATGTTCCCACTTAGATCATCAGAAGAGTGAAGATACTTCTGAAATCACACACAAAATACCAAAAGCATCATGCTCAGTAAAACTTTATGAGCATTCCTTTGAAACTAGTCCATATGTGACCGATCATGATGAGGTACTGCAGGACATCCAAAAATATTCTTATATATATATATATATATATATATATATATATATATATAAGAACAGCTTAAATGTAGGGGGGGTAAACGTTCACACAGTAATGTGCGAACCCATCAACAAGTTTGGAAACTTAAAACCTGATCAGTTAACTACAGTGCAAAATGATCTGTTGCTTACACACCTGAGCTTGTCTGTAGAAACTGTACAGCATCGGGTTCATGTCCAACTCCTACAAACACACACAAACAAATACACAGTTACTATAGAGACAGACTCAGTGGTTCAAAGCTAAAGCCAGAAACTATCTGATGCAAGGAGAAAGAAAGCTTATTAAATAGATATGAGATCTGTCTTCTGATCATTGGGACTTTTTTACATGCCTTTCATCAGCCACCGTGGATGTGGTGATTTTTTGTGTTTTTTAGTTCTCATATTGCTCTTTATTTAAGAGCGCATTATTTCTTGAATGTGCCGCTAGGTGGCTGCAAACTGTCATCGTAACCTTTCTTTTGCTCTCTTAACAGCTCTCATCATGCACTTATGAAAACCACTTTTAATAACTCCTTAATAACTACCTTCAGGGTGTGTCGCACCTGCTGTTAGCACGCTCTTATGTAGTTTAAAGATACCAAATTTGGATTCTTCAATACTTACTAACTAATCTGTAAACTCGTCTTTCTTTTAAAAGCGTTGGAGAAGGCAGTGCACATAAAACTACAGGTTCACTTAAGTTTTAGAAATGTTCCAGTCTGGTTTGAAGTCTCTCCACAGTAAAGAAACTGTACTTTTAAGGCATTTTAAATATTGATTTTGAAAGCCCTGCTGTCTTAGCTCTTTTAGGAATTCAATGCATTCTGGAGTACCCTGCTAGGTGGCTGTAAACTGTAGTAACTCTGTCTTAACTTTCATGTTTTTTGTTAAATAGGCCTCTTTTTTTAAGACATGAGCTTCCAATTTGGGTTTTCCAAGAAGACTTTTCATGCTGGTAAGAAGCTGTGCTACACAGGTGATTTTCTGCATATTCTTTCTGCTCTTTTAAGCCTTGTTATGGTGAGTCTCCATGGCAACAAGACTTATTTACCACCAAGATCAACTAATGCTCTCCAAATTCAAGATCATCAGTGAAATAACACTTCTAACCTAAATGGGCTTCAAAAGAAATAGATGAGGACGCAGGGCAGAAGTGAGGCAGAGAGAAGATTTAAGATTTAAAAGTTTCTTCCAGTTGTTGTGATGTGTAACGTTAGCTCGCTAGCTAACAAACTGACAAGCTCCATGTGCTAACTGAACATATCCCAGACTGTAATTTGTCTGTACACGGCTTCAAGACCGTCCATGCAGACTGCAATAAACAACTCAAGGGAAAACTAAAGGGAGGAAGAGTTGCAGTACTAGTTATTCAGTGTTGGTGTCATCCTGGATATTTTACTGTTAAAGAGTAGATCTGCACAAGAGACATGGAACTGCTAGCTGTTATGAGCTACATGCTAGCCCCACGAGCCTACAGCTTTTCTGTCACACCTCCACTCTGTCACCCTTCAGCTCAGTCATTGACCTGAACACAACCACATCTCCTGGTGTCAAGTCCAGATGGTATCAGTCCCAGAGTTCCCTTCTCAAGACAACTATGCCAGATTCTCCAGCACCAGTTCAACACCAGTCTAAGTCAGAAAAGAATACCAGTGAGGTGGAAGACATCCTGCCTTGTTCTAGTGCCTGAAAAAACTCCAACCAGCTGAACCAAATGACTACAGAATTTGAATTTCCCTCAGGAATTAATAAAGTGGTTTTCATTTTATTTAATTTCATTTCATTTCATTACATTTCATATATATCCACAGTATTTGTTCCAGTTGACCATCAAATCCTTCTGACATGCTTAGAGCAATGCATCATTTAGATACACTCCCCTCAACTGGTTCTGTTCCCATCTGTTGGATCAATCTTTCTGTCTCTTGTCATGATATCATCCTGCTGGAACTCTCTACTTACTCAGGCTCATTTTCCCCACCTGAGCTCCCTGATTACCCTTGTAGAGGAATTTCATGTATTAGCTTAATTACCTTGCTCTTAATTAATGTCTAGCTGAAAGGTCCGACCATAAGGCTCCTAAACTGGTGTCATTCTGAACTTTAGTAAACCATCGGCAAGGCCGGCGTCCTTCCATCAGGAAATGTTTAGGAGACCTTGGTTTTATTGTCGTAGCTGAAGAACAGGCCTCAGATTGACGCATGTGACCAGAGTCTTTAAACAAAGCTCTCCTATCTGACCAGGGCAGAATAGCTCCAGACTTCTGTGGGATCACAGATCTTTGGAGATATTCTCCCCGGGTTATGACCTCGTACCATGTCTGTATGTCTTAATGTTTTATCCCTTCATGTTTTAATATTTAATGTATGTTCAACTTCTTTTATTCTTCATTATTAAATTTATATTCTACTCAATCTAAAGAAACCAGTGTCCTCGTCCTTGACAGGAATAACAGTCATCTACACCCTCATCATTATCACCTGCTCATTTTCCTAGGACTCCTGCCTTCGACCCTGCCTTTATGCCCTCTTCTTGCCTTGTCCTTATTGGATTCATCTTGGCCCGTGTCTTGCCTGGATTTTGACCCCTGCTTGGACTGACCACAGATTTCTGCTTTCCCCATATTGGCTAAGTACCTGACTTCTACTTCTTGTTTTGACCCTTGCCTGTTTGACGACGTCTCTGGATTTTTGGACCCCTACAGCGACTCAGGAACCTGCTACCCCTGCCAGCCAGACTGGACCCTGGACTTCCCTCAAACTTTCCTTTCGAGGACAGTTGTGTCAAATGAGTAAGATATCAGTTGTTGTGTTGTGTGTGTGTGGCTGATTTTCAAGGTCCTCGGAGATCCCTCATTACAGTATTTACCTTGATGATTACTCCTAAGCTGTAGCCCTTCTCAGTGGTGGGGTCCCACAAGGGTCCATTTTAGGTCCTCTATAATTTTTCTTGTATATGGTGCCTTTTCGGTCTATATTTAAGAAGGACAATATTGTTTATTATTGCTTTGCTTACTATGTGCATATGTCCTCTTAAAACAACAGTGAGTCTATCATCAGTCTTAGTTGTTTAAAAGGCTAAACCCTACCCTAAGCATGGATGGAAAGGAACCATATTAAGAACCTTGGTGTGATTGTTGATAATGTCCATTTGCTCGGTAGTAATGAGGGGTTTTTTTTTCCATTTGAGACTGCTTAAGAAGATAAGTGAAAGAGCTTTTTCAGTTACTGCTGCAAAGTTGTGGAAGAGTTTGATGCGCCACATTAGAGCTGTCCAGTATGTCTCTGGTTTTCAGTCCTTCCTCAGGACCCATTTTATTGTCATGATTTGAACTTTGTGTGGGGGTTTTTGGTTTAGTGTTAGGATTTCCTGTTTTATATTGTATTTCTTTCTGTTTTTCCCGGTGCTTTGGTGTCAGCTTCATGTCTTGTTCATTAGTTCACCTGGTTTGATTTTGTCATTGTTTTCACCTGTTTCTTTTTCCTTTTTCAGTGTATTTATACCCTTGTTTTTTTCTCTTCTCTCTGTTAGTTTATTAGATTCCTTTGTTCTTGAGTTCATGTCTAGTTCTTTGGTTCTCCATTAATAAATTCTGTTATTCTGCATCCGGCTGCCTTCCTGCCTTCTCCATTCTGCGTTTGGGTCCACCTCCCCACATCGTAACATTTATTGCTTTCGAGCAATGTTGAGCTTGACCTCTTAGAATCTGCTTTGTTGCTTTTTATTTCCTTTTCTCGTTTGATGCATTTGTTTTTAAATTTGATTTATTGTTTTATTGTTCAGTACTTTGGGCAACTGGACTTGTAGAAAATGTGTTATATAAAGAAACGTGAACTGAACGAATAGAAAAAGTTTTAGATGATATATAAAATGTTGCAATCATTGACTTTATTAAAAATGATATATTTAAATGAACAAATTACCACTGAACCACAACAAACAAGTTTAATACCTTTTTTTTCTCCAATATGCTTTAAATCCATTTGTGACTATGTACTTGGCTTGCCTCCTGTCACCATGGCCACAAGATGAGCCCAACATCATTAAACCCCACCACTTCTGAAGACAAACATAATTTATTTTTGTTTTCTATATAGATAGAAAGAGAAATCTTTTGTTTGTGAACAAAACCTGCCTCCAGTGTATTTCAACAAATCTCTCTTGTGACACTGATAACACCTGAAACATTGAGTCTCACCGGCAAAGCTTCATCTTAAGAAATGTTTTGAGAAATGTTTTGTTTCTACATTTTTTAAAATTATTTAAGTGTTTTATTTCATATTATCTATTGTTATTGTTTTAAATAGCTTTTTATTCATTTTTAAATCCTTAAATGGTCTTGCTCTTAAAATGTCCCTCCAAACACCCCGGAGCTGCTTCACCAGTACACATGGTCAGATTATTTTACTGAAATTTAAGTACAAACTCCGAATTGACAGGACCTTTTCCATTACGTTCCCTGAAAATGCAAGACATTCTGTCTTTGAATGTGAGAGAGGTGCCGTTACTATCCATTTTTAAAATACATCTTAAAACCCATTTTTACTCATTAACCTGTGACCCATATCAAAACATTTTAATTGTTTTATTGTCTTTATTGTTGGGATTTTGTTTTAGTTGTATTATAATTTATAATTTTGTTTGAAAATAGTTTTTATGTCAGTGTTTTTGTTTAATTGATCCATTAAATAAAGTTACGGTTTTGTTACGGCTGTTTTTGTGTGAAAGTGCTTTATAGATTTAGTTGGTTTGGGATTTGACATGACGGAAACTGACTGCCATCTTTTCTGTGGAGATTCATGTTAATCTAAAGACTTACATCCAGTAATGATCCATAGCAGATGTTTCCATCTCCAGCATAGCCGTCAGCACATGTGCAGGTGTGAACGCCACTGTCTTTCAGCTCACACTTTGCCTGACAGACAGAGAGATATTAGTCTAATACAGCATTAATCACTAAAAATGAAAGCTCCAAGAATCAGATTTTCAATTTTATTCTTTAAAAAAAAAATGTATGTCAAGAACCGAGTATAAATGTTTTACTTTGAGGAACATCAGAAGTTTGAATATAGTTTCCCACCAAATTTTTAGCAGAAACAATTTTATCTTCAGTAAAGAGATAGATGCATTCAGGATAAACCTGAATAATAAATACTCTATTAATTTTTCAGATCTGATGAGCAGTTTTGTTCAGTTACCAAAAGAAATGTCAAAAGCACCCTGAATACGAAAGCCATAAAAAACACAACAAACAACCATGCATTAGACCAAGGGATGATTTCTCTAATGTGTATCTTTCCTGACAGCAGGAAGAAGCCCAGGAGCAAACTCATGCAACCTACAGCATCACCACCAGCAGCAACAATGGACAAGTCTAGGAGGAATTAAGAACCTTAAACAGATAGTGGTCCATCTCTGCTATGCTTGAGTTTGGTCTCCAAAGCCCATCATTTCAAAGGAAGCTGTTGCAGGAGCACAGTATGGTAACCATAGTAACACTGTATCTTCTTACTATGTACTAGTATCTTGATAAGAAAACCATTACAAATCATCCTGTAATTAATTTATTCATACCAGCTCATGGCAGCCGCCGTTATTTTTTAAGCAAGGGTTGATGAGGTCACACACTTTCCCGTCACCCATGTAACCAGTTTTACAGACGCACTCACTCTGCAGACAGAAAAATAAACTTTTAAGTTATAAAACTTATAAACTTATAAGTTTCCGATGATACAGCAGGCAAGGCAAATTTATTTGTATAGCACAGTTCAACACAGGGTCATTCAAAGTGCTTTACAGAAACATTTAAACACAATTATGATTTGAAATTAAAGCAAGAAAAAAATTAAAAGGAAATGGCAATTAAAAATGATTAAAATCATTTAAAAAAACTTTTAAAAATTAAAAATGATTAAATCGTAATCGATTTCAGATTACAAAAACGCAAAAACTTAAGGTAATATAATATAAAAATGATTGAAATGCAGCTAAGAACAGAAGGGTCTTTAATCTGGATTTAAATAAACGTGTTTCAGCTGATCTGAGGCTTTCTGGAAGTTTGTTTTAAAAACATGTGAAGCATAGAAGCTGAATGCAGCTTCTCCATGTCTCGTTCTGACTCGGAACTGATAAAAGACCAAATGAGGTCTGCTAGGTTCATACTGGGTCAAGAGGTCTCTGATGTGTTTAAGACCTAAACCAGTCAGAGCTTTATAAACCAGTAACAGAACTTAGTTTATCCTCTGACTGACAGGTAGCCAGTGTAAAGACCTCAGAACTGGACTGACGTGGCCCACTTTCTTGGTGTTAGTGAAAACTCTAGCAGCAGAGTTCTGGATAAGCTGCAGGTGTTTCATTGATTTGTTAGGTAGACGTGTAAAGACACTGTTACAGTAATCAAGCCGACTCGTTTTTCCAGGTCCTGCTGGGACATCAGATCTTTTATCCTTGAAATGTTCTTAAGGTGATAGTATTTTATTATTCCCTTCATGTATTTTTCTACATGTAGGTCTGAGTCCATAACTACACCCAGATTTTTGGCCTGATTTGTGGTTTTAAGGTTTTAGGTGGTTTCTAATAGTTTCTCTTTGGCTCCAAAAACAATGACCTCAGTTTTGTTTTTGTATAGCTGAAGAAAGTTTAGACACATCCAGTCATTAATGTCCTCGATGGATTTACTAAGATTCTGTAAAGGACCTCAGTCTCCTGGTGACACTGTAACATAAATGTGTGTGTCATCTACGTAACTATGGCAACTAATGTTGTTAGTTTGTATGGCTTGTCTTAGTTGAAGCATGTAGATCTCCAGCTCTCCAGTCATTGTTCTACTGTGGTTTACTGCAGGGTATTCAATTCGGTCCTATGAGGGATGCAATCCAGCAGGTTCTCCATGTATTCCTGCTTCAGCACACCTGATTCAAGTTAAATGGATCTAACAGCCTATCAGGTTCTGGACAATGACTCATTGATTTGAGTCAGCTATGTTGGAGTATGAATACATGGAAAACCTGCTGGATTGCAGCCCTCAAATTGAAACACCTGGTGTACTGTATAAAATGAACCACTGAGGTCCAGTAAAACTAAGACATATCTCCATTGTCTGGATTCAAACATATGTCATTAATTACTTTATTCAGAGCAGTCTCAGTGCCGTGATGCTGTCTAAAGATTAAACGGAAGACATCACAGCTGATCTTACTCAGAAATGGAAGATTTGAGATCAGCCTTTAGTTGTTCATCCGTGTTATGTCTAGATTGTCCTGTTTTAGTAGAGGTTTGATAACAGATGTTTTCAGCGTCTCTAGGAAGACCCCTAAAGTTAAAGACAAGTTCACAATCTGTAGCACATGTGCCTCCATCATTTTTTAGACAGTTTTTTTTTTTTAAATCTGTGGGCAGAATGTCCAAACAGCAAGAGGAAAAGTTCAGTTAATGTAAAATATCCCCTAGAGTTTAGCTGTTAATGGGATAAAACCATGTCATGGTATTTAAGCTGGTAGATTTTGACATCTGCATGGACAACAGGTGATAAATATGTCACTGTGCAGTGAAACTGTGTGAAAAAAATCAAAGTTGGACTTGTTAAGAAATAATAATGTGTGAGTTAAGTCAGAGTAGACAGAAAAAATTTTAAATTCTTGTGAAATATAAAAAAAGATCCTCATCGTGGGAGACATATGGGCCACAGCTGACCTGTCCAGGTCCAACATGGATGCACTCAGCGTTAAGGCTGCAGCCTCCTCGACTCTCCTGCTGGCAGTTGTTGAGCTCCACACACACTTTGCCGTCACCTGTCCAACCCTCAGCACATACACATGATACATTACCAGGACCCGTATACAGACACTCAGCCTGCAGACAATCAAAAAGAGAGGAGTTGTTACACCAGAACATGGGAAGCTTTGAAACTGACTGTCCTCATGTGTTGAATTTATTTAGCATGATACTCAACATATGATGACTGAACACTGTGAATCCAAACACACAATATGTCTCTGGTTTAGGTGGAAAGTTAAGCCAGTAAGGTATTTTCATTTGTATAGCTGTTTTCACAACAAGCCGATTCAAAGTGTATAAGACGTAAGTTAAACAATGCTTCAACATCAAGAAGTTAATAGAAAAAAAGAGTTAATATGGGAAGGTAAAGAGTTGCTGATTAAAGTTCCTCAGATTAGCTCAAAGATTGATTCACATACATAATGCATGAAACTGAAAGCAGCTTTTGTGTGTTTGTTTAAACACTGGAAACAGAAGACATACTTTAAAGCTTGTAACATAGCAGAAGACCTGAAAAATACTTTGGCATTAAATTAAGTACAACGTTATGAACCAAAAGAAGGATTTTAATAAATCATTAAGTCTGTGCAGAACGTCAAAACAAAGTCATAATCATTTTTAATTCTTTATGGGGCACTTAAACATGGAAATGTTCATTTTCATCCATAGAACGAATTAGAGGAAACTGGCATTAAATCCCAGTTACCAGTGGGATTAATAAAGTCGAAATGGTTATTATTACTATGAAAAAAACTAAGCATCATATTAAGATGATAATCTATTAACATAATATATTTGACAGAGAATATGAAAGGTTAAAATGGAATGGTGCATAAAATGTAAAAAAATCATACTACAACCAACACTACTACTACTTTGACTAATAATCGTCATCATCATCATAATCTATTAAGACACATAAATGAGCAAGTCTTACATTAGTGTCGCAGCCTCCCCGGTTGCTCTTCAGACAAAGGTTGATGGGAGAGCAGGAGTGACCATCACCATCATATCCATCCTTACACAGACACCTGGTGCAACACACATATAGTTAAAAACAAACCGTACAGCGTAAAACTCAGGAGAAACAAATCCATAGTGATTATTTTGCATTGTGCCAATAATAACTTGCGGAATGTTCTTAAAGCCCCAACTAAGCCACTCTACTGATGGCTGAACTCACACTCGTTGCAATACTTTGAACGTGCAACAGTAGGTCAATCCATCAGTGGTGTCAGTCACTTGAAAAGTTAGAAAGTTTATCGATTAAACACACGTCAAGTCACGTTAAGTCAAGTTAAGTCAGATCAAGACAAGTTAAGTATTTATATTGTCCTTAAAGGGAAACATTGTTCCTCATGAAAATCCAGTCATTCGCATACAAAATTGGTCACTAAAACTACAAATAGGTAAACATTAAGCAAATAAAACCACTAAAACCAAATTTAAACAGGAAACAATGTGCAAAATGGTCCATAAATAATTGATACTGGTCAAGAAAATTAATAAAAACACTAAAAAAACAAACATTCAAACAATAAAATCATCTAAGTAAGTAATGCAGGTGGAGCACAGTAATTTGGTCCACATGGTAGAGAGGATGATGTGGGAGGGAAATAAGGAGCACATGACATAAAGTAAATGAAGCTTCTTCATGCCGGGCAGGAGGAATTTATGTAGAGCTGCAGTTGTCATGTTGTTATAAACAAGGTTATACCCAGATTTATGAGATGTGAGTGCCTTCATGGTGATCTCGGCAGAAGGATCCTTTGAGCTTTATGCTGAACATCTACACAGACGGGAAGTATTGCACTTACCTTCAGGTAGGTGTTAAAAAGGTTCTAAACCTTAAGTCACTCTACAGTTAGTTTATTTATCCAGTTATCTACAAATCCTACCAGTCAAAGATTTAGACTAACTGTTCTGTTAAATCCAGTGGGAAAGTGTGTCCAAACCTTTGACTGGCAGTGTTTATTTGAGTGTATTTTTTATGTTATCATCTGATGACTGCCTTCAATCGCACATTTTTTTATGAATCATCTTTTCTGCACATCCTCAGAAATTAATGCTATGCATCTGTAAACTACAATATGCACGTAACCGCCACAAGCAGTAGGGACAAATTTGACCAGATGTAAGGTTTGAACACTGAGAGATATGAAAACAAAACATTTTAATGACAAATGACACCTTGCTAGGGTCCATCTATACTGTAACATTTATGATCCTGTTGATGTTGGGTGTTTTTCAGGCATATCTATAAATTAACCAAATTTCAACCTCCTTTATTGTGACCTACAAAATTCTTTTTGCACTCTACAAATGTAGCCAATCTGTACTTCTCTTAATGTCTATTGTATGTCCTTGAGGTAACAAGTGTATTAAATAGCAAGTACGTGAACCTTTGTGCTCACAACAGAGACAGTTGGCTACATGATCAAATAATTAAACGGCAAGAATATTTTTTCATATCCACCACTTTCTTGGCGGACCCCCATTCCCATAATCCATTGCGTAAAATTATGCCGAAGTTTGTTTTGCTCTTCCGGCTACATTAACAATAATGATAAATTAGTACTGTTTTAAAATGTAATATTGCTTCAGAAAAAGACTTAAAATAAGATTTTCATTACACAAACAATGGCCAAATCTCTAAGATGGATACACGGGTCGTATTTTAATCAAAAGATGACAGAACAGAGAGATGAGTGCCCCATCCGTCTACTCTAACAAAATGGCTAGATGACAGTTCAGAGCTTCGGTTGTTTAGCTCCGTTCACCGCGATCAGGATGTTAAAAATGTGGGTTTCTTTTGGGTCTACTGTTGCTGCTGTGTTCCAGCTTCCTTTTCTGTTTCATTGAAATCTTTTTAAACTTCATTTATTTTCATTAGCTAGTCGATGTGACAGCTAGCTACAGCCTCTGCTACTGCCTACAGCGGCTCATATTTACTTTGGCAAGCTGCCAAAAAGTCTGTATTTCTGCCAGGGATCCAATGTAAATAGGTTCCTGCTGCAGAATATTTATGGTTTTATAGTCGATTTTTTTCCTTTTTATTGAGCTGTTGGTCCCTGTTCATTTACTTCACTTTACTTAACCTCGCCATACTTCTCTCCACACGGTTCTCATGTCGTTTCCGACAGCCTCTTTCTCAAAGTTGTAAAACAACACATAAAACTTTTATGTCTGCCCGATGGTCATCAAAATACAGTATGAAAATAAAAGATACTTCATGAACTAACCTGCACTATTAATCAGAGTACTTACAGGCTCTTTGTGCTGCAGGTCTCATGCTATCTAGTTAGCCTTCACCTCTAATTTGCTGGTGATCGTTCATAGTTCAGATATAATTCTCAATCTGTTTGCAGTTCTGTGGGTTTATGATCAATGAAACAATAAGAGCGGAAGAAGATCCTTTTGGTTTGTGTTTTAACTTCAGTGCTGCAACTCATTGTTGTGAAATCACCTCATCTCTCTGCATCATCTTGTGAGTGACTTTATGGTTGTAACATGCTCCATTCATAAAATCTAGAAGTTTCCTCGAGTTTTGTATGTATCCAACAACAGCACAGGTCATCCCAGAAGACATTTCCGTGAATATATCGAATTAATGCATGCTTGCTAGGACTGGAAGTGAAGACCTGAGCAGGGGAGAAAAGGTGTCATGGCGGCCTCCAGTGTTTTGCTTGGAAAGTGGTGGATATGAGCATACTGCAGCTTCGTATTTTCCCTTTGAATACTAACATATGAAGCTAATGTAGATCAAACTGCCGATCTTGTGAAACATAAGTCAACATAATGGGTTTTTTTAGGATAATCATTTTTATGTGAATCTGTCTACCGCTTTTCTTGAATCATTATAACCACTTTCTTATTTGATCTGAAATAAAAATGGCTTAAAGCAGAGTAAAATGATTGTCATCTATAAGCAATTTTGTCAGTAATTACTTGATACAAATAACTGTATTTTAAATCACATTTATACAGATAATTATTTCAATTATTATTCTTACACTAATTTGGTCTGCTTGTGTTTAGTTGATAATGTGAAAGGCATTGATATAATTGAAAACTCCATTAAAAATTTAATTCTGATCTAATTAATGCAAATATAAGAGACAATGTTAAAATAGGTAACAATGAAGTGTCGGGTTAGGCTGTTGAATATCGCAGTAGTGATAATATCTTACTGGGTGTCCAGTCCCGTCTGTATACAGTATGCGTTGATGTGACAGTGCGCCATCAGGCCATCTGCGTTGCACATCATGGCCTGCTTGTCACAGTTTTCTCCGGAGTATCCCTCTAAACAAGAACCTCTCCGACATACCCCCCCACTGCCTGGACGGTTGTCACAGATCCCGTGGATGCAGTGACATACTGAAAATGCACAAGAAACATGTCATATGAGAATTTTAGTTCAAGTAAATCCTTCAAACTTACATAACTCTTCTTCTGTACTTTAAGATAAAAACAACTGACACAAAGGCAATATATTTTGCTGAAAAAAAACATTTTTTTACATTTATAACCCATTTCAACATCAGAGAAAGGCGTAACACCAAAAGAATCTCAAGAAGGTTCTTATCCAAGCACATCTACAGACAAGAAACAGACCTGAGAGGTTCATCCTGACTATAAATGGATAAACTACCATAAAAAGAGGCCAAGACAGAACAAAATTCCCTCTCAGGAAGAGTTTGAGTAACTGTGCTGATAAGATTTTCTTTAGTTCAGAATATTGTTGGCGTCTGTATTATTGACATGTTTCAGAAGCACACATTAAGCTTATCTTTCAGTGGTGACGAAGATGAGCCATTACCCTCATCGCAGTTCTCTCCGTGTTTGGTTGGGTCTGAACAGATGTGGCAGGCAATTCCCTTAAAGCCTGGGTGACAATAGCATGACCCGTTGCCATGGATACCATCGAAGCACTGCACAAAAAGAGGACAGATTTGACTTAAACATGTCCATTGATTGGTTCAGTTACTAAATGAAAAACTCTCACCGTTCCTTTGTCGTAGCAGGGATGTTGAAAACCTCCAATGCATGGTTTACAGTCCGGTCCGTAAAAACCTGCACAGCACTTTGCTACCTGTTTAACACACACCATACATCAAACACACATGGAGATATCGTTGCTTTTCATGAGCGCAACCCGTATTCTCAGCTTTGGTTGGTCATCTTCATATGTATTTTCCTTAAAAATGTGGTTCCCTTAACAGAGACATTAACAGACTTCTTAACATTATATAATTTATTGCCAAGAAGTATTGTTAGAAAAAAGAAATAGCATTGTTAGAATCAAATGCTCTTTTCAAGATTCTAGAAGGAGAAGGAAGTACAAGTTTCTAAGTGGTTTTTAATTATTTTGGCAGTCACCAATAATCTGTCAAATCAGTTGAATTAATTAAAGTAGAAGTTCCTGTTCTCACCTGTTTGGTTGTATTGCAGTATTTAGCACAACCTTTCCCCGACGATTTCTCGGAAGGAAACACAACATACTCACAATCCTTCATAATACTGTCCTGAGGACACAGAAAATCATCTTTTATAGTTTTTACATAAATACTATTTGATAGTAATCATAAGAAAACACAAAAAATTGCAAAAAAGTCATAAAAAATAGTTATTAGATTCCAACTTTATTTCTTTTTGTGATCAAACATTATCATCAATCTTTGCAGTCTTTTCACACTTGTTATTGTAAATCTGGAGGAAAATATGTCATTATGACACTAAAGATACAGTTTGTTGAACATTATTGTTGAGCTTTGAAAATAGAAAACTAATCTCAGATGATTCTAGAACTTCAAACGTGTTTAAACTTGACAAAAGCTTTTCTTCCAAAGATGAAATGTAGAGCTAAGACAGAAAATTCCTTCAAATTTTTACAGTAAATTTTCTAACTCAAAATAAGATGGTCGTGTCTCAAGTTTGTTGAATTAGCACAATTTTAGAAGTTAATTTGTTCATTATGACACGGAATTGTTTAGTTTAGTAAATCTGCCAACCAAAGTTTCAGCTTTTCATTGAAGTTGTAATTAGATGCCAATCTGGTGGTTCAATTTAAATGATTAAAGTCATTTCTCAACCATTAAAATGCACTGCCATGCTTCAAGTTTTAATACACTAAAGTGACAGATTTTGCTTTTATTATTCAAATCAAAGCTGGGGGGTCAGGGCTGCTTTTTTGTCATATTTCTGCTTCATTGCTCTGATTAACTCAGTGGGATGTATTGATTAATTGTTCACATTCAATATTATTATCTGTTCTTTTATCAATACACTTATCTTGTTTTATGTCATGTTGTAAATGCATTAGTTTGAATCTGGCAGGAATTTATTTCTGTTTCTTTCTTACGGCTGCTTGAAAAAGCTGAAAATGCTGTTGTTTCCTCACTTTTTGATTTAACCCGTTGAAAACCAACCAAAGAATAGCTGGGGAGGAAAGCCGGATTTTTAAAATATGAAGTCTTTATTTGACCCTTTATTAACAAACAGTTTATGTAATTACATTTTTTTGTATTTTTAGTATTTATTATCATGCAAAAAATCTGTTATTGTACTACAATCTGCTTTCTGGTATTCAGGGAGCAAAAAACCAGTATCACATAGTGAACAACAGGGTTTTGAGTAAAGTTTCTACCATTAAGTGATGCTAAATCCCTCAAAGGCTGCATGTATCAAATATAACAAGTTTGGCTTTAAAGGGTTAAATATTACTATGAACAAAGCGTCACTGCTATCAGGTTAATATCCTGTGTGAAGACCTGTCCTTCACTGAAGGACCTTCTTTTTAGCTTTATGCTAACTTGTTAGCCAGCAGCGTCACACTTTCCATCAAATGGAAGAAATGCTATAAACACCTTCTTCTTTCTTTTTCTTGGTTTGCTCCAGTCATGAATCCTTTTAATTTCTTCAAATTCTGCTGGATGTTTGTGGTTTTTTTAATCAGTGGATCCAGCTGGTTAACAGTTTTATTGTTTACATTACATTACATTACATTACAGTAATTTAGCAGACGCTTTTCTTCAAAGCGACTTACATCTGAGAAGAAGAACAACACAATCACAGAATCAAACAGTAGAGGACATCATAGATAAGTGCAGTCGAACTGCTGTAGTGTATTTGGGCACAGGTGTTGCC
>JBAMHX010000004.1:7164516-7180165 GCA_037177515.1 Pseudomugil tenellus | reverse complement strand
AGGTATCTGTTGGAGCCATTTCTCCAGTGTGGGGGACACGGCCCCCAGTGCTCCGATGACTACGGGTACTACTGTTGTTTTCACCCTCCAGGCCTTCTCCAGTTCTTCCTTGAGGCCTTGGTGCTTCTCCAGTTTGTCATGTTCCTCTTTCCTGATATTTCCATCCTTGAGGATGGATATATTGATCACTACGGCTTTCCTCTGCTGCTGCTTATGGATATTATCACTCCATTGAATGGACATAGTCGCAGACTTTTCAAATGTTATTTTTTAACTTTCACAAAAGTGGAAATGAAATTGTACTAAATGTACAAAACTGCTAATTATCTTGCCTGGCTGGGCAGCTCTCTGGGTGCTCAGCTCCCCAGAACCTCAGATCATATAATCACCCCCTGCTGGAAAAACACAAATCTCTTCCTGTTTTTCGCTTTCTCAGCTACATAAAAAACACCCTAATAAAAACAACTGTTGCTTCAATTTTGATAACATTTTTTAAGTGCTAGCTTGTCACAGATATACTATTTCACTTTTTGAGCATCTGAGGAAGAGGAAAAGAAAAACAAAAAACCCATATATATCGAAGACGGGAGGTAAACTTTTTTTTTTTTTACTTTATAGCACAGTTCTGCACTGATAAAACAGACAGATGAGAGGCAGAAGACTGCGCATATGCATCATTGCAACAGGAGAAGGTAAGCGACCGGAACAACCAGAATCACCTCAGAGCGGAATTAAGGTTTACATGAGAGAGGAATTATTTAATTCAGCTTTAATATGAGATTAAACTTTATTTGGAATTTAATTCCACTCAGAATTAGGTCGTTTCCGGAAACTCTCATGTAAATGCTCACTGTGTTTAGTGGTGTTAATGTCATCCTTTCCAGAAAGAAAAGATAAAAGAAAAAGATGCTTCCACAGCATTTGGTCAGATACATTTTTATATTTTACAACACATTCATATCATTCTTAAGAAGCTTCTTGTCTTTGCTCTCAACACAATGAACCAAACTTAAGATGGGTAAACAGCCTGAAAAATAAAAACACCAGAATAAAGTATCTGTTTACTTGTGCAAGTGCCAGATGCTGTCCTGCTGTATCCGGCCAAGCATTCACATCCAGCTTTCTCTTCGTTGTCTCTGCAGTATGAGTGGGCTTTGCAGTTACTGCACTTGGCCGTCACTGTCAACAACGCAAAAGAGAAACTCACAAAAAACCTGAGCCAAAGCAAAGGAAATGTCTTTAAAAGGAAAAGCATTTATAAATGACATGTTCTAATGTCGGTGCGTAATATCAGATCCATTGTGGTTTATGTGATAGTGATGTCACGCTCTTACCTTGGTCGCAGCGTTTCCCAGTGTACGGTGGCTGACAGAAACACTGTCCATAGCCATCTGGACCTTTATTACACACTCCATGCTCACAGTCACACACTGTGTCACACACAAACAGAAAGTAAGTTCATTTGAAACAGTCTCTCAGTTTTATGCTACATGTTTACTTTGTATTTTTACCCTTTAACTTATAAGTCAAGTATGAAAACGTGCAGACAGCAGGCAAAAGGTTCAACTCATTTGTCTGATTGGTGTCTTTTCTTTTCCTTTGACCCAGAAATTGCCCTCAGCAAAATATTTTAAAGACTCTATTCTTAAAAAAAAAATAGGATGTGGGACCAACAGTAAAGCTAGCTTTACTAGCTTTAGCTGATAAAGCTATGATGTGCGGTGAACAGAATTGCTTTAGAGACAGTGATCTTTTGGTTCATTCAGAGTTTCTGTAGAACCTCGTGTTTTGTCAGTTCTACACACATCGGATCAATGCTAACGTTGCCATGGAGAAGATCCTATGCTTCACTTATATTTCTGATACCAAAACAAAGAATGCAATTCTTATATTCACTTCTTGCTACATGCAAAAAAAAAGTGTTGTTTTAGTTAGGAATATGATTTGTAAAGTTAATTTATAAACTCAGACTTTCATAGAGGTGAGAAAAGAGCTTTTGCATCTCTGGCCTCTCCTGCAGATGGCAGCGATGCCCTTGTCCATAAATGACATCATTTTCCCAGAAAGTTGGTGAGCTTACCTTTATCACATTTTGGTCCATAGACATTCGGATTCTTACACTCCTGACATGCAAATCCAGTGAAACCCTCCTGACGAAATAGGAAAATCATAATTTTTCAAACAATTTCCAGCAGCACAGCTTCTGTTCATAATTTTATATATAAGATAAAAAAAATCCCCATAAAATAGATAATAAAAGAAATCCCACTACGTCTCACCAGGCCCGACTTGTTTATCATCAGTCATTTATACGATATATTAAAAAATACAAGTATCTCTAGATTAAAATGTCATTTTAGCTTATGTAATGCAGCTAGAATGCTACATTTGTCATATAAATTAGGGGTTAATAACATTGGTTATGTGTGAGTGTCGGGGGGGGTTGTTAGATAGAAAATGACTAATTAACTTCGCTTGTTCATTTGTCAGAATAGAAAACTCATAAGAGAACATTGTAGACTCACAGATGGTGATGCTCGCTACCACCTGCATTTCAGTGTTGTCTTCATTACATTTCATTCTAATGCAGTTTGAATAAATAAGCTTGTAAACAACTCAGAGTTGCTGTTATTGAAAAACAAACCAGTAATTTTAGGCAAGTTAAAGCCAATAACACCATAACTTAACAGACATTAATTTAATTCTTTTACATCATTTGCTATTATGTTAACAGCATAGAATGAAAAAAAGGAAAATGTTTTTTCAAAAGATTTTGGATTTTTTTGTGAGTTTACTCATCAAACAAAGTCAACGGCATGGCCATCATATTAATGAGAAATACAAACTATGCAGACCTTTTTCTCTGCGATTATGTTCATGAGAAATAATTTATCAATTATTTGATAACAAAAAAAAGAATAACAAAAAACCCAACAAAATCTAAGAAATGCAGTTTTGATTAGTAAATAATTGGCTCAAGTTATTCAAATTTCACTGAATTTTTTTATTGCTTAGCCAACAATGTAATAATCAGTTAATATCACCTATGACATTATTGGCTTTATTGTATATCAAACCTTCCAAAATGATTATATTATTGGGTATTAGGTATTAGGTAGTTGGCTATATTACCGGTTGCTATGACAACATCTGATTTACTCGAAAAACAATAGAGCAAAAAAAGGTGAATCCTGGGAGTGATGTAGCAGTCTTTGATCACTAGACTTCAAATCAGTGCTAGAATTGATCCGAGTTAACAGCACAAAATAAAAACAGCAGAGTTTTATTGTCTCATTGAAAATATATTTTTGAGAACTGAACTGAAAATGCAGTGCTGGTCCATGTGCTGGCAGCTCATCCCAGTTTACCATCTGATTATATATAATAACTTATATATAATATGTCAGAAGTTCCTGAAAAACTCCTTCAACTCCAAACATCCACTGTGAGAACTTTGCTGTAACTTTCATTCATGTCAGCTGTAGGAATGAAGAGCATCCATGATTAAAACATAAAAATAAATCAGGAGGTAAACTAACATCACAGACGCAGGTGCCGTTGCCAACATCTCCCTCTATACAGATGCCGTGTAAGTTACAGGTGTTCCCTTTCCAGCTGGGACAGGCTGTACACACAAACAGGAAATGCAAGACATGATTAGAAATCATGGACGTTTGTGGAGGGCTGAATGGAACGATAGCAAATTATATGTTTATTAAAGCCATTAAAAGGAAATAGCAAAAAAAGGAATAAAAGTAGCATGCAGTCGTATATGTTTTAAATCTGGGTTCAGGTACTCAAACATATAAACTGACTCTTTATCAGACAAACAAGTCCATGTCTGGGGTTGTTAGTTTTGGTCTTAATGTGTCTGCAGTGGGTGAAAAAAACTACACTGAAAAAAATGACAAAAACTATTAAACTAAGATTGTCGTCTGAACCTGATTGAAGTTTTTTCTTTTCAAAGCTGTAAACAGCCCATCCAAAATATAAAAAAACTTATTGAATTTTAAAGATTTTACTTATGTATCTTTTTTCAGATGTTACACTGATTAAACAAAGTTTCATGCAGCATATAAGGAAATCGTTTGACTTATTTACACATCATCTTTATACTCCTTCACACAGTCTACCCCACTGCCTTCATATTCTGCTTGTGTCAACAAAATAAACAGCCACAAATAAACTAATACAATCTCATATTAAGTCTCTTTCCATCTAAACAGACTGAATGTAAAACGCCTGGTAGGTAAAAGGAATCAGATCTAATCTGCTACGCTGTATTCAGATCACATCTGAAAAACATCAACAAACCCACAAATATTAAAACACAAAACTCACAATACTTACAAATGATAAAACCGCAGCATGCGTATATAAAATGATGTCTCAGGAGACTTTTAATATAATAATATTTGCAACAAATCATTTCAGTTAGTAATGAAGGCTAAAAATAAAACAATAAATATTTGCAAAGTAACCAATGATCGAGGTAAAATGTTGAATTAATCGTGATATTAGTTTAAGGTCGTATAAACTCAGCTCTGCTTCAGGGTTTTGCATTAAAATTGAACATTTTTTAATAATTAAAACTGTTAATTAAACTGTTGTAACACTGAATTGAACACAGCTGCTACATTTTTTACATGCTGCTGTTATGTGTTGATCAGTAATCTTACGTAGACACAGTGGCCCCCAGTATCCCGGGCAGCACTGGGGATGCATGTAGCTCTTCACACAGATGTGCTGACATCCTTTCAACTCCACCTCCCTGCCACCGATCTGCACCGTATAACTACAGCCAGGAAAGCAACAACACAACCATGAAGCTCACCGCAGATCAGAAGGGGAACTATTTGAGACAGATTGAAGGTTAGTGTTTGTACAGGTGATGGGAGGAGCCGGTTTGTACCTGCAGTTGGTGGTGCCGAACTTTGTGAAGCTGATGGGGCAGCTGGCGGTGGTGACTGCAGCGCAGGAGGTGCAAACGGTGTGTGTGTCCTCCCTCTGCGCGATATCACAGCGACCAGGAGGAGCAGACTGAAGAGGAGGAGAGAGAACTTGCTGAATGTTCACATATTTCTATTTGGGAGCCATTTAAAACACTTTAAATCAAAATGGAAGAAAATACATTAAAAAAATACGAATAAAAAATGATAACGAGCTTGATCTTTACTGTTGAAAGTTATGTTCAGTAAGTCTGACAAAAACACTGTTTACATTTTTAAATAAACTCATATACACTCATTAAAAACTACAAAAATAAAGCAGTTTGTCGTATTAAAAAGCCTGCAGCTAAAACTAAATCCAGATGACGTTTAAGTTTCTATATTTGATCTTCATTTTCATTTTATTACTTTTTCCTAACTAGAAACAATTTATATATCAGTATTTTACTTTATTTTATTTGTTATAAACAGCTTCTTCTTTTCTTTTAAATGTTCATATTTATTGGTTTAATGTATTAGTAAAGTTTTTTATTTCATTATATAAACTGTAATAATGGTCTACAATAAAATCTCTTTTCTGAAACATTCCAAATGTCACTCAGCTCGTAGCAAACTTACTGTTTATATCAGGTACAATCAGAGAGAAGATTTGATTAAACATCTACTCGTCAGGTTGAGGATTCAGGTGTAGTTTATCACAACCGTCAATCCTAAGACCCGCTTGCATAAAATGTTTTTCAGTTGAGGTTTTGTTGAAATGGCAGAGTGCAGAGATTTTATTACAGCTCCGTTTCCTGCTCCAGAATTTCAATTTCATTTTATTTGAAAGCTTTTCTTTTTTAATCCAAATAACAATTATTTTTCTGCATTTTTTTGTCCAATATGTCCAGTTTCTAACTGAGTTTGTACTTTTTGACATCTCTGTTTCCTTGTTTCTTCTCTCTGCAAATCACACTAACTTTCAGCAAAGGAGGTGGAAGGCGAGTCAAAGTATTTAACAGCTATACTTCAAAGTGATATGACAGAAAGTTGGAACAGAAAACAACCTACTATGTTGTTAGAGCTGTCTTAAATAAATTTTGATTAAAACAATTACACAAGTAACACTTCATTACACCTGCTACACACTTTCATTATCTCAGTGTTGACACATTTCCACACACACATGCCAAGAAAAGTACATAAAAAGAGGCACAAATGAAATAATCCTAAGAAATGATCATATTTTTTACAGTATTTTTTTTATTCACACAATGTGAAGAACTCTTCTTAAAACTACAAAACACAGCAAACATGGACTATGGACCAACAAGTCGGTGGTCTGTAGTCATCTATTAAATTTCAACAATTACGTTTTGACAAAGTTTTAATATCCTAATGACATGCTTTCTACCACATCCACAGATCCAAGAGTATAAAAGCATAGTTGAAGGATAAAACCAACCATAAAAGGCTGATTAGAGGTGTGCTGCTGGTACCATGTATGTAGTGGACATACAGGGAGGGACTACCCACTACAACAACTGACACTTATCTGTTGCTTAGTATGAACTAAATAACTGATTTTGGATAAATTCAGTTCAGTCACTTAAATCATTTCATTTAGTGCAACTATTCTTTAGGTCAACGTGGTGCCAGTGTTTAAATGCATCAGGGCACCTACAAGTATCTGAACAGCTAACAATAACTTGTCATTTTCTGCCAACACATCATCCATTTCTCTATAGATATGTTTCTTTGAGTGAAGAGGGTAAGATCTTGCCACAATGATTCCTTAAAGACAGACATCACTGCAACCAAATCATTTCTAAACGTCAGTGTTTGCACAAAAATACACTTTTAGTGATTAAATGACTAAACTCGCTGCCTTTTCTGCAGTTCACTCTGTAGTGGAGTCTGGTCTGAATAGAACAGAATATTATTTCCCGGTGGAAACTCAAAATAAACAAGCGAGATTGCAATAAATAAATTTTATAAACTACCCAATGAACAAACATCCAAATGAAGTTCATATTTTGACACTCTGGACGTATTAAGGATAATCTGACATCCAAAACCAAAGAAGATTTTCTTGTCAGGAAAAAGAAACCCAACATCTTCCACACATCACCTGCTGTTTCATCAGGTTCACCTGTTCAGCTGCATGTTAACCGACATATCTAATCATCCAATCACATGACAGCAATTCAATGCATTTATTCGTGCAGACAGGGTCAAGGCAACTTGATAAAGTTCAAAGTGATCAGCATGAAGATGGACTAACGGGACTTTCAACATGTCGTGGTTGTAGAAACTGCTGAGCTAATTGGATTTTCACACCCTCAACAATCACGAGTGTTTACAGAGAATGGGCTGAAAAAGAGAAAAAAATAGTGGATTTTAATTGTTTTTTAACTGAGAATGAAAGATTAAACTTGAGAAACCTGTAAAGGACCAACATGCTTCTGGGAGTCATACCCTGAAGGCACCAGGCAGCATGATGTTGGTCGTTTGGGCGCATCCCATCCTAGCTCACATATTGCATTCTCACACATGTATATATGAACACACGTTATATGCAAGTTATGTAATCACAAAAACTCATTGTTCTAGACCAGTGGTAGGCAACTTTGGTTCCTGAGAGCCGCAGTCCTGCAGGTGTTGTGAGTTTCCCTACTGCATCGCACCTGACTCAAATCAATGGGTAACTAGAAAAGCACTCGGAGAGTGCAAACCTCCACCAAGCTCAGTTTCTCCTAATATTGCGACTCGCATCCCAAAATATTGCCCAGTCACAAAATGGCCTGTAAGAGGCGTCACCTGCAATAACATGAGTGGCTATCTTGTAATGCTAAAGAATCCTTCAAAATATTCCTGGTTCCAGACAGTGATCCGGATCACCTCCAAAATTTAATCATGGTTTCATCTTCACATTCTGGATATATCCTGGAAATTTCATGAGTGTACGACCATAACTTTTTGAGTTATTTTGTACACAGACAGACAAACAGATAAACGGCAGTGATAACAAAACCACCTTGGTGGAAATAATGAGCAGAGTTTGATTTCAAAATCTGCAGAAATCTGCTAATTAAGTCTGATGTGCTTCAGGTGTGTCCTCCTTCGTGTTAACGCGATAGAATTCAATTTAAAGTTTTCATGTTTTGCTTACGCATAGATATCATAGAGAGGATGAACTGATTCCATTTGGAGCCATTTATCATTTTCAGGTTGGCCACTAGGAGCACTCAAACCTGAAAACGGTTTTGACTATATCTCTGAAACTATTCATCTGATTGACCTCAAATCAAGTGTAAATGAAAGGTCATGACCTGAAGATGTGTTATACCTGAATGTTTCTACATTTGTGTATGTATTCGAGGATGGGGGACATTGAAGATTGGGGGCGCTCGGGTGCAAACATTGGTGCGGTGGTTAGTACTGCAGCCTCACAGCTAGAAGGTTGCAGGTTTGAATCTCAGCTCGAGCAGTGGTTAGTGTGGGTTCTCTACAGGTACTCGGCTTTCACCCACCGTCCAAAAAAAATGCATATTTGGTTAACTGGTTGTTCTAAATTGTCCTTAGGAGTGAATGTGTGTGTGACGGCTTGTTTGGGTCTCTGTGATTGACTGGTGACCTGTCCGGGATGTACCCTGCGTCTCTCCCGATGACTGCTGGGATAGAGTCCAGATACCTGCGACCTGAACTGGATGAAGTAGTTAAGAAAATGTATGGATGGTAAGAAGTGACTAAATTAAAAGTTATGGTAGGAGATGTTTTTGCTAAATTGCTTCACTTCTCTGTTGTGCACAATTAAATAAAAGGACACATAAATAAAAATATAATGTCAACTAAAAAAAAAACACCATCCAATTGTTGTCTTCGCTCCGTTTGTTTTGCTGCGAAATGGATGATGTCAAGCTCAATTGCCGTTTTTATATTTTGCGTTATATTAACTTTTAAAGTGTGAGTTTATCAATACAAGGACAAATACTCAGACCTAGAGAGAGTAGTTGTTAGTCTACAAGTTCCTTTCAGCTGATAGGCGGCATGAGCCTGCTGGGTGTCTGTACTGTCCTTCACACACATGGTACCAGCTTTAATATTCAGAAAGAACAAATTATTCCAACAACATTGTCTAAATGTAAATATAACACATAAAGCAAAGCAAATAACTTAAACTGACAGAGCTGCAGCTAAAAGTGGTTGAATTCCTGCTGAATATTTCCCATGAGCCTCTCCAGCCTTTGCACAATTGGTACTAAATGATTGGCTGACTGATTTATTTAATTACCTTGGATAAACTCTGTTTAGTCAGTTATATAAAATGGAAGTAAGTAGCCCAAATTAGTTCAGCAGTTCTCTTTATGTGAGGATAATCGAGGCAACAACAGAAGGTTATAATTCCCAACCAAAAGTATGAAGTGGGTCTAATATAAAACAGTTTTAAATCCAATGTTCTTTTTAGACTGAAAGATCAAATAATCATTTACTGTCTAAAGCCAGTGTTGGATTGTTGCATTTCACTGTGCTGGTAGTCGGATGGAGCACTTCAGGAGTTCTGTATGTTTCATCCAAGTTATATCAGCCTGTCAGGAGTCACATGATTCACAAACTGCAGGTTTGTATGATTCAGCAGTTTGACACAGCTGTAAGTGCATTATAGGAAATTGAGTTTTTTCACCCTAAAGTCATAATTTCTAATAAAAAAAACATTATCTGAACATGTTCTTGATTAATAAAATGTCATTTTGGCAAAAAGAACAAAAAAAATAAACTGACAAGATGTAGGATTTTTTCCCTCACACAGGTAAAACTTTTGAAAACGTAATTACAGCCTCAAATATCTCCACAAACATGTGAAATTTTCGGTGCAAACAGGACACAATTGAACACAATCTGTTTATGCATCGCCTTTGTTTCTGATTAAATATTTTCATTGCATTTTGTCGTCCTATTCAGTTGGACTAAATTTAGAGCAAATAACCAAAAAAAAAAACAATTAAATTGAGGTTAATGAATAACATCAATATGTAGTGATGGACATGTTACAAGTTAGTAAATGTTTGGCAATACTCTTAATCTAAATTCTGTATATATAGTGCATGTCTTTATGAATTCCTAGACTTTTTGGAAACCAGTAAAAAAATCATTTTGCATTATTTTTATATTGTTTTGTGACTGCACTTTACTGCTTATCCATACCTCTCATTCATTCAGCAGAGATGCCTCTAAATTCTAAATGAATGCTCAGAAAAACAATGCCAGAGCAATAAATCAAGATGTAATAGTTACTTCAGAAAAATCAAACAGAATAAACAGGTGAAGCAGGATGTAAAGACTTGGAAGTGCGTTACCTGTTCTTGTGCTGATGTTTGCAGGCAGAGCTCCAACAGCAAGAGCAGAGGAAGCAGCATGGCTCAAACTCTCACATCCAAAATAAATCTCATAAAATCTGGGGTTATTCCTCAGCCAGGAAACAAGAAACAAAAAAAATCTGTAGAAAAATCCCAAAAGAAAAAGTCCAGCCAGCCAGATCTGACTCAGTTTTCTCCTCCAATGTAAGGAGTAAACTGTAAATTCAACCTGCACGGTTAACTACAGGAAAAACATCGATAACAACATCCTCAGCGCAGGAAAAACAAGACAATAAGAAAACAATAGACAAGTGTTCCAGCAATATTAAGTGTTGGAAAACTGAAAGTAACTTGCTGCTTATAGAGGCAAAAAGTCGGGAAAAACAACACTGCTTATAACAACAAACAACAGGGTGGATCCAGGCATTTGTAGTGTTATCAGTTGTACTCCTGGCTCACTACGAGCCTGGTATGTGTGGAAATAAACAATATATACAGCCAACAACTTACAACCTCACTTCAGCGTCCAGTGAGGCAGAATGCAGCTGCACAGTCTGGAGAAAATTCTGCTGGTTTTAACTCTCTGATCTAGGAAGAGAAAGAATGAGAGAAAAAAAACAACAAGGGAGACTGGCACCTCCCAGCAGAGGTCATCTCCTCCTACCACTTCCCCAGAACAACCAGCAGAGGTACTGGAAAAGTGAGGCTTGTTTAACTAACATGAGGAATGTGTTGCATAATTAAAAAGGGATGTAAAAGGAAACATACTATTACTACATACTACTGTCTGACGCTCTGTGATGATCAAGTAACCATAATATGTTACATAAACCAGCATGAAGCGTAACACAGTGGTGTATAGAATTATACAAGTAGCAAAAGGATGTCACTATACACTCATCACTTTATCAGGTTCAACTGGTACTTCAGACAAATGCCCACTCATGAATCACACGATAGCACCTCTGTGTTGTAGACATGATCAGGACGACTTGCTCAAGTTCAAACTGAGCATCAGATGATTTGAATGTGTTTGGTTCCAGGCAGGCGGGTCTGAGTATGTCAGAAACAGCCCAAAAGAGAGCAAAAAACAGTAAGCTGCAGTCGTTTGGATCAAAATGTCTTGTTGTCAAATGTCAAAAGAGGACGGACAGACTGGCTGGTGTTGATCGAAAGGTAACAGGGAGATAGTGGTATACAGATTCACCAAAACTGGAGCGTTGTTCAGTCTGATGAGTCTCCATTTCTGCTCCATTCAGATGGTAGGATTAGAATTTAGTAGAGAAAATATAAAATATGGATCCATCCTGCTTTGTATAAACACTTCAAGCTGCTAGTGGTGTCATGATGTAGAGGATATTTTTTGGGTTCCTTAGTACCAACATGGCATGGTTTAACCACCACATCCTACCCGAGTATTGTTGCTGATCATGTCCATCCCTTTATGAACACAGTGTAGTTTCTTCTAATGGATCCTTCCAGCAAGATGATGCATCACATCACCAAACTAAAATCATCTCCAAGTCATTTTTCATCATGACAGTAAGTTCATTTCATTCCAATGTTCCAATGTTCTGTGATGTAATCATATTAATATGGAGCAAAATCACAGAGGAATGTTTTGCTGAATTTATAACACCAAGAAAGAAGGCAGTCATGAAGGAAAAAGCACGTTCAATCTGTTGTCCGTAACAACTTAAAATAATGATGAGCCATACTCTGAGATCCACTAGTCAAAATTTCTTATGTAATATGAATGTGCAAAATATGATGTATATATATATATATATATATATTCCTTTAAAGTTTCCTTTCATTTTAAATTTCCCTTAAAGAATCTTAACACCATCTAAGTGAAACATGCAAATTTTACGATAGTTCATCATAAGTTTTCCAAACTGTAATGCGGATGATTCAAGAGTGCTCCAGATCTGCTCAGCCTAAGATCTGACTCTGAAAGTGTGAAAAACCAAAGAGCTAAAACTCCAGACTCTCTTCATTTTCAGTTTACTGTGAATGTTAAAGTTCATGACAGTCCAGGTAGAAAACCAAAGACTGAATACAGCTTGTTTGGATGAATTACAGGATAAAGTAATCGATGCAAAACGGTGCAGCTCAGCTTAGGTTTGCAAAACTCCATCTGAACAAACCGGCAGACATCTGGAACAACTGTCCTCTGAACAGATCAGACCAAACTTCACATCAGGTAGATACCAAAGTGTATCTGAATGAACTAATGCAACACTGGAAAGAAGAGAAGACTAAATTCCTCCACAACCATGTGAAACAGGAAGTTTTGGGCGGATTTCCTGTCCCGGTTGTCCCACTGTGTTGTTGAGATTTGGACAGATTTCCTGCTCAGCTGACACGACTCAACGTCTGTTCCTCGGAATGAAAAGGAACAAATGTGACAGCTGACTCACTTTCCTGTTTTAACTGAGATGGGCTTTATGAGCAGAAGCAGGCAGATTAATCTGACCACAGAGAGGGTTAAAGATCAAGCTGTAACCAGGCAGAACAATAGCAGGAAGCAGGCAGAAAGCAGGCTGCTGCAGTAGACTGAGGTGCTGCTCGGAATAAAACTCCTTTCAGTAAAAAGTTTTATTCAGACCCACGTAGAAATAAAAGTTTACACATTTGGAGGACTTTAAACAACTTAACATACGATTTCTATTAAAGCGTTCTACGTTAAGTCTGGTTTTTATTACCCTTGTCAGCCATTTTCCTCTGGTAAATAAAAAGGTTAATAAATTTGGGTCTTTAGTTTCTCTTCAAACAACCAAACTAAACCTATAAAATCCTAAACAGATATAAAATGTGATGTAAAGTATGATGTTCTGCTTACTCAGTTACCTGCAAAGGCAACTTGTTAATGACCCTCCATCAGGATGTGCACTTCACACGTCTCTTTTCGATGTCCTAAATAAATATTAGGGAAACTAAGCAGATGGTGAACAGTGAGAAATCATAGACATTTGTAAAAAAAAAAAAAAAAGATCATACATTATCATACATTTGAGAATTGTTCTGCACAATACTTTCCATTGTTTTTAACATTAACATGAAAACCAGGCTGTCCGAGCTCATCCCAATTTGTAGTCCTATATACACTTATGATACTAGAAATAAATTTCTTATGAATAGTAAAAAAAAACATCTGACTAGTACTAGTTGGAGCATTGCATGAAGGGCCCAAAGATCTGGAATGGGCTTGATGAAAAATTTAAAGTGTTGACATCCATCTCCAACTTTTAAAAAATGTTTAAGAAAAATCTCCTCAGCTCATATATATGTTAACTGCGGTCCAAAAATTGTTTTATCAGGAAAGTAATGTGTGTTTGTGTGTCTAAATCTATGTTACTTGTATGTATATTTGGTATGTATGAAAATCTCGCTCTTCTTCTACGCATGTAATACAGTTAGGCTTACGCTGTTATTCTTTACTTAGACTTCCTTCTGAAAGCTTGAAAAAGCTTCTTTGGAAGTTTAGATTCACACATGATGAATAGCTGAACCCAATATGAAATGTGATACATTTTTAAATATATTGTGTGAATGTGAATAAATAAATTAAAACAAAACCAAAAAATGAACTTTATCCTCCTATCACTTCCTCCAGCAACGGCCAGGTCCCTTCTGCAACACACCGGAATCAAACAGACGTCTCGTTAAAAGGCAAATACACCGCTGAATGAAATCTCAAATGGTTAAGATCCAAAGCTAAAAGTGATTAGAGTTAAAATTCATGTAGAACAGGAGTTGGCAACTCCTGCAAGTGTTGTGAGTTTCCCTGCTGCATCACACCTGACACACACCAATAGGTAAATGTGCAGTAACAGTTGTCCTGGGGCAGACTGTCAGAAACATGGCAGCTAATATACACCGGGGGTTTGTTCGATACCCACTGAACATACAAACACATTCATACACCAGATCACCATGCCAATACTGCAGGCAAGTAGAGTGAAGAGTCTTACCCAAGGACACATCTGGCAACACATGCCAGATGTACTCGGGGAGAAAGAAAAAAATGTAAACATATAAAAGACTCCAAAAATGGACATTCCTCCTACGTTACTATGACAACCTCCCTTTAGAGAACAGGTTAAATTGACAAAAATCCGTTAAATAACTAGAACCTAAACAAATTGATTAAATTAAAATTAGCTAAATTATAATTTAGTGAAAAAAACAACTTTAAACTGTGATTGAAAAGATTTAAAAGAAAACTGTATAAAAAGGACAAAAATGATAAGCAAAGAACATCCAGATAAGTGTTGTGTGTTGCTTAATAGACTCAACAGCACATCTGTGGTAGCTGAAAAAAAAACAGGCCTGAGTTTTGTAGATGCTTCTCACTCCTTCTGTCCCTGATGACCATTTGGACCTGGATAAAGGACTTCGATCAGCAAAATTAACAACAACAAAAGCCCAAAAAACAGAAAGAAAATTAATAAATGGCACAAAGGAGAAACTTACAGCACATATCACACCTCACTGCTGACTCCTCTGTTTTTTGCAAAGAAAAAAAAAACAACAATCGGGTGAGAAAAGGGCATATTGTCAGTTTGCAGATCTGGATTTGTGGCTAAGTGACCAAGCCTGACTCAACAAAATGGCTCCAGTCAGCACAGTAGTGCGGAAAACTACCAAGAAAAGCCAGGATAGATAAAAGGAGGTGAGAATGATTTTAGTATCAGTGTCACGTCCCTCTGGTGTCTTTCCGCTGTAGCTGTTAATGGAGACTAACCTGATCCAGAACATCCTGCAGGACGTCAGCAGGTTTTCTCAGCTTTATAACAGTGCAGCATGATGTACCAAAGCAGTTAATAAGTATGTGAAATAGGCTTAAACAGTGACTATAATCAGCCTTACTGATAATTTGTGGTATGAACAAGTCAAAACCATCTGGACCATTTTGCTCAGGTATGTAATTCCAAAAGTAAATGCTTATCAAACAAGGCCAATGAAGCAACACCTAGGGGTCTATCCGCAATCCTCCTATTCCCCAATCCTTAAATAGACACAATACAATAACATAAAGCTGCACATTCAACACCTTTTGGGGAGACCATAAATACAAAAATTGTGAAACTTGATACATGTCTTGCCTGAGGTCATGACTTTCATTTGCACTTGATTTGAAGTCAATGTGACAAATTCTTCCAGAGATATCAGTAATAATATCCCCGACAACTCCGCGTCGGGGATATTATTACTGCTTTCACTATTGTTCCTTTAACTCAACCACAAGATTCTCCTTTCCTGAGCTTGGCATCTCAGGTTTTGCCCTCTCATGGTTCACGTCCTACCTCACTGGTAGATCCTTTAAAGTCTCCTGGCAAGGTGAAGTGTCCAAATCTC
>JBAMHX010000004.1:7144653-7161506 GCA_037177515.1 Pseudomugil tenellus | reverse complement strand
TGCTTGTGTTGTTCTTATTCTCTGATGTAAGTCGCTTTGGAGAAAAGCGTCTGCTAAATGACTGTAATGTAATGTAACTATTTGTTAAAAACCACTTGATATTTTTTTGCCCCAAAAAATTCAAAGAAAACTTTATCCAAACCATTATATCCTTGAACGTGGAGTGTCGGGATATAATGGTTTCATCACCACCGCCGTCGCCAGATATCCTTCATGTGAGTGTGAAAACTCAAATTGTTTTCACAATTGGAATTTGATACTCGGTGTACCTGTTTATGTACCCAAAAGGGACGCCCTGCGTCAAATTCAGACTGTTGGGATTTAAAGTTTCCTCACTAGGTGGCGCTTTAACAAGTTTGAACAAAAAAATCCCATTTTGCAAATATCTCTGGAACTATTAACAATTGGATTTTTATACTCAGTATATCTGTTTAGGTCCCCAAGAGGACGATCTGTATTGAATTTCACAATTATCGGATTTATGATTTCCTTGCTAGGTGGAGCTTTATTCACGAAAAATCCCAAATTTGGTTGTGTGTCTGGAACTATTTGTCTCATTGACCTCAAAACAAGTGCAAATAAAAGGTCATGACCTCATTATGCATCCTATCCTGATGTCATACCGGGTTGGTTCAAAGCTTCCACACCAGGTGGAGCTTTGCGACTGAACATGTGCGTCTTTAAATGATTGTATTTTATCTGGTGCAAGATTGGGGGTGTTCGGGGATAAACCCTTACCCATTTTGTTTTGTTTGTTGCCTTTTATCAAAACAACTGTTAATTCCTGTTTTGTCCATTTTATATACTTTACTTTTTAATTTTTTTTGTTTTTATGCTTTCTGCACCCTGCTTTGATGCTTTTAACATTTTATGTAAAAAACTTTGAATAGTCTTGTCTACGGCCTAAAAATGAACCCAATGAAAAGCAGAAACTTTCTTTCTATAAGAACACTTCATGTTAGGCAATGAAGCCACTTCTGTTACCTAAATGCACCTCGAACCTTTAATGTCGATATTTTAAACCTTCAGTTTATGTATTTTATATCTGATACAGTTTCTGGGACTTTTTACAACACTTTATGGTGAAAACTTTGCTTAAAATTAGGCATATTTTTGATTGTTTTAGTAGAGATAATTCTGCTGCGTAAGTCACCTGCCTGACCCGGTTTGTTCCTCAGAAAGACTTGTCGTGTCATCACAGTCATTGTTCCTATATCCTGTTTGGTTCCTACTTTTTCACATCTGAGATTATTATCTATTGGAGCTTTTCCCTTTAGAAAAGCAGATCCGTCAGCAGACCTGAGAGCCAATCACGGGTCACATGGAGAGTTTTGCTGATCTGATGCTTCTCCGTACAGTATCTCTGCTGTCAGCCTGTTAAAAATCCCGAAAACGGAAAAAAAGCTGAAAATCACGATGAGCATCTCTGACAGACAGGAAATAGAGGAAGTTCAATGAGTTCAACTGTGGTGTGGTGGTTGATTCTGAAACGCCAAGTCATCAAAACCTCAGTGATTTACTGATACTACTTCCTTAAAATGAGCTGTTGGCTTACACACACACACACACACACACACCATCCTCCGCCCCAATCCTGCATCCAAAAAAAATACCCAACTGCAACAGAGATTCAGTTTTATATCTCGGTTTATAGGATATTATGAAATGCACAGCTAGAAAAGATCATCTTCACTTGATCCTGAGTTTACACATCTTGCCCCTAAAGGCCGGCAGTCGGACCACACCTGCTCCCTGGGGAGCCGTTTGGGAGCCGTCACATGATCCCACAGCTTCAAGGCTCCTCTCATTTATCTGGAATGTAAATCAGCAGATAAACCAAACTGGGAGCTGTACTGTTTACCTGCAAGCTTTTAGCACATTTCTGGAAATATTCAGAGCAACTTAAACCAATTTGGATAATGTAAAAACGGAAATTTAAATGATTTATTTTTTTAATACTTTAATTGCTTGTAGTAAACATTTATCTTGGTCACGCTAAAAGCAGGTGTGTATTTAGTGGAAATCATTTCCCATGTTTTCCATTTGGTTTTAAACAATACCAGACTAAACTATGGACATATAAACGTATTTGAAGTTAACTCCAAATGGCTGAACTAAGAAACAACAAGCAGGAAGTTTTTGTTTTTTTTATCTAAAGCTTTTATTTGAGTAAATGTAAAACATAAAACCTAACAAAACAAAAAGTAAACTTGCATATAGGTGCGTTTTTATTACGGTTTGGGTGTCAAATTGTTGACAAGGTTTTAACACGTTTAAGCAAATTCTGGTGCCATAGACGTGAACCTTTATCATCAAACAAGATGCATTAATTCTCGATGCAACTGATGACGCAAATTTGCATGAGAACAACTCTGACCTGTTTTATTTTACTAATTCATTAAATCTTTTCTTTTACTCACGCTTTAAAAATCTTTTTAACTTCACAGTTATTCATTTAATATTATTCATTTCTAGTCTTTCAGTTTTGTTCTGTTTATTTAACTTTTTATGTAACTGTAGATAAATTCAGGGATTACAGAAGCACTACTGAACTTTGGCAGGTTTTCTGCGAGGTGTCCTCCAACAACTAATTCAGCATCCATCTTACATCCTGTCTTTTCTCTGAAGTCTCTCTAGTAAGTAAAAGTCAGTGTGATGTTGATCCTTGGAGTTTCTGTTGCTTTGTCATTAGTCTTTCGTTTATTTGCTGAATCAGCAACGGTTGGCATTTAGGACTAATGGTGTGTTTATATCTGATTGCTGGCATAGGACACGGTGCCATAAAGCAAAATATTTCTACAGCTTCTCGTACAACCCCAGTCCTAACAAAATTGGGACAGTGTGTGAAATGTAAATCAAACTGAATTAAATGATAGGCAAATTTAATAAACCTATATTCCATGTTAATAATCATTAAATGCTAAATATTTGGCATCAACCTGTTCCAACAAAATCAGCATGAGCTGATATTTTCCATAAAATGGTAAAACATCAGTTTCAACCAGTAATTTTGTTTGTTCTAATGGGAATAAAATATGTATAAATGACATTCTGTTTTTACATTTTACAAACTGCCCCAACTTCGTAGGTGAATGGTGGTATTACTAAGAGTCATTGCTTACATTGATATTTGTCCATGAGCTTCACATTTACTTCAAGCTCCAAAATAAACCAAGCAAACTCCATCATTTATTTACAGCCTGTGGTCTAAACAGGGTCAACGAGGTGTCCTTCCTTTCTTTATATTTTGTTTCCCAGCTGGACTTTTAAAAAAAAAAAAAAAAAAAAAAATCTTCAAAGTGATTTTGAGTAATAAATCTCCATTTCCTGAGTTTTTCCTTTATGCAGTAACTGTGTTTTTTCTCTGATGCAGTTTATCTACCAACAGTCACTGATATTTGCAGTCATGATCAGTTCTAGTAACACAAAGTAACACTGAGTAAACACGGTCTAATGTAATTCTGCATTGCCTGAAAAGCGCGCTGATTAAGGTTAAATCTTGTTAATCTGTAAAGAAACATACATCATTCTGAAATAAAGAAGCATTATTGAGGTTGTGCCGTTTAGTTCAGTGGCATTCCCCTTTAGTGGAATACCAGTGGAGAAGCGTGCAGAAACTGAACAGCTCCCTTTTTGTCAATATTAATAATCATTTACTAAAACATAAAACAATGAATACATGTATATAAAAAATAGCATTATATGATAATACTGTGTAATTTGGGAAACATAAGTTTCTTTGAGTTCAGTACAAAATCAGCTTCTGTCCTAAAGCTTCAACTACAGTTATTTCATAATAATTAAAAGGCTTCAAAACGTTCAATAATAGTGCTTGTTCAGCTATAATATGAATGAAATAAAATGTTCATAGAGCACATTGTGCATTTGTATGTTCCTTCATTAACAAGGAATCCTCTCGTCTCAGAGTCCGACTCAAAACAAATAAATACAAAAAAAACATTAAAACTTTTGGTTTGGAAACAAGGTTAAAGGTAAATCAGATAGCTTTGGAGTTACTTCACGAGCAATGCTTTTATATTTTATGATAGATGAATCTAGCAGTTCCCCCTACATCCAGTATCTCTGTTAAAGTGAACGCTGCAAACACAAAACTGATCCGACTCAGAGGGAAACAAGATGCTTCATCAGGAACGTGTCTGTTCCTTGAGGCTGAATTTCTGTGGCGTGTCCCCATAAAGCAGTCTGTAAAAAGAAGGGAACACACCAGAAGGTTGTGGCTCTTCTGCTGCCTCTACTGTCATCCAGCATCCTACAGCCTCTGTGTTTTTCTGCAGCAGATGCCACAATTTACAGGTAAACTTTTTAAATTGATAAAAAGGCCCCAAAGTGCTTCAAACAAGAGCAGAAATAATTATAATTAGGGGTCAGATGTGTGATCACAACTTTGTCTTTTTGTCCTGTTAGTCAACCAGATGCGATCAGTTTTTTCTGCTTCAGTGAAATAAAGATCAACATTATTCCCCGTAAAACAAGAACAATTCCTACAGACGGATTGGGATAACTGTTTTCTCCTCTCTCACAACTTTGATGTGCATTTTCTGTACAGACAGATTAATAAATTACTTGCTGAGCATATCCAGGAGTAAACGTAAAGCTGTGAGAGAGACAGAGGTGTGTAAAGGGTTACATTTTATGCTTCTGTCTCACACACTGAAGTTTGAAACACGTTGAGGCCTTGAAACCAGTCGCACGACAGCCCTAAACATTTACAGAGTGGCCGTTCGCCTGTCCGTCCATCGTTCCTGCCAGAAGATTAGCCGGTGAGCTCAACAGGAAGCTCCCGGCTGCACAGCGCCTCCCACTGCCGGGCAAGAAGCGAGATCAGCCTCTCTCTGCTGTCGGCTCCTGGGACAAAGATGCACCACTGCACCTCGCCCTCCGCGCCCCTGTTGGCCACGCTCCCTCCGGGCGGGGCCTCCTCGCTGCCGATGGAAAAGTGGTCCACGGTGAGGTGGCAGAGGAGGTCGGGACCCGGGAGGTCGTCGAACACCAGAGTCAGGGCCTGAGGGTAGGTTTGGTAGCCAAGTAGAACCCGATCCAGGTCTCGAATCCTCCGAGCCTCACGGAGCTGATAATGCTCTCTGCAGGCGGGAGGGGGGAGAAGAGGAGACGTACAACCGTTAGGACTCTATACTGGTTACTAGTTACAAAAAATATTAATAATGTTCAACGTGTTAGCAGAGATGTTTTAGAAGCTTAAATTTCATATCGATCGAAAAGTAACTTCAAGAAAATTGTGGGATAAATCGCTTCAGGATCTCCGTGAGCTGCATGGACCCCACTCAGTCAGGTCGTCTATATCTCACTAAACTGCTACACTGGCTGGATAGCAGATGTGGGAAGTATTTTCAGGACGGAAGGTGCAGAATTAGGTGGCAACAACATGAAAGCATTGATCCATCCAGCCTGGTGGGGAGACGATGGAGGAAGAATATTTTCTTGCCCCACCCTACGCTCCTCTGTAGCAGCACAGAATGGTTTAAAAACCACACATCATCTCCATCTGCTACCTCGGACATGACGGTGAGTTCTGGGTGTAATAAGTTGTAGGATTTTCCCATGTCGAGTAGACACATATATAGCACCTACTCCGTTGGGGTTTTCTGAAGGAGTGGAGTTGGGCTGAGAATGTGACATGCACACTTTGCAAACCACCACAGACCTCCAAGTCCTCCATTGTTGCGCCGTGTGTGTTGAAAAAAAAAAAGGACCAGTAGTGCAGTTCTCTACAACAGAACGACTATACGACTATAAACTATATAAATGTATAAAACAGTCAATTATCTTATTCCCAGTTTTTCAGGGTTTTTTTCCTGACAAAAGTAGGTAATAGCAAAAATCTGGCGATACGATGTGCATTACAATACGGAGGTAGCGATACAATATATTGTGATGCTATAAACGCCCCCATTTTATTTTACAAACACTATTTGTGTAATACATGAATAACGAAATTAAAATCTGACTCAAGAGTAAAAATATGCTCATAAAAAGTTCGATAAAGTTCGTTTGCATATCGAGGCATTGTCTCTTTAAAAAATGTTGCGATGTATCGATATTTTCTTACAGGCCTAGTGAGAAGTTGGAAACACAGATGTTTGTGGTCCTTGAATGCAACACTAAAGAAAAGACTAACTTGTGAAACTAGTCAAATTGTGTCCACGTAAGCAGCAGTTCTGTATGTTAGCGTCTAAAAACATATGTACATGATTGTAAAAGAGTATTAAGCAGCCAGGTGTGTGTGTGTGTGTGTCTGTAGAGGGGGATTGACACAACCAGAGGCAGTTTAAAGACACTCAAAGACAGATCAGTACCACACGTCTGTGGTTGAACTGCAGATAAAGGAACAGTGCATGTTGGTAAGTCAGTGTGGTGGGTGAAAAATAACTCTGAACAACTTGAAGAATGCAAGGTGCAAGGAATGTGCTTGAATGAGAAATATGATTCTCTGCTTTTCCAGAATTACTAGAAAACAAAACTTTACAATAATATTTGATGTTTGAAGGTGTGTGTGATGTTTTCCATTAAAACAACAAAAACATCTGCAGTAAAATCAGATATGAGAGAGCAGTCATTACAAACATCCTCAGCGGTTTCTGCGTCTGGATTGTTGTGTGTTCTTTGTGGTGCTGTCAGTGTCTGTCTTGCTACTCTGTGTCTCCTCGTCTTCCTCTTTTCCTGCAGCAGACAAACCCAAATAGAAGCTTTCTTCTCTTATTATGTTACAACACTGTCTGTGTTGATGGCTGACCGCATGCAGGCTCTGATACTTCCTCCCCATCGCTGTAAATAATCCTGCTTTCACTGACTAACTGAATTTAAACACGTTGTGATGTAGAGGAGTGAGAAGTCCAGTGGGATCACCTGGAGGGGGGTTCCTTAGCGAAGTCTGGCAGTGGATAGCTGACGTAGTCCTCGTCCAGCAAGAAGATGTCGGTGCTGGTGAGAATCAGAGTTCTGGGGTGAAGAACAGGGGATGGGGCAGAACCAGAACCAGAGGAGGACCGGCCTGAGAGCATATTACCCTGGTTAGGGGTCTGCACCTGCAGTCAAGAAGAAAAGATTATTACTATCAGAGGAAATCAATTAAGAGGCAACAACAGATGCAGTTCACACCTGAAAGACCAGCAGGTAGAGCAGGATGTTAAAGGAGCATGAGGAAGAGGAAACTACACTGGCTGAAGCCTTCCTCTCTGCTACGATGAAGGTCAGGTCTCCCATCTCCTCTTCACTGGGATAAATAAACTTTACTTTGCTGCTGTGGATGAACTCGTAATTCTGCATTTTACCTGCAGGGGGAGACAAACTCAGTTATATCTGTCTGCAACTCAGTTTTGTCTTTCTTCTTCCTCACCGCCTGGTTACCTGTGTTTTTGTTGGCGAACTGGGAGTAGAAGTCCTGATCAGACGGCTCTGGAGGAGGAAGCTGTTGCTGCAGACTGAGAGCCGACATCAGCTCCTGGAGGAAGACGCCCGTCCCGTAACTGTCTCTGCTTAGGCAGCAGACAATGTGATCGGCCGAGCGTCCTGCATGGAGCCGAAATGGTTAAAGTTGCGGTGTCTCTGCAGACACGGTGAGATAAGCTTTGTCTGAAGCTACAGACCTACAACCCTGAAGTACTGGTCAAACAGTCCCACGTTGATGGCTAGCAGCTCAGATAGTCTGATAGTCAGACAGCAGCAGAGACAGATGTCCGAGTCTCTCGCATTTGAGACGTCCAACACTGTGGGATTGGAATAAAAGGACAAAGACAGAAACACGGATGTTGATTTATTAAATTATATCTGTTCTTCTCCGCCTAACTAAAAGCATCAGTCGTAATTATTTCCTCTTTAGTTCATTCCAATAATCACCTGCAAGCGGTCTTAATGTGACACACACAGGGACATGTGAATGTAAAATACCTACTGAACAACAAGCAGATTCTGCTTCCAGACATATTTAGATTATTAATCTTAAATTTGGTCCAGTAAAGATAATCTTGGCCAGGCTACAGGTAGCTTAGCACACAGCAGTTTAATTATATCCTTGAACGCATAGAGTCAGGGAAATTATGGTTTCCCCCAGCCGCCGGATATCCTTTGTGTAAGCCCGATAACTCGAACAATTTTTACAATTGGACTTTGATACTCAGTATACATGTTTAGGTCCCCAAGAGGACGACATGTATCAAATTTCACAATCTTTGGATTTATGGTTTCTAACCAGGTGGCACTTAATGCATGAAAAATCTGATTTTCAGTTAAATCACTAGAACTATTTGTCTCATTGATCTCAAATCTTCCATCTTCCTCCTCGTCCCACCTTCTTCTTTCAAGCAGGTTTGTCCTCAGCTAATTCTCCAGATGTTCCTCTTCTCATCTGTGGAACCCAGGCCTCAGTCCTCCATGGATCCAGGGCGCCGGATAGCACCTCGTAGTTCCTTGGAGTCTCTATTTCTGCTCTCTCTGCTCTCTGAGGATCATCCTTAAAAAGGCTGCTGCACAAATCACGTGCACCTGCCTCCAATTAGCAATCAGGGCCAAATTTGGAGTCACACACCACCCTGTGACAGCTGGACCAGTAAAGGAAAGAGAGCTCCACTAAGACACCAGCAAGATGTTGGTGGGGTGCTGGTATGGGCGGGTATCATCATAGATAAGCTTGTGGAGTAAATCTCAACTCCCAGTCCTACTGCCAGTTTCTGGAAGACACTTTCTTCAAGCAGTGGTACAGGAAGATTTCAGCATCATTCAAGAAAAACATGATTTTCATGCAGGACGATGCTCCATCACACACATCCAAGTACACCACTAGAAAAGGTCTAAAAGAAGAAAAAATAATAACATCTTGTTAACCTTCTTGTTCACCTGATCTTAACCCCAAAGAGAACCAGTGGTCTCTAGTGGGTACATGGAGGGAAACCAGTACACCTCTATGAACAGTGTCTGGGAGGCTATGGTTGCTGCTGCGACACAGACAGAATCTATGGATGGCGGCTTTTGAGGTTCCTCGCAAAGAAAGGTGGTTATATTGGTCACTGATGTGTTTTTCAATACCAGAAATGTATATTTGTACATTTTGAGTTGTATATTGATTTTAAATAAGTGAAATGGGTATATATTTGTTTTTAAGCGTCCTAATAAATATGCACAGGAATAGTCACCTGCACACACAGATATTTTCCTAATAAAACTACCCCCCCCCCCTCCCACTTTCATAGGACATAGTTGTTCAATAATAAAATTAATCCTCAAAAATACAACCTAATATTTCTGCACACTCTGTATAAATGTGAAGAACTTGAGTAAAAATAAGAAATGAAACCAGTAAGAAGTGTTCATGTTACTTTATATATAATTATAGGATGAAATTAAGGAAAAAAAACTTGTATAATCGTAACATCGCGATTATTTCTCTGACAAGTATCGTAGCAAGAATTGGTTGGTTGATTCTGACTGAAGCAACTTGCTGCTGCGTCCTACCTGAGTCCAGACCAAGCGTGGTGGGGGAGTCCTCCAACAGGAAGTAGATGGAGTCAGTGGAAAGCAGCAGGCAGCAGGTGAGTTCAGCCTCTGGAGATTTGTACAGGATGACAGACAGCCACAAAACTTGCCGCACCTCCTCCACCTCGGACTGGTTTTAGAGATGACAAACAACAGTTCATACGTGGATGCAAAGTATTTTTATTTAAGTTTGTGAAAAAGAAAAAGGGAAGTAATGAGCAGGCACATCACTTTTTCAGCTTCTAGCTTTTAAAGTCAACAGTATCTTATGTGGTTAAAATGAAGTGCAGGTAAAATGAGTATGCTGGAAAATCAGTCAGGCAACTCAACACTGCATGTTTAACAGATGCATTTTCCTTCTGTGTGCCTCACCTGAGCTATATATCTGTGGAAAAAGGCCAGCAGCTTCTGACCTCCGAGTCCAGCCAGGAGCTTCAGAGCTGGGGAGAGACCTGGGACGAGGTGGGGGGATGGCTGGTTATCTTCCACTTGGAGATGAGAGACGTCCCAGCTGAATGATTTAAAAGATAAAAAGATTATCACTAAAAGTAATGACTACTGGGCACAGACCAGTAAGGTTAAATACATTGTTACATGCTTCCCTGATGTTAATGAGTTTAAAAGATAATTAATATGCGTTTATGTTTCAGCACCAAGAAATTGTCAGTGGTTGTGCTGATCAATAACACAGAGCAGATGTTACATGATAACATAATGACTTATCAGTCCAAATAACACCATGTCCCAGTGTTACTTGGGAAAAGCAGGTTCATCTTTCCCAATTCAATTTTCTACAAGCTTACACTATTCTTCTGCAATAACTATGTATAAACAACATCACAGTGTATACTGTAAAATACTTCTACTACCTAAAGGATCACGTTACTGCAAATTTACATGTTATTGTTTTTTCCTTGATGTGATACTTTGTGACACTGCTAATTATTTTGTTTTATTTTATTTTTGTTTTGTTCATTGTTTCCAGGTATCCTCTAACTAGAGGCAGCAGTAAACCTGGGCCCAGTTATGCCCTGCCACTATGAAGAGGCTTGGTTTGCGAGATCACCTGCTCCAGTGCAGGCATGGCGTCTGGCATTTCGGGTTTTGTTTCTTGGTCTTACCGCATTTCTTTTAAAGTTTATTTGGTATTATACCACTTGTGCCTGTTTGTTACAGTCAGTGAGCAGAGATTAACAACAGTAACAACTATGCACAGCAATAACCTAAGCAAAGACTAAACTCTTCTAAAATTCTGACTTTAATATCTGAATTTAGACTTTAAGAGAATTTGGACTTTTTAAAAAAAAAAAAAAAAAAAAAGACTTTTTTGTGTCTTCTGAATAAAGTCAAAATTAAAAGTGGCCCTAATACTGTCATGTAGAAATGTTTTACTTAACATTGTAAAAAATATTTGTCTGTACCAGGTCATAGAATAAAATATATCATCTAAAAAAACAACACAACACATGAACTATTACGCAATGTCATTTCAGAAAAAAAAAAATCAATATTAAAATAGGACAATAAATGTTACTGCTGTTACAGAAATATAAGTACAAAGAAAGAATTAAACTATTTTCAACATATCAAACATAAAATAAAAAAAAACAAAACAATAACTATTTGTGTTGGGATAAAAGGGAGTATTGCAAAACTTAACTTTTCAGGACACGTATGAGTTTATGGTGGAGTTGATTAAAAGGAAAACACTTGTCTACCTGCTGGAGCGGTGTGTCTTCTTGTCATTGGTGCAACAGCAGCACTCTCTGCTTCTGTAACAACCTGCGAACACAGCAACAGTCCTTTCAACAAACTGAGAAGACTACGGCTGTGTGAAGCCTGGTTTGAGAATGTGAAACGATGCCTGGTCCTTACCTGCCGGGATTTGTCCTTGATGAGAACACGGCTTGTAGGAACCGGGCAGGGCCACAATCTTCAAGCCTTCAAGAGAGGCTCTTCTCTGGCTTAACTCAGCCAGGAAGGAGCAGCTGTTCTGGGCCAGAGGGAAGACCAGCAGCAGCCTCTGACTACCAAAGAGCAGCTCCAGAGAATGATAACTCCTAGATACGCAATGATTAAAACGTGTGTTGATGTTAGTTACAGTCCTGCTTTTAAACAAGGGACACAACATAAAATGTACATTAGAAGAATTTCATCTCGGTGGTGAAAGGTGGAGTACTGCTGTCTTCACCTGAGGTAGTGGTGTGGGTCGGGGCAGGAAGCGTCGCTATTGCCGTGTCCAACCCCAACAGCTCTCTCTCTGGGGTGAAGCACCACAGAGCCGAGGGGCACACGAACTAACTTGCACCATGACGAGGAAGAAGAGGACGACTGATGAATGTCAGCAGTGCTCCTCTCCTTAAACGTCAGCTCTTTAAAGTCCATCTTCAAAATCCAAAGGTTTTTGTGTGTGAGGAAGAGGAGATAGGGGAGGCTGGGTTCCTCCAACACAATGTCAGAAGGTAGAGGGTGAGTGGTGGAGGCGGAGGAAGAGGAAGGGAGGAGGTAGGCAGGATAACCTCCCACAGCTCCCTGACTCTCCTCCAGTTCCCAGGAGTTGATAAGTGATGGAGGAAGAAGCTGAGGAACACTGAGGCGTTCGAGTTCACTCTGAGAGTTAAACACCTGGAAGAACAAGCGAAGCTTTTGTTTTACATGTAACTGCAGGATAGTTTAAAAAAAAACATTCAAGAGTTGTTTGAAGGTCTTTGGTTAGTGGGGCTTAGATAACACGTCACAAGAGCAGAATATTATTTAGTGCGAAAATGGGAGTTAAAATTGAGGTCTTCAGAATGATGCTGGATTTCAGAGTTACTGAGTACTTTGAGGAATACATAGTAAAGAGAAAGAGGGAAATCTTCCCTCCCGATGAAGGAACGCAGAGAAAAGAGTTGGAAGACTTCAAAGAGCGAATGCGTGTTCGAAAGGAGCAGCGAATAATGAAACACTTTTCTGTGGACTCTGAGAATTGAACATAATACTTTAAAGACATAACGTCTCAGCACCATTGATAAAAAACATAGTCAGGAACTACATCACATTGTGCTGGAAATATCTGCAAGGTTCACACTTCCCAAGTGTTGAAATTCCTGATATTTATAGAGCTTAACATCCATTTCTTATGTATTTATAAGACTGTTAAGTTGGTGTAATTATCTTTTTTTTAGTTGCTGTGTCATGGTCATAACCCAGATGTGTGGGCTGTTCTCAAATATAACAGATTTATTTTCTAAGGTACAGTGCCTATAAAATGTTTTGTTGTGTTTAGATTTTTTTTTGCCTTATTTGTATTGTGCAAAATATCTCTGGACATAAAGATAATGAAAAATATTGTACTGATCCATAAAAATAATTATTTTAGCAAAAATAAATATACACTGATTTAATTTACTGTAAGCATTAAACAATCTATTCCATAAAAAAAAAAGAAAAAAAAACATTCAAAATTTCAAAACAAAGACCTCCGCTCCTTTCTGACCTGAAGTAGCTCCATCAGTTCAGTTCTGGTCTGTCGGAGCTCCGCAGCCTCAGAGAAGATGAACCAGCGGCTCGAACCAGCTCCAAGCCCAAAGGAGAAAGAGGAGTCGGGCACCTCAGACTGGAAGAAGAGCTGGAGCTGGGAGTATGGTAGCAGGAGGTGCACTTTCAGGCCTGACAGCACCTGCTCCTGAACCTGATCCGGGTCTGGGAATGCAAGAACAAGCGGCTCTTTAGATTTCACTGCAAAGAAAAATTCCACAACAGGCCAATTCATTTATCAAACATAAATGTGATCATCGTTCACTTTATCTACACATCTGTTTCATAGATTTTCAGAGCAATACGTCTTTATGATGCCACCTTTACATTATTTAAGTATAAAACTAAAAATATAAAGCTTTCAATTAAATTAAAGCAGTTTATTCTTCAGGGGTTTCACCCCATTTTCATGCCAAAAATTTTCATCATCTTCATGATGTTCTATTATTTCAGCACTTCACCTACATGATCTGAAATATTTTTTCCATTCAGCATACTTTATTAAAATATTTGGCTAAGAAAATACCTAAATATTTTCTAAGAGAACAGGTTCCTACTGCTTTTTTTCATTAATTCATAAAAGCAATCTGAGTAGCTGCAGATACCTGTGTCCTGATTGGTCCAGGCTGAATCATGTGACAAATACAGCAGCCCCAACAGTCGATCCGTCAGCACCAGACAGGCCTCGCTCTGTTTCACCGCTTCGTCTACTTGAACGCAGCAGCACCACAGGACTCTGCTGACCTGAACATCCTCCTGCTCTTTTTCATGGCGCCCACCTGGATCTTCTGCAACAGGAGCAGGAAGCAATGAAGGCGAAAAGCCAGCAAGCTCCTCCACAGAATCATCCAGACCCATCTCGAAGTAGCCGTCACTGGAGCCCGGACTAGAGTCGTAAACACAAAACAGAAAATTTGTTGCGTTTTTGCACAAAAGCAAACTTGTAGAAGTCCTAGAAAGCAGTAAGAGAGGCACAGTGGCTGGATTACCTGACACTGCCCACTTTGGTGCACTCAACATGTGGCAGAAGCTCTCTGGATTCAGACCTCCTCTCCTCTTTCTCCCCCTCTTCCTCCTCCACTTCCTTCTTCATCTCCTGCTCCCTCACAGCAGAGCTGAGGCGTTGGGAGAGGTGGGAAATGAAATCTTTGTTGGAGGTCAGAGAGAACAGGTGAGCAGGAACTAAGGGACACCAGCTAGCGTCGCAGAACGAACAACGATCTTCCTGTTTGGAGGGGGAAGGGGCGCAGACACAACTGGAAGAGAGAGAAATAGTTTGTTCAATAATTTCTATGGATTATTACAGCATAAATTAAGAGACTAATTAAATAATAGAACATGAGAAATCCTCGTTGGAGAAATACATGGCTAATATATGACGCCATCCAATGAAAACTGCAACTGCAAAAATATGTGTAACAACAACACCTGCAGAATAAAACTAACCAGCAACAGCAGAAGCAGAAATTACTGTCAAGCGAAGCCAATTCCCTCTTTTTGTTTTTTTTTTTTTTTTGTTTGTTTTTTTTAAATCAGAACCACCTTAGAGCATTGTTCACTTGTGTGTTGAGAAGAAACGTGACAGTTTCCTATGAGGCAGTATGGAAACAATCATCATAATATACCTAACATGTACTCAGGGTTCTAAGGATCATAATGAATAAAACTTCAAACACCAAGTGTTACCAGAAACACTCAGGTGATTCAAGTTCAAAACTCTTTATTTTTATTTCATTTAGTTAATAAAGAATATGTTACATCCCATGTTTTCTACGACACACAACCTGTGTGACTCTGACGACGGCTGATAAACTGGCTCAATTCTTTGCTGCTGGTATCACTGGATTTGTAGTTCCATCCATACTTACAAAAGGCGGTAGCTATCTGATCATGAGATCCAGGTTTCCTCTGAATTCTGAGAAACTTTTGCAAGAAATGACAAAAGCGATCCAGGAATTCCAAACAGGAAACGACGATCCTGAAATTCCACATTTAAAGATGGCTGTACCCAGTACCACTTATAGTGCATCGTTGTCTCTTATTAAAATGACCTGATATTGTTGTGTAAGCTGATTGTGTTTAAAATGTTTATTTAATCATTTTACTAAATTATGATACTTTCAAATACCTAATTCTATACTCCTACTTTGTTACTCCTTTAAATGAAGACATAATCTTGCCTGCTCATGAGGCTTTAAAGTATGTTAAAAGTAGATGAAAACATTTACTTTTTAAATAAGAAAGTTTGAGATGCCTGAGTGGACGTCAGAGGTCTGTTGCAACAGGTTACTGTGACATGCAGAAAGAGATGGTTGGAAAATGAAACTGGCATGATCTAACACAGGAGTATTTAATTCGGTCCTACGAGGGCCGCAATCCAGCAGGTTTTCCATGTATTCCTGCTTCAGCACACGTGGTTCAAATTAAATGGATCTAACAGCTTTTCAGGTTCTGGACAATGACTCATTGATTTGAGTCAGATGTGTTGGAGCAGGGATACATGTAAAACCTGCTGGGTTGCGGCCCTCGCAGGACCAAATAGCCCTGCTCTAAAGTGGACAGATAAACCACTTCACCGAGGCGCCCCAGCATCAGAGCAAGTCAAACCACAAGCAGTTCCAATCGAAAGCAGCGGCACGCCTCAGCACAAGTACAAAAGCCACAAGCAGCTTCATCTAGGAGCAGCTCAGCTGCTCGGAAACTTCTGGAAGTTCAGAGTTCCAAACAGGAAATCTCAAAGCAGACATGATGGTGCAAAGGCCACAAAGTTGCAGAAGGAAGTATCTGAAGCTATCCACCACTTTCCAAGCAAAACACTGGAGGCCGCCATGACACCTTTTCTCCCTGTTCGGGTCTTCACTTCTGGTCCTCGCTAAATGCATGGAAAACAGCATATTTTAGAAAGGCAATTTAATTTTATATATTTATAAAAATCTCTTCTGGGATGATCTGTGCTGTTGTTGGATACATACAAAATTTTGTTTGTTCTGTCATCTTTTGATTAAAATGCGACCCGTGCATCCATCTTTGAGATTTGGCCATTGTTTGAGTAATGAAAATGTTATTTTTAAGTTTTTTCTGAAACAGTATTACTTTTTAAAACAGTACTAGTTTATCATTATTGTTAATGTAGCCGGAAGAGCCAAACCAATTTCGGCATAATGGATTATGGGAATGGGGTCCGCCAAAAAAAATGGTGGATAGGTAGATGTGTAGAGCACAGGCTTTGCAATATAGGTGGTTGTGTCTGTAAATAAATGGAGTGAATGACATGTATTCGAAAATCAAAGGCTATGAGTTAAATCCAAAAAAGAAGTTGTCTAAATTAAAAGATTTAGGATAAAAATCTGGACATTTTTAAGACTTTTTAAGGTCTTAAATTCTGAATTTAATTTTTAAAATTTTTTAGGTGTGAGCACCATTTCACAATATTCAAATCTTTTCCAACCACTAAAAGCATATTTACCCATTTTTATACTGACCAGACAGAGACAGCAGTGGAAGCCGTGACACATGTGGAGACTCGACAATGTGCTTGTTCAGACATACTGACAGGATGTTGTTGTACCTGTAGGTAAATGAACATTACAACAGTAAATAAATCTTTATACCTTACATATAAAGATATATTTGAACTCATTTATACTATTTTTGTTCTGTTTGCATGCTAAGACCACCACAGAGATCCTATTCAGCTATATTTAACTAAAACCCCAATTGCAATATATATATATATATATATATATATATATATATATATATATATATCCCCTCCCTGGGCCGCCACCTTACCGCGGTGGAGGGGTTTGCGTGCTACCCTGCTTCTG
>JBAMHX010000004.1:7123647-7144553 GCA_037177515.1 Pseudomugil tenellus | reverse complement strand
CCCGCGACCCGACCCCGGATAAGCGGAAGAGGACGAGTACGAGTACGAGTACGAGTATATATATATATATATATATATATATATATATATTCAAATGGTGGGATCTTAAAAGTCCTATGTTTATACCCAGTCTTACTGACCGCTTCCCAATTAACCTGATCAGCTTTCAAATATCTACTGTGATTTATGATCATTAGCACACTTTTGTTACTATGGTAATGCCCCTCTATGCTGGTTACTAATTGCCAAACAGTAGAAAAACTGAAAGAAATACAACGACTTTCCAGCTGACAGAGCAATCAAACTGGTCAGAAAGACAAGAGCCATAATAGTGGAGGAAGGATTTGCATCATCTTTCTAAAGTGCAGAAGTAGGTCCAACTATGTCAGTTTATTGAAGTGATTTACTAAAAACTAGAAAAGTAATCAAAAAGCAAAGACCTCCACCAAGCATGACTGGTTCCCCTTACAACAAATCCTACTAAAAGAACAGTCCTACACTGATTTTATCTACTCTATTAGATTAGTTGACCATGAAAACACAGCCTTATGCTTTGGAATGAAGTTATCATTATTATTAGTTAAAAAGTTATTCGGTGTAAACTTTTTCCGCTTATGTAACGCTTATGTAAGATACGTGAAATCCGTTGACATACTTCCGATCCGCCATGAACTCAGCAACAATTTGGTGCTCATTACACGTCTTTAGGTCAATTTGTGTCTATTACATGTCTAATGCGGCAAAAACATAATGTCATTGGCGGAGGTAAGAAGGATTAGTTCAGTATAACCCAACATGACTGTTTTATACAAAGTTTAGTAAAACTTTGTTATTAGTTGTTAAATACCAAAACATGAGACACTCATAGTTTAATCACTGAAAATGTATCATTGCAGCCACTAAACAGAATATAAATGTAGGTCAATGTGACCCAACACATCAGCTCCTGCAGTGCAAATGTCAAACAGAAAAACATCTCATATTCTGAAAAACCTTCCAAATGAGCATCAGCAAACTTATAAACATCAAGATAAATTTATACTGAAAGTAATCTTGTGACGATGTTTGCCATGTCGCTTACGTGCTTCAAACGTTTGCCTGACCTGAGATGGATCAGTAGACAGAAGGTTTGCGTCGGTGTTAAAGTTTGCAGGGGGGGGAGTAACATCCTCAGAAGGGAGAACGCTGGGAGGGACTGCTGCTTCTTCTCTGCTCATCAATTCTGAAACTGGAAACCAGAGGTGCTGAAAACATCTGCAGATCACTGATGCAAAATATGGATATAAACAATAAAAAATTCAATATTTAAACATAATTCGCAACATGACATGTTTGAATTGAAATATTTCCATGCAGGATTATTTCTAGCGGTCAGAAGCCACAGAGGAATCTTCTCAGCTAAGCTTTAGCTCAAACTGCAGAGGTGCAGGTGATATAAAGGCGGTTAGTGAGAACGGTGAAGTTTATCAGATTACAGGCTTTATTCTCCATTAGGTTTTTTTATCAAATACTAAAAGCGAAACAGGAACTACGCAGCTGTATGGAAGTATGAAGATCATTTTTTACCCTGTATTTAATTCATCATCATGTTATTGAGTGGCAGCCTCTTCATTTGGAAGATTTGGTGCTTTCTGCTGTTGCATAACAACAAACCACATCATCTCAGCAACAGTTAGATCGACATATTTAACTTTTTTCTTTTTTAACAAAATATGTGAGAGATGAACTAAGTCAAAGCTCCAATTGGAGCTCTCATCTTCCAGTTGCTTTCCAAACCAGGACATAGAACAGATGGAGGCGCTGCAGCATGACAGCAGAAAATAAAAAACGTTAACCCCTCCCTCACCCTTCAACACTGCACAGCCTGATACATACATGATTACCTTGGCTGGGGCAGGCAGCCTGCTGGGCCAGACTGGAAGAGGGGGAAAAGGATGAGGAGGTGACAGCGGGAAGAGCAACAGCAGAGGAAGAGGAGGAGGGAGGAGGTGGAGAAGAGGAGAGGGGAGGAGGTGCAGCGGCAGACAATCTGGTCTCCTCACTGATCTGACGGGAAGACAGAGAGAAGGAAGCCTTCAGAGACCATCATTACATTTCTACAACCAGCAGCTGCATGTGAGAAGATAAGAGATTAAACTCGTGTGCTTAAGTTAATCTGACTGAAACTGTAAATAACATATAATGACTGATTTTTATCTGTATTTATCTGTAATTAATAATAATAAAATTAAATAAATGTTAAAAAACCCGCGGCCACAGCGAGCAAGTACTGACATGGCCATAAGGATTTAGATGACTAAGACAGCAGAACTTGAGAGCTTCGCTAAATTTTCAAAAAGGAATGACTTCCACCTCCATGATGCAAGAACATCATAACTCTGCTCATCCAATTAATAAAAGACGGGGACAAGCATCTTTCCACTTAAAAAAACTCACTTTTAGACTAGAAGGGATGAGGTGGCAATTCGGCTTGTTTGAAATGAATGTGAACCATATTGATCCAAAAGAACACCAAGCTGCCATTACCAGGTCAGGATCAAACGTTTTCTTTCATATACAAGAAAAAACTTGAATACCAGAACCTTCTTAAGTCTCTACAAGACCAGAATATTTGGCTCATAGTGGCAGGTGATTGTTTATTGTTTAGAATATTTTCACCGATACAGTTTAAGGTTTTCATTGGTCTTACGTGACTAAAGCTGTGTTCAACAGAGATAAATGCAAATGGAGGATAAATGCATCCAGCTGACAAAGATCCTACGTCTCTTCCAACATATGAAGGTTTTATTAAGATTGTTACCCCCTACATTACTACTGTAATTTAAAAAAAAGGATAAAAGAAAAAGGGACTAAACACATTTTAAAAAGTTGAAAATCTACGTGACTATTGTCCATAGATGTATATTAAAGTCGTATGGCTTAAAAGTTGCATGGTATGAAGGATCCTTCTTGTTGGATATTTATGCTGTTTATTGTAGAAAATAAAATGACCAGTTTTAAAACAATTAATGTTCAGGAACTTCGTGTTATGGATATCTCCATATGTTATTGGTAGGTCAGAAAATAGTGCATTGGGATAAGAATACTAGAATACAGATTCATATTGAAACATCTCCACATTAAATTTGATCCAACGTTAAGGAGTTTGTTAGTGATAAACTATAATCACGTTAGTATTAAAACTACTACTGCGAAACTAAAGGTTCATTGTGCTAACAAAGCTGCAGTTTGTGTTGAAGATTTTGTACTTCTTACTTAAACTCTTCAGTCATATCAGTGCAGAACATAAGCTCGCTTTCTCTGACCGAAGTAAAGCACAAAAGGAATATTCAGTGAGATATGATCCTTTGCGTCATCCAGGAAAGTACCGTACACAACCTTGGTTTCAGTTTTAGTCCATAAATATGCTTTAAATTACATTTTCAAGTGCTCATTAAAAATGCATTGTTTAAAATCCTAACATTTCTAAACTAATTGTAAGTGTACACATACAGACTCAGTTCATCTGGTATTAGGGGAAATAAAACAGCTGTATAAATCAGTGGTTGGGACCGACTGCTGCTGGGTTTATCAGCATGACAGCACTTACCTTCTTGTCGCCGCCACTCTTTCGATCTTTGACCTCTTTGGCTTTCTGAATGGCTTTCAACACTTCCACTGTGTCCAGCTCCTTCTCAGATGTCACTTTACTGTCCAGGCAAACCTGATGAATGCAGGAAAATCATTCATTTCAGCAGCTGTTTTCTTTTTCTAATCCCAGTACAATTACTGGTTAATAGTCATATATGTGCAACTCCGAGTAAGCAGACGTGTAAATTCAACAGTATAAGAAAAAAAGATGGTTAACTACATTAAACAAAAGCAGTGTTGAGATTAAAATAATTTCGGAGTGGTGTCAGTGGTGTACCTCTGCTGCACGGTCACCAAACTGGGCCAAGACTTTGGTTCTGTAGTCTGGGATGATGCACATGGGGTTACTGGATAAGTTCAGTTTCTCCAGACACGGTAAAGAACCAATGTTCCTGATTTCCTCCAACTGGAAACAAACATTACAAAAGTCCACATGAGGCTCTGCTGATTTTATAATCAGTCTTAAAATTCTCTAAAACTTTGTTCTTTTTTTTATTAACAACTCTTGATTTTTGCGTTGCTGTTTTAAAATATCTATAACATGTGAAGAGAAAGTAAGCAAACTTCATCTGTATTGCACCTTTTAAGACATGCCTTGGACTATCTCTCTTCATGCAATATAAAAATGCAAAAGAACAAACAAAAGAAATTAAAAAGCAGAATTAAAAATAATCATGGAGTCTATCAATCTCAAGTCCAAAGAAAAAGTCTCTCCAAGTGTCACTGAAGACAAAGCTTTGTTTCCTTTTGTTTTAAACTTAGCATACGGCTCCATCAAAGGAGCTACGGCAAGTCCCGTAGCCGTAGCGGCTGTGGCGCAGGTGTAGTGTGGCCGTCTTCTGATTGGTAAGTCATGGGTTCGGTTCCCACTACATCTGATGTCTGCATGTTGAAGTGTCCTTGAGCAAGACACTGAACCCTGACTTGCTCCTGGTGGCCAGGCTAGTGCCGGTGTGCATGGCAGCTCTGCCACCATCAGTGTGTGAATGTGTGTGTGAATGGGTGGATTGCAGGATCTGTAAAGTGCTTTGGGCATCGAGAGATGAAAGTAAAGCGCTAAATAAGTGAACGCCATTTTTCCATTTACTTGCCAGGGAGATACAAGAACAGAAATCTTGTCTGTTAATGAGGAGCTCTCCACACCAATAAAACAATCTGTTGTGAAGTAAACTGGATGTCAGTGCAGTTGCATTAGAGTCACATGTGGCATCAACATTTTGAGCAACTTGCAACTGTTTTAGGGAGATTTAAACAGGTGCAACACCACCATCTGTGTGGGTATAGCAGAGGAGAGACCATCTTGCTGTGATTTAAATAGTCCTGAGACTGCTGCTAACCCATGCCATTCTGTGTTGCAGAACAACATAAACCCCTTGTAATCCGCCGGGTTGTCATCTGTTGCATGTGAAGCCACAAGAGTGTGGAGCTGCATACTTCAGAGGATTGTGACCAGCAGCTACATAAAAAAAAAAAACTTTCACATACGTATGACCAGAACCAGTCTAAGAAAGATCCTTACAGACCAATCAGGTGCCACGGCTTAACGAGCAGAATGTAATGATCAACCAAAGATGAGAAAGGGTCCAACATACACAGAACAAAATTTCCTTTGAAATTCTCAAAGACCACAGTTCATATGGACATTATAACTGTAAATGGCATCTAATTATTCCTATATGTTACAACATTTATTGCTTTCATTTCGTTTCATGTAAACACAGACCTGAAAGAAAGCTAAAATTGGGTAAAAAACAATTTCACTCTGAGAGCGCAAACCTCCGTCATATTGTGACTATATGTCCATATCTCGCAATGTTAAATCCTTCAATACAGTCCTGAAAATAGGTCCATGACTTTTGTCTTGCTCGCAGACAGACAGACAAACTAACAAACCCTCCCAAAAACATAACCTCCTTGGCGGAGGCAACTATGCATTAAAACAATTTGATGTCTGGTATAGAGCTACACCACATCTGGGTAACCTTGTTAGGGTTACCTGGGCCAGCTGGTTGTGGCTCAGGTCCAGGTTGACCAGTGAGTAGAGCTTGGAAAGGCCGGTCAGTCGCTCCAGTTGGTTACCAGCCAGACTCAAGGTTTTGATGTTCCCCAGGCGAGTGTGAGCAGCTTCCAGGACCCGAAGGCTATTATAGGACAGATCCACATGGACCAGGTTGTAGAGATGCTGCAAACACAAAACAAAGTGTTTTACTGTGCGGGGCTAACTTTAACTGCATCTGTCATAACCATAACTGAAACGACGTACCAGCTTTTTAACCTCTATTGTAACTGGAATTGTTCTCAAACTTGTTTGTGTGCAACATTTCTTACCGGATGATTCCAGGAGTTGTGCTGCTGAATTGTAGCATGTAAAATAATTATCAACATGGCAACAACTGAGGAGGCTAGTATTTGGCAAATTTTTTGGATCACAGATTAAACAAAAAAATAAATCATAGAGGTATGTAAGGTCCCCAAAATAGGCATGACTTAAACTGTTGCGTTACGTTCCTTTTGCCAAACAGGGAACCCGATGATGTTAAGCATCGGTTTCCCTGATGTAAAGCCCAGACTCATGGGTCAATCATAGCAATTGCGCTGCATTGATGCATATGTTCAATGTTCAGTTAATGATCAATTAAGTCATTATGAATTACGTCATAAATTATAAAAACTTTCAACTGAGGTTAGACCCTCTTCCTCATGCTGTCACATACCTGCAGGTTTTCCACTGAAGACAGCTGGTTGTAGCTCAGGTCCAAATACTCCACCTTTGGGATGAGTTTCTGAAACAAAAGAGTTAATTAGCATATTTTAAATATCATTATTAATTATATTTTGTTATTATCCATTTGTCATATGTCTCACCACTGAGTCGTCGATGGCACTGATGCAGTTGTGGCTCATGTCCAGCGTGGTCAGGTTTCTCCACACAGGAATGACAGCAGTGACGGGACACCCTGACTCCGCCCCCTCAGGCTCCCACTGCGAGAACTCACTCGCCTCCGGTACCAGGATCGCCTACATGCAAATATCACAACACGCATCTCAGCAGCACTCAACAAGCTGCTCCATCGTTTTTTCTGTGGGGTCATAGTCACTTAAAACTGTACCATCATCGATGCTGTGGAGCGATGGATGCTCATGGTTGCCAGGTTTGACCTAAGACATGACAAACCTCTAATCTGCAGAGCTCTGCAATCGCAGATCTGAAAGAGACATAAACAAAATAGATACATTTAGAACATGAACTCTTTCCTTTCTGACCCTCTAATGTTTAATATTTATGTTGAACCTCTTCTGGACCACCTCTCTCCTGTTTTTTGACGTGGAGCCGACTAGTGACATCTTATGACATCCAAACCTAACAACCATTAGGTTTGTGATAAGAGACTTATTTTAAAAGCATAAAAAGTTACCTCTATCTGCAGCAGTGACTTGAAAACGGACAGGTCAAAAACCAGATCTCGTTCCTGGATGTTACTGGTTCCTACTGGACCTACAGTCCCAGTAATCTGAGTAACAGACAAAACAAGCAAGAACCCCCATCAGTTCTGCTGCTAAACGGTGTGAGAAAAATGGTGTAACTAAATCAGGAGGACTGTTACTCTGAGGTATCGCAGCCTGCAGGTGAAGTCCAGGATGTGTCCCAGGTCAGTTTTGGCATCTCCGTTGCAGCAGGTCGGTTTGGCCAGTCGGAGTTGCTGTGAGACGGCATAAAGCTGCAGAGGATGGAGGGAAAAGACCTCGCCCACCTGCAGCAACTGCTCCCCTACAGCAAACAATCATTTGTCACCTCACCGTACAAGATGACGTACAATTCACTTCATTTATAATCCTGTTTCATCTGCACAGCAACAGTTAAGCAGGGTAACATTTTTAACTGTTGTTTTAACAACAGTTAAGCATTTTTAAACCACACGGGCAGATCTTGTGACCTTGAACAATCACTGGTGCTTTATTATTACATGGTACCATACTGTGGGCAACTTTATATAGATGTGAAAAATCTGTCCTTAAAAGGATGCTCTCCCGCATGTTTTGGTTTCTTGCTGCAGAATGAGGGGATCAGATTAATGAGTCAACATGCTCGGCAAGAACTTGACAACAAATTGTTAAAAAAAGTTATTTGATTTTATTCACATGGGTTTGAGTAACCCTCAAGGACCAGAGTTGGATATCTCTGCAACAGAAAAAAGGCGAGCAAACTGCTTTTTGGGTGTTAATTTCTTCAAAAGTCTAGTGGAATACCTCTAACAATAATTACAGATACACTGCCTGGCCAAAAAAATATTTGGTTGGACCGCCTTCAGCTTTTATTACGGCATACATTCACCGTAGCATTGTTTCCATAAGCTCCTGCAATTTCACAAGATTTATTTCCACAAACTGTTGTGTTCATTTTTCATCTTGCATTGATGTTGGTAGAGTCTAATCGCTGCACACACCCCAAAGATTCTTTATAAAGTTCAGGGGCGACTTCTTTTTTGGCCAGGCAGTGTAAATGAGCATATGGATCACAGAGTGCGAGCCACACTGATAAAAATGACTGTTTATTGAACATGACTTTGTCTGTGTCATCCAAACAAGTCAGTGTTAGAGCTTTAAAGTCAAAAACGTGTGTAGAATTGCCTTAAATATCTGATTTAAACGCTTCTGGGCTACAAATCTGCTGGGAATTTACTAAGTGAAGTTGCCCGCCAGTATTCACCACCTTAATAAATAAAACTGGGTGCGACAGCTTCACACTAGTAGTTTCTGATGAACAGTCGATTCGATTCACAATGACAAGGAACTGTTTGTAATGGAAAACCAAGCAGAAAAAATACATACCAAGCCAGACCCACCATGCACAACGTACAGTCTGGTACCATGTAATGGAAGACCACTACATGGTGCATAGACGCTAATAACCCCAGAAACAAGTATTCAAGTTTTTATTAAGCAAAAACAAACCTAAAAGACATATTTTTAAACTAGATGACTTATCGTCGTTTTTTTTAATTCTCTGCTCAGTTATCAGATCATTCTTCACTGTGAATAAAGTCAGCTATGCTTCTATGCCAGAAACATAAAGACTTAAGTATAAGCGGTCAGAGTTATTTGGTTTTGCTGCATTTTATCAGAAGCACTGCAAACACAGCTTCTGACACTCCAACATACCGTCCATTTAACTGTTGTGTTTGACTTTAGTTGGTCCAATAGTGGAATGTGTTTTTAAGAACGCTGGCATCAAAGACTGAAATGACTCATAATTACCTTTGCTACTTTACCTTCCTGTTTAAATTACTGTAACACGTTTCCTTTTACTTGTCTTGATCATCTTTAACTGGGACCGGGTTCTTATCAGGAACTAAAGATATAAACCACTCCTTATATTTAATAAAAGGGGGTATTTGATATGTGTTTTGATCTCACAGTCCTTTCTGTTGTATTTAATAAACATCACTGGCTTTCTTATTAACTTACAATCTCACATATGTGTTTTTATTAGCTGCAAACGGCTCTTGGAACATGAAGGAGTCTAACCTTTGTGGAACAGCTCCTCAGCCAGTGCTGCCGTGATGCCGTTGATCTCCTGAGAGAGGAAAAAAATAATAATAATTAAAACACCAAAAATAATCAGAATTCTAAATAGTCTAATGAGATGTTTAACCTTTTTTTCTACAAATCACACATGTCTAAATATAAAAATAGCATTGCTATTTCAGTATGCTAACATTTCATGCGAGAGAAAGACTGAACTCCACTTGAAATAAATTCCTTATAGAAATTTGTGCAGGATTGAAGCAGCTTATTCATAAAACAACAACTAGATTTTCTCTGATTATTTTGACTTGACTATCAGTGACAGTCACAAGTTAAGCATCTGACACCATATGAGAAAGTTTTTTCCATTAGTCTTGGGGACTCGGACAACAGTGGACTGCTGTTGCTTCGTCATCATGTGACCACAGAGATAAGACTCCTGCCAACAGCACAATGCAGTTAAAAACAACATCCATAACATGCAAAACTCTGCATTTATACAATATGGGAAAAGTGAAACTCAGCTCTTAGTATATTAAGGATTTAATACATGCACCACTATTACTAGCTCAGTCATTCCACCACTTATTTGATCCAGTTTTTGATCGCTGCTCTGTTTTTCTATTTTTCTGGAATTACAGACATCAAACTACAGAATAAATGTATGATGTTTTGAAATCAGGGACGAATCTAAGCAGAGCTCCATGATGCATCTAAAAACAGATACATCTTATTTCTAAACAGAATGCTGATGAACATCATACACTGTAACCTTTTTTACTAATATCTGCTTTTACTTAGCGACTTTTTTCTTTTTGATTGTTTCCAGATATAACTTCAGTTGTTTAAAAATAAGTAAACTTATTAATCTAATCATTGCTTCAACATTTGATGTCTGATGAGTGAAAGAAAAAAAAAATGAAATAATTAATTTTAGTGTAAAAATAAAACAATCATGCTCTTCTAAGCCCGGTCTGTGTTTTCTGTCTCTTGTCAACAATGACATACCCAAAATAAATTAAGTACATCTTCATAACTACAAATGACAGGATAGTTGAGGTTTTACCCTCACAAGTTCAGCTTAGAAACACCATGTGGATCAAAAAAGAAAAACTCCAAAATAATAAATGACAGAAAGAGTGAACTTTTATTTATAAGACCTCCGTTATGTTCTTGGAAACTAGAAGGACCGAAACTAAGACAGAACCGTAAGAGACTAATTAGAGTTTGTTCGAGGTGTTAAGGTGGAATAAAACTTTTGACAGTAAAACAGCAAAAGACATAATTTCTCATTTCTGCTGCCAGCTCTCGGAGCTTTTGTCCCACAGCGATGAGACAGACATCTTTCTAGTCAGCTATCTGCTGTCATGTAACACATTGTTTCTGTGGTTTGCTTGAAATGCAGAAATTAGCAGAAGCTCTAAGTGAGCAGTGCTGTTCTTAGGTTGTTTTTTTTTTTTTTTTGCTTCATTCTCAGTTGCTTGGAGTGTAATTAATGTGGATGCCAGGTCTTTGTAGCATCTTTTAGCAGAGTTTTGCCTGTTATTTTGGCATGCTCCATATTACGACTCGCATTTCCATCTGCATCTGCAAACACCCACAGGTCTGCAAGAGTCTCATGATACACCTGCACTGGGGGTTCTTGTCACAAAGAGATCAATTAAACAACTTTAGAAAGTGCATCTTAATGAAAATCAAGGGTTTTAGAAAAGAGAGATACAGATCTCAGAATTTACAGATTGTATCTTCAACATGCGATGAACCTTTTTGTTTTCAGTTAGTTATTCTTTTTTAAGAATGATGTCAATCACAATCAAAACCAACTCGTAGTTCCTCCATTTCCTTTTCGAAAGATGCCGCTGAGGTGTACACCAACTACGCATGCATTTGGGCCAATCGCCAGGCAGAAAATAACTTTCCAGACAAAGAGGAGAGACTGCAGCAAAATTAGCAGCGTCCGCAACTCTACAACATACTGCAGGCTGATAACAGCCCAACGTAGAGATTCTGCACAGCTGGTCCAAAAGGTAGAGTATACAGGGCTGAGTCCAAGTCAGATGGCTTAAACAGGAAACACGCGAGTTCCCTAAAAGTCTTTTAAAATTCTTGTGACCGATTTTAGCTTTATGTTTATGTAAAAGGAAAGAAAAGGAAAACTGCCGTAAGAAAAACAAGTGTTGATGCTGTTCTGGCAACTTCTTGGAAAGTAAGGAGCCACAACTGCTCCAACTCATCACAACTTTAAGTTAAGGTTGTTGTTGTTTTTAAGTCTCATGTTTGAAGCTAATCCCTACCAAAAGAGAAAAGTTAAACACGTCTGCAGGATTATTTTCTTTAACCAATAAAACTAGTTCATATACACAGAGTCTGAGGTGTTCCTGCTCTTTCCACTTTACTATTGGTTTCAACAGAAAAAACACGTGAAAACCGGAACTTCCATCCCGTTTGGACAGACGAGAGGTCTGGTGCATATAAACAGACTTTGTTCAGGTTGGTTGTACTCACATAGAGGTGAAAGTGTAGGAAGCAGGCGAGTGAACTGGGCGTGGACTCTGGAAACTGCTGTAGCAGGGTCTGTAAGTAGAGCTCCAGCTCCTTCTGCCGCCGCTCCACCAGACTTTTTGAGTTCTTTCCCAAAATCTTCTTTGGGGGAAGCAGCCGTCGGTCAACCTTTTTCTCTGCCATTAGCTGGAGGAAGAAACACATTGGGATAAATCATGAACTGCTTTTTCTTTAAAACCTTTACTAAATGAAAAGCAGCATTCTCAAGGTGTAAACCATTTACAACTTTTTCAGGTTCTCAGATGATTTTCAGAGTTTTACTTGCATAATAAAAACATCTCAGTTAGCTTATATTATCTGACTAAAATTCTTAACTTAAAAAATTTTAGATGGTTGACTTGATAGCTTTCTCTCAGTCAACACATGCATTTTTCATCCAAACACTAAAGATAATGGTCTAAAACTAATTTAAATTCAATTAAAGATTAACACGTAAGCATGAGTTTAACGTGGAAAATAGCATCCAGGTAAATAAATTAATTTATTTTAATGCACTAATGCTTGCTAGCAAATGCAAATTAAGAGCAAACACCACCAAATCCACTTCCTTTGGCAAATGAAGCTAGCTTACAATACTTGTAGTGTTTCAGTAAAAAACTAAATAATTCACGTCAGCCTTTTCAAGTGACATAATTGCAGGCAGAGACTGTTGCATCCCTAAAAGCTTCCTGAAAGTGAATATCTAACTAGTCATTTTCAAATACAGCTAATTATAATGCTTTCTGATGCAGAATGTGTGTATTATCAATGTTCTGATTCACCATAGGAAGGTGCAAAGCAACTAAGATCTGTTCTGTTGTTCATTTATTTACCAGAAATGTACTTTTCTCTCATGAATAACAGGTGAATTTTAAGAAAAAAATACACTGGTTGAGTCTTCCAGCTTTTTACCTTCTCGTGGAGGTCAGCAAAGTCGCTGTAACGGTGCTTCACGGTCCATCTGTGCAGTCCATCTGTCACATCAATGATGTACACCTGAAACAACAAAAAGGGGATGGATTTTAATCCTGGAAAATACCAGGTACACATAAGATAGCACTTAAATATATCAGTGATTAAATTAATTAAATATATGGGAATAAAGATGAGTTGTACAGTGTAACAAATAACGCTCTTACAGTTATCATTTTCACGACTAGGTCTGCTGGAGTCATTGAATTTCCTTCTGTTCAAGACTTTTTTGGTTAAACCAAATTGGTATGATTTTATTGGAGAAGGCATTTTACAATAAAGACTTTTTTATTACACTCTTCAGTACCTCAGATTTCTCTTCACGAGCTTTCCTTAAATCCCTGAACAGAAAAGCACCGGAGGCGTAACATTTTTCACAGGTAGCACTCCAAGCAGTTATATATATATATATATATATATATATATATATATTGTCAGCAGAACAATTATTCCCATAACAGTACATTTAGCAGAGAGAAATCATGGACAGAAATACCAGGCAACAAAGCCATTTTCTAAGACTTTAACTATCGAATCATTGCTTTATCAGTATCAACTATATCGGACAGAGACAGAAAAAACATCCATTCAAAGAGGCAAGGCTCCACTGAGCTGTCAATTCTGTCAACTTCCAAGAAAACACTTCACATTTTACAATTACTGAGTGTCTGCGGTTAGCAGCTAGCTTGTAAACTGTCCTCTCAGCTTATTTGGCTGCAACCGACGTTAACAGCTATAGAAACATTAAGTTATCTAATATTACCTTAATATTAATTGTTTTTATTGGTACCACATATTACTCCACTTTTACTGTAACTGTGACCCAGCTAAACAGCTGGCTAGCTGTAAGATAAGCTAACCAGCTGGAGATACCCAATCGCAGCTTACAGTGTAGTTTTCCACCAGCTCCGATCCGACCACGCAGACTTTTCTCTCCAGAACCTCCTCTAGGAATGGCGCAGACTCCATCTGGAAATTGGTAAAAGTTATCACATGGACAGCAAATGGCTAATCTTAAATTAACGTCGTCATGGAAAAGCCAGGGTCCTCCGAAATCTGCCGCCTCCAGTCGCCATGTTTGTTATGATGCTGAACGAAGCAGCTGACTGGTTCAAATAAAACTTTATTCAGAATCGAGCTGATTTGCATTTTGAAACGTTAACTTTATATTATCGTTTGTGTGAGGAGTTTCACTCCTCACACTTTTATGCAAATATCAACAGCATCCCCAAAACAGTTCAATAAATTTTATTAAATTAAAGTAGTTGCTCAGCCTCAGGCATTTATCGCGAGACTTCTGTAAATGGGACTAATATGTAGTACCGCTTTTTTTGCACACTTTCAGTTTGCAATAATTTGGAGGTAAATTCGACCATTAATTTGTCAGATAATTACCATGTCCAGATTAAAATATAATTTGCCTGGATTAGACTCTAATATTAGGCAAAGGGTGTTGTGTCCAAAGAAATTAAGACCGACATTACTGTTAAATAAGCCCAAGTCCAAGGTTAACATGAATTTATTATATATAAATACAGTGTACAAGACAAAAACAGTATATTTACAATTCCATCAAGTTTGAAACTTAATATTTATTATGATTGCTTTATTATTCAACTCTTAATCATTTCAGGAACAAATCTCCAGACATCTTAAAAGACTTTTCAAAGATGTTGACGGTGTTTTGTACTTTTCTCTGTCAATAATGTTAAGGTCCACTAAGCAAAATCATTCCATTAAATATTTTCAGTGTTATCTAGAAGCTTTGTGGCATTACATACTAATCCAGGAAACAGAATAAAACTGTTGTGTACATCATTTATTTACATGTAAAAAGTTTAGATGTGGTGGTTAGCACCGTGGCTTCACATTGAGAAGGTTGCTGGTTCAAACCCTCAGCTGGGATAGTGGTCTTTCTGTGTGGAGTTTGCATGTACACCGGATTCCTTACACAGTCCAAAAACATGCATGTTAGGTGGATTAGTCATTCTAAATTATTCTTAGGAGTGAATGTGAGTGTGCCTGGTTGCCCTGTAAGGGACAAACAAACTGTCCAGGGTGTCCCCTGCCTTTCGCCTGAGGCTCCGGCTACCAACCCTGAATTGGATGAAATGGTCAAGAAAATGGATGGATGCTTCTGTTTAGCTTTACTGGGTTCTTGATAGTTTGACTAATAGTGATAAGTAGTGTTCTGTTTTGTATGTATTGCATTGTTTTATTTGTGTGTATCCAGGTTCCCTAAATGAGCTTTACATAGCTTCTATGTGAGACACGATTCACACAGTTTAGTGCATATTATTAGCTTCTATTTGCTTGTGTTATATATTATTTTAGTTTTGTTTTTTGTTTGCTTTTTGCTTTTTTAGTTTGTTTGTTTTTGTGGATAGATAAATAAAAACTACTGCTGACATCCTCTTAATCTTGTGATTCTGACTGATGTAATGCACATAACCACCACATAACAGCACTAGTGCTGCATCAAACCTAAAAGCTTGTCCTCTTGGGTTTATGGTTTGTTCCAAGGAACCGAACAAAGTTCATATATCTTTGTAGTAAACTGTAGTAAAGGAAGTACCACAAGCAGAAAGAAGAAATTGAAACAGTTATACTGATAAGTACATGTTTTGGGGATTTATGAGATAGTCCATGTATTTCTTCTAATGATGTGTTGAATCAAAAGATGGCTTTATGATTTTCTGATTATAATAAGTGGGTTTAAGAAATAACAGTTTGCTTTAGTTTGTTTCCTATTGGAAAAAATATACATTTAAACTCTTTAATGTCTTATTTACCATGTTACAAAAAAAAACATTAACACAAAGTGTATTTCTGAGATCTGAGTTAGTTTGTCACGTTTCTTGTTATAACCCAAAACTGATGGGACTGAATGTAACAACAAATTATTACTAACATTTAACATTTAAACTGCTTTTCATGGTAATCTACCCTCTTTGTTGACACTTTTCAAGTAAAAAATTCCAACCTCATGGTGGAGCTAGATAACACAAAACCGCCAAAATACAGGAGCTGCATTGTCTGAGGCACCTTTCCTTCAAAATGGTTCAGATTTTTAAAAAAAATAAATAAACTAATGAACCCACTAATCTCTAACAAGAGTTGAACACTTTTCCTTTTTATGAAAATGTTATTTTTTGCATCATAAATCTATATGCAAAATATAACCTTCAGGCGTGTTTTCTCATTACAGTTGTATGCTAAGTTCGTATGAGATGGGAATTTTTATGCATATGACACATTAATCTTTAACTAATGTTATTACAGTGTTGCCTATGATGTTATCTGGTTGTTGTTGCTGTCTGCTGTCATAGTGTGGGGCAGTAACGGCAGCAGCTGTGGATCAGATTTCAACGACTAAAACTGAAGCGGAGTGAACCATTATGTAGTGGGGCGACTTCAACTACTCCACACAATTACATTAAACCATCAAACATTACCGTAGATTTATATATTTAAGTGTATTTTATATCATATATATTAGTCAAAGATACTTTCTAAATTACTCAGATTTAATATTATAAACAAGCAACTCAGATTATTGAAAAATGACCCCCTCCTTCTATCACACCTAGTGGATCCTTCCGCCTCTTTATAAAAGCTCTAAGGAGGAGGAAGCCAAACAGTCAGTGATGGTCAGAGCAGAAAGCACCATACCTGCAGACATAAAACCGAGGAAAAACAGCTAAAAAAAAGCAAGTGCTAGACTCTTGAAGCCCCCTCAACAGCTCACTGCAGTTCAATATTCAGAGCTGTTAGGAGCTGATTTGACTTTCAGACAGGAGAAGAAGCCATTTTAGAGAAAAAGAGGAGGGCGTTGACAGGGAAGCCAGATCAGCAGGCAAGCTGCTGCTGCAAAGGGAGGAAGAGCAGGCTATGCACAAGCCAAAGCCAGAGGTCAAGAAGAAAAGAGAAAGGATAGTAAAAAGGTAGACTAAGAAAGAAGAAGGCTCATTTGTGATCTGAGTCAGTAAACCAAGAAACGAGCCTCTCTTTGTTGCTTTGTGAGGCATCGAGTGAGGAGGACGATGTGAAGGAGAGCAGCGGAGGCAATTGCAAGAACGACAAGAAATGCTATCAGAGATCATGTGCAGGAGGATCTTCCAGCAGCAGAGGCAGCACGACGAGAAGGAGGCGCAGGTGAGACAGGCTGGCATCCATAGGAAGCAAGGCTGGTCCAAGAGCTGCAGTGGGCGCCTACAGGGGAGGAGAACAGGAGGGGGAGGGTGGCTGAGAGGGCGCAGCCACCACCACCACCCTCATCGTCATCATCATCACTATCATCCCAGGCACCCCCAGAGGCCAGTGTTGGCCCTCCGTCCGGTTTACGTTAATGGAAACCGAGCCAGAGGGATGCGAGCGCCCAAGAACACCAACCAGTTTCTCATGCACGAGAAGTACCAGATGCAGCACATGCGCTCCGACTCCGTGGGGAGCGACGGCTGCTGCAGCTCCGACAGCGATCTGGAGCTCACCGACATGGACTCGTACCTGGGCGTCTTGGAGAATGCTAGAGGAGCCCTCCTGGACAGTCCCAACCCACACGGCTCAACGGCGCCCCCCAGTCAGATCCTGGTACTGCACCAGGCCAGCGCGTGCCCGCACGGAGACAGCGTGAGCCTGCAAGAGGAGAGCATGCAATATTTCCCTTCTGAAGACGACCTGCTGCAGAGTCAGAATTTTATGCAGAGGGACTTTGTTGAATTCTGCGACTTCCTATCACCCTGAAGGTGAACTTTCAGGGAGCCATTTTGTCCTCATGCCGCAGACTGAACAGGGCCAGGTTTGTTCTGCTTCATGTACATGCGGGGTGAAAAATCTCCAACACTATGAATAATTTGCTTCCAGAAGAATCGAATCGTTCGTTTCTCTTGTTGTTCTGTGTTTTCTCTTTTTTTTAAAAAAAAAAAAAAAAAGATACTGGTATTACTGTAAATAAAGATTATCAATAACATTGAAAGTCAAATTGTTTCCGAACGTTCTTATTTTTCTAAGTATTATGATAAGATGCAACATCAAACCACAATATTGAGACCATTTTTTTTTTTTGTTTTTTATTTAAATCTTGACGTTTGAGTTTTGCAAAATGTCGTTTTTAGTGTTATTATTGTTGTACACAAAGAGAAATGGGCTGGATGGTAGGAGTGAGCCCAACCAGCCAATCAGCATCGAGCTGGCCAGTTAGGCTGCAGGTGATTGGCTAATGCTTGCTGTCTTTTACAGAAAGGTCCTTAACTGTCAAAGTGAAATGGGGGATGGGAACGTAAATAAATGTTTGGTGTAACGTGACGGTGTGCTTTTCTTTTTTCTTCTTTTATAAAAGTGTGAATTAGTGTTTTTCTCCAAATTATATAGTTTTTATTATTTATTAAAAATGTCATTGTATAACTGTTATCAGAGTAAGAAGAGGAAAGTAGACATAAAAAGGGAAAATTAGCCACTGACACTCAGGTGCCTGCAAGAAAAGAGAATAACATTCACCTAAATAGCATTAAAATAGCAACAGATTTTGGGTCTATTGTTTGGAAAGAATATTGAGGGATTGTTAAATAAGCAATTATTAAATAAAAACAAAAAAAATTTAAAAAGTTGTTTGACCATAATTATCAATGAACGTGAATAAAACAGCATATTCGGCAACAGGATAATTGGTAAACCAACACGATTATATATTAATTAGGTGGAAATTAAGAACGTTTAAATTCTTGGGGATGTTCTTTGATGAAAGAGCGAACTGGAAAGTTTATATAAATCAAATGAAAACTACAAGTATCAAAAATAGTTGGCATACTGTGCAAAATTAAGATTAAGGTAATTAAAAATATCTCCACATAATGCATAACACCCTCATTCTTCCATATTTAAATTATAATGTGGAATTATGGGGGAGTAATTATGGATCAGTTATCCAACCAATCTTTATTCTACAAAAGAAAGCAGTCAGAATAATAAATTACGCTGATTAAAATTTGTCAACTAGCTTATTTTTCATTGACTTAAAAAATAAAAATTTTGTGATTTAGTTGATCCCAGCACAGCTGTTCTGTATAAGGTTCCTACCAATGAGCTTCCTGACTGCATTCAACAAAGGTTTAAACCCAGAGCAACCTGCTATAATTTAAGAGGAACTCATGTTTACAAAAAAAGGATAGTTATAACACTAAAGGCAGATGCATCTCAGTCCGAGGTGTAGATGTATGGAATAGCTGGACAATGCAATAAAAAACTCAACATCAGTTAAAGTATCTGAAATTATAATTTTTAAAATTAATAGAATGATTAGCTTTTCATTAGCATTGTAGCCTCACAGCAAGCAGGTTGCCGGTTCGATCCCCGGCTCGGGCGGTGGCCTATCTGTGTGGAGTTTGCATGTTCTCCTCCCACAACCAAAGACATGCAGCTTGGGGATAGGCTGATTGGAGACTCTAAAATTGACCTTAGGTGTGAGTGTGTGGGTGTGTGGTTGTCTGTCTATGTGTGTGGCCCTGTGATAGATTGGCAACCTGTCCAGGGTGTACCCCGCCTCTCGCCCTGAGTCAGCTGGGACTGGCTCCAGCCCCCTGTGACCCCGTTCGGGAATAAGCGGAAGAAAATGGATGGATGGATGGATGGATGGATGGATGGATGGATTAGCTTTATAGTCTTAGACTTAGTCAGTTTTTATTGTTTGTTTTAATAATTTAAAATGAAAATATAAAAGTACCAATTTATTCAAGTAGGGTATTTTGGAGCTTGTAATCTCAATTTGATCATTTTGGAGATTTACTGGGGTAAAAAAAATCATGTAGGAAGTAAAAGAAGGGGGATAATTGCATATCATCCTTCTAGGGCACTGTAAGTGGATTACATAAGGTGAAGTGGGCTAGTCACACCCACTCTGAACCTACAGGAAGCTAAGCCTCTTTGTCCGTATGTGTCATAAACTAATAATGGTAAACGGAACAGACTCTTAAAACTCTGTCTCTTAAATCTGATTTTTCAAAATGAAAGGCAGTAATGAAGAGCATGTCAATGTCACAAACGAATTAAAATGGTAATATTAATTTAGCTAGCTTTAAATAGTTACAGCACAGCCAGCTGACATATGATTCCTAGAGATGAACTGAAAAACTAGGTTAATCACAAATGTATGTCTATGTTTTAATGCATGTTTGTGTGAGTGCTTTCAAAGCACTTTTTTCTTTATTATATTATATTATATTATATTATATTATATTATATTATATTATATTATATTATATTATATTATATTATATTATATTTATTCTCTGCCTCTTATTATGGATCATAGGCGCTTTAGTATAAGCATGAGTTACTAACATTTAATAAAATTCTTTATAACAATGTGTTATTATTTTGCTTTCAAAATGGAGCATTTTATTATCGCTGGGACTGTATGTACTACTAAGGAACCAAATTGGTTTAAACAAATTTGTTGGATTTGTATAAGAAAATGCTTTAATTACCCAACAAAAGGACTGTCCGCCTTACTGTCTCTATGAGTGTTTTTCTTCTTCTAATTACTTAGATCAGTATTGCTGTCTGGACCTACATTCCCAATCGTTCACAGATCATCTATAGAAAATTTGTTCTAATCTCCTGAAACATGTTTTATTAAATGCTAAGAATATAAGCAGGAATTGGTAATCCCATGCATACTATACACAAAAGTCAGTCTCAATCATGTCTCATTTCTGGTGCTATGCTCATGGAATAAGCTGCCAAAACGCTCGCTCAGCAGAGTAATCCCTCCCGAAGAGCACCTCCTCTCCTGAAACCTCACCAAGCCAAACCTACACTGGATCCTCTGTATCTACTTTCTACTCGGTTGTCTAAATAGATTTAGTTCTTAACACTTACACCAGGATTTTTCTCTGTTCACAAGCCTGAATGTTGTTCTTCATTTGCAAACTACTTCAAGCTGAATCTTCATACTCTGACATCAGTAACTTACTGAAAATGTAAAAGAAATCTAAGTTTAATTGGCCATTCAGGCGCGATAAACTGCACAATCATTTGAGAATTAATGCCATCATTTCAAAAAAAGAATTTTTATGTTTATTCCAAAAGATCTAAAATAGCAAACAAGAATACTTTAAACATATTAAAGTATGTTTGTTCTGGGTACTGTCACATATATATATATATATATATATATATCTATATATATATATATATATAGGGTCATGGTGCAGAGATTATGATGTGCTCCGCTATCAGAG
>JBAMHX010000004.1:7107888-7123547 GCA_037177515.1 Pseudomugil tenellus | reverse complement strand
TACATGTTGGGATATCCTTAAAATTCCCACTGAATATGTGTTTCTCTGACCTACATATTATGGAAATACTGTTTCTCTGTTAAAGTTCAGGATTAATTAAAAATCAGCTGCTAAGTAGATTATGCATCAGACAAAGAATGGAACCAACCAAGCTGGATGTATAATCAATACAGTGTTGGCATTTGTAATGATAGTGATGCATGTTATACTAAATCACAGCTCTTTTAAATAAAAAAGGCTCCATGCATGTGCAACCAAGAAACCTGGGTTGTGTAAAGTGTAAATAATAACAGAATGCAGCCATGTGCAAATCTTATAAACTCATATCTGATTCCCGGCAGCAAAGTAATCAATTCCAGTTAAAAAGTAGGAAGAAGTCTGGACTGCAGGCAGGCCAGTTCAGCCGTTCTGTTGTGATGGATGTAGTGTGAGATTGGTTTGTCTTGCTGCAATCTGCAGGAAGATCGCAGGTACTCCTGGCTTTACCTCACAAAATCCCCTTGCCTCCCGTCATACAACAAAGCACGGCATATAGAGTGACTCTTTTCTTTGCTAATTTGTTCGCTAGATGGGTGCTCTTCTGATAGAGGCCATCATGTCCTGAAACCGGCAGGACGTGTCTATCCAAATCTGAATGCAGGTGTATATTTTCATATCCTCCAGTAGAGACTTTGCATACATAGTGCACAATGTGAGTTTTGAAAGACTTTGACTGGGCGTGTTGGAAACGGTAACATCGATGCTTGAAGCTGTACCGTACCAGTGTCCATGAACCAGTGTTATCATTGGTCAGATTAAAGCCCACTAAGTGATGAGATGTGCACTTTGGTGTTATTTGGCAGCTGTTGTCAAACAAATTTGAGAAGATTTGAAAATCTGTGTAGATATTTAAGTAGAAAAAAAAGATATTTCAGGCTTTTTTTCATGATCTGGTTTAAAATAATTTGCATCAACGTTTTTCTGATGAGCTTCTTCAAAATATGCATTAAAAAATCTTGATGGAAATGTATCAAACAAGAGAAGCAGTCAGAGAGCAGAGACTTCCACCAAGCAGCTTATTTCCATCTATTTTATGATTTCCACAAAATAGATAATTTGATTCCTAGATTAACTGATAATGAACCTACAGTGTCTTGCCTATATTGTGGTCTTTGCAGCGTGTTTATATCTTAATTTCTTCTCCTATAGTGATAAAAATCCCATATATCCCGTAACTTTTCCTACTCTGGATCAAAGTATTCGGAAAGTTAGCCAGGCTCCATATATATTTTTTACATTTTGTAAAACCTGTTGGGAACTTCTGTTTATTTTCAAACAACACTTTAACTCCATCTGGCAATGATAAAGAAGAGCATGGTGATCTGGATCCTAACATTTAAAATGATCTAAATGGGACCAAGATGCATTCTCAGAAAAAGAAATCCTAAATATCTGAAGGTTTTTTTTTGTAGATTTGATTCTCTGTTGTATGTAGACAAGGTTTGAGAAAGGTTGGATTAAAGAGGAGACAGAAAGGCTGGAGACATGATGGAGGCTGATGTAGAGGTATGGAAACATCAGGAGGGAAAAAAAAGGAGAGGAGCAGATGGTCGTTAGCAAGGAGGTGTTAAATGGTGCAGTTATACAGGAATGTGTGAGTCAAACCAGTTAAAAAACAAGCTGTTGAGCTCATTTGTCTTTTCCTAGCTCCTTTAAGTCATACTGGTCCCTTTGCTTAACCATCCCTCCTCTTTAGCTTGTCCTCCATCTTTATGCTGCATCTATTTAATTTGTCAGCTAAGGATGTGTCCATTGTTTCTTAGTTTCCTCATTATTTTCATTCTTGAAGCAAATTTTTTTCTAATTAGTAAACTAATTGAGCTGTGTTGTCTCCAAATAGTCAATATAAAGCACACGGGACTTAGACAATAAGCAAAAAGGTTCAGGTAAAGGCAACATCCGCGTTTATTTTGCCTTTCTTTTGTTAGTCGTGCCAATAGGAAAATAGGCTGTGAATGCTTGGTAGTGGCGAGCCATGTTATCAGATCTACCTGGGCCCCCCGGCTGTGAGAAACACAGGTCACCACAGTTAAGGTCAGCTAAAGCAAGCTAATCAAGGCTAATGCAAAACATTTTAAGATAATGAGCAGAAGAACACAAAGAGAAGCTGTATTGTGTGTGAGTCACATACACGTCTGTGATGTTACAGATGGTGTGCAGTGACAGAAAGTTGGTGTCATTTGTACAACTTTTTTTACCGGCCTAAAAAATGAAGGTTGCAAGGATGCAGGTCTAACAGGGATGTTAAAATTAACTGTTGTTTTTTTTATAAACTCTTTTTGAGTGTATAGAAAGTTCCTGAGGACCTGAGATTGTCGGTGGAGGTAAATACAACGCAGACAGATATACTATCAAATAAACTTTTTTTTTTGTAGTTCCTTTGCTTTGGTTTGTTTCTTCTCTTGATTATTACTTTCCTTTTCTTGTAGATTTCATGCAGACATTTCAAAAGCAGGCTACATTATAAAATAATCTTGCTATGTTTATTGTTTGGATTGAAAAGCTTTAGTTTCAAACAGAAAGGAGGAAATTGATGTTGCATTGTCTATTCACTTTATTGATCCTGACTTCAGGATAATACTTTAACCATCATCTCACTTTCTGATCTTTTATAGCAAACTTTAAAAGTGCCATATGATGCAAAATCAACTTTTATGAGCTTTTAACTTTCTATTAGTGTTAGTTGTACAATAAAACAATGCCGGAAGTAGTTTTATTTTTCATCCATGTGTTTTTGTAGTTTTAGCGTTGTGCAGCTTAAGCAGAGCAAACGGCTGACTATGAGTGGTATGACAAAACGATAGTATGTTGCAAAATGCATAATATTATCATAGATCTGCTTAGGATAGACTGTGCAACGGCAAATATAGCAAAAGATGGGACCTTTAAGCATACTATGGTACACTCCCGATAGCAAATAAAAAATGTTGGTAGTTTTGGATAGTTTTTGTTTGGTCCGTGTTTGGCACGCCATATATGACCAGCACACAGAGTTTGCAAGGAACATGCTGTTATTTATGTCCAGGCCAAGAACTGATATATGGACCACATCTGGCCCACGCAACATTTGCTCGTACAATAGCTGAGCCAAGTGCCAAAAGAAAGCTAGAATAGGCCCAAACATGTCTGCTATCTGGGACAGTGGTGCATGCTGGGTGGAAGCTGCAACTTGTAAGGAATGCTGCTCCATTCTCTGACTTTACAACCTGTGCTACCATAATAACGTTTTTTTGTTTCACAAAACTGTCTACATTTATGGAAAAGGAGAGAGATGAATAGAGAAAAAAATTAGAAAGAAGACAAATCTGACTGGTAATCAGTGAAACTCAGTATCTTTGTAATAATTTTTTTTTCAACTCCAGATCCAAAAAAGTTGGGACCCCATTTAAAATGTAAACAAAACCAGAATGTATTCATATACAATTCAGCTCATATTTTATTCCCAGCAGAACAAAAACAACATATCGGAAATGGACACTGAGATATTTTCACAATTTAATATAAAAATATTAGCTCATTTCAATGGCAGCAAAACATTTCTGGAAGGCTGTTACAGTGTGACGTTGACCATTGGTCATATGCCTCCTTTTAGCAACTGTGTGAATACAGAGCAGTTGCTGGAGTTTAGGAGAGGAAGGATGGTGCATTCTGGTCTGATGCGGGATTCTATCTGCTGCTGCTAAACAGTCCTGGATCATTGTTGCTGTAATTTGCTCTCATAATAATCTAAATAATCATTTGGACAGTGCTGCCCCCAGATCATTTTCTTTTTGCGTCTGCTGGTGTCCTTCATGCTGTTGGGATGGATGCAGATCAGTGAACCTCTGTCCATCTTTACATTCGAGAGACTCTGCATCTCTGAAATGCTCATTTTATACCCAGTCATGCTGCTGGCCTGTTGCCAATTAACCTAATTAATTGTCAAATGTGCCTCCATTTTTTTATTTGTGTCAAAAACAACTAGTATTCAATACTAGTTAGTATTCAAGCCTTTTTTGGTGCCCTTGTTCCAACATTTTAAGGATATAATGCCATCATGAAACTCAAAATGATTTAATAAAATTATTAAAAATCCCAGTTTTAGCATCTGATATGTTGATGATCCATAATTTACTAAGAATAAAAATGTGGGTTTATATCTGAAATGCTAACATTATGTTTTAGTTTACATTTTACACAACATCCCAACTTTTTGGTATTTGAATTTGAAAATAGTGAAAAAAAGTGTTTTTTCATGCAGCGGACTGACATGTTCATCATGTGGTTTGAACAGACCTATATATGATGATAGAGGTCCATCACACAGTTTCAGAGCAGTAATTCGATAAAAACAGTTAGGTTTCTGTGCGACAGAGAGGCTCAGAGCAAGTGGGAATATGGCGTCTCAAAAACAACCAGATGTTGACCATACGGTCTCCTCTTTGATCATCAGCCTCAACCTCAGTGCTTTTACCTGTGACTTCTTCTGTAATTGGGCTTCAGTGCATTCCTTGTCCTGCCTATCAGTCCCATTGTTCCACCTGTTCTTCTCTTTTCCTTAAGATCCTTTCACTTTGTGTCATTTATAAGCATCAACTGAGATTAAAGTTTACATTAGTTGCCTCGATGTGTCTGTGTTTCAGTCTTCAGTGGAATGAACTCCGTTTTTACAAACACAATCACAATCACACCCCTAAACCAGCCAGATTGCACCTGTGTATTAACAAAGTGGATTTTCATGCTATCTATATATATGCTATTAACTCTGAAAAGTTTTTGCTGTTTTTTAAAACTTAAGAAAAATATGGCTAAAGCCCTCATCCAACCTAAACCCTGCCTAGAGACAAATCTTTAGCCTATGTGTATAAGTTTGAACCATATCCAGGGAAAAACCTCATTCTCAAAAGTGCCTCTCGCAAACATAGACACATGCCTTCAAACACACACACACATACATGAAGGAGCTCAATTCAAGAAGTGAGGGGGAGGAGGGAGTGAGTTGTTATTCTGGTTGCATGAGCTCAAACTCTCTTCAGCAGTGTGGTGAATGTTTCACATGGCTGACAATTCCCTCCAGGCACACACACACACACATTTCTGTTTCGGTGACTTCAATGACATAATGTTGACCAACATTGATTTAAAAAAAGACTTCTATAGATCCTGACCAATAATCTTGACTGTAAAGCACTATATGATCTTCTGACAACTTGCTTTTTGTTTCCACTACAAACAGATTGGACTGAACAAGTTTGGTGACAGACGTTGACTCAACAACCAGGATTCATACAGAAAGAGAAGAGCTTTGCTAATGTGTTGTGTCAGTAACCGACTGGTTCTGATTGGCTGATGGCTGTATTGTTATTTTATCCATTTTCTAAATAAATCCTGGTATGTGAGAGCCCAGCTAGTTTGAGCTGTCAGATGGCACAGCGCCTCCTGGTGGTCGGAGATTGTTAGTAAAGTTTTCCTCCAGCTGATCTCTAAATGAAAACAAAAACACTAGTGACAAATATTCAATAGTAATGACATATTTTAGATCAACTATCTGTATTAAGTCTAAACTAGAAGAGGGTATTTAAAAATCCTTGAAAGGTCTGACTGAAAAGTTGCTTTTGGAAGGTTTTTGTAAGTTTTGGACCAAAACCTGCTACATACTCTGCAATAAAATTTCTTATTCTGGAGGATGCAAGAAAAAAAAAAATAGCCTCACAGGAAAAAAGGCTTTCGGCTGATGTGTAGAGAGCAAGAAAACCAGGATCATGACAAAAATACGACTTCAATTTGTTCTTTGAGAGCAAGAACATGGTTCTTGCTTCTCGTAAAGTATATAACAGGCTTCACACAAAGATATAAGATGGAAACTGAAATTCTCCTTACACCGATTTAATGTGAAATCATGATTGTGTTTTAATGTTTAAATGTTTCTGTGAAGCACTTTGAATCACTGTGTTGTTGAATTGTGCCTTAAAACGTAACAGTGAAGTGTGTTTGGTTCAAAGTTGAGTGTGATACTGATTTGTCTCATTTTCTCAGATATGGTAAATAGAAATCATTATAGTAAATAAAATAAATATAGTTATTCACTCATATTTTCAGTTTAAGTATACAAAATAAAAAAAACTGAAAACAAATGTTGAAGTATTTTGTTGTTTTAGTTTTATAGGCTACATGTCTTGTTTCCAGTTTAAAAAGTCTAAAGCATCTTTTAAAAGAACAAAAACAATAATTTAAACGTAAAATAAAACAAAATTACATGACAGGAAGTAAATTATCGCTTAACATTTACATTTAAGTTGATGTTGTGTCTGCAGACGTCAGTGTCACGTCATTACGCGACTACTATCTTATTCAGGTTACATTTGCACGAGCTCATCACGTTCTGCATCTAAAAGCGTTTTCTGCGTCTCAGACCACCACAGAAACACGACAGCGGCAAAACTACCTCGCAGCGAGCAGCTGGCCGACAACAACAAACTGCTACGAGCAGGACACGCTTAGAGAACACGTCAGGCACGTACTCCGTGTACGTGCTGCGCGCGCGGGCGCACACAACAAAGAAGTTGAAAGAGAAGGCTTCTGATTAGCCGCCATTAAGCGTAGAGCCACGCCTACTTCACAACACACACTCTTGAGTTTGTGCTGCTTTAGATTTTTTGATTTAATAACTTTATTATGGGACTTCACGCAGGCACAGAGGCTAACCGCAGCAGCCCTCACGCGCGCGTTCACGTTGGGAACGACTCATTCATCCATCAATAAATTCAAATAAACAGTTGAGCACCCACACAGGAAATGAAAGAAAGGAAAGATACTGGTACTATACTATTTTATAGGATTATTACTATTTTTTCTCTTTTATTGTTTTATTTTTTATTCTTCCTTTATGTTTTGCTAAAAATTTAAATATTGTATAGATATGTACATTATTGATGAGATATATTTGTGTTTCTTTCTGTATATTTATCAATAAATAATAATAATAAAGGAAAGATACTGTTTAGTTTTGAGAAGACTGCCCCAAGAGTGTAATTAAATTAAATCAAATTAAATTAAAACTTTATTCGAGAGGGAAACAAGGTCAAGAATAATAAAAACAAAAGTAAAGATAAAAATAAATGAGTAGTACGCCAAATAACAAACTAAATGTATTTGGATGTTTGTTTTATTTTAATTGTTTTGTTTATTACATATTTTTAATCAAACTATCTTTGTTGAATCCTCTTTGACTACCTCTAGACAAGTTAGGAAGAATTATCCAGACATACTAAAAAACTTCCCAGAAAACTTCTTGGGATGTTTATTCCTCCTGTTCCCCTGCTCTGATGCCGCTCTGCTTCAACAATGTTGAATTTTGGTCTCTGGGGAGGATTCATTGCTCTTCCATCAGACCTGCTGTTACTGGTTTTCAGTCCAGTTCTTGTTCCGCGTGGCATACACCAGCCTTTCACCGTTTACATATCTTAGGAATAGCTTCTAGACATCCAAACATCCATGGAAACCATTTCTTTTTTGTGAAAAATGTTTTATTCAAGATTTTCCTCTAGTAAACAATCAAAACCCCACGTCCCATAAATTCCAAGAACCCCGCCCCCCATGCCCCCCATGGCGGCAACCCCCACCCTCCCATTCCAGAAGCCTCCACCATTGACAACCAGTTAAAGGGGAAATAGGAATGGAGTGGAGTGTCCCTCCATTCAATGGATTCTGGCCTTCATCACTACTGCTGCCTGCAACCACGTGTCCAGTGTAGAGGACATGGCCCTATTTTCCTGGCAGTAGATATTTCTAGAAGTACAATATCATGAAAATACGTTAGCCATTTCCTGGTGCTGAGTTCATGAGGTGGAAGCCATCTTTGAACTATTAACTGCCTGGCTGCTGTAAGGCCTCCCAGCAGCAGTTTGCTCTGTTGCTTATTGAGCCTCAATTGAGAACCGTCATCAAGAAGCCGCAAAATTGGGTTACATGGAATGACTTTACCAATCAATTCGGATAATATGTTTGATACTTGGAACTAAAACCGGTGAACAGGGGGGCACTCCCACATCATATCCTTACAGCTTCCAAAGGAATTGAGTAAAATGGAAACCATTTCTGATGAGGCTTCAGCCAGCAGCAGATAGATCAGCTGAAGGTCCAGATGTGTCTCTCAGGCCCTGTGTCGGGTCTTTTCTTCACAGCATCTGAGAGTCCAAAGAAAAACTTTGAAAGATCTTCAAGGAAGAACTGTTGTTCAAGACCATTTTGAAAGTATATCTTGAGCAATGTTGAGTTCTGACTGTTGGGAAGAGAAACATTAAGAACCGAGCGGTAGAGCAATAGGTTTCTATTGAACCATGCCACCTTTGTAACTTAAGTTTCCCTCTATGTATATGCAGTTGTTTGGAAACACTTTTTTTTATTAGATCCAGTAGAAAAGTGTAGGAAAGAAAAACTTGCACTGGTTGGATTGACCAGAATGCCATCTTGTGCATCAGTTCTGGTGTTTGGTTCCTTTGTTTTTGTGTTTTAACCACAGACTGTATGTATTTCTGTGTCTCTAGCATTGATGCAGTTATGAACAGAGACATGTTTTTGGCTAATAGGTGGATGGAACAGTTTCCTTCTGGGAATCTTTCAGGACGTTTCGGCCAGAGAGGGTTCAGCTATCAGTTTACCTGTTCTACTAGGTGCTAATCGTGATGCTAATTGAGTGAAGTTAGCTTCTTTAACCAGTAGCTGTGGATCATGTCCGGACCAGTTGCTGTCTAGGTTTACATACCTGAGGTTCTTTGTTAGGTGTCTCATACTGGGATGGTTACTGGACCTTATTTCTGCTATTATCTGATGCTTCCTTCTTCCATTCATCTTTCCAGCCTTAGAGGGTTAGCTCATGTCCTGCTACTGGGAGTATGCTTGAACTGGTACACTGGAAAACAGCTGGTTTATTTTTATTACTGGTTTTTATTTCTCTTGTGTATCTCCTCAGCCTTGGAGTGTTTGCTTGGCAGTTTCCAGAGCTTTAGGTACGGAAACCCTCCTTTTCTGGTTGCACCTTTCCTGCATTAGCTGTGTATACATCATGAGTTGGACTCAATCGAAATATATGTAAGTCAAGAATTTCAGATATGTTTTCTAGTTTCCAGTTGGACTTGTTATGTCCACCAGTGATCACACCCGAAGAGGTGTGGGATGATTGACGATCCAGCAGGGCCCCCAGCGGTCAGACCTCTCCTTCTCTGCAGGGTTGTTTCTGTGTTTATACTTTGCTTTGAACATTTGTTAGCATGTTGTGACCGTCAATCTTCAGAACAAATTAACAAGAATCGCTTCATTTTCCCTTTCTGACTTGTCAGAGGAGCACAGCTTTCCTTTCTGTGAAGCAGTTTTGTTTTTATTGTTCCAATAAATGTCTGGAGCAACTGGTTACAATTACAATTGGTTACAATTATGAATATGAATTAAAAAACTATAAAAACAAAAGAAATGGGAGCTGTTTCTGAACATCTTCATTAAAAAGTCATGTGATGATGACTTGCTTCCACCATGGAAAGGTGAGAGCATATTTACTGGGACTACAAAACCCTTGACCTCTCTCCCAGGTTAAGACAACGGCTCTTTTTCTTTTCCAAGCAGAGAACAAACATTCAGCAATGTGTTCAGTCACAACAGGAGTCCAAGTCAACAGCAGGGGCTGTGAAAAATAACTTTTACAGATAAATACTTTATTTTTTCTTGTAATGTGCTTCGGCTGAACCATTCACCCATTTAGAGCATGTTTGCATGAATGAATCACTGGAACAAGATTAATTACAACAAATTTGAATGAATATTTTGCAAAGGTGCCTGATCTGTTTCAGTTCTCATTTTTATGTAAGAGGTAAATGGAAGCATGAGCGACTTCCCAATGTTTGCTCTTGTAAAGTGATAACCCCCGTTTCAGTGTGAAATGAGGCCATTATGGCCAAACTTTGGATCTGACCTTTTTGAAGGTGGTAAAATGAACAGATAAAGAAACGCCTGCTCAGCAGATTGACATTTTCAGACTCAGACACTGGATGCACACACATTTTCAAAACGCTGAAATCTAATCTCCTTCTGAGGCTCAGAAACGTCCTCTGCATTCCCATATTCATCAGATAATGTCCTCGCTTTTCTTCAGTCTGTAGAAACTCACCAGGGTTCCTCATTTTAGAAAACTGTGGTTAATTTAGGTGGTTTTGACCTGATCTGGTCCCCACAAAGACTGATGAACAGTAAACACACATGCGCTGAGGTTTGTCTTTAGCATGGAGATTATCTGAGATCTCATTACTGAGTCAATGCTGCTGCGTCATGATTTCTTATGTAGTTTCACAGACCGAAGCTTAGTTTTGAAACAAACCATGGGTCACATTGGAGTTAGAGATTTTTTCAGTTTTAGTCCGTTTGTTTTCAAACTGAAGATGAACTTCCGCTCAAGATGGATGGAGAAAGGTCTGAGAGAGCAAACAGGAGTAGGTCTGTGTGTAGAGCAATAAGACAAACTGCTCCCCTCTGCTGGTCGATCCGTGTCCTTCTACCACAGTTTCATGATAAAAATGTATTCTTAAAAAATACAGCAAAGAAAAATCTCAAAATATACATTTACATAAAAGAGGAAATGACTGAACGAGCAGATTTGTATTATATTCTAAATGACAATTCATGTAAACTTTTTCAACATAACTGACACTGTACACCCTCAGTCAGGCTTCTTCAACTGCAACGGTGCAACGGACTCTTTTAAATAGTAAAAATAAAAAAAAATCAACATGAAGAAGGGCAAAATAGTCTAATTTGGATTTTGAGAGATATCATATATTTATAAATCAGTGAATCAATTCCACAAAGACCTGTATGAAAATTGTGGAAATAAGTAATGCAGCATGCTGCAACATTTCCATTGGATAATAGAATACATTTTATTAATTTCATGATATCTTACATGGAAATGAAAAACTGTAAGAAGCCAAAAAGCATGTGAAAACAATCTCCACAGTGGATACTATGAGCAACTCTAATTACGTGGTGACATAAGACTTGATGGCATAATTTTATGTCACTACCTTTTGGAGAACAATCATACACAAAAACTTGTTTCCAGAAAAGTTGTGAAGCAAAAACCCCAGAATTTTCTAAATATTAAAGGAGCTTCGGTGTTTCCGTTCATATTTTGTTTAGTCTCGGAAATACAGCAGCACCGTTTATGGAAAAAAAAGTACAGAGTGGATTATTTCCACTCAGTCAAATAAACTGGGATTCATGTGTATTGGAGGATAGGAAGTTCAGTGTGAGCAGCCTATGACTATCTCTCACGTTAGTGTCTTTTACTTCCTTCTTTTCTTTTTTGTCAGTCGCTGAACTCTCCAACTAAACATGATAATCAGTCAGTCAGTCATTTTCTTAACCACTTAATCCAACAATGAAGGGTCATGGAGAAGCTGAAGCTTATCCCAGCAATCATTGGGTGAGAGGCAGGGTACACCCTGGACAGGTCACCGGTCAAGTCACAGAACCAACACAAGAGAGACGAACAAGAACAACCAGTCACACTCGCATTTGTGATCAATCAACCTAACAGGCATGTTTTTGGATGGTGGGAGGAAACCGGAGTACCCAGAGGGAACCAACGCTAACACGGGAAAAACATGCAAACTCCACAGAGCTCCCCACAGCTGAGGCTCGAACCAGCAACCTTCTTGCTGAAACCATAGTGCTAACCACTGTTCCACCGTGAGGCCAAAAACATGATAATGTAAGAATTTGCATCTGAACAACGACATCTCGCTGATGTCTGGGCAGGTTTATTTTATCAGTCCATTCTTTCCTTCTGTTTATTCTGCATACTTCTTCTTCTCCTCCTCTTCCTGCATCCTCTTCTCCTCTTTCTCCAGCTCCTCCTGCCTCTTGGCGTCAGCCTCCTTTAGCTTCTCCTCCACATCCTTAGGGATCTCCACCTCCATCAGGTTCTCCATTCCTTCCTCCGGCTCATCACCAATCAACACCTGGAATGATGGAGGTTTGAGGTGAATCGTATTTACAATCCGCAAATATTTCATCTGTTTTTTCTTTTCTTCACCATTTTCTCATTCCAGAGGGAATTTTAGCAAATTACACGTTTTAAAAAGTTTTATTTTTCTTTAGAAATTTAATCAAATGCAGGGAAATTTCCTTGAACATGTCATGTAACTTCAGATCAGACCACCTGGTTTACACATTCAGCTGCTTGTTTATCAAGTACAAATATATTGCAGTGTTATAGTTGAAAACAAACTCAAAAGTTAAATTGCAGAAGCATTGAAACACATCTGCAAATCTTCCCAACAAGCTCAGGCCGAGGTCAGGCTGTAGAACGCCCAGAGAAACGGTATAAAACACAAGAGCTACTACGAAGCGTGATTAACTCAGCTCGCATTTATCTCCGTTCTCTGGATTTGCTCAGAAAAACATAGAGGTTCAGGGATAAGCTGTACTACGAAGCTGGCTATCAACTTGCTAACTCGACCCAGAACTTTCCATATAAGATGAGTGCACGTGCACGTAAAAGAGCTGGTGCTTGCAAAAATGCAAAAACAGCCGCAGAGCTGCAACAGAGAGATGGAAAGAAAAGAATCAAGGTGTTGACATGATCCAGCTAAAGTTCAGACCCAACCTGATTAAAATGCTGTGGTTAGAAAAATTAATGTAAAAAAAAAATCCATGGAAAATTAAAGTGGACCAGAACTTCTCCCCAACCATGACGTTATGCTGATAACAACATCCAAAACCAGTAATTCAACTTATTATTGCTGAAGAAGACAGTGTGAAGTTACAGTAAAGTCCATACAAATGGAGGAAGATGCATTCCCTTTGTGCCATGACTGCTGTTTTCTGTACGACACAGATTTCCAGATTTTTCCTACCTGTACTAGCTTCTCACAAGCATCTGTAACGTGAACGTCTTTCTCCCAGCGGTGAAACTCCCTCATGATAGGATAAACGTTTTTCTCTTTCAGTGTGCGCCGCCCAGCTTTAGTCGCCGTGAGCTGCAGAAACAAACAGTGAGGAGCTCTGCATGACAGCAACCGTCTACGTGTGTGTGTGTCGTTTAGTACCAGTAAGAGCGTTTCCAGAAGCATCTTCCTGACATCTGGGTCCTCCTCTCGCTTCTTGTCCTCTGGGAGGTACTGCAGGTCTACAGGCAGACCTGAGTATGATATCATCTTCTCTCAGTCACAACAAGCAGCACTTTGCACAACAAGGTTGAGTATTTTTTAATTTAGTTGTATAGACAGACTACAGCCATGCTTCAGCAACTCTGCATGTACAGCTCCGGTGGTACTCGTGCTCCCTTTAGTGGTACGCTGAAAAACTTTATTAGAAATATTGCATAAATACCTTTGAATCATCAAAAATAAAAAACAATGTCCACTTTTATAGTAAGTGCACATTAGGAACTATCCCAAGTTTGATATTGATAGATCATAAAACAAGAAATGGGTGCTTGAATTTGACCAAAATATTGGTCCAATCAGATATCGGGTCTTTGCTGAGGAGCTACAGATGAGCTGTACCACAAAGTTTAAATACCACATCTGGGGAAACACAAATACAGTTGTCATATGTCTTGGTTGCCATAGTTACAGCTGGTAGTCACATGATGTGCTGCAGGGAGAAAGTAGAGATCTTCATGTCTGAATTGCCAACAAATTAATTCAGTATAAAGTGTGTTATGCAGTGAATGTGGGGTTCATGCATAGGGTGCACATTCAGACACAGTCTTGGTCTTTTCTGCTACGTTTTGAAGTCATAAAGACAAGACAGGTTTATTTGTGTAACACGTGCTTTTAAAAATATGACAAGCATTACAACAGAATGCAAAATAACCATTAAAAAAAGTTAATTAAAACTAACTTAAAAGGAAAAAAGTGAAATAAGAACAAAAAAGCTAAGGCAAAATAAAAAAAAGAAAATGTACAGCGGGGGGAATTAAGTCGTTTGGATAAAAATGGAAACGTTTTAAATCTTTATTTAAAGCAGCTGAGAGTTTAAGCAAACCTTCAGTTTTCTGGGAGTTTGTTCCACATACGAAGAGAATTAAAACCCAACACTGCCTCTCCATGTTTAGTTCTGACCCTGGAACCAAGGTTGATTTGACCCTGAAGACCTGAAGAATCTGGTTGGTTCATAATGAACCAGAACATTCTGAATGACTCCTAAACCATTCAGTGGTTTGTAATCTAACAGCAGGATTCTTCAGCGTGATGATCTGAGGACTGGAAGTGGAGCATGGAGTAGAGAGTTTGACAACCACTGGATGAGACAAATAATAAACATAAGATATACATCAGACTCACCTTCATTTTCCTCTTCTGTCAACTCCTCTGGACCAGCCAGTGGCAGCAAGAGGAAAGGCAGGATGTCCACAGCGTCGCTTAGCAACCACTCATGATGAGCTGGACAGCAGAGCAGAGCCTTAGATCATTTGGATAATTGCTGGATTTACTAAGATGCTGCTCTCTCACATCACTGATTCTGTCAAACATCTAAAATCTGACTGATTTCTGTGTTTCTCTTTAGCTTTTTTTTTACAGGATACAGAAACTGTACCGGTGATGTCCTAATTTCAGCCTGGCTGTGGTTGTGTGTACAGGCAGGAAAGAACTCCCCCTGCATAAAGATGCAGATTTTTATACTTTTACATCAAAATATAAAACCCAACTTCCACTGAAATCACAGATAAACATGGTGAAAAACTCTACATACTCGTCCCAAATCTCTCATTGCTAAAACAAAATAACCACAATCACATATCTGGTGGTGCGATGGTGAAATCCACAGCAGCAATCTGCGACACGAGCCAGCGGAGAAAACTTTTCCTTCGCTTTCAGTGATTAAATGCGCGCATCACTTACTGTGGTCAAAGCAACAGTTGCGCAGTGTTCCTGTGACTCCGCCCCTTCTCACGACCGACGCCTGGTACTGCGTGAAGGGCAACAACCTCTGGATTACACACCTGAAACAACATGAGGACACACAGCAGCAGCTGCAGAGCTAAAACATGTCTACGGTGAGCTGAAACATCTTTAATCTATGCCTAACCTACAGAAACCGCAGCTATTTATTCATCTTACAGCTTTATATTCAGTTCTCTGACATGAGGAACATCAATAAAGCCTCATTAGTTGCCTCATAAGATGCCACACCATGGACATGACGCCGACCAGAACTCAAATCCATGCATCTAAAAATGTGTTTTTCTGCGCCTCAGTTACCTGTCCTTGTCCATTATGTACTTTCTGGCCTCAGGCAGTTGGGTCAGGTTGGACAGCAGAGGACCCAAGTAGTGGAGCTTAGCCTTCTTATTGTAACCTTCGGTGCAGAAGATCTCCACCAGCTTCTCCAAACCGACCTCCTCCTGCAGGACCTGAGAGAACAGAGACACTCTTCATCTCTCAGTACTGAGATGTCAGTGAAGGCTCCACCTGATGGGAATAACGATCGGGGTCCGAGTTTGAAACAAGAAAAGGAAGGCGGGTTTATTCCAGTTGCTGTGATGAAGATTTAAAGGAGAACTTCGCTTTTTTTTTAACCTGGGGTCTGTTGTTATCTTTCCTTCCATACATGTGAGTGATGTAGAGATGAGATAGCAAGATAGC
>JBAMHX010000004.1:7076686-7086790 GCA_037177515.1 Pseudomugil tenellus | reverse complement strand
TGTGTTGGATATGGGTTGCATCTAAAAGTTGCAGGATGGTAGATCTCGAGGACCGAACTTGGAGACCCCTGATTTAAACCATTTCAACGTTTCTCTGCTTCTCTAGTCAAATAATAGCAAATTTGTGATTCTGGCTCATGCTTTTTAAGTTGGCAGCAACATTTTTATTTTCTGAATGTTAGTTTTCCAGTAAATCCTGAAGGTTTTATGCTTGTGTCTAAAGTTGGAGTCGAGACGGCCACAAGCTGGTTAGCGCCTCCACAGACAACATCGTATCGCAGTGGGACGTGCTGACTGGAGACTGTGACCAGAGGTTCCGCTTTCCTTCCCCCATCCTGAAACTTCAGTACCATCCCAGAGACATGTGAGTGGTTAATGGTGTCTGTTTGCCACATTTAAAAAGCTTTGGTTGTTTTTTGTTTTTTTGTTAGCCTAGTTTATCTTTTTGCCTTCTATATTTTTCTCGAAGAAGATAATTGTGTCTGTTTCAGGGACAAAGTGCTGGTGTGTCCAATGAAGTCAGCCCCAGTGCTGCTGACACTATCCGACTCCAAACACGTTGTCCTGCCTGTAGACGATGACTCGGACCTGAATGTGGTGGCAGCTTTCGACAGACGAGGAGAATACATTTATACTGGGAATGCCAAAGGAAAGGTCAGGTTTAATGTGTTCGAAACTTTTATTTCCTTTGTCTAATATAATTAAAAAACGTCACTTTTCTTTAGTTGTCGAATCTTTTAAAAATAAAGAAAAAAAACACGGTTCACGTAAAGATTACTCCACGTATTTTTTCACCTGCAAAGTTTTCCTTTCATCAGCTGAAAAATCTAGTCTGAGAAGATTTTGATGATATTTAAAAATTTTTTTTAGACGTTATCGTCCCAACAGGTCTCATATTTGACTATAAAGGTGTAATTGCTGTTTTCTTCACGGTTATTTTTCCTTTTTTCTGTCGGTTCAGATCCTGGTGTTGAACACAAACACTCAGGAACTGGTGGCGTCCTTCAGAGTTACAACTGGCACCAGCAATACCACTGCCATTAAGTCCATTGAATTTGCACGCAAGGGCAGGTAAGAAGCAGGACGTTGTCTTTCTGGAGTTACACTTGTCTGTCTGAACAGAAATAAAGTTATTCTAGAAGATGCAGTTGTAAAAGGTGAATATTTCTCTTTGATTCTCTCTTTTTTACTCCCAATGACTTTCCTGTTTATTGTAGTTGCTTCCTAATAAACACAGCAGACCGGATAATCAGAGTGTATGACGGCAGAGAGATCCTGACATGTGGCCGTGATGGTGAGCCAGAACCAATGCAGAAACTGCAGGACTTGGTTAACAGGTATGTTTACACATAAAGTGTTCAACTACATTCAACATGTCAGGTTTTTGTGTTCATGGTCCGGGTGATTTGCTATTTTTATATCCCCGAATGGAGCGTCGGGGATTTTATAGTTTTGCCCCAAACCGCTGCAGATCCTTAATGTTAACACGATAACTTGAACAACATTCAATTTAAATTTTTCATGTTTTGCATATGTATAGATATCATAGAGGGGATGAAATTATTTGATTTTGAGCGATTGATTATTTTCAGATTGGCCACTAGGGGCGCTCAAACCTGAAAACTGTTTTGGTTATATCTCTACAAAAGTGCAAATGAAAGCTCATGTGTCACATAATGACGTTATACATGAATGTTTCTATATTTGTGTATGTATTCGAGGAGTGGGAATATATTAAGATTAGGGCTGTTCGGATATATTATCCCTAAGCTGTCGCCTCTGATGGCGTCATTTCTAGTTTTATAAGGAAAGTTGCAGTAATTGATCAGTTTGTGTAAAATATTTTCATTCCGTCTCATGTTTTCTGCGGTGGTGTTGTATTGCTCCTCCATCTCTCCACTTTTTAATGTCTTTTCTTCATGTTCCTCTTCATTTAGGACCCCGTGGAAGCGCTGCTGCTTTTCGGGTGATGGCGAGTACATTGTAGCCGGTTCAGCCCGCCAGCACGCCCTGTACATCTGGGAGAAGAGCATCGGCAACCTGGTGAAAATCCTGCATGGAACAAGAGGAGAGCTGCTGCTGGATGTTGCCGTAAGCATGTTAAGACTAAAATTCCTGCTCACGTAGTCACTACTGTTTTTATGATGCAGTGTTTAAAACCAGCTCATTGTGCTCACTCACGTCTTTCCAGTGGCATCCTGTCCGACCAATCATCGCTTCCATCTCCAGTGGAGTGGTGTCCATCTGGGCTCAGAACCAAGTGGTACGTAGGCATTAATGGTGAAAAGACGTTGCTCATGACTGATCAACATGATGAAACAACAGCATGCAAACATCTGCATTTTCCATTTTATGATGGAAATGTGAGGATTTGTCCTCTAATGAAGCTTTAATAAGTTTTCGTTTAATGCAAGAACTGATTTGTCATGAACAGAGTTTTTTTGACGCAATATAAGCGATTGCTCCGCCATGTCTTCAGAATTAGGATTATTTCTTCTCAGATCTGACAAATGTGAAATGATTTTGTGTGACTGGAGCCGTTTGAGCACAAAGTGTATATTTGTTTACATATAAAGACCATAAAAACTGTGAAATTGTACTCAGGAAATGTTCCACTGCTCTGGAAATAACAATGGAGGAAACATTGATGGATGTGTAAGCGTTTGGTTTAATTACAGGAAAACTGGAGTGCTTTTGCTCCAGACTTTAAAGAACTGGATGAGAATGTTGAATATGAGGAGCGGGAGTCCGAATTTGACATCGAGGATGAAGATAAGAGTGAACCTGAGCAGACAGGTAGGAACAGATGTTGTATTCTCGTTCATGGAAGGACTCTCCTAACTTTCAATAACCAGAGAGCTGCTGTTTCTTTGTTTCTCTTCCCAGCTACACGCTTTCAAGCTTTCTGAATGCTGCTGATGTTTTTCTTTGGACATTGTCTTCTGTTTTTCCATTTTCATTCCAGTCCTGCCTGATCATTTTCAGAGGAGTGTCATTTTTGTTTTAGCCACTTAACACTGGTCTATGAATTATTAAACAATAACAAAGAAGTTCCTAACTCAATGGATGAACCAGCGTTGCCTCTAAACGGCAGGCGACTTTACATGGAACCAGCTGTGCCTCATAAAAAGAGAGCTAGACTGAAAATCAGTAACTCTGATGGAGTGATGAATGCTCCTCAGAACACGGCACTATCAAAGTAGTTTGTGATCACCCAGTAAAAAAACATAACATTTAATAGTAATAATATTAAACATTAAATTGCTGAACTTATTTTCTGTTTTCCACCTTAACTTCACAACTACAAAATCAATTTTATTTTTCCTCATTACTCAATTATTTATTTTTTTTCTAAAATCAGTTTTTAAATGTGTTATTATTCGATATATTAGCTAACCTAAAGTCAGGACATTGCATATTATTTTATTATATTCCTGAGGACATAATGGTTTCATCATGAACGCGTCCGCCGCCAGATATCCTTCGTGTGAGCGCAATAACCCGAACAATTTTCACAATTCAAATTTAATATTCGGCAAACCTGTTTAGGTCCCCAAGGGGACGACCTGCATCGAATTTCACCATTATGGGATTTATGGTTTCCCCCAACAGGTGGAGCTTTTTGGCTATATCTCTGGAACTATTTCTGTCATTGACCTCAAATCAAGTGCAAATAAAAGGTCATGACCTCTGGATGCATCCTGTCCTGACGTCATATCAGGCTGGTTTAAAGTTTCAACACCAGGTGGAGCTTTGTGACTGAACATATGTCTTTATATTATTGTATTTTGTCTATTGGAGGATTGGGGGCGTTTGGGGATATACCCCAAGCCATCGCTTCCGATGTTATAGGCCTTGTTTAAATCTCCAGTAGTTGGTGATGTCATTAATTAGCCATAGATATTATTATAAACTAAAAACTAAAAAACATTGTTTCTCCTTTATGGATCAGTACTACCCATTGACTGTATATAATTACTGGACAGCGCGTACGTCACGTTTCCCGTCACAGCTGTGAAGTCGGACATTTTAACATGGGAGTCTATGGGGATTGCTCTCTATTGATGCCAGTCATCTAGCGGTGAGGGATGAACTGCAATTAATCCGGCATCCGCATTAGCGTCACCAACGGCAGCCAGAGATTGCCGCCTGGTACTCCCCAAAGTTCTTTTACATGCTCATCAGGCCTGGACTCGCATTTAGTGATGACTAACTCTCTGACCACAAAGGCTGTTTACCAGTCTGCTTTCTAAACCATCAGCTGTTTTTGTGCACGTGTTCAGTGGTTTCACCTGCTTTCTGCTTATGTGTCTAAACTCTTACAGGTGCCGACGCTGCAGAGGATGAAGAGGTGGATGTGACTACCGTTGATCCTATAGTTGCTTTCTGCAGCAGGTAACGAACAACAAGGCAGATATCTAAAATAATACAATGTGTTCCTGCTTTTAAAAGAAAAAATAGCTTAACTGTAATCCTAGAGAATCTCAACAAAACTTCACATGTTCATTAGTACCTTTATGCCACTGATTAAAGACGGATTTAATCATTCAGAAGCTCAACATTAAGATTAAAAGTATTAATCACTATGAAGTGACTCCTGTCCTGTGGACAAATATCTGCTGCAGTGATGAGGAAATGGAGGACTACAAGGCTCTGCTGTATCTCCCCATCGCTCCTGAAGTTGAGGATCCAGAAGAAAACCCCTTTGGTCCTCCACCAGACACATCAGTCCAGGCAGGAGGTCCAGAAGACGGTTTAACTGGTGGCGACAAGAAGCAGCGGCAGCCTTCATCAGAAGGAGGTCCAGGCAAGAAGAAGGCTCGCACCACCACCATAGAACTGCAGGGGGTGCCAAGTGATGGTGAGACATGAGAAACTATTAATCCCTTTCAGGTTTTACACTTTACTGGCAAATCATTTATTTATAATTATGTCTGTTTAATTTTATGTTCATGCTTTATTTTGAAATATTTAATTATAAGTTGCTGTTGATGCAAAGTGATCACGTTATGCATATTTAGCTTGTCATGTATTACTCAGCGCTTAGCTCTCCTGGTTCATTCTGTTAGAAACTATCTCCACTACACACTTTCTTGTCTAGCTGGTGACTTTATTTCAGTGTAGAGGCGAAAGCTGAGTATTATTTCCGTCCTTTCTCTGCTCAGAGCTGCACCCCCTACTGGGTGTGAAGGGGGACAGCAAGTCAAAGAAGAAGACAGCCGGCCGGCCCAAAGGCTCCAAAGGTAAAGACAAAGACTTCCCCTTCAGGCCCAAGCCCTACAGGGGCGAACGGCCCTCCTTCCCTATGGTGCCCGAGGCCCTGGGCAGCTCTGCCCCAGGAGGAGGTGGAGGAGGTGGAGTAGGGATGAAGGGCAGGGCAGAGGGGGGCCTGGCCACAGGTAAGATTGCCACTCCCCTGCTGCTGGGTGTGGGAGCTCTGCTAGCAATGCTGCCCTGCTAGTCTGACACCTTACCAGCTTGGCCTGTTTCCAAATCATCTCACCTTGTACCGCTGTGCTGCTGCCAAATCTACCCCCCCCCCCACCCCCAAACCACACAGACCCACCGGCCGTAAAGCCACAGTCTGGAGGTCATAATACAGTATGATTCATCAGGACACCAAAATCCATGAGTCCTTACTGAAGTTCTGAATATTTTCAGGCAAATGTTTCCAGATGTTATCTTCAGGTGAAGCAGAAGATGTTTTTCCTTCAGCTTGGCGCTGATAACGCTGCTGGTGTGCCGTACTTATGTCCAGGGTCTGTAACTCCTCTGGAAGTACGCGTAATCCTCAGCGCAGAGGGTAAATAAACTACTGCCAGTCAGTATGGATTTAATCCGCTTTCTACAAATAAAAAAGAACATCTTTTACACTCCAACTTGAATGTAAAAGGTTATTTTGCTGTTGTCAGCTAGTATAATATATAAATTTGATTAGAACTAAATTCCCTGTTAAACACAGTTCCTGTAAATTGATCAAATCTATAAATATGAGTATCTGCAAAACAGGACCAAATGGATGGATGTTTGTGGTCACTAATCATTTCCAAAACAAAGCATAAAGAATGAGGACATCTGACAGTGTTTGAGATGAATATGTGCATTTGCAAATGTGAAGCTTAGCGGGTAATGCTAGTACGTCCTGAGCCGGAGCCTGATACTGAAATCCTCCTGTGGAAACCAGGGGTGGGAAGTATGATGGGATCTTTCCACAAGCGATATGGAAGGAGCAAATATCCTTAATATCGAGTTAGCTTAAGTTTTTTTGTCTTTTTGCATTTTGCACAACTTGTTATTGAAATGTGTTTCTCATCTATTTTGTTTTAGGAACATTTAATTAAATATAAATTACTTTAATTTCAGTCAACTGTTTTAATGCAGACATGCTGCTAAGTATATTTTATCACTTGAGGATAATTAGAACCATTGTTTAGTTACCTGACAAAATAAATCATCAAGATATGTGTCATATGGTAAATCAGTTAAAAAATCAAATAAATACAAATATGAAGATATGATTTTTGATTATAATTTCCTGGAAACTGTTGTTTCTGTTAGGAACCGCAGCTCAGGCTTGTTTGGTGATACTAGTACTGCGGCACCAGGATGTATCCAAAACAGCAAACATGAGCAGATAATAAACAAACAGATAATAGATTGTGAGTGGAAATCCACACCAGCGTTGTGAACATGCTTAGGAACATCAACGCAGCATGTAAGGACTGCAGTGCATGTGTGAAAGATATGAAAGGTGCAGCAGTTTTATATGTAGCTGCTACTAAAAAGTTTAAAACAGATATTAAGTCACTTAGTTGTGTAAATGCTTTCAAATCAGACCCGATAGCTTTTCTGCTAAAACACTGTTTTACTCCATTTCAGTTCATCTTTCACTCATTTTTACCACCTTTAAACATCACTTTGTACTTTTATTTCATCAGATATTCAGTTTAATGATTATTTCAGTTTTCTTAAGCTTTACAATTCAACCGTTTTTGCATCAAAGCATTCATTTTCTAGCTTAGTTTATTATCTGTCAGCCGGCAGTGGTTTCAGTGCAAACAAACTGCGGACCTTCAGTTTCTTTTCTTTCCTCATCCCCGGCACGGCTTCTTGCATTAGCCGTGTTTCCATCCACTCCAGTTTGATGCAAACACCCAGACTGTGGTTTTCTACCAGCGTGACCTCTGCTAACTGCAGCCCCACTCTGAATAAAATGCAGTGAAGTTGAATTCGGTAACGTTGGGCTGTGGAGTGCAGATGTTCTTTGATGTTGAAGGTGGATTCGGTTTAGCCTGTTTCCCCGCGAGCCCTCTGACTCGTCTACATCTACTTCCTGCTTGGCCTTTGACCCTCCTGCTCCCTCTCCTGCCTCGCTCCGTGGGCTTTTTGTGTGAAATGAATGTCTGCCTGTAGAAGTGCTACTCAGGTCTTGTCTTTCATGTCTTCCATGTGCTACGTGAGTAATGGTGTGCTGTTACGTTTGCTCTTCATTATTGTAGCTTTCATCAGAAGTGATGTTATTGTATGTATTCAGAATAACTCTGGTGCAGTTAACTAGCAAAAGCAGCCCCCTCTAAATGTTTGCATAACGCCTGACATGTTCGACCAACAGCAATGATTTTATGTAGAAATTCATCATTTAAAGAAAGAAAAAACAATCTAAAATCAAATGTGTTATGAAAATATGTTTGTTTCTGAAGGTAAATCCACTGGATTCAGTATTACTAAGCTGACAATTGACACTAAGACAAACATGTGAAAGTCTGATTCACATAAATTTGTCTTGTTTGTTTGCATATATTTAGGTGAAATTTAATTTCTAAATGTTCAATTATGTTTGGATTACACTATTAAATTATTAATGTAGACAGACTTGTCCTCTAAACGTTCTCAAATTCTTTATCTTGAGTTAAATAAATTGATAATCGGACATCCTGGTCTGAATTCAGATTTAACTCTTTAAAAATAGCACATTGAATAACACCCATAAGTAATAAATAGATAATAGATAATATTTAGGTAATAGATGATTGGGAAAAGAGAACGAGTAAATCATTATTCTGCTGGATCATCTGGTGAGATGCAGTCACACATCGCTGGTCTCCCCAAACTCTCCCCAACATACAAACCTCGGGACGGTGGGAAGAAGCCGGCGCACTCGGAAGTAACCAGTGAAAACATGTAAACTCCACACACACAGGCCACTAGTCGAATCCCTCCCCAGCCAACGCTAAACCCAGAGACCTTGCTGTGAGGCTGCAGTGCTAACGGCCATAAGACCTACTGGAAGTAAACCTTTGTATCGATGTTTACAGCTACTTTCAGTTTCATCACTTCTGAACACAATCAGATTTTCTGAAGCATATTTGCGGTTTGAGGGCAACAAATGAACAAATGACCAACGTCACCACCTGATGTACGCGTATCTGCGGAGAGAGGAACGATTTGCAGTGATGCCACTAACCTCAACATGTCCCAAGTCAGTGAATGCAGCATTCGGTGCACCGTTCCACACTAACACAAAGAAATATCACTGGTTTGTTCATTTTACACATGTAACATCTGAGTTGTAATAGTAGGATCATTTGTTAGGCTTTGAGAAAAGATGTAGCCCCCCCCCCCCCTGCAGATCTAAGTAATAATCCTTTCCACCACAAATACGTGCTTAGAGAGGCGTCTGCTCGGATTTGTATTTCAGAACCTGTTCGTAGTTTCACCACATGCAGGACTTTTAATGTTCACATCTGTACAGCGCTAATGGTTTAGAGAAGCTGTCTCTTTTTAAAAAATCATGACATTTGCTGCGAATCTAAATGTTTTTTACATCTCACCAGCAAACCTCAGCTAATAATGAAAACATTTTCACATGCACACAAATGGAAATGCTGTTTTTTCATCAACATCAAGCTAGTTTTCTCCTCAGCAGAACCATAAACAAACAAACAGGAGAGAAATGTGTTTTACACACAAACAATGAGAATAAATCATTTTTTTACAAATAGTTAAGATTTCAATTAAAAACATTACAACAAGGAAGCGGTCAAAATGTGAAACAGTAGTGTTGTAACAGCTAGTTTGGGTTTTACATCAGAGAAATCCATCAGAGGCACATTTCCCTCCAGCACACGGTAGAAAATGACGTGACTAAAAGTAGCTAAAGATGCTCATCAGCTGGGCTGTAGCGACGGTAGCTGCTGGGTTCTGGATCCTCTATCAACACCGCACTTTTTAACTCCACCAGATTTATTTTCATGTGCATAAGAGTTGATTTAGCTCTGAGCGAACCATGTTTTCCGCTGACTGGTGAGTAAAACTGGACTGTTTACACCTGAAGCAATGTCACTCTTCCAACTGGTTCTGTTTCTAACTGGACTGTAATTTGCACCCAACATGTTTTTCTATGTTTATAGTTGGACTAGTGTCTTTGTTGATGGTGACTCTGTTGACAGGATGTTTTTTCTCCCCCCACCACAGGGAGTCTGATGTCACAGGCCTACAAACAGCACGACAATGGAGGAATGGACTAATCAGTGCTGTGTTTATAAGCGGAAGTGCACCAACGAACTTTGAGACATAAATCCTGATGTACATATTATGAGTGAGCAGCTGGTTGAATGTTTATAGACTGTTTCCCAAACCACAGACCAGCATCCCAGGAAACTTCTAGCTCCGATCACCAGGATAAACTGGGAAGAAGGCATGTCGTCACAGTAGAGATCTCACATCTTCCGTCTCTGTAGGACTCGTGTATAGATTGCTTGTCTTGTTAAGGCGTGAGTGTGTGTTCTGTTGTTTTTATAAATATTAAAATTTTGTGATTTATAAATAAGGAGCAGCTGTTTTTTTTTTAATTTTGTCTTCTGTAGATACTAATTATTGGTGGATTTTTGGTTAATTGTACTGACTGTTCAATGATTTTTCTTAATTTCAATCAACAAAGAACATAAGAATGTTAAGCTGCGTTTATTGATTTTTACTGATCTATCAATTTTATTTATTTAAAGTTTATTTGAGCAGTTTCTGCAACCGGTCGCCGAGGCAAAAACTCGGGCATGGGAGGAGTTTGGTGAGGCCATGGAAAATGACTTTCGGACGGCTTCGAGG
>JBAMHX010000004.1:7060223-7076586 GCA_037177515.1 Pseudomugil tenellus | reverse complement strand
TCCCTCCTTAGGCTGCTGCCCCCGCGACCCGACCCCGGATAAGCGGAAGAAGACGGTACGGTACGGTACGGTACGGTTATTTGAGCAGGGATAAGTATGTTTCATAAACTTATGTCACATACCACAACATTTTAGCTAACGCTGATTCTCAATGTCTGTCCCTGGATATTACCTAAAAACAACAAACATACTAAAAAATACCTAAAAACAACAAACATACTAAAAAATACCTAAAAACAACAAACATACTTAAATCAACAAACTTTATATAACAAAATACTTAAATGCTGCAGTATTTGCTGAGACCTGAGTCCATCACATCAACACCTCTAATGATTAAAAATAAGTTACAATTTTAGTCAGTATATAGTGGGTGGCGACAGTTTATTCTGTCTTTTACATTACAAGTTAAAATACCAACCCAATAAAAAGGCAATCATGAAAAAACAGCACTGCAAACCAATATTTATCCCTTGTATTGTCTCTAGGAATCACTATCCATATAAGATACGTTTGCATTTCATATGCATTTGCTTTCAGATTAAATGTATATTTTAAAATAAGTCGTCAATTTAAAAAAACCCAAAGAATGTAATTAAAATTGCGATCAATTGTTGCAATATGGTTCAAAACGGAATATTTCCGTAACGTATGTTTCATTTTCATGTTATTAACAGGAAGTAAATGACAAAACCTGTTTTCTTAAGTTGTGACAGGTATGAAGTAATAAAAACATAAAACTAGTTTCTCTTTTGCTGAATCGGCATCACAAGAACAACTGGACTTTTCCACTTCCCCCTCATGTCGTTACATCTCTCCGAAAATACGGCATATTAACGTATTTTCAGGATTTTCAGCCTCTTTCAGCACCATGTTCGACTCAGCGCTGACCAATCACAGTGGAGCAGATGCCACAGCGGCGTCTCGCGGAAGGAGGGCGGGGCCGCCAACGTGCTTGAGAGAGCGCGAGTCAAGCAGGCCTACTTAAACCGGATCAACGTTCACCTAAGCTTCAAAATAAAAGTATAACGTGATGTGCGTTGTTTTTATAATTAAAGGAATTCCATCCGTAGCAAGCTGCATACGAATGGATTAAATGAGCGGGGAAAAATGTGAAAAAGATAAGCATTAATTAATCAAATTGGATGAAAAATAGAAAAAAAAGTCTAATTAAAAGTAAGCAAAACCAGAAATTGTGGATTTATGATCATATCTTTGTTGAAGCTAAATCTTTAATACATACTTAAATAAAATTATAAATAACAGCCTACATTTCAAATCAAGAAAGGATTAAGCAAGAGAACCTGTGCATTGTGCAAAAATACTCCTTTTCTTGTAGATAAAACAGTTGTTTTTGAGATTTTTCATTGATGGAACTAAAGAAATGGAGAGCTGAATGTTGCTAATGAAGAACTTAAAGATCCACTTGAAAATACTTTCTTTATAGTTGTCTGACAGACCTCTGGTTTACCTGTGGACTTTTTATTGTTTGAAAAGTCAAAGTTAAGCTGCCTAACAAACCAACCAACACAGGCATATAAAGGCATCTATAGGTCTGGTCAAAAGCATCCCCCACAAACACTACCGTTTCAAATACAGTAGAACAGACAGTAGACTCACAAAAATAGTTTCTTTTCCATTTTGAAAAAAAAAAACCTGCAAAAAACCTGAAGAATAATTATCACGATCACTTGAGGGATTACAACAATTTAAACATATTCACAACAATCATAACATTGATCAAATGTACACAAAGAATTGTTCATATCTATAATTAAAAAATTGACTTTTTAGAATGTAATTCTAATTTTTGAACATGTTCAGACCAGGTTAAATAGAATTTAAGCTTAGTTTTAATTTGGAACTTCCGGTGACTTGTAGTGACGTATTCTCCAACGTTCATTGCTTCTGCTGTAAGACATTCACCGCTAGCAGCCAGCAGGCTCAATCGCAGTACTTGTGTGCCGCTGTGCCGTCGTGTGTCCCTTTCTGGTCTTTGACGGGAGCTCAGTGTGTTGTCGCTTGTGTGATGGAACTGGACAAAATGGACGAAAACGACTGGAAGTATCACGGAGAAGGGAACAAGAGTTTGGTGGTCTCTCACGTACAGGTGAATCAGCTAAGCTAACAAGAGGCTAAGACAAGTTCTGCTAAAGCTGGAGAACTGACACAGCGTCCTCTTCAGTCTTCGCTAATACTTGATGCGACTCAGTCCGCTGTTGTTACACATTCCACCTTTTCTGTATTCATTTGAGTAGTTATTTAATAACGAGGACAAAAATGTCAACTGACACGATTTAATTAGTTATCCTTCTTGTTAGTAAGCGTTTGCTAGCTTAGTTAGCTAGTTGTTCCAGCTAACGTAATATGCTGATAACCAGGAGCAATAAAGTTTGCATCTCCCTTTTTAATTATGAAGACATTTAGAAGTGTTTCAAGTCAGGCTTGCACATTGTTAGTTTGTTTTAAGACAACAAATGTAAAATCCTGACAACTCCCGGGGAGTTAAGTGGTCCGTGAGCATCTCTCCCGGTGTTTACACCCAGCAGCTGTTAGCACATACACGACTACAACAGCAGATCACAGTGATGATACTGGGTGGCATCTTGTTATCTGACACCAAATCTGTTTATTTTCCACGAAAATCTTGTCGCATTAGCTGTACCGGAAAGGTGCTGCTTGTACTGACCTGCCCTATTTTTTTCTTTCGTGCCAGCAGTGAGAAAGTGACCTTATTGGGACCAGTGTATGATGGATGTTATGAAGGTGTGATTCACATCTAGTGGGTTTCAACATGTTAAGATTTATCAAGCTGGTTAGGAGTAAACTAGTCCAAGTTAGTCATATTTTCCCCGTGCTGGCTTTTGTGCACCTTGTATTATTTAATCCCTAATTAAACAAATGAATTGTTGTGTTGGCTAAGCAGGGCGTTATCTAAATCTAAAACCATTTGGCAATGGAGCATTTATAATTCAGTAAATGTTTAAGAAGATATATCTGATATGAACAAGTTCTCCATGTAGTTATCGGAAGTCATGTTGGAAATCTGCTGTCATTGTCATTAATGAATGCTGTCATTAATTAATATGTTGGTGTCAGATTGCTGAGGATGATCTTTCTTTTTTTTAAAATTGTTATTAATGGTCACAGCTGGACCAAAAAATCTGGATCTCTGATGTCCATGCTTTGTTTATTCTTCTTTTTATAGTTGATAAATCACTTGTTTGCTTCTTTAACAAGTTTATTCTTAGAAATAGTTAATTTTATTCAGTTCAAATTCCAAAACAAGATATTGGATTCATCCTGTAGCCGCTTTCATTATGTGTAAAATCAATGAGCATATTAAAACACAAAATGTAGATGCATGAAAACCAGAAAAATCATCATCTTTAATACCTCCACATTCCCCTCAGGTGTATTCCAGCAGAGATGCTGTGTGTGTTACGTATGGAAACAAGATTGTTGCAACTCCTTTATGTGAGACGTGCAGAACGAGAAGTTTTGGGAAGGACTTTTACAAAGATGTACCACGACTCCTAAATATTCCATGCATGAATAAAATCTAACGTTGCACAATGTGACAGGTGTGACTGCTGAATCACAGGAAAATGGAGCATATTCTCAGAATTATTATCGCTCTTCTGTTGTTCACATCTGACATGCTGAAAGAAGGAATCCGCTGTCATGAGACTTCATTTTAACTACATTCCTTAAAAAGTCTTTGCAGACACTTGTTCAAACTTGCTCTGTGACATACATTTATTGACTTAAAAAAACGTCATGTCTTTGAAAGCCTACTAAGTATTTTCCCACACACACCCTGGACATTACCGGATGGATTTGCTGCTCTGTGAGGGAAAAAAAACTGTTGCAACACGACGGAGATGTACTGACCGCCTGGTACTTGGGTTCGGATGTAGGTCAAGATTAGTCCTGGGACATACATTTATTGACTTAAAAAAAAACAAATAATGTATTATTTTAAAAACACTTTTGTTTTTGTACGTATTCCTTGTAAGTCTTTCATTTAGGTTTTAGCTGGACTACATGCAGCCTGGCACAGAGCGAGCTTAAGCTGCACTGCTGTGAAGGAAAGGGGTGTGCTGGATCCATAGTCCCAGACAAACCTACAGCGTAACATAATTCAGACCTGCTGTTTTATTTCCACTACTTTTGTCACAAATTAAAATACATTTTTATTCACAGCCCTAATTTACTTTTTATTCAGATGTAAAATTCTTTCTTTTTTTATTCTTTCTTAACAAGCTTACACAATTTCCAGAAGTTATGAAATGGGCTGCACTGTAGAGTAGTGGATAGCATTGTATCTCTTTAGCAGCTAACATTGTCGAACTTTCTCGCTTTATACGTTTTTTTAAAGTTTTTATTTAGATGAACAGAGTCCTAAACAAAATGTAAGTGTTGGTTTTTCTGAGATTTTAACTTAGAAGTGACTTGGGATGTCTGAATATATGCTCTCAACCTTTCCTCCTCTAGGAGGAGGAAAAAGAGTTTTATTTCTGCAAAAAGTTTAGCTTGAATCCTCAACCAGTTTTCTAATTGTCCTTTCTTTTCCTTTTAGCTCTGCAGAGTTTTACGTTTGCTCAAGTATCCTGCAGAAGACTCTGAGAATCCTCCACAGGTAAACACATCCTCTCCTACCTGCAGAACATGAAAAATGAAATGAAAAATACTTTATTAATCCCAGAGGGAAATTCAAATTCTTTAGTCATTTGGTTCCTCTGGTTGGAGTTTTTCAGGAACTGGAACAAGGCAGAATGTTTTCCACATCACTGGTATTGTTTTCTGACTCAGACTGGTGTTGAACTGGTGCTGGAGAATCGGACATAGTTCTGGACACCATCTGGACTTGACGCCAGGAGATGTGGAGGGAGATGAGGTTGTGTTCAGGTCCTTGAATGAGCTGCAGGGTGACAGAGTGGAGGTGTGACAGGAAAGCTGTAGGCTCATGGGGCTAACTTGTAGCCTCATTTCAGCTAGCAGTTCCATGTCTGCTGTGCAGATCTTCACCAGTAACATGTCCAGGATGACACCACCGCTGGTTAACCATCTGGTTTAAATCTCCACCGTCTTCTCTCTGCCTCACCCTGCCCTGCATCCTCTTCTCTTTCTTTTCAACTCCATTGAGATTAGAAGTGTTATTTCACTGATAATCTTGGATTTGGAGAGCATTATCAGTTAATCTTGGTGGTAAATAAGTCTTGTTGCCATGGAGACTCATCATAATAAGTCTTAATAGAGCAGAAAAAATGTGCAGAAAATCTCCTGTGTAGCTTCTTACGAGCATGAAAAGTCATCTTGGAAAACCCAAATTGAAAGCCCATGTCTTAAAAAAGAGGTCTATATTACAAAAAACACAACAGTTTAGACAGAGCTACTACAGTTTGCAGCCACCGAGCAGCACATCCAGAATTGTAATTAATTACTGGAGTAATTAATGGATTAATTACTAATTAATTTACAACATGTGCCTCATGTTGTACTCCACAATATATTTTTATATGAAAGATCTGCTTTAACATCACCAGTCAGGTGCTTCGGCCATTGCTGACTCAGACGTTTTTGCCATTTAGGGGCCGTTGCCATGGCGACAAATTTGAATATAAGCGCAAAAATATTTTAGTAATTCGCCCCTTTCATCCACACGAAACCAGGAATCAGCCTCCATAAAACCGATCATGTCTGAAACCGGCTAGTTTGTAACCTCAGGAGGACGTGATGTCTGTGTGACATGCACGTGTTTAACACAACGACAGCAAAGATCGGTGACCTGCTGTGTTGTGATGCTGCTCCAGACAAGCAGAGTATTACTCTGTTGTACCACCAGTGAGCAGACAACAGCAAATCCTGTATGTTACATGAATGCTTTATGTGATACGTGTGACATATCAGTGAGCTATTTTATCTGTGCATGTGCTACGTTTGGTTCTAGTTTTGGGATTTGGTCTGAGCAATCTGAATGCATGTGGTCAGATCATTAATCAGTCTGGTGGTATCAGCTGAAAACAAAATCACTTTTAAAAACTTTATGTAGGGCCAAATCATATTTCACACTTGAGTGTAAATAAGTGAGGCTGTTGAACTGGTTTTAATGTAAATCATCTTCTCTTTGTCACAGTTACAGTTGCCACACAAAAACACCAAACTCTACACTGATACTAACAATGGTTTCGGTGCTACTTTATATAGTAGGAAAACCAACATGTACACATGCAGATATGATAAATAGTATAAAAGCTTCTGTACATGTGTTAAAGTATTCATTTCAACAGTTATGCTTTGTTCTGGTAAATAACTGGCCGCAATTAAAGGGTTAACTCATTTTGACTTAAAATATTTTTATTTTCTCCATTTTTTTTTCTTTTCTCTTTTTCTTTTCTTTTTTCATTTCTTTGCTTTTTTCTTTGCTTTTCTTTTCTTATCTTTTCTTTTTTTCTTTTCTTTTATTTGCTTTTCTTTTCTTTTCTTATCTTTTCTTTTCTTTTTTTCTTTACTTTTATTTGCTTTTCTTTTCATTTTCTTTTCTTTTTTTCTTTACTTTTTTCTTTTCTTTGCTTTTTTTCTTCGCTTTTCTTTTTTCTTGTCTTTTTTTCTTTTTTCTTTTCTTTGCTTTTCTTTTCTTATCTTTTCTTTTTTTCTTTTAAAAAAAAAAAATAAAAATAAAATACAGCCCAGGAATTGTATGCATTCAAATCAGAGTACGAGTCTTGTTCTTTTCTCCTGTAGATAGTGTAACCTTTGACCTATTTGACCTAATGATTTCATTTGTCCTTTGTGGAGTTTAACCCGGGTTCCAGCGCCGCAGTAGCGAGTTACAAACAGCCTGCATGGAATCAGATTCGGACCAATCTCCTATCATGAGCGTGCACAAGACAAGGTTCAATAGCGGTAGTTTGAAAAAGTTCACTAATATATCACGGAAACCTGATTTAAATGTACTTTGCGACTGTTCTGTTGTTGGCTGGCGGGGTTGGTTGTTTCTGTCTGGCTGGTGGTCCTTATTCTCTAGGAAACATGATGATTGTCGGATATAAACAACTGTATTGTGTAAACCTGGCAGCACGGTGATATTACTGTAACCATGGATACTAGGCATGACATCGACTTCATTTGAGAATTTAATGTTTTTGAGCCAAAATAGAACAAACAAAAAAACAAATAATAAATAAAATACGGTTGTAAGAAGCTCCTCATTTTGCTCGGCACATTAGTGAAAAATATGAACGTGTTTAATGAGACCACGGTGAAGCCTGGAGAGAAGAGCGAAGACGCAGCCGGGCCGATTTATCTTAGTTCATATTATCCCATCCCCGATGCGCCGCATGTAATCTGCAGCCATGGTCTGTTTTAAACGGACCGGGTCTACTTCCATGGACGATACGGTTCTGTTCAACGCACAGCTCAGGTGAAGCATCGCTTTAAAGTCTAAACGGTGTGATGTTTTCTACCAGAATCTGAATTATGGAGTCTGATGAGGCGACAGGTGTGAAACAACATGGCGGGATGAGCCGTAGATGAGCGTCAGGATGTGATTCCTGTCAGCGCGCTGCAGCAAAGACATTCATTTACATCGAGCTGATTTCATTGGCTGTGGATTTGGGTCGGACTTCTGATGGAAACGTGCAGCGTGGTATAAACCCGATGAAGTCAAAGTCTGAGTTTATTACTGTTGGAAGCGGGATCGGTTGGTCAGAACCTCACTGACCCGTTTTTAATGTTTTTTCTGTAGGAACGTCTTTGTGATCTAGTTTGCGTGAAGTATCCGACTGACCTTGGTTACAGTGCTGGGTGACGGTTGCTGTGGTTACCATGCAAATGCACAAGTGCTGCTGTGTTTGAGTCGTGCAGATGCCAACCATCAACATGAGCAAAAAGGATCTGAGGAGTCCGGACACTGCTGGTCCCAGACATCACAGGACTATTTACATTTTTCATCTCGTGTTTTGCTCGGCACGTGCACGAGCTGAAACAGTTTATTTCTCCCAGCGTTCGGGTTGGTAGCACATACCAGCAGATCCCTCAGCTGTGCAGGTTGTGTCCGACACACATGACTTCATCTCCAGAAGAGGATGTCTCCTGTTGTTTACCTGTAAGCTCAGCTGTGTCTCTGTCTCCCTGTGTGTGTGTGTGTGTGTGTGTGTGTGTGTGTGTGTGTGTGTGTGTGCAGACAGCAGAACAGGCGTTCAAGCAGATCCAGAACATTGTTGACTTCAGCTCTAATGTGATGAGCAGCCTGCTGGGGGAGAAGTTCATCCATAGTGGGGTAAGACTGCTGATTGATGTTTAATCTGCTGTTAATTTAAAATTAACCTTATTATCCGGTAATAACCTGCCGTCATACTACTTTATTTTGCTCCATTCAGTTTCCATCAAACAACCAAAAAATAAATCTTCATTATGCTTTTATTTATGCTGAATCATAAATAAATCCAACACTTTTATGCCATATTTTTTTATATCCATTAAAAAATGTCACTGCAATCAAAAAGCAAAAAGTGTGAGCGATAGTTAGGAACAAAAACCAGTATTTATTTATTGATTTACTGGTTTAATGCAGCTTGCATGCAGAGGATGTAGTGCACGCAGGCGGGTGTCATAGCAACGTTAAACCACATCATTTCTAAGCTTGCGTACATGTTCTTACATACAAGCATCATAAACAGAGTAGTTCTCTGACGGGAAAACAAATAAAACCAGTGGTAAACAGGATGAAGGTGTAGTGATGCTTTATTCATTTAGTTTTATTTATTCTGTCATGTCAGTTCTTTAAAAACTTGTATTAAATGGAAATGTATGAACGGCGTGCTGTTGACTCATCGGTGCGTCCTCACATGGTGCGGATTGTTATTTTAATGTCTGGAACCAGACGGTCATGTCAGGTCGGTCTGATGGCGTTAAAACACTGAAACGGAAAATGGTTTATTGGAGAAAATAATAATCAATAATGTTATAATGGCTGCTTTTTATTCAAATGAGCCGATCCGACTTTGTGGAAGTTGCTTCATCTGTGCTTCTCCTGTTAAGAGTTCTAACACAGTCTGCCCTAAAAATAAGCTGAGAGCAGGGAAGCCATCACCAGGAAGAATCTGTTTCTTTGTCTTTGATACATTCACGCTGTGTGAGAAATGTTTCAGAGCCTCTCAGATGACCTTTTCTAATCAGATAGGGAGGATTATCACTATCGTACGCTTGGTGTGGTCTCAGGGTGTTTGTGATGCAGAATCAACAGTGCAGTGGATCAGTGTGTGACAGAAATGTCATTTTAATCACAGTATTTTTGTCAAGTAGCGTAACTGCAGCTTAATACAAGCTAAGGAAGTTTGTAAAGTTATACGCTTTCATAAAATACAAAGTTTAGTTTATTTATAATGTAAATATATTTAGCAAATACAGAATTAGTTTTTTTTTTTAAAGAAAACGATGTAGAATAGAGGATGGAAATAATAAAAAAAAGTTACACTAATGAAGTCAAGAGGGTTGGTAGCGTATGCGCAACAGTTCCCAGATCAGATGCTTCCTTATTTTAGCTTCTGTTTCTGATGCATCTGTCTTGTGCAAGTTTCAGAGAACAGACGCTTCCTAATGTGGCCTGCAGTCATATGAAAGTCATTTATTAAATGGCCGTTGGTCCCAAAATGGGAAATGTGATTTCCAGAATTAGTAGAGTGAGAAACTAGCTTTAGTGTTGAGTAATGGATGACTGTGTTATATGTGATGAATTCCCCGCCTGCAGGAGAAACTAAGACATGTTCTGTCCACAAACCCATGTTTTTTATTTACTCTACAGGAAGTAGTCAAGCTACCTCTGGAGTTCGTGCGACAACTATCAATCAAGGTTCAGCATCAAAGACCGGGTAAGGCTGAGTTGTTGGACACGGCTGGATTCACACCAGGAGAGTCTGGGGGGGGGGGCATCTGTCCACTTAACGCTACTTAAGTGACCACAGTGCCAGGACAACGTCATGCAGTTACAACCGCTGCTCAATAGGGGGCGATATTCCTTGAAGTGACCACTGAAAGAAGAAAATCTGGCTCATTATTTGGACTGTAAATGTCTGGTTCACTAAAAGTAAATGATATACTCAGCCTTGTTTTTACTTTGGTGTTCAAACCCACCATGTTTGTCCATAATGTGCATCAGGACAGGCGGCAAGATGTCCCAGGAGACCAGTCCAAATGACCTGTATCCATGAGACCAGACCAGTGTTTGTGTGGAGCTTTGATGTGAATGTGCCAGTGATTATATCAAATGATAGGAGCTGTTATCAGCGGCCGCTCTGTCGCTTATCCGGCTCATGAATGACTTTTCCTGTGTGCCTCAGCCTGGCGCTGCGATAAGGTGATGGACATCTACAGCGGCTGCGCGCTCTGCCTGCCCAACCTGACCTCTCCAGCTGTGCACCAGCCAACACACACCCCCCCGATCTGCATCGAGATCAAGGTACACGCACTCGGAGCATTACGTGTTTAGTTTTAAGCATAACATAAACGCGGAACTTAAATCCTGATCAACTGGGAGTGTGTTTCTCAGCAACTCTTTTATGTTTTCAGCCTAAATGTGGCTTCCTGCCGTCCCCAAAACACGTCAGCAAAGACATAAAGACCAAAGTATGCCGCTACTGCATGCACCAGCATTACAAGGTAGGTAAATCTACACACACACACAGTTCAGTGACACTATGGCGCAAAAAGAGGAATCTACTCTGGAGCTCTATGTACCTCTGATCCAGACCAGTAGAAGTCTGTTTTCCCTCTGTATCATACCATTAAAACCATTATAGAAGCAGGATTTTGGTTGCTGCTGAATTCTTTTCACTTAATCTTCATTTGCAAGCATGTTGAAGGTAAAAAACACAAACAAGGACATGAAGTGGAAGAAGGTAAAGTGAAATATCATGAAGGACTTCAGCCGGACATACAGTATTATATTTAAAAATGGGTCAGTGTATCACTGCAGTCTGCCGCAAACACTGACTCAAGTCTTCTGTGTCATTAGAAAGCACGTTCGCTTCACTGCGAGACCTGAAATAATCCTTCATACTTGTAAAAGCAGTGATTCACTGTGTAAATGGGATCCAGATGGGAATATAACTAAAACAAAACAACTAGAAGGATAAATGTAATCATTTCTAAACTCTTTTTCTGCTCTTCTGTCTGCCATTAATGTCCAGGTGTCCAATGGGAAGTGGAAGAGACGCAGTCTGTATTGTCCTCTGGACTTGTTCTCAGGGTACGTTCACTACTGCTTCACCTGGATGTCATGTGATCATCAGCGCTTCCCGAGAATACCAATCAGCTGATGTGTTGGGAAAGCTGCTGTAATTAATGGGAACTGAATCATTTCTGGTTTACACATATTACACATCATTTTTCTGCTGGTTATATTTAGACTACATTTAGACTTTCCTCACACTTTCTGTTTGTGGTGCGCAGTGATTGTGCAAGTTCAACATCCGATTCTGTAGTTTAAGGAGACACTTTGTTCGGCTGCGTGGACGAAATCTAAACACATTTCTGTGTAATTCAATCTACTGAGAAGAGCGCGGGACGTTCTGCATCCTGGAAAGAATGTTTTCATAAAACAAAGACATGAAGCATGGCGTGTGTTGATTTGCCGTCTCTCCAACATCCTGCTGGGCATGTTTGTGTGACATTCATCGGTGTTATGGTTCCCTGGTTGTGTGTGTGTGTTATTGGGGAGATGTCTGCGCAGGCGGGTGTGAACAAACCGACTGAAAGGACAACACAGAAACATACGAAGTAGAGTTAGAGAAATGCAACAATGCGAGTGCCATGCAGATCTTTGTTTCCTTTAAATAATGGAAATGTTTGCAAATGATTTGTGTTTTCTGCCTGTTTGCTACGTGCAGGAACAGACAAAGAATGCACTTTGCCATCATACACCTGATACAAGAACCTCAAAACAACTTCAAAATATTTAAGGTAAGACGCAGTTACTAACGCTCACTCCTAAAAGCCTCGCAGTGATGTTTCTCTGGGAAAACGATTACATGAAGAGAGAACTGCTGAGTTCTGATGAAGCAAACTGAAAGTAAAGGGACGTATTAAATATTAGTGGACAAATAAAGCAGCAACGTGCTGTAAGTCGGTTGTAGTTTTGAGGCTGGACGTGGACGGATATCGTTGAAGTACTGGATGTAATTCACATCTTATTAGTAAAGTGAAAATGACTTTTTATATAACATTTAGATTAAGCTTTAAATAAAAACATGGAAACATAATTTATTTTAAATACCTTACTTACTGACATTTGCTCCCTTAGTTTTAGTGTAACCATGGCAACAAGATGTACCTTCAACATAATGGAGCCTTTTTCTACGTATCTCCTGGGAGATTTTATGATCAGCAAACCAGTTACTGTGTCAGGTTAAACTGGTGTTTCCCATACTGGGGATTCTGGTCCTGACGGTGGTCTTAAGATCATTTCACGATGTTGCCAGATCATTATAGTAAGAATATAACCAACATTTATCAAATTAATTTGGGATTTTTAAGCAGGGCTGCCAAAATGAATTATTAATGTGGAATTAATCCATGAACAACAACATTTTTTATATATTCCATATAATAAATGTAATATTATATATTTCATATGAAAATCTGAATCTGGCAAAATCTCTGAGCAAAGCTGATTTTTTTTATTACAGCAGTGATCCAAATCCACAAACAACCATGTTTTCCTTTTTTTTATGAATAATTTAATCATTTTTAAGCATTATATTCAATTTTATTATCGTCAGGAAACCAAATTAATGTAAATGTTAGTTTAAAAATCTGAAAATCAGTTTGTATTAATCTTGGGGGTCAGCATGTGTGGGGACCACTGCGCTCTGCTGGAGGGCAGTCGTGTGTGTGTGTGTGTGTGTGTGTGTGTGTGTGTGTGTGTGTGTACAGGTAAGTATTTATCTAGTGATACCTGTAATGTAAGAAACATATTTATATTCCAGTTTATCTTCAGATTCACCCACATTTTCATGTGGTGACGCGTGTGTGTGTGTGTGTGTGTGTTTCAGGGTGGTCAGTGCATCTACAGCAGTAAGGAAGGCAGTGACGAATCGCCCGATGTCAACTCGCTGCTGCATCACCTCAGACCTTATTTCCTGTGTGGAAACAATCGAATCAACAGTCAAATGACCGGCAAAGCAGTCTTGAATGACTTTATTCAGGTAAGTGAGCTTTTCCAGATAATCTGATTTACATACGTAAGTGGGAAAAAAACGAGTAACTTGCACGACCTGGTATCAGATCATGTAGATATCTGCAGGTATCAGACTGATACTGAGCTGTAAAAATGACACAAGTCGTTGCTATTACATGTTGGGTATGTTTTAATGATGGAGACAGTTCAACATGTCAAATAAAAAGGTTTTAAACTACGTTAAAGCCTCATAGCTGAATGTCTCTGCAGGTCCTGATGAATGCCCTGCTGAGTGGTGGAGGAGGAGACGAAGGAGTGACTGACAGAGGAGGAGACTGGTGGAGTTTCTGTGAAGCCAGCCAGTTCAAAGACAGGATTTGCCACGGTGAGAAATGGCATTTTCAGCAGCTGCTTCAATGTTTGTATCGCTTCTTGTCAGAGAAACAATGAAAATCAGCAATAATGTATTTTTGTGTTGCATTTCAAACCGACATTAATGTAGAACAATACACAATAAAAACATTGTGACAGAAACAAGTTTGATAAATGCATAGAAAAGATATAAAAAAAAACTTTAAAATCGTTACCTGTATTGAACTAAACAAAGAGGTTTGAGCCTCCTATTGGATAACTGGTGTCTGTGGGATTTATCCTTCAGCTGCAACAAGTTATTTAACGCACAATGTGAAGAACTGAAGGGATTGAGACTGAACAGCTGTGAAAACCAATAATCAGTGAGGCTGACTGGAAAAAAGGCTTCAGTTTGCTATAAAAAGCATGTGATGAGTCCACATTGAGCCTGTTGTAGAGTGATGGGGGCATCAGGGTAAGAAGAGAGGCAGATAAAGTGATGCAGCATCATGTCTAGTGTCCACTGTACTCGCCTGTGGGGGGGGCGGTGTGATGATCTGTGTTGTCCAGATTCAGCAGCAGTAGGTCAGCTGATACCTGAATAAACAGAATAAGCAGGTTTTCTGTCAATGTATGTTTTTCTCTGATGGCACGACCATATTCCAGGATGACATTACCAGAACTCATTGGGATCATATTGGGACAGACTGGTTCAGGGAGCATGACTCATCATTTTTACAGATTTACCAGACCTGAACTCCACTGAGAATCTTTAGGATGTGCTGGAGAGGTCCAGTAGTTAAACGCTCACATCTTTAAAAGAAAAAAGAAAACTGAAGATGATGTTGGATGGAAATAAATCTTATTTATATAAACTTATGGAAACAATGCTGCGGTGAATGTGTGCCGTAATAAAAACTGAAGGCGGTCCAACCAAATATTAGAACGCACAACTTTTTTTTTTTTTGCCGAGTCAGTGTATTTTTAGTTGTCAGAAGATGGCGAGGCGTCGCCTCTAGTGTGTGTTAACCAGCAACAACACACACCCAGACACATCTGCACACCCCCTTGCTGCACACACAGGCGACGTGTTGCTCATATCTGTCCCACATTCTTGTGTCTACAACAAGAAATCAGAGTGGAAGACTATAAGTAGACTAGAATAATTTCCATTAAATATCTGCAAAGTTCACATTTTACATGTTTTAACGCAAATTTGACCCTTTTGCAAGAAAAAAAAATAGAAATAAAACATCCTGTTTTAAAATAAGGCCCCAGATGTTTATAGATTTAATAAATAGATTTAATGTAGATAATATCCGCTCTGTCCAGACGAGACCGTTTGACTTGAAACCAAAACGTGTCTCTGTCCTCAGTTCTGTCCTCTACAGGCCATTTCTAACCATTTAGGACGCCTCTGGATTCTCTTAAACATCAGAAGTAAGACTTAAACATAAAGGAATATATAAAGAATAAGTTTAAACAATTCTCCGCACTTAAGATTAAAATGTAGCTCGATAAGCAGCTGCATGAATACGGCCGCAGGTGCAAAAAGAGGACTTTAACTTAATCCTGGGGGGTTTCAGCGACGCCTCCTCGTATCTCTTACCATGTTAAATCAGTCTAATATTTGGTTTGTTTCTCAGCAGGATAAACACGTTAATGTTAATAAACATATGAGGCTGACATTTGCAATTATCACATGAACATAAAACTTTGGCAACATGTGGCTGTTTTCAGTCCCATCACATGTGAATCATATCGGGTTCACATCGTGTTTTAAGATGTGCACATTCTGGTGTAAAAGCACCAGATGATGCGTTATGAGACAGTTTAACACGCTTGTGCTTCCTCCTCCTCCTCCCTCTTCACAAATGTTTGTGCTGGGAGAACAAAAGCTTATTTCAGGCTGTGGATGTTTTTATTCGCATAACAAACGTGACATGTGAGCAGAAACCTTCCTGACCCGTCTGCGTCTCTGTCTTCAGGCTCTCAGGGTTTACCCAGAGACAGCGTTTTGTCCAGAATCCTTCAGACTCAGATGTTGGACACGTTGGACATAGAAGGACTTTACCCGCTATACCGCCGAATAGAGCAACACTTGCAGGACTTCCCCAAAGAGAGGTACAACTCTGTCAAGCAGATCTGTTGTGCACGTGTAGTTGGTCTCTGATGTCACTTCCTGTCTGTGTCAGGACTCGTCTTCAGATAGACGGACCGTACAACAAGGCCTTCCTGGAGAAGGTGCAGAAATGTTCGATGGAGGACGACGGCTCCGTGGAGTACGCCGCTGCTAAGGTCAGAGGATTTCCAGTCACTCTGCTCACGTGAACGCGGGAACCTTCTGTCATTTTAGCTGATTTTTCACTGCAGGTCCATCAGTATCGGGTTGCCATGACAGCCAAGGACTGCTCCATCATGGTTACCCTTGTGCCTGGAGATGCAGAGGCGGCTGATGGAGAAGGGTAAGAAAACGTCTTATTTTTGTCCCTCTCTGATATTTATTTTCACTTTTTTAAAGTATATTAATAATGTGAACAAGAAACAGGATGATGTGCAGGCAGCATAAAGCTGCTATTACATCGTATTTAAAACCAGCGCTCTGAAGATGAAACATAACCGCTTCTAAAAAAAATAAAGTGTTTTCTGGTCACGTGGCTGTTTAATGTTCTGGTGTTAGCTTAAACGTTTATATCTCCCATAATTCCTCCATGTTTAATGTGAATTTTAGTCAATTAATGAACTTTTTTCTTTCGCCCCTGTGTGTGTGTGTGTGTGTGTGTGTGTGTGTGTGTGTGTGTGTGTGTGTGTGTGTGTGTGTGTGTGTGTGTG
>JBAMHX010000004.1:7049487-7059852 GCA_037177515.1 Pseudomugil tenellus | reverse complement strand
TGTGTGTGTGTGTGTGTGTGTGTGTGTGTGTGTGTGTGTGTGTGTGTGTGTGTGTGTGTGTGTGTGTGTGTGTTAAAAGTTCTTTGTCATTTTAAAAAAGCAACATCTTCAGATTATCTCTAGCCTGGTTGTTTCATATTGTTGTAAAGCTGAAGCATGTTTGGTAGAAGTTGAAGCGGTTGCAGTGATGTTGTAATGATCAGCTAATCTCTAAATGTTCCTCCAGTCTCTCCGCTCAGCGACAGCTCAGAGATTTCAGACTTCCTGCTTTCTCCCACTCTGTCTCCATCTTGGATTTGGACCCAAAGCCGTTTGACAGCATCCACCGTCAGCTGCGTCTGGACCAGAAGATTGTCTCTTGCTACCTGAGGACTGGTGGTGCCTTGCCAAAAGGCTCTTTGCCGCTGCTCCCGAGCATCATCACATCGGCAGAGAGGGAGGACTGCACATTGCTCCTCCATCCCATGTGAACAAAACCATCTCCACATCGATGCCTCAAACTGGAAATGCCATGACGATAAGACTCAGCGTCAGCTCTGACGGCTGCTACTCGGACAACACTTGAAGGAAGTTGCCAATTAATCTTCTCAAACGGAGGCGACTTTTAGTTATTGTTACTTGTTTGCGTGCATGTGTTGTCATGGTAACGCAGCTTCCTCATCCAATCGAGAGGAACACAAATGTCCTCGCTCTGATCTATATCGATTTGTAGTTATCAGGAAACTTGGAGAGCTGATCTCAAAGATTTGCCTCTTGATTGGATTCAAGCAGTTGTCATAGCAACAAGTTCTGACCCCTTTCTTCGCCATGGTGATGTAGCAGGTGAGATGAGAAGTTAGAAGGTAAACAGGAAGTGACGGAGAGGAATCACCATGGTGACAGAAGGACTCGCTACATCAGCTGCGTCCAGCGTGGCAGACCTGACTGCAGGAAACGGTTTTACCCACAATGCTTTGCTTTCATTTAAATGGAGGAGGTTTGGATTCTTGTATTGAATCCTCGTTTTTACAGCTTACCGATGAGATGAGCCGATGCAGCGTGTAGCTGGGAGAACCTCAGATGTGCCCGTTAAGGATCAGTTGCCAACATAAAGTTGTTTTTATTGCTTTCAAACAGTTTGAGGTAAATCTTGGACAACAGAGATGTCGTCCCGTCAGCCTGAGCGGGACTTCGTGAGACAGTGAGCACGGATTCATTATGCCTTAATGTTTCGGGTAAGCTGAGCATTCAGCAGCTCTTCTTCATGAACCGGTAATGTTGCAGCGACCGCAGCTTCACAGAGCGGCGGTAATCAGCCCGTCAGCGTTGCAGGCCGCACATTCCCGACTTATCTGGCGATGGGCCAGTTGGTTGTCATGGCTACATTTTGCTCCAAGCCGACTTGTTTCTGGAGCGACTTCATGGACCTGAAACCGATGCAGGAGGAGGAAAATGGACCGACTCGCCATATGGAAGGGCTGCTGTCTCTGCTGGTTTTTGTGCCATAAGCGGGTCCTGGGTTGTGTGTCTGTGCTTGTGCGTTCGTGTTGTGTTGGGACTGATGGTGATGCATGTTTGTCCAAAAAGCAAACAAAAACTGTTACAGGCTTCGTTCAGGCTTCAAATCCTTTTCTAAGCTGCTGTGAACATCGCTGTGCACTCTTAATACCTCGTATCCATGACAACGTTTAATGTTTAAATAGCGGTGTGTTCGGGAGCTGTAGGAGTTTTCATCACCCGGAAGGAGACGTATTTCCTGACGTCGGGTGCATTTAGTTTCTCCTCTGGTGATTTCTCCTCCTTGTGATGGAGGCTTCTGTTTAACTGGTAACACTTGACCTCAGTTCCAGTCTGTGTCCACTTTCCCACTGGCATGACCTCCATCGGCCAATCAAAACGCACTACAAAGACTTACAGATAACGCCCTTCTACAGCTGCTCCTTCAGCAGCCAATCAGGTGTCGGTAGCAGTCACCTGACCGGATCACTGAGAAGGTTTAAATCTCAAATCTAAACATGCCAGGTCGTCATGGAGATGGAGAGTGGACCGCAGACAGCTGAACTGACCACTTTTTGTTGTAACTGTTGGAGTGACGGGCAGATGGGAGGGTGGTGGGGGGGTTAATGTAAAGAAAATGTTGCTCATTTAAATTCAGATTTTTCTTAAATGTTTGATCAGAAAACAAGATAAAAACATTAAAGATGTTAGGTGTGAAGATTTAACATTTTACTGTGTAACCATGGTAACAGGTTATTAGGAGTTACATAGAATCGCCGTCTGCAGCGTGAAGAGCCTTTTCTTCTTAATGGTCGTCCTCTGATGTCATTTTTTTTCTTAACGTTTGAGCGGAGGAACGAAGCAGCCGATAGATTCCTGAAACTTTGTCCACGTGCACGACGTGTGCAAATTTATATCTGAAATATTCTCCAGTAAAAAAAAAAAATTAACCTGATTTGAGCAGATAAAAGCCGCAGAGGAGACGGTCTGTTGCATCAGTATTCACTTTATTTACTTGAGTTTATTTTTATGCTTTGAGGGGAAAAAAGTTACAAGAACATTTTTTTAGCCTGTTTTAAGATTCTGTAATATATGACATGAAAAGTTCTGGCAGCTGAGCCGGAGCCTGATTGGTTGGTGGCCTCAGACTCCGCCCTTCTGCCTGAGCGTATTCATGGAGGAACATCACAGCACTGTGATACCTGCAAACTAATAATAACTGCTTGTGTGTAAATAGCTGAAAAAGAAACTATTTGAAAATACAAAGGAGACATTGCTGTCTGGCTTTTTGTATTTAAATTATTTATTTTTGTAGATTTTGAGCTGCTGTTACTGCTGTCACAGTCGTGCTCTTTATAACAAAATAAAGATTTCTAAAAGACTAAACCTTTGCTGTGTGTTTACCATCCTGAAATCATACAAAGCTGCCGATCAACGTGTAGTGCTCTGGACCGGTGCGTTAAGCGTCCAGCGATAAGCTGATGGCTCTGATGACGGACTCGATGGCGGCTTCAGCTCCCAGAATCCTCAGCAGGCTCTGAAAAGCCTCAGCGGCGCTTTCCACATGCTGCGAGGGAAACAGCTGCAGAGCTGCAGAAACAAAAGGATCAATTAGTTACCAGACTTATTTCATTAGTTTGACTCCATTTACAGGCAACAGACGATTTATAGCGGCGGGAGTTCAGAGTATTTGCAGCAACGTCCTAAATACTAAACTGTTTAAGATCCATCCATTTTCTACCGCTTATTAAGATGAATTCATTAATTATGCTTCGTTCAGAATCTTATAATCTATGTTCCCTTCATGCACAGCGGCGTAGTCGGTAGAACTGGCCTCAAGGCAAGGCTGCTGGTTCGAGTCTCGGCAGTGACTTCCCCCCCACCTTCTAAAGATGTGTTTAGATTAATGCATCTCTAAATTGTCCCTAGCAGATGAATAAATAGATGAATAAATAATTTTATGTCCATATGATAATAAAACGTCAAAACAATGACGTAATATAAAATGTTCATATATGAAGTTTAAAAAATGAAAAATGTATAACATGCATACAATTAAACTTATATAAATATTTACATTTTTGTATATAGAAATATATATTTAAAATATTTTAATGGCTAAAATATTAAATGTGTAATTGTGGCTCAGATGAGATTGTCCTGAATCATTTATGAGTTTTACACCTCGGATTAATTAATTTAATAAACCAGTACAGACAGTAGGACTCAACCAAAGCACACCATTATTTTCAAAGAGTCATTTTCTGGAAGTTACCAGTTTGTTAAAAACTGGGAGTTCAGTTAGTGGTCTGAGGATGAAGGGGAGAAAAAGACAGAGTCCCATTTTTTCACCCTTAACTCTGATGTTCTCTTCTGTCCCCTGTCCTCCATGTCTGTCTCCATGATGGTCTCATTTATGTGTCCAACACGACAACTCTGAACAGGTGACATTTAACCCTTAACAGAACCAGAGAAACCATCTTCTGCATCATTAAGACCTGGTTTTAGTGCCCATAGAGTACTGGTTCTGACTGGGATCCATTTCTGTAACCCAGACCACTCGGATCTATCGTGTCTCCAGTAGCAACGCCTGCGTGAGGTGTGGCGTTGACAGACAAACGTCTCACCTCTGTCTGGGATCTTCGTCAGCAGGTTGATCTTTGGAGTGACGACGCCTTCTGTGGAAACCTGAATGGACCAATGAACGAACAGGACGCAGCTGAGGAGAGAAAACACACAGATGAACTCGGATGGCTCTCAGATCTGTTTTTTTTTTTTTAATAAATGGATGCCATGTTTACCCAGGAAGCTGGGGGTGACTCAGGCGCATGACCTCCGACTTGTTGGGAAGAGACACGACAGAAGGAAACTTCTCCTGCAGAAAAGAAGAAGATGCTCAGTGTCGCATCATAAATATAGAAGCTATTTAAGGTTTTAAACATGTTATTCTAAGTTTTTTTTGGTCATTTCTTCTTTTTTCTGGTATGTAATGAGGGGGGCTGGCCTCCAGATGGCGCTATCCATCGCGTCCATCATGTTTGAGCTTCATTCAGACAGAACACAGGTCCGATCAGACACATCCAGCGGTTATAATGAGCCACAGACGGGAATTGTTAGAGAATGAAGTCGTGTTGATGCATCAGATTTCACAGACGACATGCAGACGGACGGATGCTGCTGTTGCTTCAGTCCGTTTTCAGCAAGAAGCAAACATTTGTGAACTTCCTGAGGCAGTAATGTTGAAAGGGATTTTGTTTCCTGTTGGGAGACGTCATCATTTAGCCTCTTCTGAGGATTAGATAGAGACATATGTGCTGGCTGACAAGGACTGATACACACATACAAACAAAACCCTTTAAACTGTTTAAAACCAGTGTTGCTCAAAGAAAGATTTATGGTCTCCAGTTTTCCCTCCGTGGTCACAAAATCAGGAAATCATTTAACCACTGCAGCCACTGTGTGAATCAAAACTATAAGAAGCTTTGACCAAAATAATACAAGCTGAAACGAAGACTATGCTGTCAGAAGCGACGGCTAGGTGTATAACCCCCCCACACCCCCAATACAATAATATGAAGATGCACATGTTCAGTCACAAAGCTTCACCTGGTGTTGAAACTTTAAACCAGCCCGGTGTGACTTCAGGACAGGATGGATCCTGAGGTCATGACCTTTTATTTTAACTTGTTTTGAGGTCAATGACACAAATTGTTCCAGACACACAACCAATAAAGAGATTTTTCGTGCATAAAGCGCCACCTAGTGGAGAAAACATGAATCCCAAAATACTGAAAATCAATACAGATCGTCCTCTTAGGGACCTAAACAGGAACACCGAGTATCAAATTCCAATTGTTCGAGTTATTTCGCTCACGAAGGATTTCCTGCGGCAGTCGTGATGAAACCCGACACTCCGCGTTTGGGGATATAATAAATACGTAAAGAGTAAAATAGAACATTAGAGATCTTCATACGATACCAAAGTACACACATATAACATACACCTAAACCAGTGCTTCTCAATTCCAGTCCACAGCCCCCCCGCCTCGCATGTTTCAGAAGCTACCCGTCTTTAACACACCTGAAATAAATGACTGACTCGTTAACAAGCTGCAAATGTGACGTGCAGGTTCATGAATCTGACTCATGTGTTGGAGTCGGGACATGCGGGGCAGGGGGGGCCGAGGACTGGAACTGAGAACACTTTCCTAGATCAGGCAAATTTAGGACCATAGTTAATGTATATGTGAGCTGATCAGATGATACATTTTTTTAAAGGTGGAAACTGATTTCAACACTTTCATCTGTGGCCCCCACATGCAACGCTCCGGCTAATCAGATGCACGGAGAGGACTCCAAACTGGGAGGAGCTCAGACCGCCTGGTATTCATTTTATTTGCTTCATCGTGCATGCATTATGAAATATATTCAGCTCAGTAAGTTGAAGAACGATGAAACGGAGCCAGAAGGAGCATTAAAACTGGAACGACAGGATTTCATTTAGCAGATTTTCACGTTTCTTTAAATAACTTGGAAACGTTTTCCATCGTATGACGTTACAGCAAGATGGCGTCTCGTCTGAAGAAAACAGATAAGATTGATATTAATTATCAATCTTTTTAAAGTTAAGAAACGTATCAATGGACCCCCCAGGACGTCTAGTTATATCAGCATTAGTGCCTCTGGTGTGGGGGGGTTCTTGCTGAATCCATCCAGATCTGCAGTCCAGATCTTTTACCAGTACAAAACATCTGGACCATCATAAAACCAGTGAAGGTCCAGGCGTGCTGAGCAGCTGGAATCCTGAATCCATCATTCCTCCCCGGAAACTGCGGCCACTGGTCTCCTCATGCCCCAGATGTTTAGAGACAGATGTTACAAGCAGAGGATGCTACACAACGGTTATGTTCCAGATGTGCTGTCTGATGATCTACTGATTATAAAATACGAGTTGATCAGATTTATATAAATGTGTTTTTGTGGACATTTAACGAACCGACTCCCAGCGTTTCCAGTATCAGGGTTGTATTTTAACTGGTCCATTACCGTCTGCAGAGACGTGAAAGTAAAAGTGAGGATGACGACGCTTTAAGTAATAACAAAAAGTTAGGAGTGTTTTCCGCATGAGTCCGTCGTCTGGGCAACACTGAAGTGAGATGTTTGGTCTTGTTTGACCTTTGACCTCCTCCCCCCCAGCTTGCCTTGGCCTCCACATGTTTCTGCCCTTTTCACTCGTCTCGCTGATTTCCTGTTGGCAGCGTCCTCGCCCTGACAGGAAGACACACGTCGGACCTGTCCCCCCCCCTCCGCTCTTTCAGCTCACTCTGCTCTTCGCTCTCTATCACACACTTATAGTGTCGTCACACAACGACACACATCTCCTGGAGCTCCTGCAGAACCAGAGGAGGGAACAGGGGGGCACAGTTTGGCTTCCAGTCCTGCAGCTGCCTTCCAACTGCCGGTAAAGTAGACTTAATGTCCGTTTGTCCTCAGCTCCGCCCCTCTGTCTGTCCGTCGGTCTTACCGGGTTTTGGAAACAGTTGTTTCAGCTGCTGCAGAGCATCAGTGAGAGTAAAGACTCCCTAAATCTTTACTGAAGTTTCATCCTTTCAAATATAAACAGAATTCAGGAAATGTGTATTTTAATGCAGCAGAAAAAAAACTAATCTTTCTACAGAACAAACTGCTCCTGTGAAGCTTGTATTTTTTTTAAATCTGGTCTCTAGAAGGTGAAACTCAGCAAATCTTTGTTAGTTCATGTCTCTGTTTTCCACTGGAACATCATGTGATGTTACATTAAACACAGGAGGAGCGTTTTATCCATTAGAACTGTTAAAAGAGCTTCTTAGAGTTGGGAAACAACTGGACCTCATCCAGAAGTGTGTGAGCTGCTCCGGTTGCAGCTCCAACATCTTTTAGAAAGATGTCTTTAGTTTTTGTTCTCGGCTCGCCTGGTGTTGCAGAAAATTCATTCAGGAAAGTTAACGTTAGATCCAGCAAAATGTCAGACCGGCACGGAGAATCAACTCCAACATGTTCGGGCAGCTTTACTCCTTATTTTCAGAGCTTTTTTCATTAAACCATTCTGATTGGATCCTGCACTGAACTGTATTTATGTGATGCCTGAACTTGTGACAAACTAGAATAAGACCAGCGTGTTAATGGGAAGGTCAACGGTCTGATTCCCAGCTCTCCAAGTGCACTGATGTTCATGGGGAGCGCTCCTCTAAATGGCAGGAGAGCATTTATGCTGGGGTGAGGGTTAGCATCAGTAAGACACTAAAAGCAATGAAACACCCATCTATCCATTAGACTAAACATTATCCCGCTAATTATATCATTACTCACCAAAACAATGACTGAAAGAATCTTCCTACAGTAATTAATTGGAGTTATTTGATCTTCCTTTTATGTCTTCCGCTGAGACAAACAGTGAACGGACTACTTTAGGGAGTAAACAATCAGAAGTGCACACCTGCTGCTTATAGCAGCGTGATAACTGATCCATTGCAATCTGTGCAACGTTTAATAAGCTAAAACAGGACAAACAGAACCGTCAACGTGTGATACTAGCTGTAGAAATGTAGCAAAGGAGTGTAAAGTACAGATACAGTAACAGAGTACTTATACTTTGTTACATTCTGCATCTTTCTGAAACCAGCAGCTTCCTCTGGCTCTCTGGGAGGAAACCAAACCAGTAGAGATAAAAGCTCTTCGCTAAGTCCTGGTTTTGTCCAGACGTCTCTCTGCAACTCGGCTCTTCTTCCAGGAGGACCGAGCTCATCATCCCGTTCTCCAGTGACGAACCAGAACTGGTTAAAGCCGGTTAAACTCAACTCCAACAGCGATTTACAAAACATACCTACATACATATGGCGGAGGACGTTTGTAGTTTTGCTACATGTTTAGCTACCGTAGTTTCTGAAACTGATACGAGTCGTTTGTCAAATGAAAGCATCAAACCTTTGGGACATACGAGGACAAAGACAGAAGATCCTGGCTGAACCAAAAGGTCAAACAAAGCTAACCTCCTCTTGATGGCAACAGGGGGCGATCCCAACATGTAGCACACTAAACAGGAAGCTCCACATCGCCATCCAATGAAAAACAAAGCATCATGGGAACATGACAAACTAATTTCTCCATTTCAGGCCGAACACTAGAAGGAAAAATGATTCATGTTTCACTTTAGTCGTTTTGTAGTCAAACGTTTTTCTCTAAAACTCGTGTGTCTGAATCCTGAAGGTCCTGCTAGTTTCCATGGAGATTAAGGACCTTCGGTTCTACTATTGATGATTATTGATAAAGGTGTCCACTGTCAACATCAGTTAACGACTTTCAGCGCAACACATCTGTAAAACATCTGTAAAACCGTTTAGTTCCTAGTTTGCATCAGACATGACTTCACCGATTCCTAGATGAACTTGGCTGCTGATTTTCCTGAAAGTTTTCTTTAGGACAACATTCAGGCTTTCCACTGCGCTCCAGCAACACACACAGTGCAACTTGTGAAATAATCTTTCCTCTCAGATGTTGCACTGCATAGTGATTGTGAAGATATTTGATTCATTTTCGGTTTGTAATTTTGGACTGAAAGCAGAAAAAAAATATTCATCTAAATAAAAGTCCTTTTGGGGCGATGAGAACTTTTCTTCAAATAACTTCAGGAAGTGAAAAAGAAGCGAACAGCAGAACAAAGCTGAGCTGGAAAAGTTCGACTCTCAGTGTCCAAACTCTCAGCCTTCAGGCTATTTTTATCCTCTGGAAGTTTCTCCATCTGAGCCCGCTCATCCAGGAACTGCTAAATGTTTTCCACCTCCTTCCCCTCCCTCCTGTTTTCTCTCCCGTCACATGGATCCTTCTCTCTTTGTCTCCCATCGATTTCTGGCTTCCTATTGGTTGGGGTGGGGGTGAGGGCGGAGGGTCTCAGAGCGCGCTGACGAGCTTCGGGGTTACCAGAGAGCATGGACGCAGGGTGTGATGTATGAACACGTTCCAGCAAACTTCACTTGAGCTGCAGCTTTGTATGATAAGTAAATATAAAGAAATAGATCAGTGTCATTATAAAACCAGATAATCAATGAAAGGGTTTGTTTCTGCTCTTCAGTGAGGTTTAGACCAACAGGATTTATAAGGAAGGTATTTTCAAAGAGAACGGACCAGTCTGATGATACTTTTTCTCTTTTACACATCTTTGATGGAAAGCAGGCAGGAAACTAGGATTTATTTAAAGGAAAAATGGGAAACGGAGATGAATATTTCAACAGGGAGGAATGTATCACAGCCAGACTAAAAGCAGGAAAGTCGCTGCTGAACACTGCTCGGAAGATGAAACAGGACTGTGCAAAAATAAATGACATGATCAACATCATGTTAGGCTGTGAAACCCCAAACCTCTGCGCAGTGGTGGATATTAGCGACTTCCCTAATGTTGGGACAAATGAGCTTGATGAAAACGATATTAATTACAGCAACACACAGGCTTAAAACGGTATCAGAGTATAGAATAGTAGTAATATAGTGTCAGGGAGTCATATCGTTCCCAGTAACACCAGTAGTTTTGCCAAGATTTCTCATGTTTCTGGTGTTCTGATGGTATTTAGCTGCCCAAGTAAACATAATAAAAAATTAACAATAAAGAAGACACTAGTAGTAAATCACAATTTCCCATCAGCCACTGCAGATTTATTCTGGATAAAAGATTCAATCTGCTGCTGTCAGAGAATCAGACAGAAGACAAACTATCAGGTGAGTGAAGGTGTGTGTTAGGCTCAGCTTTAATAATGACAGGACTGTTGTGTGTAGACCAGTCATTAAACACACACACACACACACACACACACACACACACACACACACACACACACACACACACACACACACACACAC
>JBAMHX010000004.1:7018787-7034097 GCA_037177515.1 Pseudomugil tenellus | reverse complement strand
ATATATATATATATATACCCAAAACAATCTGAATCTGTATTAATAATATTATTATTGAATTTATTGATGATCGATGCAAGCAATGTTTAACGGTCAGAGGAAAACATGACCTTCCCCCCTGCATGATGTGTCTGTAGCTTAAATCCAAGTTGTGTGAGTATCAACTGGCCCTGCGTTACACTGGCAACCTGTCCAGCGTTCATCCTGCTGCTCAGTTATTCACTGTTAAGGAAATGAAAATGATTGAATGAAACCCGATTGGCTGCACTGAATGTCACAGCACGGACCAGTAAAAGTGGAAAGCATAACTTTAGTCCCTCACTTACAGGGTTTACAAGACAACTGGTAAATTATCATAACATGTAAATACAACATCATCAACTTCAAAAAGATATTTTTTGTTTGTGCCATTGTTATAATTTTAGCTTATATGGGTGAAAACAGCTTCTGTAACCAAAAGTCCTTTGTGACAAAACCTGACTGAGGCGCTGCTGTTTCATCCCAGGCTATTTAAAAAACAAAAAGAAATAGTCAATTGGACTTTTCTTAATAAAGATAAAAAAACCAATCTGTCTTGTACATTATTTTAAGTTAGTTTTTTTGCATGGAAAGCAAACAACAACAAAAAGAAATATAATACGGGAAGATGTAAAAGATAACAAATCAAAATGGAGGAAAATCCATCATTGCAGTGGCCATAAAAACACTTTCCTCTAACCACCACAGGTTACGTCTTCGCCCACATGGACCCTGGTTTAGAGTACCTCTACCTGTCCTACAACAAACTGGATGGGGAAGGAGTTGAACCGGAATCGTTTTTTGGTGCTTATCCCTCCATGGTGGAAATGTGCTTGGATCACAATCAGCTGGTCAATGTGCCGGCTGGCATCAATGAAATGACCAACTTGCACTTCCTCAGACTCGACCACAACAAGATCAGGTATGAAAGTGACAGTGGTCCAGATTTAGGAAGATCACATTGACAGGAAGTTTCCATCCAGGATCTTTTTACGTGTGACAAACAGGAAACCAGCTGCTCAACATGTAGTTGGAACATCTAAATATGAAATATCTCTACTACTTGATCTAAAAGTTATTTTCTGACATGTCTTTTAGATGAAATAACAGGCGTGAGTAGACATATAAAATAAAAGCAGGAGATTTTCAGCAGAACCACAGTCCTGTAAGGACCAACAACGCTGGAGCAAACCACTGACTCAATCATCACTTCCTGCCAGACAACATTAACCTAAAAGTTCACCAAATGGAGGGTTGTCTTGACGACAAGAAACAAAACAAGTTGATTCCAGTTTCCACCTGGGAGTCGCCCTCATTATGCACACGCAGGTCTGTCCACGTGCACATGCTCCAGCATGTGGCTGCGTGTTTCATATAAAAGTATGATTGCAGTGTAAACACTGAGCTACGCTCCATCTTCACTGCCAACATGGCCGACGCTGCAGGTGATAAACGACAGTCAGCAAGTACCGGCGATTACTTTAACATATGAGACGCATTAATTCAGAATAAATCAAACAGAAATGAGTAAACAGTAAAAGTTAGGAAAAAGCCCCCCTGCATTGGATTATGTGCATAGAAAATGGAAAATTCTTGAAAACTAAAAGGTTTTAAGTTTTCTTCTTGAGTTAAACAGAAATAAATCTGCTCTCAATATGTTGTGTGTATTGGAGGCTGCTTGAAAGCTGCTATATATCAAACCAATATCAGCGAGAAGCCCACTACTGTGTTTGAACCAACAACACACCGGGATAAATGCAGAAATCTCCTCCTTTGCTTCTATGTTGCATTTTTCTTTGTTATAACTCAAGGAAGAGGCTATGACATCATACTACTATGTAGCTGACAAAACCATTGTTATGTGACTGATATGCTGCCTACCTCCACAGAGAGACAGTAACTCAGCAGTGTTGACATAAATGATGTAAAATGTGTCTGTCCCATCACCTCATTACCACCTACTTAAAATATTCAGGCTGGTTGTTTTGTAGTGAGATGCTGTTTTAAGGATATTCATACTTTTACATGCTGTGGCGTGCTAGTCACATTTATCATCACAATTTCCACACCTCCATACCGTAAAGCTGATTTACGAAAAGACACAAGGTGCCTGCTCTTATCTTATGTTTACTTTTAATTCTCACAGAGGGTCTAAGAATTCATTAAAGATCTTGGCTGCTTAAGCAAAGATGCAGGAAAAACGAGTTAAACACAAAGTCTCAACATGAAGCTGAATATGTGGAGCTTCAGGGAAAATCAGACTAATGCTGTGATTCATGGAAACTATCCATCTCTCTGCACCAGGTCATGCTTGTAATTAGAAACTTATAGCATTTAGAAAAAAAGGTCATAGTTTATATGCATGGTAAAAAGGTTTAATGATATGATTTCATATATTCATACTCATACGCCGTCTGTTTGGTCTTATACGAGTCTGTCAAAGCCACATGAGATCTTTAGAGACACTCAATAACGTGCTTAAATCTATTTATGTGAATCAGTGCAGTTGAAAGTTGTGAACCGTTTCTATTTCACTAAAGTTGAGCTGTATAAATTGTATAAAGACACATCCAGTCTGTGACAGATTTAATCAAGCTACTGCTAAATATGTTTACGTCTTGTTCTTGCTTGATTCTGCAGTTTGTTTGGGAGACAGTCCTTAAATCATTGGTAAATGTTTACTGGGAAGAAAAGTGATTCTAATGTTTTAATAGGTTTGTTTGGAAAAACTCCAGTTCTTTTCAACAGAAGCTAATTTTATAAGTTCAGTCACTTTGCTGGCTACATGCTCAATGCTACTTGAATTACATTACAGGTCATTTAGCAGATGCTTTTCTCCAAAAGAGACTTGAACTCTCTGATCGCTCTTTTTCATATTTACTTGTCAAAAGAAATTATTTGTAGTAATCTAGAGAAGACCCAACACATTGTAAAGATTCAATATAATATCTGTAGAAATCTTCTTCTAGAAATTTTTCTTCATCATTTCAACAACAAGAAGTGATTTATAGATGGGCATTGTCTGCATAACGGATAATAATAAATAATGATTCACTGAGGAGTTCTGTAATCAATTAGTAAATCAATAATGACATTAATAGCTTCTGTTTTAGTCCAGCATGCTAACTGGATACTTGTGCTGTGTGCTTTCTAGAAGCATCCCCGATGAGGGCATCTGTGACCCGGACCACAGCGGGGATCACTCTCTGGTGTCCCTGAGACTGGAAAATAACTACATCAACCCCCGAGAGATCTCACCCACAGCCTTCTCCTGCGTACGTGCATCTTCAAGTGTGGTCTTAAAACCCCAGAAGAGCAAGTGAAACAGGAAAGACTTGTTTAAAGCCTCCTAGACACAAAATTTTGGATTTGAATCGGGCAAAATTAGTAAGAATGTAAATACCCCTCAGATGTTTGATGCCATGATGAAGAAACACGAGGAAGAAAGCAGGTCAGCATCTCATCTACAGGTATAGTGTGAGATGCAGAAATTCAGTAACAGGTACAGTAAATGTAACTTGGCTAAAATGAGTTTCTTTGGTGTTGTTTTCTTTAAAGCTGTGTCATATTTTCTTCCAGTCGGTACTTACATGAGATTTTGGGTTTGGTACGTTGCTCTGCATGGTCACATGGCCCACATCAGGCTAGCGTTAGGATGACAGAACTCCTCCAGACTTTACAAATCAAACACATGTGTCTCCTTTGGTAAAATGTTAAACTCTCTAAAATGGAAAGAATCCCTGCAGCACGGACAGTAAACCAAAAATACTAATAAAGAGATGGAAAGAATTTCTTAGCAGTGAGACCACAGCAGCACAGTACATTATTTTTAACAACCTCAGCACCTTCATGTTCCACTTCCCAGCTCCTTTTCTTCCAATGCTTCCTTTCATAAAAACTCCGACATTAAAAAGGAGAGCGAGAAGAGCGTTCGCGTGTTTGATGTCTTCTTTGTGTGACTGATTCACATGTTTAAAGTGAGGAGCTAAATCAGAAGACAGCAGATGTCATAACATGTCCATCCTTTTGTCTCGCCTCAGTGAGCAGACAGAGACATGCAACTTTAACTTTCTATAGTGCAGCTGAGCTGGATTCATACTTGATACAAGAGCTTTAGACAAGTATTCACTAGTGATATAATGCACGTTTCCAATCTGACTGGGACATATTGCGCTTCACTCAGTCTTTCTCAAAGTTTACTGCCGAGTGTTTTGGCATTTCTGGTGATATGTTTTGATTTAACCTTAAATTTTTGCCTGTGAGGTAAATTGTGTTATTAACCCAACATCAGCACTGACCTGTGGAAATATTGTAACAAATAATGACCTTTTTAAATATTTGATTATTGGTTGTTTAATTTTCTTTTGGCTGGCCAACATGAATAAATTATGATTCTATTGGTTGTGTTCACAATATAAAGCCCAGTTAACATGTATGTATGAACAATCTAAATAAAAATAATTACAGTCTGATTTTTCATGCAAAAAAAAAACTACTAATATTATGTGTACATGTGTTGAATTTGTTCTGTCTGAGCTCTCAACCGCTGACAAACATCATAGACTTTTTGTTTCTTTGCAATGTTTTTGTTTATCACTTGTAAATTATGACCCTGAAGAGGAATGAGTGGCATTTCAACCTTTCGCGCCTTGATTTTTTTTATTTTTGTAATTTCTGTATCAACTCTTTTCTCCATTTGTCCTTAAATCTTTTCTGAGTCCTGGGGAGATTCACATAAAGTTAGTCCCAGATGCTCGGATCAATTCGGAAAAGATTGCTAAGAAAATGCAACAAAATGTCCATCAAGTTGTTCTACGCATGTCCAATGACGCAAAAATGATCATGTTATATTTTTTTTCTGATCATGATTCGTATCAACATTTTTTTTCAATACTGCCATTTTTTAAACATCTGTACAGAAAAGTAAAGAAAGTGTATATTAGTTCAGGTCCTATCCTAGAGGTTTACCATCAGAATCACCAGCAGAATCAAATGAATGGCTTGTTACTGGGCCTCAGCTGATTAACATGTTGATGAGGGAACTGAGACATTTGATTCAGGTGTGTTGGACATGGGTTGCATAGTAGATCTCAAGAACCAGACTTGTGCAAACCTGGATCAGTTCAACATTTCGCTAAAATATGAAATAAAAATAAAGGTAAATTATGTTCACTTATATAGCGCTTTACTTTAATCTCTCGATGACCGAAGCGCTTTACAGATCCTGCTATCCACCCATTCACACACACATTCACACACTGATGGTGGCAGAGCTGCCATACACACATGCGCTAGCCTGGCCACCAGGAGCAACTTGGGGTTCAGTGTCTTGCTCAAAGACACTTCGGCATGCAGACTTCAGACGGACTTTAAACTGAATCCATGACCCACTGATCAGAAGTCTGCCACACTACACCTGCCCCACAGCCGCCCCAACTAAATAAATTAAATCAGATCCCTATCAGAATCTTTACAAAAAGAAAAAGTTTGACAACAGCTCAAACTCAGATTATTTCCAATGGCACCAGTAGTAGAAAAACTGTTTCTGAGAACCCAATGATAAATATTCTAAATGTTAGACCTGAACATGATAAGAATCTCCATAAATAAAGAGCTCAAAGTGTTTTTTGTGGATTGGAAAAGGCACCTGCCCAAAAACAGCTTGTCTGGCAGAGATAATGCCAACTCAGAGCTTTGAAACGACTGCATACAGTAGTAGCTGAAAGTTTTTGGCAGTGAACTTAAACTATTGGGGTTGGTTTCTATGGTCTTTGGGTTGGTTTGGACATGTAGTGGAAGTGGTTTTTCAGCAAAGTTGTATTGTAGGTCTTTGTAGGAAATGCAAATGATTTTTTACAAAGAACTCCATTATTACCCATTAAAAGTGATATCACAGCCAGATATCACCTCTAAACGTCCCGAGAAGAGAAAGGCCGCCGTTTAGAAGGCATCAAAAATTAAAATAAGAGTGTGACTCCTACTCAGCTCATATTTGGAACATTAATTTACAGTTTAAGTATACATGCACTCTAAGTTATTGTGTTTTTGCTTAGCGATGTTTTAAGCACAAGTTTGCGACGTATTGACAAGTTGTCATGACAATAAAACTGATACATCTTCAGATTTAAAAGGGCTTTATTGGTATGGGCAAAATAACTTTAGGTTGACGAAGCAAATGTGAAAGAAAATGAAAAATAGCTACTTATAAATATGTATAAATAAAATGAATATTTATTTATACATATTTTTCAATATACATATTGCATGTAAAAACTATTTATAAATATTTTTTCATTTTCTTTAATATAGTGTAAATCCATCAGCAGGCGCATAGTATGTATACCTGCACAATGAGTGCATAAGATGACACAATATGAAAATTTTTTAGCAATGACCACATCTTCGGAGGATGACTCTTAGTTCATAACAGTGGAGATTATTTGCTGCTCACAGGTCCACAAGTAATTATTCTGCTTGCAAACTTCAACCTGTTCAGCAACTTATAAATGGAAGTGCAGCAAGACATGGTCAACTCTGCTTAGCTACACATTTACAGCATGTTTAATAAAGAAAATAGGCTCACAGCGGATCACTAAGTTCAAACAGAAATTTATTGCGATCACAAAGCAGGATAATATGATCACCCAGCCCTATAACTCTATGTTTGGCTCTTTTCACAGTGCAGGCGAATGGAACCAAAGTTCACTTGCAAAATAAATATCAGTAGTTTTATGAATAAAAAAAAAAGCTATATTAAAACATGTTTTCACCGTCAATCAAATTGATTGTTTAGGAGAAATTAACAAAAACATGCAGAATAATATGAAACAGTGTTTCCACAGAAGACTGAGATGCACAGCTTTTCTTTTCCTGGTCAGTTCTAACATCTTCCATCAGATGCTTCAGATTAAAACCAGATTCAATGCAGAGGGGGCAGGCTGTGCTCTCACATTGGTTTTAGCCACTTTGCTCTGTTAGTTTAGTCAAATTACGCAAGCCCAGAAGGGTGATGTTTGTTATACTAAATGTCTTGTGGGCCTCAACTTATTATTGCCTCTCAGATCTATTAGACATGCTTCTTTTTGACTGCTTGAGGCTATACTGGCTTACAGATGATGCATTTACTTGACCGGCAGAAGAATGGGATTTTTCTGAGCGTCATGTGCAGCCCATTGTTTGTAAGCCACCAAACTTGTTGATTTGAAGATTGTTGTACTTTACGGCGGGTCTTTCTCAAGAGCTCGTTCCGATTGGCTGCTTAGTGGCAAAAGATAAAAGAAGTGATGACAAAAAAAAATTAAATGTTCAAAGACAAACTCTTTTTGCTTCTCACAACAAGCAGTACCCAATAACTATGATTCCAGAGACCACAAACACAAAGCAAACATTACTTTGTTATTATTTAGTCTGTGTGGACTTTTTCTCACTGCATTACATACTAGGAATGTAGATGATAACATTAATCACGGTAAAATATATGTGTTGGTAACAACTGTTTCTCCCCTGCTTGCAGCTGGCATAGACTCCAGCTCCCCCACAACCCAACACTGGGATAACTGGGTATAGAAAACAGATGGATGAAAAGGAGTGTAAACCTTGTTTCTATAAGTCTAAAACCAAATATTATTTTAGAGCTTAGTGATAATAATGGAGGTAGTACAGTCTGACTCAAAGTTACACACCACACCTTTGGATATTTTTCTCATCAGAACAAAATTAGACAATTTGTTCGTTAGAAGAAAATGAATTTATTGTTACACTCCTATAACATACTGTGTACTGTCCCCCTTTGTTATGAATTCTGCTGTACGTTTACATTATATGTCTCAGTCGTCTTTGTCAACTTCAGAAGAGATAAACACATTGATGGATATTACACATATTTCCCTCCATAAACAAAGCATGTTGTATGGGTTGTTATGTCTTCTTCTGCCCAGTTAGATCACTTCAGGCCTGTAAACCGTGCATTCTGGAGTCTGTAGAGAAAAGATTAATGCAAAAAATATGCATTGAGCAATAAGACTTGCAGCGTAAACTTATACGAAACCCTTGGTTGTTGATGTTCTTGCTATGAGGTTACGGTGAAGTTACACAGTAGTGTAACCTGGTCGACCCAACAACTGATTTACTGATCGACGGGTCTCTGATTGTTTTGACGCCCTAATCCAACCTTTTCTAATCTGTAAAAACCACAAAACAAAACAGTTTACAAACGGCCTGGAAACACATTCCAGCGGCAGCAGTAAGTTAAACAGTTTCACGTGCTATCTGCTTTACTTCTTATAAAACAGAAAAAAATGAGAAAAAAAGTTGAACACAAAGATACGTTTAGGGTTGCATGTTTTCACTGAATGCAAATAATCTGTCAGTAATGTGTACTACAAGCGGAAACGATCAGATACGTGACATTGCAGTGGAGTCCCTGATCCATCACACTATGAGTGTGTTCATTTGCACTACATGCTATCAAATTAACACCTCAGGCCACAGAGACAAAGCGGAGCCACGATGGCTTTTACTGAACGAGTTACGACAAAATAGTTAAACCATGCGCATTCTGCTAAAGCTGGAAAAGCCAACCTAATCAGATTTTTTTTCCCCCTCTCCAAGCCTGAGGTTAAGGATTATTTACTTCAGTAGACATCTAAAGGATGACTGGAACAGGAAAAACAATGAATGCGATGAGCAGAAAAACCTCAGCTTCTCTTCTGGTAACACACGGTGGAAATATTGGGTAATCACATGTAGACGACAATAAATCTAAAACTTTCTCCAAATGAGGCTGAGCCCAGAGATGTAGGGTTTTTTATCTTGCAAAAAAAGAAAAAATCTCAGCTGCCAAAATGAACAGCTGTTTTGCTCATCATCTCCAAAGAAGTATCAGTCACATGACCTCCACCTCAGACATTCAACAGAAGAAAAGATCAGACTTCCGTATCATGCTTCATTCAGGAGATGACAAAGGTATGAAATGAACTATTTTCTGTTTGCCTGATTCTTTAATTATTGCAATAATCCCAACACCAAATAAAACTCTGGCTCATCAGTGGATCTTTTTATGCAGAGTTGTTACCTGGAAGTGTACACAAGCTAAAGAGACTGAGACTCTGATCTGCAGTGTTTTAATAGATGCCAGTATGAGGTGGAGCTGTGAAAGGTGATGTCATGGAGGAATGTGATGATCTGGGCATTACTACTAGCAGCAGCCAGCGCACAGGAGCTACAAGGTCACGGCTCTTTTCATATGTTTCCTGGCAACGAGGCGTTCCTGTGGCACTATAACAACACTGAAGCAACTTTTTGGCACGGTTGCCATCAAAGTCATCCTGGCAACTTGCAGCTTTAAAAAAAAAAGTCCAGATGGAGGAAATTCTCTTCAGCACAAGAGCACAACAAGCTCGGTCAAGACCAGAGCCTCCACATCTGTCTGATGGCTTGGAAAGTATGAGATCCTTCGAGAGAAGAGAGACCCTGACCGCCTCCCATCAGGAATGCAGACCACCTTCCTTCAGGAAATTATCTCTAACGTTTAATTTGTAATTTGAAACTGTAATTCCAACAATTACGCCATCGAGTTTTTCACAACCACAAACCAAAATCCGTCTTTGGGCTATTAAAGTTCAAGTTTATGAACAGAGAATGATGGCGTGACATGGGGCCTGTTCCAAGCTGAAGCTCTGCATTTTAACAGACTAACACTAAACATCAGAATATAATGCAAGAGCAATTATCTGCTTGCTGCAGACAAACAAAACTGGCATGTATCCAGTGTTCACACAGTAGAAAATCAGAGTGGCTTTACATCAGGAACTAATCAGGTCCCAGGAACATTTGAGAAAGGGGCATCATGTAAAGAGAATATCAGAGTTAGAAAGGGGCATTGTTTCAGTACAGTTATGAAGCTAAGATTACGAGAAACTAGCAACTCAGTCTGGCTCTCAGGGGAATCATAAAGGTGTGCTAGCTTACATGCCAGATAAGAGCAGTTTACAATGATTCAGTCATACTTTTGGTGGCTTAGGCCCGGCTCTGCTCAATGGCTAACTAAAACACAAATTTAAATCCACTGCTGTCATTTGACACAGTGGTGCACAAAGACAGATTAATACTTGGATTCAAGGCACGATATACCAGGATATACTGTGTATTTTTAGTTTCACTGTACACACGGAAGAGAATAACTTTGTGTGCATGTGCTTGAGTGTCCCATGCAGTGTCTTAGCTGTTCTTAGGACTGGGCTTTTCTGGATGGAGATTGGCAATATTTCACCAGGTATCTGTTGGACCCACTTCTCCAGCATGGGGACACGGCCTCCAGTGCTCTGATGACTACTACTGTTATTTTTACGCTCCAGTTCTTCCTTGAGGCATTGGTACTTCTCCAGTTTCGTGCGTTTCTTTTACCAGATATTTTCATCATTGGGGAAGGCTTTATCGATCACTACGGCTTTCCTTTGAAGCTAATCCATGATCACTATGTCAGGTTGCTTGGCTACCACCATTTTGTCTGTCTGGATCTGGAAGTCTCTCAGGATCTTAATCCTCTCGTTCTCCATCACCTTGGGAGACGTTCACCATAAGGTTTTTTCCGATTGTAGGAACCTTTTGCCGTTCCTATAACCTTTTCAGGATCAGACACAGCTTTTTTGTGCATTCCAACATATAGGAATGGGGGTCTACTGCTCTCAGTTCTTATAACCGTTTCAGGTCCTACTCAGAGGCAGGATCTTTTCAGGGTTCCATAGGAACACATCTGATTTAGGTGGTAGCATTTTTTTTGTGTATTTTATTCAGATCGGGGAGATATTTTGAATAAGCCTATCCTGGGCTTTCTTATCTCTCCTGCACTTTCATTATGTATATGTATGTTTTCATCCCTTACCTTTTCATGTATTATGGTGCAAATAAATAAACCTAAATAAACCTAAGCTCCAACCTTTACCTTTAACATCTGATATGTTTACACTGATACAATCGGCGCATCTTTAATAAATCATACATTGTCTTCTTTGTCTGCACTGCTGCGCTCTCCTTTCTTCATTCATTCAAGTAGAAAATCCCCTGCTGCAGACAAAGAACACAGCAGCCTCCTTACTCTACCCTTTTTTTTTTTTACAGGTTTTCTTTTGTTTTGGAGTGGTGCTAGAGTACACGTCTTGACGTGGATGGTTGTGTCACATCGATCCCTATGAAGTTCCGTGTCTCAACACACCTCATATGCTTAATCAAATATATGCTCATATGTCATATGCTTTCTGGTAATCAATCCAGAAAGTGCAGAGGTTTGTTTGTCTGGTTTTGCAGTCATGGATGACAGTTCTGTCAACCAGTAGCTAGTGTTAGGTTGGTCTGGTCCCTTTACCAATGCCTTTCTGTGTCTCTGCCATGTACTGATCCATGTGCTCACTTATTTTAGTTGCTATGATCCCTGACAAGAGCCTCCATGTCATGGAGAGGCAGGTAATCAGCCGATGGTTGGATGGTACTGTTCCCTTTTGGGAATTTTTCAGTATCAGGACTGTTCTTCATCCATTCAGGTTGGTCCCATGGTTCAGCAGCTGGTTCATTTGTGCCACTATACACTAATACAGGGGAGTAAGCCTCTTAATCCAGTGAGCATGGATCCTATATGGGCCAGGTGGTGGCCAATTCTTCATATCCAAGATTCGTTGCCAGATATCTGCTTCTGTAATTGTAACTGGCCCTTGTTCAAAGCTCTTCGTTCTTTTAAATGCTGTGCTTCACTGTTATGCAATGCCTCCTCCTCCCATTTTCTCTTTCGAGGATTGTTCTGTCTCCAGTCTTGACGGAGTAGCTCATGTGGGATTACCCTGCCACTGGGAATATGTTTTAGCAGGGTTAGTGTAAAAAAGACGGTTTGTTTGCACTACCTCTATTTCTCTTATGTATCTCCGCAATTATACCGACAATACTCAGAATCTTTGTCTGGCAGTATGTAGAGCCTCTGGTATGAACATCTGGTTGTATTTCTTGTACCCCTTTCCTTCTGACAGATGACTAACTTCCCATCTAGCTGCCTTTATTCTGGCTTTAAACCTCCTCTTCAACAGTGCCTCCTTTTTGGAGTTTCATATTGATGTTATGCTGGCCAAGTATCTCCAGGATCACTGTTGCTGTACTGTTCACCAGCTCATTAGTTTTAGTGATGGTTGGAGAAGGAATCATACTCATACGATACAGTTTGAAGACAACCTAGGAATGTATCAGTTATTTTTGCCAGTGAGTGTTGGAGTTGACATGTTTTTTTCATCTTAGCCATGAGCTTATCTTTCAGGTCAGTTACTCTCATCAATCTACTGTGATGGGGACTTGTAAGCAATCTCTGGGAAGAGTTGATGTTAATTCCCCTTTCTGACCTCCCCCTTGCCATAGCATCATTGTGTTGTATCTCCTCAATCTCCAACTGTGTAGCAGCTTCCGATGTTGGAACATTGAGCTACTAGTTGTTTTGAGGTCAGTGTAGACTGCAGGTATCACAGTATCCATATGTCCCACAACTTCTTTATGTTGCCCTATGGTTACTAGTATAGTAGTATTCCAACAGTACTTTGGTCACATCTCTTGTCAAATGCACTGTAGTTGGTGCTCCAGTAGCCCACCTTTTGTCATAGTACCCTGATTCCTCAGTATTTGACATTCAGTTTAATTTATCATGAGATGGTTAAATAGTTGCACTAAGGGTCTTGCCCAAGGGTCATGCACCAGCTGGTCTTTAATCAAGAAAAACTGACACATATTGGTGTCTCTAGATACATATCAATGGAGCTTTGTAAATACCTTGCACTATTGCACTTCCATGATTCAAATTCAGTTTTTTCCTTCGAGAGAGATGGATGCTTTACAACTCCCACTGCTTTATACACATATGTGTGTGTATGTGTTTGGCATAATCTTTATGCATAAACAAAAAAACAAAACAAAGAAAAAAAAACCCAAAAAAAGACATCCTGTTTTTATATTTTGTGTTAGCTTTTGTGAGGGGTTGACATCATCGTTTTCACATCATCACCACACCTAACACAATACAAGTTAACGTTTCTATGTTGCTGGCTTTTGTTTCTGTAAATAGTTTAATTGTGTCATTTAAGGGTTCCTGGTTTCAACAAGGTGTTGTTAATTTGTGTATTACTTCCATGCCAAGCAAATGAAAATAGAACTTTTAAATAAAATAATAATAAATTGCTCAGCTGTTAATTCTATTAATTTCTATTATTAGTTAATAGACGACTTGTGTTCCTGTCACTGAAGAGCAAAACATGAATCTGAATCAAATACTAGGGGTCATGGAATGTTAATAAACCATTTATTCCAGTTATTGTTCTACATGTATGTGTTTTGGTTGCATTTACTCAAAATACCATGAGTTGTACTCGTAATGTCATGTTTGTAGTAAACTTCCTGCATTTGGTTCACTTAAAGCAGGTGAAGACCTATGTTTTTAAGTGGACCAGAGTTTAGTGCTTTGAGCAAAATCAGAGTTTGGTTACGTATTCACACTTTCCCAAACATTATGAGTGCCAAGGAAACAGGGAAACTCCCAACACTTGGAGGAATGCGGCTCTCTAGGACCAGAGTCACCTACCCTCAGTCTAGGATATTAGTTTCATACTCCGTCCTTGAGATATCCTCAGAGTTGGATTTTCTTTCTGGTCTGTTGTTCAGATGAACCTCCAGATACTTGTATTCCTCTACATCTTCTTCTGGGATGTAAATAGTTTAGTCTTGTCCCTTGAAATCAACAAACATCTCCTTTGCTTTGTATTCAAGATGATTATTTCTGAAGCATCTGAGAAACAGTTCTCTGTACTCGGATTCTTGTCCTTTACTGATGCACCCCACAACTGCAGAGTAATCAGAGTATTTGTGCAGATGACAGGACTCGGAGTTGTATTGAAAGTCTGAGGTGTAAAACGAAGAGGACACCCCTATTCTCCAGCATGTTTTTCCTTTTCTTACGTAAAGAATCTAAATCTACTGGGAAGAACAAACAACTTGTCTGATTATTCCTCTAAGCATGTTAAACATCAACTAGCCCCTCCCTGATTGTTTGGAAAGTATGATTTCCCTGCTGAAAGGATGCTCTGAAGCCAGAACACGGAGCCGATCCACATCAGTTCTTCCGACTGCCAGACCAGGGCTGGGTATTTGGATGGTTTGGCTCTGTACATAAGTTGTGCTGTTTCAGCTCAGCTCAGCAGAAAAAAAAAAACAAAAAACAACAGCACTGGATGGAAAAGTGAACACTCGAGGGAGCAAGCTCCTCTTAGCTTTTCCATTCTTGGGAGGTATTTCTCATTTCTGCCTGAATTTTAAAGCTGAGGGATTTCCTGTTGTGTCTCAGACAGTGATCATACAGCGTATAGGAAAGTAAACACAATATAAAGTTTGATCCTAACACCGTTCCCTTTCTCTCTCTTTCAAATAAACAAATATATGTTTTAATGCCACCTTAAGTCAGAATAGAGTCATTATGACTGTTGCGCCAAGCTCTGCTCTGTTTTCGAACAGCCTCCTGGAGACCTGCCTAATGCCAACACGATGCCAGCTGTAGCTCAGTTTAATGGCTACACTAAACGAGACTTAGGTGTCTGTTATGTACCCACTCATCACAGCTTTATGCAGAGGTAACAGGAGCATTACAGAAAACAAGAAGTGCACAACCCACAACACACAATTCTAAATCTTTCTACATACATTAAATAGTGCTTTATATTACAAATGTTACATGAAAACTGGCTCCAGGCATTAGTCAGCTGGTGAAACTAATGCTTAACAAATTTTCAGTTTTTTCAGTTAATTATCTCAGCTGGAGCTGAATCTCTCTACTTTAAGTTGAAATTCATTTTTAAAAAAGTATCTGTTTATTTACCTGTCAAAACAGGAAAAAGCCCAGTCTAATCTAACTAGTCCACTTTGCTAGCTCAATGGGACTCCCCCTATTCTGACGATACAATGTTCTAAAAACATGCTTCATTAGATAAAATCATTACGTTTCAGTCATTCAGTTTTTTAAAATGACATTTCTAAATATATTTTGAGAAATATTGACATTTTAAATTATATTGTATACCATATGCACATGAATCAATTGAATAATTTCAATTATTTATTGAAGATATAAAATAATAAATTTTCAAAATATAATAACATTCTTTCTCTATAACTTATGCAAATTAGATATTTATCATGTATCTATATATATATATATATATATATATATATATATATATATATATATACACACACACAATATATACCCTCTTTTTTTTCT
>JBAMHX010000004.1:7005621-7018687 GCA_037177515.1 Pseudomugil tenellus | reverse complement strand
TATATATATATATATATATATATATATATATATATATATATATATATACACACACACAATATATATAATTTATTCTTCCTACTGATGTCCACTAGAACAGCTTTTTTGCTGGTAAATCATTCCCAGATATGTAAACATAACCGCTTTAAAGCAGGCGTCCACTGTTAAGCCCACTATGCATGAGTCAGGTAGTATCTGGAACATTTTAAATTAAAGTTTTTAGAGTAAACTGTAAGTGAAGCAAACAGAGTCTCACCAGAAACGCATATTAGGTCCTTTCGTTTTGTTCTTTACAACATACAAAAGGTGAGTCTTTGGTTAGAAATAGCAGCAGAATCTCCACCAATCAAAACCATAAATCATGGCACGTCAAATGAGTAACCTGTAACATGTTTATTTTTCTAACCTTGACCATGTATTATGCAGCATGTGAAAGTTAGAATTAATATTAATTCAAGCTAAGTCTACACTTATTTTCTAACCTTTCATGCCAAAGGATTCCCCACAGTGAAACACTACAAACTTCAGACCAGAAGAAGTTGCACAAAAGAATAGAGGAGGTTAGCATTTGTTTCATCTTGAGATCACAGCAGAACAGCCGCAGTGACGTAACATGCTGTCACAACATATCTTATTTGTTTTGCATATATGAGAAATTAATGATCCACCGTAAAGATGCAGGTAATTTTGGATTCTGTAAACAAACTTTCTGTCATTATTACCATTATCAACTGTGTCCCCTTATCTGCTGTTTCCCCTACTGGTTACTCATGTGTTGCAGCTAGCATCTGTTAAGTTCTCAGAAAGTGCACATACAGCATGTAAAATATGCAAGGCAGCCATTACGGCTGTGCGATATGGCCTAAAAGTAAAATCTCCCCCACCCACCCAACCTGCTTTCAAGTCTGGAACCTGTGGTGGTTAAATTATAAATTGTCATGTATGTAAATGTTGAAGGTCCATGTCGTTATGGACATGGCAGGATGTCCAACATCTGTCCAACAACTGGTAAAAAAATCAAACATCAGCTGCTGTGATGATCTATTATCATCATGCAACTCTTTTCCCATAAGCCTCAGTGCAGTCTCCATTTACATGGATGCAAAACATTACATTTGGCAGAGTGCCGCGAAGGGAGGGGAGGCGACAGACCTACCACCCTGCTGAATATAAAACCTGAGCATGCAGGAGTCTGAAACTAACTACTCTGGCAGCATTTCAAAGCTCCAGATGAAAAGCACATGACTAAAGTCCTAACAATGTCTTTTCGACCATAGTCCCAGAGACATTCAGACGGGGTGATCACTCACAGAGTGGAAAGCTCTTTACTGAAACTCAACCTCTCATCCAAAGCAGTGGAGGTTTTCCATTGGTGGGGGTGTTCTGAGGGCTGTTTTTTTTTCTTCTGATGAGAGAGGGTGATGCTGTTCTTCATTCACTGGGAATGTATTGACTGAGGATCTGTCTCAGCCTTCCAGTTGAACCGTGCTGCTGCTGCTCTGTTCACTGCGTGGGGTTTAAACCAGGAAACACACCTGACGGCTGAGGTAGGACACACCCTTAATCAATAAAAAGATTGTTGAGTCCTGGAAAACATGGTATTTTGATCTATTTGGATTCTGTCTGCAGGAGCCATTTTACTTACAATTCAAATATTACACTTTGGTTTGCATTGAATGAAGATTATGTAAATGAGTTTATATGATGATTAACAGGGTCATTCGAAACTCTGTTGTGATTCATGTGCTACATACAATGATTAAATTCATTACAGTGAAGGTATATTACTATAGACTGAATGTGAACACATCCCATAAGGAAAATATCTGAAAATGAAAACTACTTTTAAGGCATAAGCATTGTTTATTGATGCTCTGCCTTCAAGTCGATAACATGTAAAACATGTAAATCTGTTAGAAATGGTCAAAATTATCTTAAAAATATTTGGATATATTCATTAGAAGAATATGAGATTATCTGGATGTTGAAAGCAAAGCAGGATTGTTTGAATCTTGATAGATGCAGCAGACAGAATAAAAGCTGGTTAAATGCCTCTGGATGAAACGTTCATATAAGCTGCAGACTTCTTTAAAAGTTTGTCTGCACCAATCTGAGTGGAGCGAGTCAGATTCATTTGTATTTGAGGCTTTTTTGATTCAGTAAAAAAACAACGACAACAAAAAAACCAACAGGAAAATGAATCTCCAACATACTGCCAAGTTGCAAAGCACCAATCAAGAAAACCATCCTCTCTGTGATAAATGAGCACATGTGGAATAAGAAGCCAGCGGAGGAGGGGTCTCATCAGCGCAGTATTTGCTGTCGAAGCAGGATGCTCGACCACCATCACATATTTGTGGGTGTACTGCACGTTTGGCTGGGGGGCTCAGAATCCGACAGCGCAGGCTGATGCACGCAAACCGACATCTCAGCCTCTCTCTGCTGGCTCTCAGAGGGTGCATTAGTGGGAGATGTATAAATCATTCTGAGAATCACGGCAGCTGGTGAAAAGGTGAGAGTTGGACAAACATTTATGTTGGCTGCAAGAACGTATTTCCAATGGAGGTTTTTGGTTCTTTATGGAAACACTGATAGAAAATAAGAGCAACACTGTGAAAGTGATCCCTCCAGGAACTTTGCATGCCCTCCCCTCATCTACTGTTTTAGCAATACATTATTCATACTGGAGAAGGAATCAGAGCTTACGTTGGATTGTTTGGGTCTGAAGGGAAATCTGCAGGGTTGAAAATTTTATATTTATTATTATAAAATAGAAAAATACAACCCAAACAAACAAGAGAAAGGAGGCTGTCGCTCGGGGGTTATGAGCAGTTGTCTATCAACATGAGGGTTGGCGGTTCGACTCCAGGCTTCCCCTGACTACATGTTCAAGTGTCCTTGGGTGAGACACTGAACCCTATGACCCCCGCCCCCCCAAAAAAGTAAGTCGCTTTGGATAAAAGCGTCTGCTAAATAACTGTAATGTAATGTAAATGAAAGGAACATGAGGAAATGTTGGGGCATTGCATTGGTCTGTTTGCTGTCATCCATCATGAGCAGTTTTGGGATGTAGCAGAAGCCCCTTTTCTCTGCTCCTGATGATGCCAACGCAGCCTGTCAGTGTCATGTAGGAATTACCCCTCTGGTGCTTCCCTGTAACACTGCACCGCAGCAGTCTGCTGGAATTCAGCCAAACATATACAAATCAGTTTCAGACGGGCACAAGTCTGAGCACAAACATAGCAGAAGGGAGTCATCTTTTTATGTGATCACCTGTCAAGATACCCCCCACAAAAGAAACATATAATCCTCCGTTTTAGATCAGGTACACATTTGTATTTTCTTCTCAGCATTGAAGCCAAATCAACATTACAAAGTTGTTTAAATGTTTAAGCTGCAACATGAATAACATGCAGAAATGCATTTCATGCCACCTTGATGATCCAAAACTGTTTAAATTGAATTTTTTCAGACAGACAGTAAATCTATTTTTGACCCAATAACAGCACCTTCACCAGAGTTTCAGTGTATAGACAATATGGCAGAGACATAGAAATATAGTAAATATAAAGTATTTTGAACATGCCTTCACTTTTCAAATGATATCATCAGTTTTTTACGTAAAAGCGTGTATTTGTAGTCAGTAATCATACAAGCAGCTGCTGCACCTCTTGAACTTGGACGAGACTAGAAATGAAAACAAGATTTTATGGAGCATCTGCTTTATCTTACATGGATTTGATTGGATGGAGTTTCTCATGTACTGACACAACAGGTATGGAACTAATCTATGTTCTCTAAACTTACATCACTCCCATTAACTCAAGCTGCAAAAATGTATCGAGGCAACAAATTTGTATATTTGTCTTAGTAAAACCATCTTGTTAAGATTTTACAATGTGATTATTAAGCCGATTCCCTCCATGGTTTTATTTGACACTGCGGTGCGCTTATTAGCTTGATATGAATTTTTATGGCAAAACATACTTTTTCATGAGGAGCTGTAACCTTTCAACCTGGATGAAGACATCCAGGCTGTGATTATAGACCGATTAAACCCTGATGAGTAACAATGATTGTTCAACAAGCTGCAACATGAAGAAAAGTTTTATTTTCAATTGCTTTCATCCACACTGCCATGTTTTATACAACTAATGTGCCCTTGGCATGTTTATGTTAAATGTTCTGCCAAACGCTGTTAAAAAACTGTGACGTTTAAAAAAATATCTCACATAAAACTCACCTCATGTACGAACCCATCTGATATGAACATTATCTGGCTCTTAGCGTTGCATTTTTCCGTGTAAATGTAGGAATGAAACATAAATGGAAAAGTGATCGATGTTAAAATTACCAGATGTCAACACTTAAACGGACTGATGAAGCCATTAATATTAACCGAGCAATGGATTTATGAATTTTTATCATAATTAACATCTGTTTATGATTAATAAACCCCTAAATGTTTTGATTTATTACCAAAATCTATCCTGAAATACTCTCATTAAACTGTAATTGATATATTCAAGTATGCTGAAGTTACATCTGGAGGAAAATGTAGTTTTAAAGAAGCAGCATCCAAAAAAAAAAAAAAAAAACTAAACATCTTTTTCAGCAGGATTAGAGTTTTTTGGTGTTTTAAGTTGTGATAATTTCTATGGTTTTTTATTTGACTTCATGAAAGGAAATGATTATATGATGATTGTAAGTGATTAATGAGAGCAGTTCTGTAATAATAATGAGATTCTGGACCACAAGAACAGAACAAAGATAGCTTCATGGGTCCAGGTGGTTCCTAAAAACTCATACTGATCTGTGGAACAAATCAAACTTTGTCTAAAATCCATGCAGGGTACCAATAAAATCGGTGTGAAAACCTTTACAGTCACTCATTCATGTGGGACAAAGCCCGATGAAGTGAGGAACTGGGCTTACAGTTTCAGTTCTGTTAACGTTGTGGTAAAGCTTAAAGCCCTCCCCGAAACAGCTGATTGAACCCCTAAAACTAATCTCTGTTCTGTGAGGCAGGCATAATTCTGGTCAACACTCACGAAAAAAATTCTGTTTTCTGAGCAGGAAAGAAAAACAAAGAACACAGAATGGCTCTGTTTCAGAGAGTTAACATCAGCTGGGACTACAGAAATCACTTGCAAAGCCTCCATTCACAATATGTGTAAACTATTGAGTGTTGAGCTCCTGCAACTCCACCTCCTCTTCTTTTTTAAGTCTGCTGCTTTTTCCCATCCACAGCACATGTCTGGTGACAGGGAAATTAATGGCTCTGGATGTGTTGGAGAATAAAAACACACCATGGGGCTGTGTATGTGAGGAAGACATACATGGTGTTGACACATTTCAAGCTAAATTTATGAGTTTAAGAACATAGAAACATATACATGCACAAGTACATGAAGGAAAGAGGAGCAAAACAGTCATAAACATTCATGTTTAGTTGAAACACACAGACCATACAGTTTTTTTACTTAACTGTGTTAATATACAACTACAGTATGTGGCTAAATGCTAATGCTAACCTTACTACAAAACTTGATGGAATCGTTTTCTGTGGTTTAGTGATGGGAGTTAGGGCTCTGCATCTTAAAAGGAAATGTTTGGCCAAGAGAACACACTGCTTGAGCTGTTTCAATAGTTTCATCCCAAGAGGCTCAGTATGTTACTGGATTTGCTATGAGACTGTTCTTCACGGCCTTGCCGAACCAAAAACTGGCAATAGCTCTTTATTACTAGAACTACACCCATCTATTGGTTTGAGAGCTAACCTAACCCGTGCTCTTTGACAGCTCTTCCTGGTTGCTGGCTAACCGATCGGAGGCCTGATAGAGCCATGAGAGCCCTCCTCCTGCTTTGCCTCCTGGCACTAGGTAACACCAAACTGTACCGGCCAGTCAATATCACAGACTTTATGAAAAACAATGACATCATGATGGAAGATTGGGAATGGGATGACGATGATGATGATAACGACGACGATGACGACGACTATGATGACGATGATGACTGCCCAGCTAGCTGCCGTTGTTCACCTGGAGTAGTGCAGTGCTCGGACAAGGGTAAGAATACGTTATGTTAGAACACACTGGGTGTTTTCCAAAAGCTACGCAGATGTCTTACATCAAACCTCTCCACAAATACTAAAAACTACTTACAAGTTTGATGCTCTAATATAACATGTCATATCGTCAGCAAAACTAACCATGTCTCTGCTTAAACCAAGAGCTCCAGTGGTCGTCCTTTAGGCTGTCGGCTACTGTTGATCTTTGAAAATGGCACCTAAATCTTTTGGTCAATGTTTTCAAAATATCAAACTTTTGTTTTTGAAGGAGAAACTTTTCATGTGATTTTTACTGGGATTTTTTCAAATTTGGCTCTGTCTCTGTTATGTTCAGGAAACTTTTTAGTACAGTTGTGTCAGGCTTTGGTCTGCACACAGCATCTTCTTGGAAAGAATGTAATTATTTCTACACAGACAAAGTCAAAGTCAGAGCCATTCTGATAACTACAAGCTCTATATTTTCTGTGTACCATTACAGAGGACTAACAAAACAGAATTCAGTCTGGAACTTGTCTATTATTCGTCTCTTCAGTTCATTCAGTGAATAAAATAAGTCATTTGATCTTCTCTTTAATTTTGAACTTCATATTTAAATAAGAAATGAAAAAGAGCCCTTTAGATTACCGTTACCATGCCTTGACATAAATACACAAGACCAAAAACTTGTGAAGGAAAAAACAAACAAAAATAATTCATTGCTTTGTTTCTAAACTGATTTTCTACTAAGTTAAAACAACCAGTAACCACCTGCAGGAACTCATATTGGTTCCAGTTCAGTTAATGTGGCCCCTTTACTGGAATGAGCTCTGAGAGCAGGGGTGTCAGCACAGCAGAGTAGAAGGAAGAAGGACCTGAATGTTAAAACCATTTCTTTTCTCTTTAACACTGTAAAATGATTTTCCATACACCATAATCTTAAAAAAACCCCACTTTGCTCTGATTGATAAACTTTGATAACAGTTCAATGTAACAGAGTCTGGCTGCAGAGCTCCACTATGGGGACGGTTCTGGTGCCGGCTCCACCCTCAGGCTGCCTCCACCGAGCGATCGGAAGAAACAAAGACTTTAAAACAAGTTGCATAACAGAACTGTATAGAAGATTTTTCTAAATAAAATGCATTGACAACATCGGCCAACAGTCTTCAATAACCGTGACGTTGTCATCTGAATCATATTTTAAATAACTTTAAGTGCATCGATTTAAACACGTTTTAATGTAATGGACCAACAAAGCAGCAGACGGTGTGTTATAACCGCTGTGTCACTGTCTGGATAACACTATAAATAACATTAAACATACTCCAGTCCTTATAAAAATGTCATTTTCCAATTAATAAAACCTAGTCTGATGAGTCTGATACATCCACTGGGTGTGCAGATGAACAGTAAGACGTGAGATTTCAAATATTTTTTGAAGGTCTTTGCTTCTGGGCAATATCGGATATTTATCTTCATCATTTCCCTCTTCATCTTGTGATTTACAGAGGCTGGCAACATTCTTCCTTGTCTAAACTCCTCTGAAGAGGCGTTAGGTGAGGGAGGGGTGTGTTTTGTTTCTTCCAGCCCCACGGTGGAGGTGGTTTGAGAGTATAGCCTGCACTGAAACAGCCCCCACAGTGGAGCTCTGCAGTCAGACTCCTGTTCTATGCATGCCGATAAAGAAATCCATAAACAAAAGACTAAAACAGTTTGACATATTTAAAGCCAACTTTTTGCTGTTGAAGTTTTTTTATAGTCATATCAAAGTGTATGAAATAACTTTGTTTGACTACTAAACAACTAAATGGTTGAAAATAAAAGTTAACTAGAAAAGTACTCAAGTGCAGACCTCGTCCAAATTTAATTTTCTCACAGAAAATAGTCTTATCTCGCAAAGAATCCTTAAAAAATCCTGGATCCAGACGGCGATCCAGATCACCCCAAAAAATGTAACCTTGGCAGAGATAAAAACTAAATTAGGGATCAAGCAAAACCGGACATCCTGCACCACCGATTCAACATTACAGTTTTTTTTATAAGAATATGAAAGTTTATGAAATAATATGAAAATTGTGAAATTATACAGAAGAAGGCCAATGAAAATTGTATCAGTATAATCACTATTCTAAACTATATTGCACAGACAGCTGTTTTATTTTAAATTTCATCCCTACAACAACTTAGATTTAACAAATTACATACAAAAAGTCTCTTTTGGTACAACTGTTGTGTTTCATTGAGCATCTGTGTCTCTACCAACAGGTCTAATATCTGTTCCTGAGAAGATTCCTGAAGACACTGTGATGATTGATCTCCAAAACAACGATATTACTGAGATCAAGGAAGATGACTTCAAAGGTCTTCACAAGCTTTATGTAAGAGAAACCATCACAAAAAGCTGAAAGTATATCAACCAGTTTATCTGATAGAAACAATGAACACATCTCCAGTTCATACCAGGGGTCCGTTTCACAAAGGGAGTTCAACAAACCCTGAGTTTGAGAGATAACTCTGAGTTGACAAACCCTGCGATGAGAAACTCTGAGTTTTCAATTTCACAACAGCTGAGCGACAAGACTTTAAAAAGTCATCATCAATGGAACCCAGAAATTAGAGTCACCATGACAACCGCTTGAAAAAAAGGTCTCCGTTCTTTCCTCGCTGGAATTAGACGTTCTAATGTAGACATACGGTGATTATATGACGGAGTATTAGGTTCACACTGAAAGTAAAATATTTTCTCCCTTCTTCTCTATAAGAATAAACTTGAAATGTCAAGAATAAAGTCGAAATACAGTCACTTCAAAGCACGAATAGGCAACTTATTTATTATAATGCTGTGTTTATGTGCTAAAAGGGAAAGAATGTCCTTGTTGCTGAAGCTCACTCTCACTAGCTCATCCTAACTAGGCTTTGTCTTTTATAGATTAAAGCTGGTTCACATTAATCTGAAAAACTCCAAGTTAATATAAACTTTTTTTTCAATTTATTCTCAAAAGTGTAGCTACTTTGGCTTTATTTTCGTGATTTCTACCTTATTCTATAAACTATATTTCAACTTTATTCTTGACATTTCAGGTTTATTCTCAAAGGGAGGAAGGGAAAAAATATTTTATTCCTCAACATTTTTTTTGTCAGTGTGGCCCTAATACTCAGTCGTAGTGATTATGAGTACGTTTTCAGGCAGCGTGAGTGATAATTGCAGAGAGTGAATGTGTACGTTTTTATATTTTATTTATGCAAAACAGCCTGCACGTTCAATGCACGCTCATTAAGATTATCAATTGGCTTGGCAAACACTTAAGATGAAGTATCAAAATATAATTGAAACATTAAAGCATTTTGTTTTATTGGTGATGTACAGCTCGAATATATGAATATAAATGAATATATTTTGCAGTGAAAAATCATAACGCTTTGATAGATACGTTTCCGGGAGTGAAAAAATGATTAATTGGTGCCTAATCATGATCTCGTGGTGAATACTACACTCCCTGCGAAGAAACACATCCTCTTTGTCCATAAACGGACATGTCATGTTCGCAAAAGACGAGACTGACAAAGGAGTGGGATTTGAATTCAAGGAAATTGAGCGCACGTACTTCTGAAAGAGGAGGAGACTGAGATAAACTCAAGGTTTCCAGCAGAAAACCTGTTGCTGACAAGGTTAGTTTCAGAGACACTGTTACCATAGCAACTAACTCTGAGTTACACTTAACTTTCTTCATGAAACGGGCTAGATTTTACCCTGATACTCTGGGTTATTTAAACCCTCTTCCTGAAACCAAAAACCCTGAGTTGGCCCCATTTCAGGGTTAACTAACTCAGAGTTTTAATCATTTAAGTTTTTTCCTACATTGTAATGGGACCTTCAACCCGAACAATTCATCTGTAAAACAAAGTAATCTGTTAGCAAATTACAAATAAAAAGATAAACACATAAGAATCACACAATGATTTAATAAGTAAATAGTGTCGTTGAGGATCTTTGGATTTAATCCCAGCATTTTCAGCACTTTGGCATGAGCCTGTCAGCATGACTAATCTTAAAACGGGAATATTTCTTCCTCACATTTTCCTTCTGTGGAAACTGTTGTTGTAAGTTGTATGTCTGTTTGGGCTCATTATTGTGTTAAAAGTGATATTCCTCTTCAGTTTCATCTTCCTAGAAGACAACTGAAGGGTTTGAGCTACAGTGATAAAGTGTATTTGGTACTGTTTATAATAAGTCCCAGTTTCAGCAGAAGAAAAGCAACCTAGCGCTATCAAACTGCCACCACCGTACTTCACTGCTACTTCAAATTATGGAAAAGGCTTTTTGTGTTGTTTTTGAGGCCAAAGCGTTCAGTATGGTCTCATCAAACCAGAACACACTCTCCAACATGCTTTGGGGAGACTTCAGACTACAACCCCACCCAATAGTAGAGACTTCTGGACTATAAGGGAGATGGCTGTCATATGAAAGACACTGACGGTGCTTTTAGAACATACAGCAGCTCATCAGCCTTCCTGACCAGTTCTCATCTCGTCTTCACATCAGTTTTGAACATCTTGTTCTCTACTTTTTAATGACTGGTCGCTGTGCTCCACGATGCAGAAATATTATTGAGCCTTCATCCTGATGGATGCTATTCAAAAAATGTCTTCTCAGGACACTTTCATTAAGAAGCTTTCTATAAATCAAGGTTTTGCTGTAGCAGGAATCTGAGTCACTGCCAATAAAAATATGCTTTAATAAAGTATGCTAAAAGCTGTTGATCAAAGTAGATCGTACATTTAAGTGAGATTAAAAGTAGGGAAAGTTTTTAAAAGAACAGCAACATCTAGACCAATGCTCCAGTCATTAAGCCTTGCAAAAGGTTGCAGGACTACAAATCAGCCTTCTCATCTCAGAAACGGAAAACAAAATAAGTTCCAGCTGAAAAGCAGGTTTGTCTTTGATCTGGCAGCTGCTTAACTCAACTGAGATTAAGTCACATCTAGGCTTGAATCTCAGCTCTGAACTACAAACAACAATCAGAACAATACTGCTGTTTCCCACTAATGTAGTGATTTCTTTATTTTTACCGGCTATGGCTGACCCGACTTGGTTTTTTCTAATACTTCTGAATCTAATTTTAACATTTATGAAGAAATTAAAACAAAAAAAACAGCTGTCCCTCTGTCAAACATTTGGCATAAGGGAAAGTCATAGCTTTTTCATTCAAAGCATCTTGGCTGGTTCAGATTTAAAGCTGGCTGCAAAGTTTTGGCACAGGGTCATAATGACAGTCACTGAGACATTAAAATGGAACTTTCTTCTATAAAATACTACTAAAATAATACTTTTCTTTTTGGAACAATAGGGACTGTTTCTGATCAAGAACAGGATTTCTAAGATTCACCCGAAGGCCTTCAGGAACATGGACAACCTAAAACTGCTGTATCTGTCCTACAACCTGCTGACTGAGATCCCTGCAAATCTGCCCCCCAATGTCCTTGAGCTGCGATTCCATGAAAACAACATCAACAGAATCCAGAAGGACGCATTTAATGGCTTGAGGAAGCTGCATGTGCTGGGTAAGAACGGTTTTGGGTTCCTGAGTCAGATTTGCATCAACAGTTTCAGCTCGGTCTTTGGATGACCACACTTCAATTCCAGGTAGCCTTGTGACTTAGCCAGCTTCAACACCAAGCACCCAGACTGGAGTTAACCAGTTATTGGAGCTTAAAAAAAGATCCATTCAACAATATCATCAGTTGGCCAAGAACAGAAAATTTTAAGCTTGATTAAGCTTTTAAACCTGAGGTCTCCCAAATGGGGAACCCTGACACAGATGGTGCCATACTGGGTAAAAATGGCCATTTTAGAGACCTCACTTGAACAGCTTCTTTCTGATTTTGTTCTTCACTTTGTCATAGTAACAATTTCACAGATAGTGTTCACATATTACATCATGACTTATTAGGTTGAAAGCATTATTTCCAAACACATCCTGAAAGTGCTTAAAGCCAGTCTAAAACCTTCACGTTCGTACTATGTGCCACTATCATTTATACATCTATATCTCAAAGTTTTTCCCATTACTATATCTTTCTTTACATGGAGAAATGCTTCGTCTACCAGAGTGAAGTTAGTCTGATCAGAGATTAGAAAGGACATATGTATATGGATTCTAGACAATGTGATCTAATGAGCTGCATGTTTACACAATGGAAAATTTAAAACAGCTCTAAAACCTTCAACATTTGCAGTGTTAATAATCTTCAACTTTTACAGACTGTAACAAAAATAAATATGTCTACTACTAATGTGTTTTGCTGCCACCATTTGTCAAGACTTCCCTGAAATGAAGTTCCACGTGGTTCAAGCATGCACCGGAAGAACATGCACCACAAAAACAATTGGAATGAGTGTATTCATGCTTACTTGTTCCTATTGATCTAATAGTGAAAAGGTTTAAAACGGCCTCCTCGATCAAATTGAAAATACATCCTTATCAGAGGCTGATGGATAAGTCGACGTATTTACATGACAAATCTTTATTCTGACTGGATGCCCAGTTTGCATTAAAGTGCTCCATGTAAACTCTGCAAAAAGTATTCAAATTAAACTTGTGGTTGCAGAGAAATTATGGGCGTAACTTTCAATCTAGTAAATAGGCACAAAACTCAAGTCAGGAGAAACAACAACAAATGTTAGTAACAGTCAAATTTAGGTTTTCACATTTGTATATTTTAGGCAATTATAGGCTAGCTGGTTAAGTTAATGAACTATTTTGCATGCTAGACCAGAGAACCACTAATTGTGTGTGTGCAAACGCAATGATAATGTTAAAGATGGCGAGCCTGTCAAAGACTGGGAGTCTGGGATTGGATTGAAAGAGATTAAAGGTTTATTAAAATGATAAGAACAAAGTGTAAAATACAAAGTTGCAACAACGGAGAAGTTTGAACGGAGATCTGTTCAGGTCAGAAGTCTGTAAGCTTCTGACCTGTGTACCAAAGAGACACGAGTTTACAGCTGGCACATTG